>CM070556.1:13409627-14117014 GCA_036346405.1 Phyllostachys edulis
GATCAAATTACACCTTAGGTTGGTTTCATCGGTGGTTTTAACCATGTTGGCAGCCACATCATTGGTTTTGGCTTAAGTGGCATCTAAATCAGCTATAGCAAATAAAAAGAAGTAAAATTTATACATGAGTCCCACATGTCAGCCCCATCTCTTTCTTCTCGGCCCCCAACCACCCTTGCTCCTGTGGCACCCAAAGACGCTACTGGCATGCCTAACCACACCAGAGTGTGCTTTGGAGCTCCCAAGATGGTGCCCTCCTTTCGCCCAAGCGTGCAGCTCCCACCTTCCCAAGCCAGCTCTCCCCTAGTTCTCCTCCCCCCTGCCCCCTCATGCGGCTATAAGAACCATCGGTGCATCTCCCTCCTTCTCCTCCCCCCTTCTTCCTCAAATGCAAAGCCGGAGCCGAGCTCTCGTCTCCACCGCACCGCCTCTCCGCCGTTCGCCGCCTCCGGTGAGTTCTCACCACGCCGGCACACCACCCGTGCCTCCCAGGCCCTCCACTTTCCCCATCCCTCTTTCTTTTTTGCAAAAGCAAGCCGCTAGAGTGAAGCCCCATCTCCGCTTGATTTCGACAACCACCGCCCCCGCCGTTTGGTTGCACCGGTGAGTGTTTCACTGAACTTGCCGTGTCACCCCAAGACTCCCAATCCCCTCTCTTCCCCACCTCCACCCTTTTTTCTCCGCCGAGAAGCTCCACCGCCACCACCTTCTCCTCCGCCACAGTCGCCGCCGCCACCACCACGGCCAACCCTCAGATTCCCTACCCCATTGCCTCCCTAACCTCGGGCACACCGTCAAGACTTTTCTTCTCTCTTCTCGCCCACCCCATCGTCGGCAAGACTTTCAGCAGAGCGCCCGTCGCCGTTGGTCCCGCCGCTAGTGCCCTCGTGGCTGCCGTCCCCTTGGCCACCCTTTCTCAGCCTTGCCCTTCGCAGCTTCGTTCCAGCTGCCTCTATCCACTTCCTCTGCCCATCCACCTCCTCTGCCCAAAGAAGAAGGGCATGAGTATGCCACATTAGCGGAACATGTACACGTGGACGCCACGCCATCCAAAACCGGGGTGGTTTAGGGTGAGGGGGTGATTTGCTCCGGTTTTAATAATTGGGGGTGTAAAGTGAACGGTTTTGTAGTTGAAAAGTGTTTTTTGGACTCGGGCCATAGTTCAAGGGTGTAAAGTGGATTTATTCCATCTATCTATCTATCTATCTATCTATCTATCTTTACTACTAAAATATTAGAGTTGGTGGTCGTCTGTCCTCCCATCGCATTCGATAATTGCACATTCAAGTGAATAGTTTGCTTTAGACACTACTACAAAAAGGCTAAGATTGGATGCCTCATCATAGAGGGTTGATCGAAACCGTCTGTATTACATGCAATCACAGACGGTTTTAGTTTAGAGACCGTCTGTGTTACTGTTGTGCTAAAAACCATCTATGAAGAGATAATATCACAGACGGTTCATATTAAAAACCGTCTGTGAAGTATCACAGACGGTTCTGAACACGAACCGTTTGTGATAATTGTATACTTCACAGACGGTTCTAAAAACGAACCGTCTGTGTAGACTTCACAGACGGTTTTTAACTATAACTGTTTGTGATAATACTACTACTGACTCGATGAGTATCTTAAATAAATAAATGCCGCGATCGCTTCTTTGCTCTCATCAATGCCGCTTCGGCTCCCCGATCCCATTGCTCTACGATCACGGCATTGATATATCATACGTATACGCAGCGATCACGGAGCATGACAGCGAGGACCAAGGCAAGGAGGTCAGCGATTGCTGTCGCTCTTCAAATTTATTGTTTATTACCCTAGAACTTACTTATTTATTGCGAATTGTAGGTACCTCATGTGGTCAAGTGCACGGAGAAAACCAAAAACGCCACGCCCCATGCTAGTAAAAAAATGGTTCTATATTGGAACCGTCTGTGATAAATATTTATCATAAATGGTTCTACATTGGAACCGTCTGTTATGGTACTTATCATAGACGGTTTTATGTTGAAACCGTCTATGATGTCTAACCCTATTTATATTCGGACTCTAGGGTTTGCCTACGTCCCCCACTCAAACTATTAGTTTCGTCACGGCGCGTTAGGGTTTGGGCTCCCACATCTTCCTGAGCCCAGCGCCTCCTCCCCGAGCCCGGCGCCTCCTTCCCGAGCCCGAGCCACCGCCTCCCCAAACCTGGTGCCCCTCCTCCCTCGAGCCCGATGAGCTCCCCGAGAGACGTCGCCGGCTTTCTCGACGGCGCCTCCTCCTCGAGCTCGGCGCGCATCCTCCTCCCCGAGCACGAGCCGTTGCCTCCTCCTCCAACCCGGCGTGCGTCCTCCCCCGAGCCCGCCTCCTCCCCGAGTCCGAGCCGTCACCTCTTGCCACCCCTTCATGAGTTGTTTGTGTTTTTCAGAATTGATGCTGTCGATTGTCTTCGATCTTTCATGGTATGAATTCTCTAAAATTAAGTCATCTAACATGATTTTACAATTTCCTAGCATCCATTCATAATCCTTGATGAGATATGAAATGAATCTCCAGGGACAATAGGATGAACTGTATATGAATAATTTTGGAATCAAAGCTTATGAATCTATAGAATAAAAATCCTTGCACATAGTTTGCACATATGAATGTAAACGGACTTCTACATGGATAGAGGTGAGTTTCTATAGGTTGCTGCTCTTATCTGCTTGACATGAAAACCGCAAATGTTACCAATTGTGTTCACTGATGAGATATGAAATGAATCTACAGGGACAATAGGATGAACTGTATATGAATAATTTTGGAATCAAAGCTTATGAATCTATAGAATCAAAATCCTTGCATATAGTTTGCACATATGAATGTAAATGAACTTCTACATGGATAGAGGTGAGTTTCTATAGGTTGCTGCTCTTATCTGCTTGACATGAAAACCACAAATGTTACTAGTTGTGTTCACTGATGAGATATGAAATGAATCTCCAGGGATAATAGGATGAACTGTATATGAATAATTTTGGAATCAAAGCTTATGAATCTATGGAATCAAAATCCTTGCACATATGAATGTAAATGAACTTCTACATGGATAGAGGTGAGTTTCTACAGGTTACTGCTCTTATTTTCTTGACATGAAGTTATCTTATTACCATTCATGTTCTTTTTACAGAAGTTTGTGGTCTTCTTATTTAGTATGAAGAAATTTGCCACTCGGTATTAAAATACTTGAGCGAGATGTGATTGTAATTGTCTGAGTCTTAATTATTTGCTTTAATATATTTTATATGTTTAACTGAACTTGTATTCGAGTATTATTCATGAACCACTCATATTCCAATTTCTTACCGCCATGCACTAACATATTTTTTCTCTTTTGATAACCTAGATTCCCAATCCTTGTGAGAGTTTTCCAAACAGTGACCGCCTCCTCCCCGAGCCCGCCTCCCCTCTTCTCTACAAAATCTCTAAGCAGTGGCTGCTTTTTCCTTTAAAACCGGCTTCATACATATATATATGTGTATGAAGCCTAAATTCAGCTAGCTAGCTCGCTCCTTGGGCGTTCATCCTAAATGTTCAGGTGAGCCACAGCCTACTTCATCGATCCTGACACACTGTAGTGTACGATTTGCTACATGCCGTGGAGGATTGCCATGAAGCAAATCGTACACTCCAAAGGTGTTAGGTTCGATGAAGTAGACCGTGATTCACCTGCACGTTTATGATACTATATATATATATATATATATATATATATATATATATATATATATATATATATATGTATGTATGTATGTATGTATGTATGTATGTATGTATGTATATATACGGCTTGCTTTTAAAGGCAAAATCAACCATTTGCTTGGGATTTTGTAGAGAAGAGGCTATCACTGACGGTTTTATCTATAAACCATCTGTGAAAGTCAGATATCACAGACGGTTCTGAGTTAATAACTGTCTGTGATGACCTCATGTCATCGCTGACCCATAAACTCAAATGGCTCACGAAACCGTCTGTGATGATCTTTTTTTGTAGTAGTGAGATACGGTTAGTTTACATTGTATATAATTTTTTGGTGCAATGTATGAGTTCCTGTTGCAACGCACGGATATATGACTAGTATCTATACTAATTAGATGTTCTTCTAAAAGCCTGCACGTATAGGAAGGTAAAATAAAATTGTAATTTCTATATTAATCAAAGAAAAGAAAAATAGTTAAAAATTCACACGTTAATCGGATAAAAAAATCTTAAAATTCCCAAATTAATTGTAAAAAGAAAACTCCTTGACCATTTATTCACATAATATACGGTGTAGATTAGCTATATATGGATATTAGCATGGCTTATCGAAACGCACACAATTCATGCGGTAAAAGCTAAATCGGGATAAAAAGGGTTAATGCTTATCTCTAGCCGTCTACGTCACGGACTCGTGTCTTCAAACCAAATCGAAAGAGTAATGCACGTCTTCTAGAAAGACCTACTCAATCGGACATGAAAAAATGATGCTGAAAACACCAAAATCATAACTAGGAAACAAGACAAGGCCAAACAAAACCATGATTAGTTGATTACCAAGAACATAATATGCATGGAGGAGAGGAAAACGTAATGCCAAGGTCTCCAAAATTTTTATAAGATTGATTGGTTGTGATTTCTTGATGGAGCTGGATTTCGTGCTTTACATAACTTGCATGTATGTATGGCATGGAGTATATACTATCGGAGATCCATTCCTCGCAACAATTCTTGGTGAGATAAAAGCTAAAAATTCCCACATTAATTTATAAAAAAGAATAGCTAGGATATCATCCATCTATAACAAGATCGGCTCAAATCAAGTACCACAATGCACGTGTGTACAAACTACATAATTAGCAAGTTTAAAATAGGCCGTCTCTAGTACAGGTACAAGGCAACACATCATAGTGTTAAAGATAAAATTCGAATTAAAGGTAAATTCGGTATTAAACTATATTTGGAAAGAAAGTTAAGTCAAATTCAGAATTACTTTTAATAAACATAAATTCGGAATAAAAGTATAATTTGGTGCTATATAACTTCATATTTGGAACTTAAAGTATATCCAAAATAAAGTTAATTCGAAATAATTTAATGTAAAATAAAAATATATACTGGATTTAGATAAAAAATAATACATGTGTTTTGTAAATTTACTAGCACGTGCTGGTGCTCGCTTGATAACTAGTGTATATAATATCACGCTGAACAAAGGCGAAAGCTTGCCGGGGTCTCCGACAGACCGGCCGGCCACCGTACCGCGGAAGGAAATCCGCACGCTACCTAACTGCGCACGGGGGTATCGTGCGAAGGATGCGTACATATGCAACTCATTCATAACCGATCTGTCTGTGTTATGCCTGCGTGCCTGCGTGCCTGCGGGCTTTCTTCAAGGTTGCATTACTTCATGCAGACATTCCGGACTTTACACGGTGTTTCCAATTAATCACACTAAGATTATCTCCAATATTGTGTTTTAGCCGGTTCAAATGAGAAGAGAAAATATATTAAATCGTTTCAATACATTGAAAGGGTCGATTCTAATAAAAAAATGCATGGAACCGAACTCTACTACATAGGAAAGAGTACAGTTGAAAGAGGATATTATTATTTTGTAGTTTTTTTAATGTAATGTGGGTCCTAATTATTAGTAGGAATCAGTTAAATACATTGGAGAAAAATAAGCTTAGTTCCTAAAATATTTACGTGACATAACTTTAAATCGACATCGATTCAATATACTAAAGATGACCCACCTTGCAATTATCCACTAGCTAGACCGGAACTGATCGGCTTACGTATGCATGTTCCTTCGCCATGTCACGTCTTACGTACGTTGGCGAGTAACCAATCGAGCACGTCGTACTCCGCATATATACTTCCAAGCCGTCCAGCTGATCGAGGTCTTGGGGAAGTCAGACTTGTCGTTCGGGTTGGGTCAAACTGCATGCGTGCAGCCAGTAAATGCTTGAGAGTTACTGCACACGCTAACCGATCGAGAATGACAACTGCAGGTGGCATCAGCTAGATTGGAGCCATCACCAAATCCAAAGTGATGAGATACTGAGACAATCTGCAACGTTGGATTTTAGCCGGTTCAAAGAGCTATTTTAGATAATTTAAATCGGTTCAATATAGTGGAGCAATCGATTTGAATCGATTTAATATAGTGGAGCAATCAATTCCAACAAAATTAATCATGTAACTGAACTTTAGTTTAGAGTCTATATATTCAAGCACAACAAAAAAATTTTCGACTAAACACCTATGATTAGAGTGCATCGTTTGACCAATTCATGTCATTTACGGGGCAGTGAAGCATCATTTTGTATGTGATCTTTTTATTTTATGCTTATTGCTTGTTTACACGAGATGGTGAGGTTTGTCTCATCATGTTGATTTGATAATTGTCAGAGATCCGGCTGCCCAACGGCCATGAGCGGCTATGTCTCGGTTCCTACGACACCCCGGAGAAGGCCGCGCGGGCCTTCGTCTGCCTCCGCAGGCCTGGCTCCGAGGCCAGCCTCAACTTCCCAGACTATCCACCCTTCGTCGACCGAACCAGCGACCTACAGGAGGTGCACACCGCCGCGGTATCGCACGCCAACCGAGCTACTGTACCCGCTGGAGTCGCACCGGAAGCTGATGATTCCCCCGCACATGATTACGTGGCCTTGAGAAATAATGCGGTGGTGTCGCCGCTGCAAGTGACTGCCGCGAGCTTCGACTGGTCACAGCTAATGGCGAACCCGCCGCCGCTCTTCTCGCCAGCCGTGCTGGGGAACCACGAGTACTACTTGCCAATGTCGCCGACGGTGGCTTCCGTGGTGGCGGACGACATGGAGGAGAACGGCAATGGTGAAAGTAACCCTGGTCTTTGGAGCTTTGATTCTTGTGACCCGTAATTTCGACAATAATTAAGAGCAGTTGTCATTGGAATCAATCAAAAGCTCAAGATTTCATAAGATCCACTGATCATGAAGATCCGTAAGACGTCATACTCCTTCTCCACCTTTGATGCTCTCCTGGACCACCGACCACCTGCCAGTCTCCTCAATGGGGTTAGAATTGAAGGGCTCCAGTCAATTAGTCAGTCAGTGCAATTTAGTGTACATTTTTGTTGGTTTTTTTTGTTCGAGTGAGTGTGTACCTTTTTATTTTCTGAAGGCGCATTTGTACTGTTGGATCGGACCTGACCGTATGCTAGATGTCTAACCAGGTTTACTCCCCAGGCCACGGGTCCAAACGGGATAAACACAATTAAGCCCACGAGCTGCCGCATGCAAGCCCTATAGCAACAACCTTATAAGTAGTATTGGACCTTCTTCCCCCAAAAGACTAGTCCAATGGGTAAGTTCTCTCTCACACTTATAAGTTGTGCTTTTTCTTCTTCTCACAACGAATATAAGATTATTCCCAACATTCTCCCCCTCACACATCGGTTGTGTACTTTCGTAACCATAAAGTCCAAGGAGATGTTAGAGGATTGGGCTCTGATACCAATTGTTGGATTGGACCCTGACCGCATGCCTAGGTCCAACTGGGTTTACTCCCTGAGCCACAGGTCCAAACGGGCTGAACACAACTAAGCCCACGGACGACCGCATGCAAGCCCTATAATAACAGCCTTATAAGTGGTATTAGACCTTCTCCCCCAAAAAGACTAGTTTAATGGGTGAGGTCTCCCTTATACTTATAAGTTGTGCTTTTTTTCTTCTCATAACTAAAGTGGGACTATTCCCAACATGTATATTATACCTTAAACCTTAAACAATGCTAAATTAATACGGTGTATAGTAATAGTATTTCTGTTCTCTAAGTGCTACTGTAAGTTTGAGTATATTTTGTCACGTTTCTTACAAAATTTGACTGATCTATCAGTGAGTATAATCCACGGTACTCGATACAATCGTTCTCCCAAGGTGCCATTTGTTTTGATGCAAATTGAATCATTAGTTGGGCACATGATCATCTCAATAGAGGTGTGTGTGTGTGTATATATATATATATATATATATATATATATATATATATATATATATATATATATATAGACACACTATATACTATATATTATATGGCTAGGCGTAGAATAGTTATTCTACGTCTAGCCAGCCCACTAATCATGACCTAGGCCTGGTGCGACGCGCGCGTGCTCAATCCCATACGACCGGCCCATCAAACACAGTTACTGGGTCAGAATAGCCTATCCGCACGGAACTCAATTCGACGGTAAATATTAGGAGTCATAACAGTAATTCGTGTGTCACGTTTATGGCACGTTTTCGGGAATGCGGATTTTCCGAGCTCGTTCGTCAGACAGTAAAACATATCGACGTGCACAGTAATCGTCGAATGTTTTTACCGCCCCAAGCTTGTGGACAAGCTATCTTTTTTTTGGGATAGTAAAAAGATTGTTCTAAGGATAGTAAACTATTAACATGCGTAAGGTAATTGTGTTAGGTCATCTTGCTGTGTAGTTCCAACACAATAAATTGGAAATTCGTAGAAGAGTAAAAGTGAACGTTCTCACGAGTAAATATCTATATCTTGTTTTTCCCCGGTCGGCAATGCCGTCATATCGTTATACTGAGACAGTTTACAAAAAAGATAGTAAGATAAACACGTTATTCAGTAAACATGTTCAACATTGACATTAAGTTCAACTCCAAATTTGATTTTTTTTTTGTATTTATATATGGCCAAATAGTGTGGCCAATCGCTTCTTACAAATTTTTTTTTTTAAAAAGTAGAAATAAAAAAGGTCAAGTTTTTCTTGCGGCCCAAGTAGATTGCTATCTTCGTCTTCAATTCTTCGTAGGCGACATCGTCGGCATTGGAGGGTTCGTGATCACCATAGGTTCCCTGAAACATGTTCACATTTTTTTTACTGATACTAGTAGGGTGCCCGTGTGTTGCAACGGAATCTCAAAAGAGAGTGATACATATCAGCAGACGGGATCATAAACCGTATAATAAATATCATTTTTCTTTCATACACATAAAAACAGAAACATTAACTCCGCCTATAAAATACAGAAACTCGTATATGATCTCTACCTTGCACTTAAAACAAAAGGCATTTATTTAACCCCTGTACTGAGAACGAATTCGTGAAATACCTCCCGAGCACCCAATCTTCAAACAATGATTGATCAAGTTGGAGATCCAAAATAACCAAAACATCGCCTATAACAGAATCAAAAGAATAAAAAAGATTCCATAAATGCCGAAATTACTACATAAATATATTTGTAAATACCATCTCTTGCAGCATCCTTCTCCTTTTGTAACACATTTGTAGGGCGCTTGAATTCTCGAACAATCATCCACCAACTTTGCATAAGGAAGACTGCTCTCCTCTAGCAAGCATGCTATAATTGAGTTATTCATTGAGTTATTCGTCGAGCACCCAATCTCCTCTGGTTTCAGCTGATAACCAGAAACCTCCTTATAATAATCAAACAACGCATCAATCTCTAAAATTTAAATTAGATGTGACAAAAATATTAATTAATTAATTAATCCATATGACTAACTCATATTTGGCATGCTAATTTGCACACCTACAGTGGGATTGGCTAATTTGCACATCTACATTGGGATTGAGTAGATTGATTAATTAATTAACATTTTTGTCACATCTAATTTAAATTTCAGATACAGATAAACTTTTGAATTTCTCACCATTTCAAATATATTTGCATATTTTCATGAAATGCTTTAGGTTATATTCAAAGACAAAACTCCCACCAAAGATGTGCACTTATAGAAATGAAAATAGGATGCCATAGAAACATACAATGGGGACATCATCGGATAGTGGGATGACAACATCATTAGCTCCAGTTGGCAGAAAAGGCCTTGCTCCACCTTGCTGTGATAACTCACGAAACAATGAAATGTATACAGGATTGTAGTCAGCCAAGGTCCTGAATCTCGGTGTTGTACCAGAGTTTGTGTTTAAGGAATTATAGAATGTCATGTATGGCATTTTAAGCCAGCTCAATAAGTCATCTACTGTATCTCCAGACCTAACAAATAAAGTAGAAGTATGGGATGGTACTACCTTAGCTTGATTTTTAACATCGATAGCTATTCCTTCAAGCACTGCCAATGGCCTCACCATGCTTGCATTAGGAACAAGTCCATTCTCACCTCTCCATTTTGCATCCAATGTGTCCAAGTATCGTGAGTTACCGAACCGGCCTTCGAAAAAACCCTTCAACACCAACATTGGGTTCTTCATGATCCAGTGATCCTTAACATCTCTATTTGCTAGAATGATTGATTTTGGTATTGTATCTTCTGTACCATTCAACTCTACAACATTTCTCGAGCTATTTTCATTAGATCGATCAAAGTTGGTTCACCCTCGTCGGCATGAAGTGGGCTTGAGCTCTGCTTTTAAGGATCCTTCCTTAGCATTTGAAAGAACTTCGGTGCCCTTTGAGCTCTTCTCTAATTTTGTGGTTGCATTGGTATCAACTAATCTATTGTTCAAGTCAGAATTCCTCCTTCCAACCCGTAAACCTCCTAGTGCATCGCAATACTCGCCACCTAAAGTTGCTATAAAGATTAGCCACGATCCCATAAGTAACACGTAAACGATGAGTCGCCTCCTTAGTTTGTTAACCTTAAGAATATCAATAAATGGCTGCCCCTTTCTGATCTCCTTTTTCAGTAGATTCTTTAATGACTCCTAAAGGTGAATGGTCCAATAATCAGAATACCACTTTAAGTGGAGCTTTTCTTTTTGTACAGACCTAAGTGGGACAATGGTTTCTTAATAAAACATTAAATAGAGAAAGTAAAACAACTTTACCGTAAAGTCATCCTTCTTTGCTTGCAAGATATCTTCCAGCTCCATAATGTTTCTTCTTAACTCAAGGATCTTGATGTTGCCATCGAAAGAATCAGAATTGGCCTTCTTTACGAAATTTGGTGGAGTGCATTCAAAGACTTCGAGGAATGCGAAGTTCATTGAGTCAACCACGAATCATTGACTATTAGCATCAGCCAGAAAATATCACATAAGTAAGCTCATAACACTAAACATACTACCTCATTTTGCTTCTTGCTCTACCCATTCTTGATGTGAAATCAAGTTTTCGTGGTGGAAAATACACAGAGTGAACCTTGATTGATGCATATCAGAAACAAGCAACCATTTCACCAAAACTGAAATACAAACATGTAAGGCACGATCTTTACCAATTTGATAAAATAGAAAGAGATGAGGATATACCCGTAAAAACGAAGGCAATCCCTGTGAAGAGATTGACCATAGCTGGAGGTGGCGGGCACGTCTCAGCTGGCAATTCTTTGGTTGAATCTGATGAATTTCTCGAAGATTCTACATCCTCAGATACATCCTGCAGACCCACTCTGCTGCGACACATCGAACTGGCACACATCTCGCATGCTTCAACCCTCGCCTTTGTACTTGGTGGCCCTCTCACCTCCGTGGCACTCCCCGATGAGACCAAAGAAGTCCAGCCTTCCTCTTCTTGCATCGTACCTTCATGCCGATGCACCATTCTCCTCACCATGAGTAACTCCCGAGTCAGTGGAAGGCCCAAATCCTCACCCCGTCCATCCTCAAACACCATAGTGTACATCCCATGCTTCTATCATAGGATGAAACCTTCCCAAGATGAATCCTTCCATGACCTGCAAAGACTCTACCGATGTCGCGCCCACCAAGAATCCCCTCGTTCTCTTTTGCCCGACCGGCACAAGAGGCAGTGGGATGTTGATCCGCCATCACACACTAAAAGCCGAATTGCTCTGCAATGACACCTAATACGATCGAATTTAGGCCAAAAGGGAAGCGCATTTGATCAAATCTAAACCATTCCACACAATGCAGACTTCTACATCAAGAGGACCCAAATATCTAAACTTTCTGGGGATTTTAAGGGCGCCTTACATTGCGGAGGAGGGCCCGAACCTCCCGAGCTCCGGCGCGAGCCAGCACCCCTGCGCGGCGGCGCCCTCACCGGCGAAGTCACCTATCGCGGCGCCGATGGCCTCGGTGTGCGCGGGGCAATCGTTGATGTACGTGGTGAGGACGAAGAGGATGACGTTGGCAACGATGAAGAGCGGCACAAGGAACGGGAACCACCACTCGAACGGCCGGAACTCCGGCGGCGGGGGCGGCAGCGGGAGGCTCCAGTGCTGGTGGTGTGGCCCATGATGGTCGTGGTGCCCGGGGTCGTGGCTGCGGAGGCGCGGGCTCTTGGGCCGCTCCTGGCCTCCTCCTCCTCCGCTCTTGGGCGGCGCGGAGAAGGGGGGCACGCGGAGGGCATCGTAGGGGCATGGGGTTTGGGGCGCTACCCCGCGTGCGGCACCCAGCGCCACCACCATGGGCGGGAGAGCGGGCGTGTCCCGAGTCGGGCGCCGAGGAGGACCGCCACCAGACAAGGCCGAGAGGGCGCTGCTGCGTCCCGAGCCGGCAGCGGAGGAGGGCCACGGCCATGTGGGCGCCATTGCCGGCAGGAGGATGGGTCAAGGCGGAGGAGTGTGGTCGTGGCCGGGTTGCGGCGTCGAATCGACTGTAAAGCAAAAAGCAAGAGAGAGGGGAAGGAGAAAGAGGAGCCAGAAAAAAAGAGGAAGGAGAGAGGATGGGGAGTTAGAAGAAGTGGGGAGGGGGGTTGCGCGAGGTGGTGGGCAAGGACTCGGGTAGTTCGGATAGAAGGCAGGACGATTGTCTGGGAGCAGAGTAAACTCTGAATTATAGTAGTTAAGATATAAATGTTGTTTTATTGATCTGTCATTACATATATTACTCGATCAACAAACGTTTCTTTATCACACCCATTTTTGTTTTTTTACTGAGGGTTTACTTATGTTTTACTGCTAACACAAACAACATTTTTACTACAGCCTTGCTCTGCTCCAGTCCGGTGACAGAATCATAGCTTCCACCGGAAAAGACATGGTGGAGTCGTTCAAAGACGGACAGATGGCTGAAGACATGTTCATCTCTTAGTTCATCGAGTGCTTGCGCCAATACGACGCTAGCCTGAGGCCTCAAAGAAATGGGTACAAGGCGTTCCTCCCCAACCTAATCAAAATAACGACTTCAGGTTATTAAGTGCATTGTAAAAACACTACAAAGTTATATACGAATAATTAGTTATGGCAAATTAATTACGACTCATTAATTAAGACTAACTAAGTACGACTATTTAATTAAGCCTAATGAATTAGGACTAATTAATTAATAGTATTTAATTAAGCCTAATTAATTTGGACTATTTAATCACGATTATTTAATTAGGACTATTTTCATTACAACTAACTAACTACAACTAATTAATTATGGTTAATTAATTTGGACAAATAAATTGCCACTAATTAATTTTGAATAATTAATTACCACTAAATAATTAGGAGTAATTAATGAGTACTATTTAATTAAGCCTAATTAATTATAACTAAATAATCATGATTTATAAATCAAGGCTATTTTAATTACGACTAACTAACCTCGAGTAAATAATTACGAGTAATTAATTCCGCCTAAACTAAATACAAAAATTAATTAGGACCGATTAATTATGACTAATTAATTACCACTAAATAATTAGGACTAATTAATTATGAGTATTTAATTAATCCTATTTTAATTAATTAGGACTATTTTAATTTTAAGTAACAAATCATGAGTAAAAAAGTACGACTAACTAATTACAACTACATTAATTACAACTAACTAATTTCAAAAATAAGTTGCGACTAACTAAAAACAACTAATTAATTACAACTATTTTAATTACGACTAAATATTTTCGACTAACTAACTACGACTAATTATTTATGACTACATAATTTAACACTAACTACACAGTTAATAAACATAATGCATACGAGAAAAAAATACCTCCTCTAGATGATCTTCACTTGATATAAAACTAACTCTACTAAAATGACAACTAAACACACTACAACAGAAAAGGTCTTTACAGATGGTTCAAAAACGTCATCACAGATGGTTTCGTGAGCCGTCTGAGTTTATGGGTTAGTGATGACATGAGGTCATCACAGACGGTTTTCGAACCATCTGTGATGTAGACTACCACAGATGGTTATTAACTCAAAACCGTTTGTAATAGTTCACTATCACAGACGGTTTGTAGACTAAACCATCTGTGATAGCTGATGTGTCACAGACGGTTTGTAGATTAAACCATCTGTGAGAACTGATGTATCACAGACAGTTTGTAGATAAAATCGTCTGTGAGAGCTAATGTATCATAGACGGTATGTCCTAAGGAACCGTTTGTGATATTCTTTTGTATTGCTAAATCTATTTCTGTTTATTTGCTAGCCTCAGGAAATGATAGCCATGCCCTCTGAAACATGCAAGCTGAAACACAACAAGTACATGTATACATCTAATTCACATTCATTTCAGAAACAAGCACATCCAATTCACATGCATTTCAGAAACAAGCACATCCAATTCACAAATCAATTAACTAAAATTAACCATTCATGTACATTTACACACATGTACCATTGTTCAATCTTATCCCAATCAAGTTTAATCTACATTGTGGAACTTCCCATCTAGATTTATGACCTCACAGTTCAAAAATGCCGCAAACTGTCCTCGAATGTTTATGAGCTGGCCCTATTCTAACACAGTTGTATCGATGCATACAACCTGTCGCTAGGAAGATTAAATTCATGCATATATAAATTGGTAAGTATGAAAAAATTATTGCAAGATTGACAAACCTGAGGATCATTGGTCATCGCAGAACTGACGAGTAGTTCCATGTTGTGGCAAACATATTATCAACAGATGTTGCAGGCTGGCGGTTGCTAGGGATGGCAATCGTGCCTAATTACCCGCGTGCCCGCGGGCGAATACCCTAATGGAGGTGAGTATATGCGTCTTTCTTTGCCCGCGGGCATAGAAACAGGCACAATTCCTTGCCCATTTGGTAAACGGGTGCGGGCATGGGTAAGCTCCACCCGTGCCCGCTTCGCCTGACTACCCGCAACAGGTGGCACAAAGGGCAACTGAAGCTTTACGCAGAAGCCGTGACAATTTCGCTATTCCCACATGGACTGGAAGAGCTAGTGCTGCTGGGGCACCCTCCTCTGTTCGCAAGAAGTTTGGGTCAACGCTTAATAGCCAGTTGGTTAGTTCTTCGCAACCATCAGAAACTTCTTCAAATAGTAGGGATCAAAATCTTCAGGTTGGTGCTCTAAATGGCAAAGCACTGTCCTGTGCTGAACTTTTGGCTAGGATTCATGGAACCCGAGAGGGAGCAGCTTCAGATGCACTGGAACATTAGCTTAACCTGGGATCGGCTTCCAACCACATACCAAGTTTGCGGGTACACGGGCATACCCGCGGGTAACGGGTACTCGTAGGCGACGGGTATGGGCAAGGTTCTTCGCCAATCGTCATTCGTGGGCATGCCTGTGGGAGAAAATCAGGGTCATGGGCATGGGTATGGGCGAGCACTACCTGTACCTGCCGCGCCCGATTGCCATCCCTAGCGGTTGCTGGTGGCACTGCAAAGAAAAAGAATTGGTTAGTTCGAGAGGCATTACTACGAAGTGTTATATAGGATTAATATGTACTAGTGAATACTGGGAAATTTAGATCAAGTCGCAGAATCCTTCCCTTGCATTTCCCTCCTTTAGCAAAGTACACAACGAACGAGCTATGTGATTCCAAGAAGTCAGCCTTAGCCATTGCAAAGGAAGTATCTATGGAGGAAATGTGTTTACCCGTCGATTAATTGTCGGACCATTGTGAAGTTGTGTGCGGCCCTCTTTAGGGAATCTAGGTATATTACCCTATTCCGTTTTGGTATAATTACAATTATAATTCAGTGAAACCTACACAAGTATGTCGTCGTGGTCACTAAACCTAAGGTCGTGTTGCTTATAAAGTACAAATCAATAAGTATAGCCACTAGTGCAGCACTTACTCCTGGTTGTAGGGCAAAAGCATGAATTCTTTGTCGCGGTGAGCCAGTAATGACTCCGTCATGTAATTCTCGACGAATTTTGCATTCTCCTTGATGGTTTGCAAGGAGACCAAGTGTGGGTCGAGGAAACCTACCGGTGAATTGTATACACACACACACACACAAAAGTAAGGAGTTATATATAACATTTATTGGTATTACATGAACATTGACCATGATTGTACACACTTACAGTGTCCAGCATCGCATGAGTGAGGCGTCGAGGTTGAAGAGAAAGAACAAGTCCTCGAAGGTCACCGTGAAGACACAGTCTTGAACCACGTGGTTAAGATGATCCTTCTTGAACTTGACATTGACACCCGAGTGTCGTTGTCCATCCGTCTTGTTGGCCTGTTCCATGTACCATATATGCAACCTCGTGCATGAGAATCCTAGGGTACAGTCGCTATCAACCGTCTTGACCAATGGCTCGCCTAGCACAAATTTCTTTTACAACAGCAAGAAGGGGATATCAGAATAGGAGTCGACCGTCTTCGATTTGCCCTTGCTGCCTCGCTTTTTAGAGGTCGACTTCATGGGAGTCGACCGAGCATGAGGTGTAGATGCATCTGATGCACCAGGCCCTTGCAGCTTCGGTGCAGGTAGCTCCCGTGGACTTGACACCGTTGCAGGACATTCCCGTGAAGTTGCACCGGAGTAGGTAGCTCCAGGCAGATGTCCCTCTTGGGCCACTGGATGAATGTTCCAATGGCTTGCCCAAGAGTCATGACCTCGTCGTTTGAGGAAATATGCAGCAGGACGACTGCGAAATTGGCATAAACACCGTCTGAAGAATCTAGACCTACCATTATGTGTTAATGGGGTTTTGGTGATTAATGACAAATCTAATTGTGAGACTAACACTTTCATTGATATACATATTGTGTAGTCTTATTTGGATATAAAGGTAATAATCATGAAGGTATGCATGTGATTAATGACAAATCCAATTCATTGGATAAACAAAAGGAAAATCCAAACAGGTATGCATTCATAATGATGAATCTATTTGTGAGACTAACATTTCTATTTGTTATATCATGTTTAGTCTCGTTTGGATATAAAGATCAAAAGAGGTATGCATTCTACTTTGTATTCATATATCTTGTTGCATTCCTTGGATCCAAAATATATGTTGAACTCCACCAAAAGTCTAACTTGAATATGTGCATATGTTTCCATTACACATTTGTGTATGCACACATTTAGGGGGAGCTCAATATATGTTTTGTGGTTTCATTAGTATTGATCCATATTTCCTTGTCCATATATAATTGGGATCTTTACTTTGAAACATGTCCTTTGAATATATTTAACTTGCATAGTTAATTTATTCATATGAGTATATGAGACTTGTGTAGTTCATATATTCTTGAATGTATTTAACTTGTGTAGTTAATATATTCATATGAGTATATATATAACTTGTGTAGTTCAGTATATACTCATATCCTTGAATATATTTAACTTGTGTAGTTAATATATTCATGTGAGTATATATAACTTGTGTAGTTTATATATGCTCACATTCTTGAATATATATAACTTATGTAGTTAGTATATTCAAGTGTGTATATATGACTTGTGTAGTCTATATACACTTATATGTGAGTATAACATAACTTGTGTAGTTTATGTGTGCTCACATATTCTTGAATATGTTTAACTTATGTAGTTAATCTATTCATAAGAGTGTATAAGATTTGTGTAGTCTATATATACTTATATGTGAGTAGAACATAACTTGTGTAGTTCATGTGTACTCACATATCTTTGAATATGTTTAACTTGTGTAGTTAATATATTCATATGAGTATATGAGACTTATGTAGTTAATATATGCTCATGTATTCTTGAGTTAATACGACTTGTGTAGTTCAGATACACTCATGTTGAGTATATATAACTTATGTAGTACTTATATACTCATACCAAACTCTATTCAATTATTTGTTATTGAAGTGGTTATCATCAATTACCAATGAGGGAAAGATTGTGGTATCTTGTCCCGCCATTATGAGTTAATGGTATGTTGTGGTAATTAATGATAATCATATTGTGGAACTAACATTTTCCATGAGTTGGATGAATAGGTTATGTTCCAGTGGTTGATGACTTGGGATGACATCATGTGTTGATAGTCATCAAGTCAAGAAGAGATGATCATGTGTTGATCATCAAGTCAAGTGAAGACCCATCATGAGTTGATGGATGTCAAGTGAAGAGTGCATCATGTGTTGATGCATATCAAGACTCGGGATGGAAGATGTCATCATGTGTTGATGAGCATCAAGTCAAGATCCTCAAGTAAAGCTTCATCATGTGTTGATGAAGGTCAAGTAAGGATGCATCATGAGTTGATGCATATCAAGTCAAGAACCCGGAGTTGAAGCAAGGATGTGCGCCATCAAGCTTCAAGTGTTTGCGCAAGGCAAAGGTATGACTAGCTAGGGCTAAGGATGTGTTCCTAGTCTTTACCGGTCTCGGTGTTTTGTTGGTAGACCGGATTGCTAGTATAGGTTGCCGTACTATTAAGAGGGTCTTTGACTAGTAGCTTGAGTTTGTCATGTGTTGATAGCTCATTGTGTTTGCTCTAGCTCACTTTAACATGTTGCCAATATTTGTGAATGTGTTTTACAAATAGTTGTGGCTCATGGTTAATCCTTGTAGCATGTGACTTAAGTTTGCGAATGCGCTTTTGCAAATGGTGTAAGTCCATGTACCTTATTCCTTGTGGTGTGATTCTAAAATTGTGCAAATGTGTTTTGCAACTTGTTGAGAATCTCACTTAAGCCCTTGTGTGCATTAGCGATCAAATTAGCAAATGTGTTTTGCAATTTGAGTTGAAGCGAATGCAATCTGTTTTTCAGAAAATCGGATGAACCGACGTAATGTGCAGACGACCGGATGCGGTCATATGGCGATTAGACTGTGATACGACCGCACTCTTGAGCATGTGTTGCTCTGGGATCGAGCGGTAGTACCGGCGTAATCGAGCGGTATTTAACGTAGGCCGGTCATTCCGATTATTTGTTAGCGGTTCGCTTTTTCCGAGAAGATGCATTTGTTGCTCATCTTTGTTTTGAGAAACCCTTGAGCGGTACGACCGCGGTGTTTAGGCGGTGACGACCGCGATGCGGTGCGACCGCTTTCTTGGTGCGGTTGTAAAATTCCGCAGCAGCTTGTTCGTGGGACTTAGCCGCATTTGGCGCCTCCTTTGTGGAGCGATGCACGACCGCAGTGTTTGTGCGGTTGTACGATTGTTGCGGACGACCGGGACTTAGTTGGCGGTCGTTCGATTTGGTGACCAACGGCTAGTTTTATAGCCGTTGAGGAAGGGCGGCACGACCGCCCCATAACGGCGGCCGTTCGATTTCCTAACTTTTTCAAATAGACTTTGTCCCAACGGCTAGTTTTTGTGTGTGGGCTATAAATACCCACCTTGGCCGTGTGAGGGAGAGTTGTTTGGTGCCCCTTTGAGTTCTATTGAGCTAGTGCAAGCCTCTCATACTCTTTTGTGCATGTGTTGCACTTAGTAAGGTTAGAGAGCAAACCCTAAGTGCATGTGTTGCCTTAGGTCAGGATTTCAGATCCATAGAGCTTTGACACTTGATTGGTTCAAGTGAGAGTTAGAGTCTTGTTACTCTTGGTGTTTGCCGACACCTAGACGGCGTGGATGCGTGGCGCCGGTGAGCTTCTCAAAGAAGATTGTGAGAAGACCCAAGCGGTTTGTGAGTGGCGTGGTGCTCGCCATCTCCTGAGTGGAGGAAAGAGCAACCCAAGTGGAGCGAGGTGTTTGATCCTGAGGAAGGCTTAATTAGTGGAGCCGCCCAATTAGTTTGGGTTTCTCAACGTGGATTAGGGAGACCGCAAGTCTCCGATTCACCACCAGTAAAACATAACCGTGTCCATTGTGGTTTGCATCCTTGTGCCTTACTATTGCATTTACATTCATTGTGTATGAATGCTTGCTTTACATTGTGCAATTTATATACATTGTATTAAATTGCTTATTCATTGTGTATGATTGCAATTGTTCGTTGTGCTATTCATCATTGCTAGAATTGATTAGCTTACAAGTCATATGCTTAATTGATATACTTATTAATAGACTTGTATTGTTGGTGCACTTAGGGGAACCTAGTTGATTTAGGCTTTAATTGTGCAAAACCGTATTTGTATTAGCTTCCGCATTAGAAATCGGTTTTAGAGCCTAAAGGAATTTAAAACGCCTATTCACCCCCCCTCTAGTCGGCCACCTCGATCTTACACCGTCCACATTCACTTTTGCGAAACCTGACGCTAGATTTACACCGTGCACCAAAGCCCCGACATTGGATGGATACACCTGGCCCCAAGAAGCATCTAGGGCAACGGAGGCATATCTCACTTGGAGCTTGCACTTCGTAGCCACCTACAGAACAATACAAAATTTGCTACTCCAACAGGCCTATCAATGGATCGAGCATTCTAGAGATAATAATTATTACCAGGATATCATCGACAGGAAATCTATCGTCGCCTTTTAGGGTAGGGTTAGGGTTGGACGCGCAGCTACTCGGAAGTTTGGGGGCTTGGCTAGCACTGTAGGGGCAGGGGCTTGCAACTGATTTTCTCTAAGCCTTTCCTTAAGGCTCTCCATCTGCCATTGAGTATCATCTCTAATGCGATCATTGATATCATCTCTAAGGGATTCAGTGATCTCATCTTTGAGGGATTCACGAATCTCCTCTCGTAGCCATGCATCGCACTCGGCTTTGGCTCTCTTCCTACTCTGGTACGCTTCGGAGTCCTCTAGGAATCCATGTTTCCATAGAACATAAAGACCAAGGTCTCTCGTGCGACCTAGGTGCTCATTGTTTCTCAGGGTCACGGAGAGTATATCTTTATCCCTAACTACCTGGAATGAGCGTTGGGAAAATTGTGCACTTAGCGTTTCCTGCAATAGCCCGATGTGTCATTTAACTTTCTATGAAGTTATGGAGTAATTACAAACTAGGTAGTTCGATATCTTACCAGGCATTGGGACACTTCGTTGTCTGCGGGGTTTGGAAAGGAGATGGCCCCTGAAGACAGGGTAGATGACCTCGCTCTTTGCCAATTTTGGGCACGCTCATCAGGGATCCCGACAAATGACGGGGAGGCATTCGAACAGTTTGCCTACCAGTCTTGATCCCTCCATTGCAGGATGTTACCCGCATACCCAGCGATGTCGAGCCTGTGGGGCTGCGTGTTTTTTGCCTAGAGGGCCTTGTGCGTACACTGTCACTCCTAAAATCATCTATCGTCTTCTTCGCCACAAAGTCTTGCCAATACTCTTCCAAGAACGGATACTTGTGGAAGGGCCTCAGATCCTTCTCCACGTATTTCTTGACAAGCGTGCTCTTGAAGTTCATCCACGCTTTGCACGCCTGTAGCAACGTGTGTCGTCACACGGAGTCCTGGTGTTGTTCCGGGATCTTGAACAATCGAAAAATATCCGTCAGCAGCTCATCTTTCTGAGCTTTGGTCAACTCCTTACATGAATTGTAGGTGATGTTGACCCGTTCCCGTGCAACTATTTCGACCATTCTCCGGAATGCGAAAGCTGGTCGGGGAGGATTGATAGGGGTCCTATACTCATTGACCTCCGTGATGGTAAATCGGCCCCCGAGCCTTTTCGATATTCCTCTTCTTTACCGCGCTTGGATATTCTAGAGGACGACGCATCAGACGTATGTGGCGACGATGACGAAGAATGAGCGGAAGACATCTTCACAAAAAATAGAAGTTCTGACACGCGTGAACATATTATCATAAGATTCGATCTCTATGTGTATGGGTATACACACCAATTAATAAATAATAGGGATATGTAGGGAAGAAATTATGATCAATACCATGACCTAATTGACATATAAACATGTAAATCCCCCAAGTCATTTAAAAAGAATAATATGCTCATCATGTAAACAAATGAAATCAACATAAAGCTAAGATCAATCAACATTAGTAAGCATTCCAATTAGAGCTTAGGTTCAAACTCGATTATCAAAACAATTTCAGTACAAGACTATTATCATCACAAAGCATTCATCTCAAGCCCACCATACCACATTACAATATATTCCAGTAGCAGTATCAAAATAAATACCATATGAATCACTCACTAGAACAAATACAAATTCCTAAAACAAGTACAACACCTCATACTGCTCAGTGTTTGAACCAGATACTAGTGCGATTATCATGAGTCCATGGGGACCATGACAACATGACAAATTATTGATAGAAAGAGTGAGGGAAAGGGCGTCGGGGTCGGCAACTCAGCATCAGTTACCTTTGAGCATCAAGAAGATGGTGTTCTTGTAGAGAAAACCATAAAGCCAACGTATCATACTTAGTCACCACATAGTCATTCTTAATGGTAGAGTAGAGGAGGTACCTTATAAGCTACAAAGCCTTTGCCTTTTTAGCAGCAGCAAGTTCAGGTGTGATAGCGGCAGGTTCGACAATGGTATAACATCGAGATAAACCAAGTTGGTACAATTGCTGCCATCCAGGGCAAGCAAATTTCTATTTAGTGATGTCTAACATATCCCACATAATTTATACAAATTTCTATATGTTTACAGCTAGTAAAATATTTTAGAGCAAATTTCAAAAAGCCCTAGGGATTGAGGCAAATATAACACAAAACCCCATGTTTTATAATGTTTTTCAAGAAACCCCAAGTTTTCTGGCAAAGTTTCAAAAAACCATGGGTACACCATCTAGCCATCCATTTTGCTCTGAGATTTGTGTAGGATATTGTATGTAACAAAAATACATGATATTATCCGATATATACACATGTTGATGGGCCTTACAATACACCCCCATATGCTTCTATCTCATCCCTCATTCTCACCCTCTCTCTCCTCTTTCTCCCATCGGCGATGACTGAGGTGGCGACACGAGGCCTAGCAGGAGCGACACCAGAAACCAAGGAGGATGCGATGTGGCGATCGGCTACACTGGTGCGACGACTGTGCATGCCGCAGTATATATTGATGACCTGTGGTGTACATGGTGTTTTTTGAAACATTTTGCCCCAAAACCTGGGGTTTCTCGAAAAAATGTAATACTTGGTGACGAGGATATAACAATCCTCATTTAATCATTTATCTATAATTCATATTATAGGTAATAATGACGTCACACAACTCTTGAGTATACCCCTTAAATGTTAATAAGGGAGAAGCTGGAGGTCGTAAGTTCTTCTACGACCAACCTGTAGTCGTGGGTCTTCCTATGACTACCCCATAGTCGTAAGCCCTCCTACGACTATCCCATGATCGTAAGCTCTACTGCGATCAGTATGTGGTCGTAAGCTTTCCTGCGATCACCACCTGGTCGTAAAACCTTCTACAGCCAGTCCCTAGTCGACAAAGCTCACAGACATATGGGCCTAGTCGGTAAAGGAATCTTCCACACTGTATTCATGATACAGGCAGTAAACTACGCCATTATTCCCTGGGATAATGGCATGATTTTAACTCTCTTTTATGATGATAATTGCCTGGCGACGTGGGAACGTTTTAACTCCCGCAATAACCTCTAGTAACGGCTCCACGATCTATAGGGTTAAGTGACCTTTTATTGAAGATCCAACGGCGCACACCGGAGACAGTATAAAATGCAAGGATCATCAGGGCAAAGGGGGGACAGAGCCAATTAGAAGCACAATACTCTAGTGTTCTGACTCGATCTTGTAATCCAACATACTCAATACATACACACAGGAGTAGGGTTGTTATTCTCCCAGGAGAAGGCCCGAACCTGTATAAAAATCCCCGTGTCTCCATCTCTGTGTGATTTTGAGCCTAGAGGAACCCCCGAATCAAATAATCTTTACGTAAGTTCGGTCCTAAAACACCGACAGTTGGCGCCGACCGTGGGGATCTTCAAGTTATCAGTTTTTCCTTCGTCCTTCCAATTCTCATGCTCTTATGGAAGGAGAGTGGAACGAGGAGAATTGGTTCGACTTGGCCGATTATGTAGATATTGACATGGATGTTGGTTTCGACTACAAGCCAAGTGATGCATCCTCTGATGGTGATGTTGCCCCCGGAGATTTTTCTCTAGGAGACTTTACCACCGATGGAGTTGAGGAGGGATCCTTATCCCCCACAACTATACGTCCAGATGGGCAACCAGTTTCCTCAGAGGGCAAGGGTCAATCCGACAACAATGAGGGTTGTTCCAAGGCAGACTCAGGGCATAGCGAGGACTCTCTCTCCAAATGTCCAAGTCCACCTAAGACAGTCCGACCTAGCGCGACAACTCTTGGAAGCCGTAATCTCGGATCTTCATCAGCATCTGGTGATTCTTTCTCTCTGCCTAGCCCAGTCAAGGATGCGATCGAACATGCTCTTCCCGCGAGTTCGACCATCCCAACGCAGGACTCACTTACTGACGGAGACGGTTATAACCCGGAATTCCCCTTCCTAAAGGGGTTTGCTCCAAGTCGCCAGATGGTGTTATTCGACAACTCCTCAAGCGAGGAGGTCTCTAGCGCAAGTGGAGATCATCAATGGGAGGTCTTCATCCTGCCCTCAGGTAGCAATCACTCTCCTGGAAACAGAGCTGAGGATGCCCCCCGATGATCACACCCTACGACCGCTCGTGGCGATGACGAGAACGTCTCAAGCGACGAACAGAGTCCACACTCTAATGAACGCGCGGGAAATTCTCGAGATCATCACACTCCGCTAAAGCAAGCCCAAAGGTCAAGTATGGATGATTCTGAAACAGTCCAATGGAAACGAGTCACAACTCAGAGAAAATTTCCTGGGCGCGCTCAATACCAGTCGGAGGAAGCTCAGGAAATTCAGCACATCAATGACCTGCTCGAGAACCCCTCTCGAGAACTTGCCCGAGCGCCCGGCTACGACCTCTTCACTGAAGAGATCGCATGAAGGCTATAGAGTACGATGAGCAAGCTCAAACGACCCCGCCGACATCATTCTAGAAGTCGTGGCAGTACGACTCCATCAGCTTCCAGTCGTTCGAATAACTCACCGCATGGAGATCTCCGCAAGGTACATCTCTCCCCAATCCGGAAAAGAGTTCCTCGAATGCCTGACGAATATAAAGCTCCAAGGAGAGGTGATCATTCACCGCCCCGACCTAGAGGTCTGCAATAGTAGACAAAATACTAAGAGTATTACCCTCGTAGGATCGAGACTTACCACAAGTCAGATTCACCAATTGCTGGGTATCGTCGACTACGATCACCTGGCGACGTCAATCCCTCTTTCATGCAAAGGAGGCGTTATGACGTGATTACCGGATGTCGAGCATTCTCGTCTGACCTCCGAGCAGTTCACTGGCCGCCACAGTTTTGACCAGCGAACATGGAGAAATTTGATGGGTGTTAAAATCCCATCGAATTCCTTCAGATCTACACGACCGCTGTTCGAGCAGCAGGAGGAGGAGAGTGTGTCATGGCGAATTACCTTCCGACTGTAATCGAAGGGTCTGCTCGATCATGGTTATTAAACCAACCAGTCGAGTCGATCTACTCGTGGCAACATCTCTACGATCTATTACTGGCCAATTTCTACAGCACCTACTATCGCCCCGGAAAGGAGGACGACCTACACTGGATACGACAAAACGACGACGAAACACTACGCCAATTCATCAGGCGTTTCAGTCAGGTTCGCAATTCGATTCCTGAAGTTTCTGACTCATCTGTTATTAGAGCCTTCAAGTAGGGAGTCCGCAGCAGAAGGATTATGGAGGACATTGCTTTGAACCCTCCGCCATCAGAGTCAACTCTTTGAGATGGTCGATCAAGACGCTCTCGCCGATGAAACAGTCGAGTTGACCAAAATCATCGATCGAGATGACCAGCACCCTCAGGAAACTAGCGAAGGTAGCAAAAAGAGGGATAAGAAGACCAAGAAATCCAAGAACAAGGTAAAGGGCCAAAAGCCTCAAGCCAATGCTTCTAAGGAGGTCTTAGCCGTAAGTGATCAAGAGCCACGAACTACCAAATAATACCCCGATCGAGGCAAAACTAAGCGCCCCGAACGGAAGAACGACAAGCCTAGGTGGTGCCCTTTCCATAAAAAGGAAGGGCATGATCTTCGCAATTGCCGAGTTTTCCAACGAAAACTCGAAGACTACTACAACGGCAAAGGGCCACTTCCTGCCCTCGAAGAGGTAGGGCAAGCCAGTGGTCGTACACAGTCGGACGACAATGAGGACATGCCATTTTAAGATCCCGAGCACACCATCGAGCACATCTTTGGGGGATCATCGGCGTATGAGTCAAGACGACAGCTTAAGGCAGTCGAACGCGAGGTAAACTCCATTGACCCCCCCTTGTCAATAAAGTGCCGAAGTGGTCGGAAGTCACCATCTCTTTCGAGAGGGTGACTGTCCGATCCCTTTAACTCAACCAGGTCATTACCCGATCGTGGTCGAACCCACCATCAACAACTATCGAGTAAATCGAGTGTTGATTGATGGTGGGAGTTCGTTAAATATTTTGTTGACGAACACCCTGGACGAGATGCAAGTACCCAGGACCAAGGTAAGGCCGGTAAGATATTCATTTCATGGTATTATACCGAAATCTTCGGCCAAACCTATCGGTCAAGTTTCCCTTCCTGTAACATTTGGTTCACCAAGTAATTTCAGGACAGAGAAGATCTCCTTTTATGTGGTCGATTTCGATACGGCATATAACGCCATACTCAGACGACCAGCTTTGGCAAAATTTTTAATGACAACTCATTATGGGTATCAATGTCTTAAGATGCCAGGTCCCAAAGGAGTAATCACAATTCATTGTGATAAGAAGGTGGCGCACACATGTGACCGCCGATCCCTCGAGATGGTAGGTCAGATACCAGCCTGGGAAGAAAAAGGGTAGCCTTCGACCAAGTGCTCAAAGCCTAAAGCTGCGCCCAAGCCGAACGACCAAGTCAAAAAGGTTCCCCTGGATCAGAAGGAACCTTCGAAGACTGTTCGCATCGGGGATACTTCCAACCCCAAGTAGGAAGACACCCTCATCACTTTCCTCTGAGCAAACGCAGTTGTCTTCGTGTGGCAAGCATCCGACATGCCCGGAGTCCCCAGGGAAGTGATTGAGCACAGGCTAGCTTTACGGCCTAACAAAGTACCCATAAGACAAAAATTACAGAGATTTGCCCCTGATCGACGAGATGCTATAAGATCAGAATTGGACAAACTACTTAAAGCAGGCTTTATAAGAGAAGTCGACCACCCAGAGTGGTTGGCCAACCCTGTAATGGTTAGGAAGTCT
Organism: Phyllostachys edulis; assembly: GCA_036346405.1. Lineage (NCBI taxonomy): Eukaryota > Viridiplantae > Streptophyta > Magnoliopsida > Poales > Poaceae > Phyllostachys > Phyllostachys edulis. The sequence continues at coordinate 13,436,938 of CM070556.1, forward strand.
AACGACAAGTGGCGAATGTGCGTTGACTTCACTGATCTTAATAAAGCTTGTCCAAAAGATGATTTCCCTTTACCTCGTATCGATCAGTTGGTTGACTCTACTACTGGTTGCGAAACATTAAGTTTTCTAGATGCATATTTTGGCTACCATCAGATTAATATGTGTCTAGAAGATGAAGAAAAAACCGCGTTTATTACTCCATTTGGTATATTTTGCTATGCAAAATGCCATTTGGTCTAAAAAATACTAGCGCTTCTTTTCAACGTTTGATGCAATCGACTTTTTCACCTTAGCTAGGCCGAAATTTGGAACCCTATGTTGACGATCTAGTCGTAAAAAGCATCAAACAGCTTGATCATGTTTCAGACTTGCAGGAGACGTTCGACAACCTCAAAAAACACCGCTTGAAACTCAATCCTGAGAAGTGTGTGTTTGGAGTCTCTTCGGGAAAGTTGCTTGGATTCCTGGTCTCTGTACGAGGAATCCAAGCAAATCCCGAAAAGATAAAAGCCATTGTTCAAATGCGCTCTCCAACCACGAAGAAAGAAGTCCAAAAACTCACAGGGTGTATAGCAACTTTAAGTCATTTTCATAGCACGACTGGGAGAAAAAGGACTACCTTTCTTCAAACTTCTAAAGGAGCATGAGGGTTTCGAGTAGTTGGAAGAGGCAAACGCTGCCTTCAAGGATGTCAAGAGATATCTTATGAGTGCTCCTCTTCTGGTTTCCCTGAAACCAGAAGAGACACTCTTAATTTATCTAGCTGCCACGCCATAGGCAGTGAGCACAGTACTAGTCGTAGAACGTGAACACGTTCAACGACCAGTGTACTACGTAAGTGAAGTTTTGCATGGACATAAGGAGCGTTACCCTCAGGTCCAAAAGCTTCTCTATGCCCTCCTCATGTCTTCAAGGAAACTGCGGCATTATTTTCAGGCGCACAAAATAATTGTGCCATCTGAGTTTCCCTTGGGAGTGATCCTCCAAAATAGGGAAGCAGCGGGACGCATGTCTAAATGGTCAGTAGAACTTGGGGAGTTTGACCTCCATTTCGTGTCCCGTATGGCCATTAAATCTCAGATCTTGGCAGACTTTGTCGTCGAATGGACAAATCCTAAACATGTTCAGGATTCCCAGTACGATACCCACGACAAGTGGACGATGTACTTTGACGGGTCACTTACTTTAAGTGGCTCGGGGGCTGGGGTGGTCCTGGAATCTCCTAACAGAGAGACCTTAAAATATGCCATGCAGTTAAACTTTCAGGCCACTAACAACGTGGCAAAGTACGAAGGTTTACTAGTTGGCATATGAGCTGCGAAAGCGCTCGCGATTCGACAACTACTTGTGAGAGGAGACTCTCAACTAGTCGTGAATCAGGTTGGAAAAGAGTACCAGTGCTCTAACCCGACCATGTCTCGGTACTTACCGAAGGTTCGAAAGCTTGAAAAGCATTTTTTCGGTTTCGAGGTACAATTCATCCCTCGAAAGAATAATTTCCTCGTAGACCAACTTGCTCGGATAGCTTCTTCCCCATCACAAGTACCAAAATGAGTCTTCTTGGAGCAACTCTAGAAGCCGTCTCTAGTGGAAACACTAGAGACATCTCCTATTGATACAGCCTCTCTAGAATACGAGGATACTTGGATGGATCCTATTTACAAGTATCTTCAGACGGGTTCGGTACCCGATGATGATCTCGAAGCAGATCGTTTATCCCGAAAGGCCAAAAATGTATACTTTGGTCGAAGGAGTCCTCTATAAATGAGGTACTCAAGGGGTACTCATGCGATGCATGCCGCAGAGAGAAGAACTAAAACTCCTTCATGACATACACAGGGGCATCTGTAGAACTCATGCTTCCTACAAAACGTTGGTTGGTAAAGCCTTTTGATAAGGATTTTACTGGCCAACAGCCCTCTATGATGCCAAAGAGTTGGTTAAGAAATGTGTACAATGCCAGTTTCATAACAGGCAAATACATCAACTAGCTTAGGCATTACAAATAATTCCTCTATCTTAGCCTTTTGTGACCTGGGGTCTCGATATCTTAGGACCGTTCCCAAGGGCTCTAGGAGGTTTCGAGTTTCTTTTTGTGGCTATTGATACGTTCACAAAATGGATCAAAGCCGAACCTGTGACTGGGATAACAACGGAAGCCGCAAAACGGTTCATGATGAGAAGCGTAATTACTCAATTTGGAGTCCCTAATCGAATAATCACAGACAATGGTAAACAATTTTCGAGCGCAAAATTTCAGGAATTTTGCAACGAGTTGGGTACCAAGCTCTGTTACGCCTCTGTCACCCATCCCCAAAGCAATGGGGCAGTCGAACGAGCGAATGGCCAAATAATGCAGGGAATTAAAACTCGAGTCTTCGACCAACTTGTTAAGCACTCAGGGGCTTGGGTACAAAAATTACCCTCAGTATTATGGACAGTTCGCACGACCGCTAGTCGAGCAACAGGCGAAACACCTTTTTTCCTAGTTTTTGATGCCAAAGCCATGCTTCCGCCAGAACTAAAGATCAGGTCTACAAGGGTCGAGAGTTTCAATGACTCAGCCCGAGAACAACTTCGAGCGGATGACATTAACCTGCTCGAAGAGAGGAGAAATTAGGCGTTAATCTGTTCAGCAGTCTACCCACAAGCCCTACGCAAATATTACGATCGTAAGGTCCAACCTCGCAGCCTTGCTGTAGGTGACTTGGTATTGAGGAAAATTCAATGTCAGTCTAATCGGAATAAACTTTCTCCTAAGTGGGAAGGTTCTTACACAGTGGTTGAAGTTATGTGTCCAAGTTCGGTACGACTGGCAATGGAAGACGGCCAGGTTCTCTCTAATTCTTGGAATATCGACCAATTACGCAAATTCTACGTGTAAACGACCAACCATTCAATAAAGCATCAGGTTCTTTCTATCTTTATTGTTTTACTTTGAGTAGCGCTTTGATAATTCTTTCAACCATACCCTGGTCGAAGGTCCGCCCTCGACCAGTTCCTAGCCGTGAGCTTTCTCACGACAATACACTGGTCGTAAGACATCCTACGACCAGTGCCCAATTCATCTTTACACTGGTCAAAAGGATGGTAACATCACCTAGTCGAAGCCTTTCCTCTCTGCACGTGGTCCTGCCCACTAGAAGGAACTTCCTAGAGTCGACTCGTTCCTCCCTTTTTTACCAATACAAAGAGCTTGGGTTCAAAACATGGCCGAAACAATGTCAAGCCAACTCTAAGTACCTTAGTTTATTACTTCATTCATCTTTTTGAAAATAAATTAAGCTGAGTACACTTTTTCAATTTTCTCAACTACTCTCGATAAACTCGGTTTGTTTTAACTAGTCGGAGGAAGTTGCAACACCTAGTTGAAGACTTTCCTCTCTGCACGTGGTCTTGCCCACTAGAAGGAACTTCCTAGCGTCGTTCTATTTCTAACTCTTGTTACCAGAGCGAACATATTGAGTGCATTGAAATAAGTTGGACAATTTTTTTAAGGAATTCCAGACGTTTATCTAACTCAAGTTGGCCGTTCTTGATTTGATTAATCTGATCGGAGATGGTAACATCACCTAGTCGAAGCCTTTCCTCTCTGCATATGGTCTTGCACACTAGAAGGAACTTCCTAGTGTCGACCTGTTCCTACTCTTTCGACCAGTGCAAGATAATCATGATAAAAAAAACTACAAGTTAGTTAAACCGCTCTTTTTTTTTCTTCAGAAAACCCATTTAATACTATTTACTCGGTTTATCTAAATAAACCAAGCAAATAGTCGGGGGCTAGGATAAAGTTATTAACTTGACTTCAATTCTTAGTCTTGCTCTTTTTTCTATCCATTATCTTATGAGTTACTAACTACTCGACAAGATGATTTTTCAGGAAAAAGGAAGGATTATATATCAACATCAACAAAAAACTTGTCTTTACAGGACTCTAGTACAAACTACTCTGGCGAAGGGGGTCTTATTTGCATACCCTCCGTGACTAACTCGGTGATCTAATGCAATGCTGCCATTAACTGTTCCGCTTCTGCTTCAGAGCAGGCGAAGTTGTCTACAACTGGCTGCAGGTTTAGGTTGGGATCATGGGATTTAAGTTTTGCTAAGACAAATCTTACTCCCTCTTGAGCCGCTTCCTTTACTGAGTCAAACTGATTAGTCCTCAGAGAATTCACCAGCTCCTGCAAAGTTCTGACTTGTTCGCCAATAGCACTCAAGTGGTTAGGCAAGGTATCGTCACGAGGAGTAATCCCCTCAGCATGAAGCCCACCGAGTACATTGTTCAGAAGTGAAATGTTATCTCAAAGATTAATCTTCAAAGCCTTCATTTCCTCCTGATTGCGAGTCGAAGCCTCGTGAAGTCATTTTACTTGTGCTACTTGTTCCGAAAAGAATAAGGCTAGTCAAATAAAATGACCTTGAGAGAAAACACAACCAATTACAGGTAAAGATTTATTTACCAATGAGTTGAGAATCTAACTTTTTAACTTCTCCGGCGTGAGCGATAGTGTCCTTAAGGTAATGCTGCTCCCACGTCTAGACCTCTTGGTCTTTGTCTGAAAAGGAATGAGATTCAAGGAGAGAAAAGAAGGTCGAAAGCGTTCTTAAGTTCAGCACTTACCGACTAGTCGTCCCTGCAATTTTTGGTTTGCAGAGTTTGCCTCCTGAAACTTCTTCCGGAGGTCTTCAAGTTCCTCCCTTAGCTTCTTTGTCTCGGCTTTTTCATAGTCGAGAGAATCAGCTAAGGTTTTCTCGTCACTCTTAAGCCTGCAAAGGGAAAGAGTAGATGTCAACAAGAACACGGTCATAAGTTTTTCACGACCAAGTCCTCGTCAGAAGATCTTCTCGACAAATACTCGTCAGAAGTCCTCCTCGACCAATTACCTAGTCGTAAGATCTTCTCGACAAACCCTACAAGCATCACGTAAGTAGTCAAAACATAAAAGGCTACGAAAATCGGTTACTTACCATTTCTCTGCCTGTTCGCAGAGTTCCGCTTTCTCCTGTCGCAATTGGACAAGTTGCTTGTTGTATTCAACAACAGTAACAATTTGCTCCAACACTCTCTGCGTAAAGAAAGACAGTTAGAAACGAGAAAAGGTATGAGTGCAAATACCGAATAGCAGGTACTTACATTCATCGCCCTTCGTGCAAATGAAGATACGACCCTTGTGGGATTCCTTAGTTCATCAACCTCTCGAACTTGGTCCCACCACACCTCTTCGAGACACGCGTCATCGAAGACGTCCCCTCCGTTAGGAATATTTTTAGGGTGGACAAGAGCACGATGTCTCAGAGCCGAAGATCCCACAATGGAAGATGGCCCGAAGAATTCTGAGGTGAAGTTGGCATTGAGGGCCTGGAGGAACGTCTGTGACAACTTCCTCTCCAGCACGACGCTCTGATACCTCCGCGGTATCGGATGCCGCCTTCGCGATGGTCTCTACAACCACTCCTGTGGTCGTAGTTGTTGCTGAATCTACGACCACCCCGTGGTCGTAGCTGTATCCGACTCTATGACTGCTCCAATGGTCGTAGCCACGTCGGCCACAATGACATCCTCCACCATTTGTATGGTGGTTGTCCCTTCAACCACTACCACTGTTGTTCCTTCGCCTGCCGAAGAAACTACAGCGGGTTCCTTGGTAGGAACGTCCTTAATGACAAGAGGAGCAACGCTAAGACCATAAAAAGAAAAAGCACGATCAGGTGGTAAAAAAACAAAAGGTAAAATGATGTCCCTACACTTTTGTCTTTTTTACGTACCTCCGAGTGCTAGACGTAATCTTGAGTTTGGTAACAACCCTCCCTAAAGAAGGTTTCTTCGACTTTTTCTCAACCACGTCTGGATGAGAATCAAATTGGGGAACATCCGTGACCACATCTGATCGTGGGCATTGATCGAGCGCCATCTCTCTTTGAGCCTCTTGGCTCTCCAGGTGGCCGAGACCTGTCTTGGCCACCTCAATAGCAGCACTGCCCTCGACCACAGGTATTGCTGACGCAGCAGTCTCCTTCATAAAAGACATGAACCTTTTTTAAATTTCCCTTCTCTAGTCACTGGACGAAGCCACAGGAAGCAGAAATTGCGAAAGTCTTAATAGAAGGATACCTTGGTCTTGCGGGCTTTGCGTTTGAGAGGTTCGTGTGCCTCTGGCATATCCGCGACAAACTTCGCGAAAGGTTTAACCAGGTCAAAGGAGCTCGAGGTTGAGCCTCCCTTGTCGACGACTTTAACAAGCCGACGCTTCTTGGCAAGGGGAGGAACAGGCTGCTCTACTATAGCCGCACCAACAACCATCAGTTCGACTTCCTCGTCATCCCGACGGTTCTCCAGGCCTACTTTCTACAAAAATCAGAAATAGAGATATTATAAAGTGGTCGTAAGCTGTTCTACGACTATTACCATATCGTAACCATTTCTACGACAACCCCTGGCCGTAAGCTCTTCTACAACCAGAACCTGATCGTAAGTTTTTCTACGATCAGTACCCCGTCATAAGTTCTTCTATGACTACAAAGTCCTAAAAATAAAATCAATTCTCGATTACCTTTAGGTGCTCCACCTTGTCTTCTAGGGACAGTGTAACATCCCAATTTTCTGAGCTTTAAAAAATCTTTTAAATAGTTAGTAAGAGAAAATTCACCATTTGGATTTTATTTGAATTTAATTTAAAAGCTTAATATGGACTTTGTACATCAAAATAATTTAATATGATTAAAGTCAACATCAATAATGGTCAAAACTATTTTATTTGGGTTCTTTGGGCTTGGATATATTTTCCAGATTTTTCTGGGATTTTTCCAAGTTCATTTGCTATTTTCTATTGCTTAGTCAAATTTCTGGTAATTTCTAAAAAAGAAAAATTATTTAAAATCTCAGATGAACAGTGCGGGCCAAATCTCCCCGGCCCAGTCCCCTTTTCCGTGCGCAGCCCAACTGGCCCGTTCCTTCCCCGCCGTTGGATGAGCGCCAGACGGTTGGATCGGCAGACTCGCTTCGCATGTAGCGTCCTCGCCCGTGTCATGCCGTCGTGTGGGCTCGCTGAAGTCATCGTCTCCGCGTGGACATCGCGTCCGAGTCCACCATGGCTAGCTCTCCGAGCTCGACACGACAACGGAGTTTTCCATCTAAAACCTTCTGGATTCTGTTGCCAAATCTTATCTCTTAGCGTTCCGCACCCATATCTACTCTTGATCGTTCCCGATTCGAACTCTATCCCGTAGATTGAACAAACTCGAGGAAATCCCGATTTGGGGATTCCTTATCCCTTGCCCCCCGACCCCTATAAAAGGGCACCCCGGGATCGCCCTGCGCTCCTCATCCCAAACCCTCGCTCAATTCCACCCGAGAGCTTCAACGTCGCCGCTAATTCGAGCTTTTAGGGATTTGCCACCGCTAGTGAAAACTCGAATTGTGCTGCCCGCCGTTGATGCCTTGTCTCCGTGGAGTGCATAGTCGGGTCCGCCGTCGCACGGGCTACGTCCAGGACCTTTCGCCGTCGCCGGAGCCTCACCAGAGGCCTTGTCCGACAACAACCGTAGCCTCTCCGTTGCCTTGAGCTCGCAGCTGGCCGCCTCAGTCGTCCCCGACCACCCGGAGTTGGCCCATCGGGATCGCAATAATCCCAGCTACCTCTTGGTACCCTCTGCCGCCGGTGAGTCGCCGCCGTTCGCCATTGCCCTTGGTTCCCGTGCACCACCGCCGTCACCGACGAGCCACGCCAGCCTTCGTTACCACTCATCATCATCGTCGATCGGCCGAGCCCGTGTCGCTCGCGTGGTGCCCCGTCAGCACCCGCGTGCCACCTCTAGACCCAATTGGCTTGGTGAACTTGGTTCACCGTGAGCCATCTCACTGACATGTGGGTTTCTTTTTAATTCTTTAATTCCAAGCGCTGACATCATCGTTGCGCAATAATCCAATTTTTCTTTTAAGAATTAATTCGGAAATTCGGAATAATCAGTTTTTAGGGTTTTCTTTAGATTTCCAACTTCCCAAGCCCATATCTTTTGCATCCGAACTCCGATTGAGCCCATTCAAATTTCTAAATTCATCTAAATTCAAGATCTACCTATCTGAGAATTTTATTTAATTTTTTGGAGTTTGTTTTGCCTCTGTTTTTATTTATTTTGTTTTGTTTGTTTGTTTCGTTTGCGAGTAGACATTGATACCTCGGGAGGTTTTGAAGAGCAAGGAGCTTCTCGAGACCAAGATCAATACCAAGACCTTTTCCAAGGCAAGTTATACCTTTGATCATATTGAACCCAGTTTTCAAAAGTTATATTGATTTAAATTATTGCATTTACTTTAAATTATTTATTTCATTGCTTTTGGGATTACTTAATATCCAATTTGTTATGACCTCCTTGTCTAATTGTATGTCATAATCTTTTGTCACCCTAGTTTGGTTTATTTAGTTGGTGCTATTGTATTACCAACGTGGGTTGGTTAGATGCGATTAGTTTGCTTAGCAATGCTACGAGTCATCATCTCATGTAGTTGCAAATATAAATTTGACTAAGTGACTATGGAACTATGTGATAGAAATTGTGTGCTCTATGTGCTATTACTCGTTGATGGCATATGTTGCACTTAACCAACAGGGTGGGAAAGGATTTGTATGGAGGCAAGTGGACTGTGTGATATTTTGGTGGAGCTATGTGCATGGGCTTAATAACCTGTGTGCATAGGGATTTGTAGTTTAATGGGAAGGCTTGCCTTGGTCAATTAAGGACTTAACTTTGTACGTTATTGAACTAAGCCTCTCGTACAACCACATGCCTGGTATGGGACGGGCCTAACATAGTAAATTATGGAGTCTTGACATTGATTACTCAGGTTGTAGGTTAGGCTATGGGCGTGGGTGGAGGTGTGCTACCAGGTAGTCACATCACGGGGCGGTTCGCCGTGTCCCTGTCCAATGGTGTGTGTTGGACTGACTTCCTACGTGGGGTTGTCTGACAGTTTGTAAGCACACTGGGACTGTCAATGTTAAGATGGAGTTTCTGAACTGTTTTGTTACGGCTAGTGCTAGTTACACTAGTTGTATCTTGTGGGTAAAGTGTACAAACTCTGCAGAGTGTTAATCAATCTATTGAATAGCGCGTCATGATCATGGACATGCTCGGGATTTCACACGAGGGTAGATTTTCATGAAAACCTTGGGAAGGAGTCAGGTGACCTAAGTCATATGGCTATGTGAATAACTTGTTTAGGCTATGTGTCTTTGTGAACTAAAACTGTCAAATTATTACTGTCTATTTGTTTTACTTATGCTTTCAATCTATTACTTGTATTTAAATTGCAAACGTTGCATTTCTGTAAAAGAACCACAGAAGCCATTCCTTTGGAATGAGCGTGCATCCATGATTGCATTTCTGTGGTATGACTTGCGAGTACGGTGTGTACTCATGCTTGTTGTAAAACATGCAACAGAAGAGGAGGAGTCTTCGCCTGCTTTCGAGGAGGAGTTCATCGAAGGTGCTTGATCGTAGGGTCTTGATCCCAGTCAGTTGCCTGTGGTGAATTAATGGGATTCCGCTGAATTTTTCTTCGTTCCGCTGCTATTTTATTTCTTTGCTAGCCCTGCATGGCTTAATAAATGTAAACTCGACCATAAGGTCAAAACCCGTATTTGTTATCAAATTACTCGTTTATGTTATTAATCGCTTGTGTGGATCGATATTCACCTGTGTTGACACTATGTGCACTAGCGTGATCCTGGACTAGTGCATTATGCACAAAGGGTCCATAATTGCATATTTTGGGTCCCGACAGACAGGACCGCCAAAATTGGAGGAGGAGACACGTTCGATGGCTGGGGCTTCTCACAGATGAGCTTGACCCAAGCATCAATATCTTCTTGCGAGAGGTCTGCAAGGATAAGAGAACCTTCAATTACGCCAATTTTGAAATCAATGAAACGAAAGCTAAAGTTGAAGTTAACTTACCCTCCTTGTAGTCCCTAGTTGGGTCTTTCGACCCGGAATACCTCCACATTGGATAAGCCTTCTTCTTCAGAGGGCTGATACGACGTGTGATAAAATCCTTCACCACATGCCATCCGGTAAACCCCTCTTCCTTCAAGTTTGCAATAACTCGAATAAAAGGGGCAATCCGGCGAAGGTCCTTGGGAGTCGAATCCCAGGAAGGGACCTTCTCGGCTGGCTTCCCGACGAAGGAGAGGCTATCCTCGTTGGTAATCTCCCAATAGAACCACCTCTTTTTCCACCCCGGCCATGACGATCGGGTAAACATCAGAATGTACTCCCTCGACTTACCGTCGTGGATCTTCAGACTATAGCTACCGGCAATTCCGCCTAACCGAGTCATTCCGTAGTGTACCGGAACAACTCTAAGTCAGCCGGAATCCCTAGGTAGGCCTCGCAAAGGTACACGAACACCCCCAATATCATAATTGAGTTGGGAACAAGATTCACCAACTCTACTTGAAAGTATTCGAGTACCAATGTAAGGAAAGGATGAGCGGGTAATCGAAGACCACACTCACAGAATGCTTGGAAGACGGGGATTTGGCCCATCTCCTCCGATGGCCAATGCTGCCTGGCAGCCTCGATCCATCTCACGAATTCTGCCTTCGGGATCTTCTTGGAGTCGACCAAAGCTTGAATCTTGGTCGCGTCCATCTCCGATTCAGCCCACTGGAAAGCGGCTGATGACACACGGTGGCCCGATCTTCTGATAGGTTCGATTGATTTCATCGTGAGGACGTTGACGCTTTGATGCTTCCGACCAGCAGATCGTCACCTCGCAATTCGCTACACCCACACGACTATCGTTATCAACCACGCTTGCACGCGATCGACCTTACCACGAGGGTTATGATTCCTGTAAGCAATCGAAGCAACTCACAAGAACAATTTAGATGCAATCTGAATTATATTGCGAATATAGATGAAGTTCACAAGTGGGGTTCCTCAAACCGAACAAGCGGTGAAACTACAAAGTGGCAGAATAATCTAAGAAAAACCCAACCCTAAACTGTGGCGGCTGCTGCAAATATATAGGGAGGTGGAACATGAGGAGGTGGGAACCCTAGGGCGGCGGAACTATTCACGGGTACTGTTCACGTGAACAGTACAGCCCCCTAGGGTGGTCGGCCATCACATGGGCCTTATGGGCCAAGTCAGCCCATATATTACATAGCCAGTGGGCCAATAATTGGTGACGCAGCACCATGGTATGTAAATGCAGCGTCATGGCATATAGACGTAGCTCGGCTTGTAGGAGTAGAAGTAGCGTGGTCCAATTGGATAATATGGTATTGAAGTGGTCGCAAGTCCAACTGTGGAAGATTGAGTTGAAGTAGTAGTTGTAGGTCTTCTTGAAGTGGTCGTAGACCCTGTAGAGCTGGTCGTAGGTCTTCTGGAAGTGGTCGTAGACCCTGCAGAGCTGGTCGTAGGTCTTCTAGAAGTGGTCGTAGACCCTGTAGAGCTAGTCATAGACCCTACAGAGCTGGTCGTAGGTCTTCTCGAAGTCGTGGTTGTATCCTTAGGGTCGATGTCCTCATCAGCGGCTCCAGCCATTTCTCCTAAAAAGCTAAAGGTTTGGATGTGGAAGGATTGGAGAAGAAAGCTCGATTTGGTCGGCGGCGGAGAACTCGGAAGTTTGAACAGCGAGAGCAATTTGGGGGAAGGTAAACGACCTTATCCTCACCTGCGGTGAATCTTTATAACCGCACGCCCGAAGTTGAAAAGACGTGGCTACCCAACGGTTGGCAACGCTTCGGGAATTGCTCCAACAGACAAAGGTGAGGGATTCGATTGGGATTCTTAAATTTGTCTGCTCGAGGAAGTCAGGTCTGTTTTTACACCTCAAGCAAAATTACCTTTTTGACCAATTCTTTTTCTGGTCAAACGTAATAACGGTTGGAAAGTTTCTACTTCCAACCACAGTACTGCGACCACTTAGTGACCGTTAGATCTTCTACGATCACCTTGTAAGCCGCAAAGTTATCCTACAACTTTCTTGACTAAGTAAATTTATAGTCAAATGAAACATTAGTCGAAGAGTATTTCCTTCGACCACCTCTCTAAGACCATCTACTTGTCGTAAGACCATCTGCTGCTCCTTCCTCAAGTAAGCTATTTTTCGCTTAAGTTAGGGGGCTAGATGACGAGGATATAACAATCCTCATTTAATCATTTATCTATAATTCATATTATGGGTAATAATGACGTCACACAACTCTTGAGTATACCCCTTAAATGTTAATAAGGGAGAAGCTGGAGGTTGTAAGTTTTTCTATGACCACCCTATAGTCGTGGGTCTTCCTACGACTACCCCATAGTCGTAAGCCCTCCTACGACTATCCCATGATTGTAAGCTTTACTACGATCAGTATGTGGTCGTAAGCTTTCCTGCGACAATAACCTCTAGTAACGGCTCTATGATCTGGAGGGTCAAGTGACATCTTATTGAAGATCCAACGGCGCACTCCGAAGACGGTATAAAAGGCAAGGATCATCAGGGCAAAGGGGGGGACAAAGCCAATTAGAAGCACAATACTCTAGTGTTCTTACTCGATCTTGTAATCCAGCATACTCAATACATACAGGCAGGAGTAGGGTTATTATTCTTCCAGGAGAAGGCCCGAACCTGTATAAAAATCCCCGTGTCTCTATCTCTGTGTGATTTTGAGCCTAGAGGAACCCCCGAATCAAACAATCTTTATGTAAGTTCGGTCCTAAAACACCGGCAGGTTTTTGTGGCTTGATTTTTTTCTTTTCCTTTTTTTCACAAAAAAGCTCATGGGCCGGGCTGACCCATTGCGCCACCCGACCTGCTAGGAGTAGAAAATGGGGGGCTAGGGTTTCCCACCCTGGCGTCTCTGCTAGTGGCGGCTGACGCAATGGCACATGCGCAGGTGTAGAGCACGATGGCGACGATTCTTGGGCTCACGGGTAGAGGAGGCACAGCACACGACAGTATGGAAGTGCGGTAGGGCAGCGGGTGAGGCAAGTGCGGTGGGCACGCTCAGTAGAAGGCACGCGGCCTCCACAGCTTCTAGACGCAGCGGCGTGGCTGACGAGGATTGTTGACCAGTCAATTATCCAAGTATTCGCTTAGTAATAAATAAGCACGGTTTTACTGGGCCCAAGTTAGCTTTCTGGGCCCAAGATCAATCGAACAGTCAGAAGGTAGCCCTATAAAGTCTTTCCTTTGACCATCCCCAAAACTCCCTCCAAAGGCCCAGCAAGATCTCCTCCAGGACTTCTCTGAGACCTCCTCAAAGACCTCTCCAAGACATCTCTAGGACCTCTCCCCCGCAGAGGAGGTCCTAGAGGGCAGTTACCCATGTGCGATTAATAGCGGTTGCATGTGGAGATATCAGTGATAACGGTCATCACGAAGGGACGCGATGTTTGGTGGGAAGAGACGTGACGATTGGCGCAAAGAGGCACCACCGTAGTTAACTGCCGATGCTTGTAAAACTATAAATAGCTTGGCCTGAGTGCCCTTGTAACATAGATTCACATCCAAGCCCTAATCCACGTGTATTCACAGTGACTTTCCCTATAATCGGAGCATACTCTTGGCAATACACATTCACCATTTCAAGCCTTTTGGCAAATAGATAGTACTCTCCATATTCTTTTATTATATTCTTGTTTGTCCATTCTGGTAATATGTGTTGTATTTTGCTGATGAATCACAACATTCCTGGTTAGAGAGAAGAAAACATTCTCGACATCTCTGACTACGATGAAGGCATGGAAGAAAACTTCGTCCTCGTGTCCAGCAACACACATGGTTCCTCTGGGGCCGTTGCTAAGGCACCGCCATCCACCAAACCTTCTGCCTCCGCCGGCTCCACACCGACCGTGCCTTCGTCCACAGGTACCGCTGTGGACAAATACTATCCCAAGCCTGTCTCCTTTAGAAGAGGAGATTCGCAAGGTCCCTAGAGCCCAGTGAACCATGATGATCTCACTGGCAGCATCCACCCTGAAGGCTTGGAGAGAGCATCTAGGGAGAATTTTTTATTCGCCATACAGTATGCCTCGTCCTCTTCCTCAGAGGACGAGAGCATGTTCACCCCTTCCGCATGTTCCTGCAATCGTCAGATCGCTGCCGTCGGTGATGTTCAACCTAATCCCGACGATAATCCCAGAACGTCCGGGCAATGCCGGGAGCAGGAGGAACAAGAACGCCTCCAACGAGAGGAAGAGGCCCGACAAGCTGAGATACGTGCCGCCACACAAGCGCACATCTCGCATGTTCGTGACCCCTACTACCAAGATGCCCCTAGCTCCTCAGCAAGGGTGCTACCGCCGGCGATGCGTACACCACTACCGCGGGTAACGATGGTAAGAGATTCAAATGCCTTACCAATCCCCATGCAGGAGGATTCCCCTGCAGAACGCGTTCGCTACTTAGCGACCGCCCTTGCATGTCCTCCGAAAGGATTGACTCTGGAGCAAGGAGTGCAAGTGATGCGTGCAATTGCACAGGAACTACAAGATGCGTCAGCGAACATCTCTGCCCGATCACCAACCGTTCTTTCCAAAACAGACTCGCACCTAGAGGGGTCCTCAATCGGACGCCGAAGGCAGAGTCGTAATCATGATGCACCTGGTCGTCGTGTCCAAGACCAAGGTGAGCGTGACACTCATTTTTTGAGACGTAGCAGACGTCCCAGATCTCCTGTCGGTCATAATAATCGTCGTAATACACAACAATGTATTGGACCTTATGCAGGATGCGAAGCATTTTCCCCTGGATTGAGGGACGTCACCTGGCCAGAAAAGTTCAAGCCAGGGAGCATGGAGACTTTCAATGGAACACAAAACCCGTCGGAATTCCTCAAAATCTACACTACCGCCGTCCAAGCTGTTGGAGGCGATGATAAGGTAATGGCTAATTATATACCCACAGTTTTAAAAGGTTCCGCTAGGACCTAGTTATTCAACCAACCTGAAGGATCCGTACATAACTGGGAGATGCTCTGTAATGCATTGCAAAATAACTTTAAAAGTTGTTATGCAAAACCGGGGAAGGAAGACGATTTACATCGGCTTCGTCAAACCCCCGAGGAAAATCTATGACAATTTGTAAAGCGTTTTATAAAAGTCTGTAATACTAATACAAATATTTCTGATGACTCTGTAATTCGAGCTTTTAAACAGGCGGTGAGATATCGAAGGTTCACGAAAGACCTCAACATCAACCCGCCCAGGTTCGTGTCGAAACTTTTCGACATGCGGATCGATACTCCGACGCCAATGAGCTAGTGGAATGAATCGGATGATGGATAAGGGGACCACTCCTCCTTAGCCAGGCCTCGAGCAGGTCAAGGAAAAGAAATCCAAGAGGTCTGAGGGCTCCACGAGCAGTAAAGGTAAACCCAAGAGAAAGGAAAAGGGGAGATCCAAACAGTCCACTAGGGAGGTCGCGGCAATTGACCAGCGACCACCCTACGACAAGACCAAAGGTCCTTGGACCAAAAGGAGGCAAGGAGGTCGTTCAAATGACTTTACTGCCCCACGGTCTACAAATCGCCCAGAGCAATAGTAGGTACCCATTGCATAAGGTTTACGCCATGACCTCCAAGAATCGCCGTACATGGCGTATGCGATGGAGGATTACTACGACGGAAAAGGTCCAATGCTTGTCCTGCCAGAAGATAACGGACCGCCAGAGGTCCAAGGAAATGACAAGGACATAGAAATGCCATTCCAAAGAAGGGATCACCACGTCAATGTCATTTACGGGGGTTCAGCCGCCTACACCTCTAAGCGGTAGTACAAGGCGGCATGGAGGGACGTCAATAGTGTTGAAGTCCCATTTGGTCGTCCGAAATACCCTAAGTGGTTAGAGACCTCCCTGACCTTCAATAAGTAGGATGTCTCAAAAGGTATGTCTACTTCTCATAAATTACCACTAGTAGTTTCCCCTACTATAAGTAATCGTAGAGTAGGGAGAGTATTAGTAGATAGTGGTAGTTCTCTTGATTTGTTATTCGTAAACACTTTAGATGAGATGCAAATTCCTCATTCCAAAATTAAACCAATGACAAGTCACTTCTATGGGATAGTGCCTGGTATGTCAGTTACGCCAATGGGGCAAGTAGTTTTACCAGTAACCTTCGGTACAACTGCTAATTTTCGAACTGAGTTAGTTACTTTCGAAGTAGTTGATTTTGAGTCTGCCTATAATGCTATTTTGGGAAGACCTCCTCTAACAAAATTCATGGCAGCTATGCACCATGCCTACCAGAAGATTAAGATCCCTGGTCCAAAAGGCGTGATCGTGGTGTAAGGTGACCAGACCATCGTGCCTTCGTGTGATCGAAAGTCATTAGAACTTATCGATCAGTTGCCTCTGAAAGATCTTACTTTGGAGGATAAAGCAGGGAAATCCGCGAAGATCAAGGCCGCTCCTCAACCTAATGAGGAGGTAAAAGTTGTACCACTCATCCCTGATGACCAGTCCAAAACAGTCCGGATTGACACGGGACTAAGTGAGAAATATAAAGACGAGCTCCTCACCTTCCTCCGAGCCAACTCAGATGTCTTTGCGTGGAAGCCATCTGATATGCCGTGGTCCCAAGGGAGGTGATAGAGTACAGGCTAGCCATTTAGCCTGAGAAAAAACCAGTCAAGCAAAGACTGAGACGTTTCTCCTTGGATTGTCAAGAAGCTATCAGAGCAGAGCTCGATAAGCTCCTTGAAGCTGGCTTCATTCGGGAGGTTGATCACTCTGAGTGGCTTGCAAACCCGGTCCTGGTCAAAAAATCTAACGGTAAGTGGCGCATGTGTGTTGATTTTACCAGTTTAAATATTGCTTGCCCAAAGGATGACTTCCCTTTGCCTCGCATTGATCAATTAGTTGATTCTATTACGGGTTGCGAACTGATGAGTTTTCTTGATGCTTATTCCGGATACCATCAAATCAGCATAGCAAAAAAAGATGAAGAAAAGACTGCCTTCATCACTCCCTTCGGTGTCTATTGCTATGTCAAGATACCGTTTGGGTTAAAAAACGCTGAGGCCACGTACCAGCGTTTGATGCAGAAAACCTTTAGCAGTCAGCTGGGGCGTAATTTAGAAGCCTATGTAGATGATCTCATTGTAAAAAGTAGTACTAAGAATGACCATTTGAAGGATCTCACAGAGACCTTCGAAAATGTAAATAAACATGGAATAAAGCTTAATCCCGAAAAGTGTACTTTCGGAGTTTGTTCTGGCAAATTGCTTGGTTTCTTTGTTTGTTCCTGTGGGATTAAAGTCATCCAGAGAAAATTTGAGCCATCGAACAACTACGACCACCTTGCACAGTGAAAGAGGTCTAAGCCTTAACTAGTCGAATGGCGGCTCTTAGTCGTTTTATTTCTTGATCAGGAGAACGTGGTTTACCTTTCTTTAAGGTGATCCTCAAGAATAATAAGGGGTTTCAATGGTCCAAAGAAGCTGATAAAGCCTTCGAAGGCTTAAAGGCTTATCTCTCAAATCCTCCGGTATTGGTGTCACCTTTAGAAGGTAAATCTTTACTAGTTTACTTGGCAGCAACGCCAAATGTGGTTAGCGCAGTACTTATTGCAGAAAGAGGAGGGTCTCAACGACCCATCTACTCTGTAAGTGAGGTCTTAGACGGACCAAAGGATAGATACCCTGAGGTCCAAAAACTAATTTATGCTCTTCTGATGACTTCAAGAAAACCTAGACATTATTTTCAATCCCACAAAATCATAGTACCTTCATCTTTTCCTCTTGGAAATATACTCCATAACCAAGAAGTAATAGGTCACATAGCCAAATGGGCAGTAGAGCTTGGAGAATTTGATCTCCATTTTACTGCCCGAACAGCCATAAAAAGCCAAGTTCTGGCTGATTTTGTGGCTAAATGGACGAACGCTGAGGATCAACCTCAAGAAAGTCCCGGGCTAGACGATCATTGGACACTGTACTTTGATGGCTCCCGCGAGTTTAAAGGCTCGGGAGCTGGGGTTTTCTTGATGTAATAACCCAAATTTACTTAAGTAGGAAGAAAGGAATTCGGGGAGGAGATGTAATACTCCAATTTAAAATTCGAGAGAGAATAATTAGAATTAGGGAGAGGGACCAATTAGAAAAGCGATTTAGCAGAGGTTTAGAGGGGTTTTCTGCAAAGGGCAGACAACCTGGGCTTGGGCCATGGCCCAATAGGCTTTGAGGTGGCCGGCCAAAGGGGGGGGGGAGGCGACACCTTTCCCCAAAACCCTAGCCCCACCCCTATTCTCCCCTCTCCCCTTGTTGGCCGCCACCCCCATCCCCTCTCCCCTTGCTAGCCGCCACACCCTGGACATGGTGCCCCCTCCCCTGGTGTTTGCCCCTACTGTCGGCCTAGGACTCCGCCTCCCGCTGCCGGCCAAGTTGGAGGAAGGAGAAGCTCGCCTCATGGTGGCCGACAAAGAAGGAGGAAGAAGGAGGAGGGAAGAGAAGAGAGAAGAGAGTGGAGGAGAGGGATCGCAGGCTGGTGCTTGTGTTCTTCGGTGGTTTGTCAAGGGTAATCTCGATCCCCATTCGTTTAGTAGTATAATTGAGCAATTTAGGCTTTGTCGGTATTAGATCTGTTAGGGCAGACAGCAATGGCCAACGTTTTTGAGGACGTTAACTGCGGATTCAGTCCTGGCCGTCTCGTAGAAACTTGTGGGAGATGTTGCTAGCTTTCCGTAGAGTATTAGATCAAGTCGTTTGGACGAGCGGTTCAAAAGTTATGAATTTCGTAGCGCTGCTATTCGGTAGATCTGCTATAATTCCGATAGTTATTAGTAATCAGACATAAGCGGATAGTTAAAAGATTATTTAGAAGATCCCACCATAACGAAAGATGTAGGTAATTGGATTAGCTTTCCATAAATCTAAAGAACACGAAATTTGGATACATGTACTGAAAGATACGATGTTTTTAGAGTCGCTATCTAGAACCCCTGACGGGAATTAGCTGTTCTGTTAATCAGTTTGGTGAGGGTAGAATATGGCTGAATATGGAAGGCTCACAAACTAGGTTTAGTTGGGTCATTTGATAAGCTTTCCAGAAAGTCCAAGAATGCCCCATTTGGATCTATGTACTAAAAGATATGAATTTTTTATTATGACTATCTGTCGAGGGGATAGATCGATATTTAGGAGTTTGGAGTTGGGATTGCGCTAGAGAGTATAGCGAGTTCTATTTACTTCTAGTTTTGTTGTTGGTCCAGAATTGTTATCTTAGAGTGCTTGCTAAATTAATTCAAGTGGGGGATTGGTCCCGGGGGCAGCGCCCTCTTCGCGTTCTCCATGTTCGCACGGTTGAGGCAAGTACTTTGATTGATAGATTAATTATGGATGTTTGATCATGATTGCAAGTATTTGGTACATATGAGCTATGCATGGATGCTAGAATGATATGTATGTTAATGATTGTGAATGCTAGAAGTAAGAGTAAGTAAATTCATGTATGATGCTGCTGCTATTACATGTTAATGATGGATAGAGTAATTGTTCTTGTGCATGATGCTATCATATTTGAGGCTTGGTCTCATGGTGACCAAGCATTTATTTGAGGTCCCCGTCATGTATATGATGGGCTTGTGGTCCCCACACTTGTGGAGTGTGGGCTTGTGGTCCCTATACTTGCGGAGTATGGGCTTTTGGCCCCTGTGCTTGAGAGCACAGGCATGGGTATGCATCGATGGTTGTATACCCTGTATTACCGGTAAAATACAAAGAGAGTCAAAGAGAAATGATGCATTGCGCATTGCATAAGCATGTGATATGTTATATTGTAAAGATTTGAGAATGGATGATGATGTTATAATTGTGTGTTATAATGTCTTATTATTTGTACTTTGCTGAGTCTGTGGACTCACTCTTGCTGTTGTTTGTGGTTTTAGGTACCCCTTACAAGAACATCATGCATGGGAGGGAATAGTCATAAGAGTGGTTGCATATTGGCACGAACCATTCACATTTGAATAGATTGGATTGATGATTTAGTATTTGAGTAATCTTCTTAAAGAATTATTTATGATTAGTCCATATGCTTGGAATAATTTTTAATAGAGTTGATTAGAAGATTTTGGATTCCATTTGGATTATGCTTTAGTTGTTTAGCATATCTTGGATTTTCTTTGATGATTAGTTTAAAATTGGATGATTGGAATATTGGTTGATGTTATATTAAACTGTTAGAACCTCCGGTATAGTCACCTATACAAAGGAGGTTCTACCGAATTTTAGAAGAATGTCTTAGTTTTAAATGGTTACAATATTGGTTTAGTAACATTCCAGGCTCATGTTGGGCTGGGGTGTTACAGTTGGTATCAGAGCGGGCTGTAGGTCCGTGGTACTGAAATTATTAATTTTGACGCACTATGCACATGTCAGGACCCCGAGGATGCAACCTCAGGACCCTCTGTGTATTCTGAACTAGTCCCATGATCAGTAGCTAGCTCACACAGTTGCAACATTGGTGTAATCAAAACCACACAACCAAACAAAAGATGAAGCAGACAAATTAATATTACTAAGCAAAAGAGACCTTATGGTCAAGTCTTACAACGTTTGCCACACAGGGCTAGCAACAAAAGAGTAGCTTGCAGCGGAAACAAAACAGCTGGTGGAGGTCACCCAATATGCCCATCGGCAATCGAGTGGAGGACGCGACCTAATTCGCATAGTCTTCAAAGAAGTCTTCTTCATAGAACTCTGAGTTCACTGGTATACCCTCCTCTGCTGATTTAAACAGAGGGCGCAAAGCCGTGAGTACTTTGAATGTACTCAGCAAGTCGTAGAGAAATGTATGCAAGTAATATTCATGCAAGGTTTGACAAGGATAGCTTTATGGCTATTTTGCAGAAAGCAATATTTGACATTAAATACAATAAGTAGATCGCAAAGCACAATTTAAAAGATTAATACATAAGTAATCAATTTTCTTTGAAACAACTAGTGAACACCCTGTTCACTTCCCAACCATCAACCATCTACAAGATTCGACCAACCCATTCCAACATTTTTGACAAAAGTTCTACCCCTTGCGTGAAATCACCAGGCATGTCTATAACCGGGGACACAGCTATTCGAATAGTTTTACACTCTGCAGAGGTTGTACAGCTTGACCCACAAGACACGAATTTCGCTAGTTTGTTCGGCATATATCTATGCCACCGCTCACTACCTTAGGTAAGTAGTCTAGAGTACGTGACAAGGTTTTTACAAAGCTCCATTTTAACTCGGATCTGTCCGCTGAGGTTTCGCCATTCTGGGCCCCCTCTTGTGCCGCTTATCAACCCTTGACAGAACCGAATCAAAACTTTGCTAATTAGTCGACTAGGTCTATCCCAGTTTAGACATGTGGTTGTATGGTTAAGGTCCAGATCAATGGTTCAAGGTTAAGTCCTTAGTTGGTTGCTTAGACAAGACGTTTCCACATTCCAAGTGTGCGTTACGGCACCCACCTTTTCCACCACCCACTCGTCCAAGCATAAATCAATTTCGTTCAATCCGGCCAAATGACCACGCTAGTCATGGCACAACATCTTTTATCAAAAGTGGCTCTGCCACGGTTCCATAATTTCCTTTAATCAAATTCATTCATTTCTTGAGTATGTGATCGTGAGTCTATCGTATATCTAAAGCATTGGCTAAGCATAGCACGATACCCATGTTGGTATTTCAATAATGTCCAACTAATAATTAACCATCCTAGGGTGTCCAAGGATTTATGTCATTCAAGGATACATGTCGTTCACAATTTATCAATGAGGCATTATGGCATTTAGGTAATTAACTACTCCAAAACCATTTATTATAGAATTAGCGATGCATGTTTATATCAAACAATATACTTTTATAAAGATGGGTTCAATATGATCAAAGGTCTTTGACTTGCCTTCGTTGAAGAGTAGAGGTGCTTCGGTCGTCGGGTCTGCGAAATCGTCCGAAACACCGGAATCTATACGTGCCAACAAAGCTAAATAAATAATACAACTGCAAATAAAATCCAAATAAATACTAACAGCAAGATAATTAATTTAGATGAATTTAGAAATTTGAATCACTCGAATCAGAGTTCGAATGAAGAAGTTATGGCCAAAGGAAGTTGGAAAAACACATAAAATGAGGAATTTGGAGATTTCCTGAATTTTCCGAATTAATTTTCTAAAGAAAAATCAGAGAAATTCCACTCGGCGCTGATTGGGCAACCACATCAGCAAAGGGGGTGACGTGGCCGCTGACGGGGCATGACCTGGCAGCCACGTGGCGCTACCACGTTGGACCCGAGCCGGCGGCGCGCTTGGCCCAATGGTTGTCGGCGAACGGCGGCGCTCCAGCGACCGGCGAGGGCACCAACGTGAAGAGGAGCTCACGGGGATGCTAATGCGCGCGGTGTCGAGGACGTGGTGGCAAAGGGAGGCCAGCGGCAAGGACAAGAAGCGACGGAGGCGGCGGCTCAAGGCGGCGGCGGGGTTCCGTGAGACTCCGTGAGGAGAGGTACGCCGGTGTGCCTCGGCTTGGCGATGCCGGCGGCGGGGTTGACGGCGCTGGAGGAGACTTGACAGCGATGGCGGGTGCGGCGGAGTGAAACTCGGCGGCAGCGGCGAAAACTCAAATCGCGACCGAAAGAGAGCGGGGAAGAGAAGGGGAGGAGAGGGGAAAGAGAGAGGAGAGGGCGAGCTCCACGGCGCTGGCTTAAATAGGGCTCGAGGAGGCCCGGAGGAGGAGGAGGAGGAGGAGGAGGAGAGGTGTCGCGGCGGGGGTCTGGCTTGACCGCGCGGAGAAGGGGGAAAAGCGGGGTGCACGGGCGCGACGGAGGTGGGGACGGGCGGCGCGACCGAAAGAGGGACAAGATAGGGGCTAGGTCCTACGAGGGAGTGGCGCGGCTCGGCGAGAAACGCGGTGAGGGAGCGCGGACGAGGCGGAGGCGGGAGGTAGGCGACGACCCGGGGCGGCGGTGGCTGACAGGCGGGGCCCGCAGGTCAGCGAGAGAGAGAGAGGCAGAACGGGGAAAGGCGCGGGCGATTGCGAGCCGTCCGATTTCGATCGGACGAAGTCCGATGGGGAGGCGGCTAGACGCTGAAAACGCAGCCGAAAAGTGGGCATGGAAAAAAAAAGAAGGGCCGAGGGAAAATCGGCCCAAGAGGCTTAGGGGGAATTTCTAAGGTTTTCAATTTTAGAAAATACTAGAAAAGCAAATGCATTTTTAGAAAATAGCTTAAGCCGTCCAAAAATTCTAGGAAAATTCACAGAAGTCCCTTGAATTATTTAGAACTTAATAAAAATATTTTTAGCTTAACTATTGCTTTTAATTTTTGCAATTAATTATTTTTAACATAAGACAAAAGGAAAAACCAACTTAAAACCCAACAAAACTCAACTAAACCAACCTTAATTAGTTGAAGTTTTAATTAATTCAAATTAAATAGCTTTGAAAATTCTAAATTACAAGTTAAGCTTTGGCAAATTAATAAAACCAAATGGTTAACTTTTAAAGTTTTCAAAATTTTCAAAAAGCCCAGAAAATAGGGATGTTACAGCACAGTTGGATGGGAATGGGCAAAGCATTGCATTTACGTTTCCACTATACCATATTGATGATTGCTTATATGAATTGAGTATGACTGCTCATTAAATGATTATATGATTATTAATGTGTGGGGATAATCGATGTTGAGAAGTTGAGATCGTGGTTGTGGCCCTGGGCTTTACCAGGTTACACCACCGTTCGTGGTATAGGAATAGTGAATTGTCTACATCAGATATCTTAGTACAGGCATTGATAGTGAGTATCTTTAGAAGAGTTGTTCTCTTCCTTGAATATGAATTTGGTCAACTCTTGTCCAGTTGTGACTGATGAATTTCTCTTGGGTTATTAGTTCATTGCGGTTGATGGGTTGCTTTGAGAAAGGTTGGTGTGTTTCCATTGGCTGAATTTGTCCCGTAAAGCAATCATTGTTTTTCCAACCGATGAGTTATTCTTGCGGCTGGTGAACTTGGTTGATTGTCAAGTTTAACCTTTATATTGGAGTTTTGTCTTTCTTATTGGAAAACATGACCCATTTATTCGCTTGATATTTTTGGTTAATGAACGTTTCCTTTTGCAAGTCCTTTAGTACGTGGATGCTTTGACTCAATGTATCTCTCTTGGGGTATTTTGAGTGTTGAAGTTTAATGGATCTCTTTTATGAAAGAAGATATTAAACCCTTTAGCGATGTTTTTGTCCTGGTTAAGTGAGAGGTTATAATTAGAGTAATTAATGGATATGATATGGATTATCAAGTTGGGTTGCAGTGTGTGCATGATCGATCTTAACTAAGATCCTTGAAAGGAAAGTTGAATAAGTTGAGGTTGTCCTCTAGTAGTTCTTGATGAGTTGTGACTATGAGTATGACTATATTTAGTTGGAATCAATAGGGTTATTAAGAAGTGTGGAATATTGATGAAATGGTTGATCATTAGAATTGTTTAGTTTGCTAAACTTGTTGGATTATTTGGTCTCAATGGATTAATTTAACCATGTGGGAAGAGAAATATAAGGATGTGTTTGACTGTGGTCTTAGTAGATAATAATATGGAATCTTCTTTAATTGGCTATTTGATGATCTTATTTATGCTCGTGGGAATACAAATAGAGAAAGGACCATCAATTCGTCCATGATTGAATAATCATCAATGGTTTATGATAACCTCTAGATTGGAATTAGTGTGTACTAAATTAGTGTGAGCATTCGTAATAGGTGAAGGGTTGAAATTTGAAAGTGATTTATTCACGTGTGTTTCATGCAGATGAATTGCGGCTGCATGCCCTTGTTAAAAGAGGTTTGCTCCGATAGTGCAGTTGGTGTGTTAGATATTCTCTAGAACAGGTTGTCTGTTGCAATCTTATTGAGATAACAAAAATATTATGAAATAATCTACTGTGTTTCTTTTGGAAAGGTTTATGATGGGATTTAATAGGTGACCTGTGTTTGCATGATGGTGAAATTATCGGATAATAGTATGCCTTTGATGAAAGGGTTTTGGTATAACCTTTTAAATTGTGAAGTAGATTCCCTCTAAAATAAAGTGGTTGTTGTGGTGAAGTTGTAAGATTTTGGTATACTCTCAATTTGAGGATGAGATGACACAAGTAGTATGGAACAATAGATGAGCCTTTGGGGGCTCTATGATGGAAGAATTGACAATAATGATCTTGTTAGGAGTGTATTGTTCTTGATGTTAGTAAGGTGGTCTACAAAGGATTGTGACTTGTTGGAGTGGTGATGACTCTCTTAGAAAGAAAGTAATTGGATCACCTTTCGAGATATAGATTAGGCGAAAATATTCTGAGTTTTGCGTTTGTGATCTTCTTGACCTCATGATTTGTATAGTAGCTGAAATTTGTTGAGCAAAGCGAAGTGTTGGAAAAGTTCTATTTGATTCTTAAGAGACTCATGTGATTTGAACTTAGAGGCTCTTTTATTTTGAGTTGGGAAAAAAATGTTACAATCAAAGAAAGTTATTTTCTTTGATAAAAGAAAGAGTGTAGTAGAGGTCTTTGAGGTTGGACTCAAGTTTTGTAGCTTGCAGCTTATTGAAGCGTACTTAACTTTGTTATTGGCCGCTTAAGGGTTTCTCGGGTTTTAAAAGCAATGATTTATTCTTATTGGCTGAGGTTTGATATTCCTTCTTGTGGGACATGTGCCCTCAACTGTGGACTCGTATTTTGCTTTCCGAGATCATTACCATTTGACTGTTTTTCTTGGTCTCATGCTCACTCCGAGGAGCAACGTTTTCTTGTGTGTTGAAACCTGTATTTGTTTGTTTCTTTCTTTTGAGAAAGGCATTAACCAACTTGTGTTACCAAGTTTTATAAAGTGTAATTTAGCAACTGGTTGGTAGTGGACAAGTAAATGGTAGTGGTGAGATTTTGGGAACCAATCTATTTGAGGAACAGTAGAAGGTGATCTAGTTTTGACCCATAACTCTTGGAGAGAATTCTATTTAAATGGAAGGTTTGTCGTTGGAATACAATTGATTCGTGTTATAACTTATGGAACCTATGGCAAATTATAGTCCAAGAACCTTTATCCATATTGGAATGATGGGATTACCGAAAGTATGGAATCTTGGTTAATTAGTTAGGGTATTGCGAATGTGTATGTTGTGGTAGTGTAGTTGAATTTGATTGGTGTGGTTTAGTGAAGGTCCAAGATTTATGAAATGAATTGCCTTGGGCGGTTACTTGATTAGTGAGAAATGTTGACATTAATGACTGATGTTATTGTTGAGCTGTGTAAAATTTTAGTAAACGAAATTGAGGATTTCCTATCAATTATACCAGAAATTCGTGGTAGGAGATGTGGAGGTTGAATTTGGGCTTTGCATTTTTGTGCTAGGACCTTGGAGGCCCAATATTATGTGTAGAAGTAGAAGAACAAAAGTGGATTCTAAATAGTGTGTTGATTATTGATAGAATCCTTTGGGTATAGTAAATGAGTATGTGTGCCGAGAACTTCTAGTTGATTATCCTTAACAGAATGAGGTGATGTGGGTGTGGGTGAAAAATCTTTATTGAGGTGTTGGGAATCATTTGTCAAAATAATTCCTTTGGTATAGGATTGGACTAGAGAATCCTTTTGTGGATTAGCAGAGTCCCTCTAAATAAGTTTGATTGTTCTTTCAGTTTGAGGATCGTTTTGGGGTTGTCGGCTAAGAGGAAAGAGTTAGTGTGATGATTTGAAAACCCATGATTTGGGGAAAAGTTTATTTCTTAAAAGAACATCTGAGAAAAGAATGTTTTTTTGTCGAGTAGAGAAGTGTTCTCTTGATTCTTGTTTGAGCTGAGTGTTTATGACAGAGAACATATATAATTTGAGTTGACTCTTTGTTGGCATGGTGGTTCTTTTCAGTTCAGGAAAATAAATGAAGTGTTTGATTTGAGCATTCGAGTGATTTCTTTTTGGCTTATGTGGAGTTTATTTGCAAACTGCCTAGTTGGAATGTGAAAATATTTTCATGAGGAATCTTCGATTTTGGATTTGAGTGTTTTGGCGGAAGGTTGGAATTGCATTGTGAATCATTTGTTTTCAGTTGAATCTGATTATTAACGTTTGTCTAAAGTAAGTGGTGTGCGCATCCCTGTTTATCGAAGGTTCTCCTTGTTAGGATGAAAAGATCGACTGAGAGATGGAACAAGAGTTCTATATATTTATGTGCAAGTTTTGTGGTTTGGTCCCAAAAGGGAATGATAGCCCAAAGTATATTTGGTTTGTTCTGGAAGTTGCAGGGATTTTGGAAGATAGCAATTCGCTACAATCGTCTAGAGTCCTGGAGCAGGGTATATATCGTTTTGTATGACCCAGTGTTAGGAGAATGCTTGAAGTATTTTGGAGTGTGAAGTTTCGTAAGGACTATTGACCAGCGAGTAATACCGCATCTTCGAATCCTGTCCGTTGAGTGGTTTTGGTTAGGTCGGTATGAGTGTTGAGGCATATTGCTTCAGTTATATCAAGGAGCGGTGGTCCCATAATTCTGAGAGGAAAACGACTTGGGAACTGGAGTCTCGCATGCACGAGCCATATCTGGTAATGTTCACAGCAGGTGCGTGGTATTGTTGGTAAATTCTAGCTGTGACAATTCTCTGGCTTTAAGCATGATTAGAATTCGAAGTCGAATTCCGTTTAGAGGGGTAGAATGTAATACCCCAAAATTGTTTAAGTAGGAAGAAAGGAATTCGGGGAGGAGATGTAATACTCCAATTTAAAATTCGAGAGAGAATAATTAGAATTAGGGAGAGGGACCAATTAGCAAAGCGATTTAGCAGAGGTTTAGAGGGGTTTTCTGCAAAGAGCGGACAACCTGGGCTTGGGCCATGGCCCAATAGGCTTTGAGGGAGCCGGCCAAAGGGGGGGGGAGGCACCACCCTTCCCCAAAACCCTAGCCGCTACCCCTATTCTCCCCTCTCCCCTTGTTGGCCGCCACCCCCATCCCCTCTCCCTTGCTGGCCGCCACACCCTGGACATGGCACCCCCTCCCCTGGTGTTTGCCCCTGCTGCCAGCCTAGGACTCCGCCTCCCGCTGCCGGCCAAGTTGGAGGAAGGAGAAGCTCGCCTCGTGGTGGCCGACCAAGGAGGAAGAAGGAGGAGGGAAGAGAAGAGAGAAGGGAGTGGAGGAGAGGGATCACAGGCTGGTGCTTGTGTTCTTCAGCGGTTCATCAAGGATAATATTGATCCCCATTCGTTTAGTAGTATAATTGAGTAATTTAGGCTTTGTCAGTATTAGATCTGTTAGGGCAGGCAGCAATGGCCAACATTTTTGAGGAAGGTAACTACAGATTCAGTCCTGGCTGTCTTGTAGAAAGTTGTGGGCAATGTCGCTAGCTTTCCGTAGAGTATTAGATCAAGTCGTTTGGACGAGCCGTTCAAAAGTTATGAATTTCGTAGTGCTGCTGTTTGGTAGATCTGCTATAATTCTGATAGTTATTAGTAATCAGACATAAGTGGATAGTTAAAGGATTATTTAGAAGACCCCACCATAACGAAAGATTTAGGTAATTGGATTATATTTCCAGAAAGCTAAAGAACACGAAATTTGGATAAATGTACTGAAAGATACAATGTTTTTAGTGTCGTTGTCTAGAACCCCTGATGGGGGAATTAGCTGTTCTGTTAATCAGTTTGGTGAGGGTAGCAGATTGCCGAATTTGGACAGCTCACCAACTAGGTTTAGTTGGGGAATTTTATAAGCTTTCCAGAAAGTCCAAGAACGCCTCATTTGGATCTCTGTACTAAAAGATATGAATTTTTTATTATGACTATCTGTTGAGAGGATAGATTGATATTTAGGAGTTTGGAGTTGGGATTGTGCTAGACAGTATAGCGAGTTTGTATTTACTTCTAGTTTTGTTGTTGGTCCAGAATTGCTATATTAGTGTGCTTGTTAAATTAATTCAGGTGGGGGATTGGTCCCGAGGGCAGCGCCCTCTTCGCGTTCTCCATGTTCGCACGGTTGAGGCAAGTACTTTGATTGATAGATTAATTATGGATGTTTGATCATGATTGCAAGTATTTGGTACATATTAGCTATGCATGGATGCTAGAATGATATGCATGTTAATGATTGTGAATGCTAGAAGTAAAAGTAAGTAAATTCATGTATGATGCTGTTGCTATTACATGTTAATGATGGATAGAGTAATTGTTCATGTGCATGATGCTATCATATTTGAGGCTTGGTCTCGTGGTGACCAAGCATTTATTTGAGGTCCCCGGCATGTATATGATGGGCTTGTGGTCCCCACACTTGTGGAGTGTGGGCTTGTGGTCCCTATACTTGCGGAGTATGGGCTTTTGGTCCCTATGCTTGAGAGCACAGGCATGGGTATGCACCGACGGTTGTATACCCTGTATTACCGGTAAAATGCAAAGAGAGTCAAAGAGAAATGATGCATTGTGCATTGCACAAGCATGTGATATGTTATATTGTAAAGATTTGAGAATGGATGCTGATGTTATAATTGTGTGTTATAATGTCTTATTATTTGTACTTTGCTGAGTCTGTGGACTCACTCTTGCTGTTGTTTGTGATTTTAGGTACCCCTTACAAGAACGGCATGCGTGGGAGGGGATAGTCATAAGAGTGGTTGCACATTAGCACGAACCATTCACATTTGAATAGATTGGATTGATGATTTAGTATTTAAGTAATCTGCTTAAAGAATTATTTATGATTACTCCCTATGCTTGGATTAATTTGTAATAGAGTTGATTAGAAGTTTTTGGATACCCTTTGGATTATGCTTTAGTTGTTTAGTATATCTTGGATGTTCTTTGATGAGTAGTTTAAAATTGGATGATTGGAATATTGGTTGATGTTATATTAGACTGTTAGAACATCCGGTATAGTCACCTATACAAATGAGGTTCTGCCGAATTTTAGAAGAATGTCTTAGTTTTAAATGGTTACAATGTTGGTTTAGTAGCATTCTAGGCTCATGTTGGGCTGGGGTGTTACAGAAACATTGTTACGAGATTTGGGGTGCCCAGTCGTCTTATCACAGACAATGGGAGCCCATTTATTAGTGACATGTTTCGGGATTATTGCGATGAAATTGGCACTAAAATCTGCTTTGCTTCCGTGGCACATCCACAGAGTAATGGAGCAATAGAAAGGGCCAATGGTCAGATTATGCAAGGTATTAAAAAAATAGTTTTTAATTGCCTTAAGGCATGCTAAAAAAATTAGATAGAAGAACTTTTTTTTGATTTATGGGCATTGCGTACTACAACCAGTAGAGGAATTGGTGAAACACCATTCGCACTAGTCTACGGTGCAGAAGCAGTTCATCCTAGTGAGATTTAGCTAGGTTCCACACGTATAGACCTCCTATATCAAATAAATCAGGGAGATTTACGTGAAGATGACGTCAATATGCTAGAAGAAAGACATGATCATGCACTATTGAAATCGGCTACCTATCTGCAAGGGCTGAGACGCTACTTTAATAGAAGGGTTTGTCCAACAACACTTCATGTGGGAGACTTGGTCCTAAGACGCATCCAGAACCAAGCCAACTTGAACAAGTTGACCTCTAGATGGGAGGGTCCATATACTGTAGTCTCTGTCACTAGGTCAGGATCAGTTAGATTAGCTATGGAGGATGGTCGTATATTATCTAACACATGAAACATTAAACATCTTCGTAAATTTTATGTATAAGTATATTTTTTTATATCATATAAGTTCAGTTGTTATTCTTAATATATTTAATTTTTTTAGTATAAATTTTTTCGTATCATTTCACATACATGATCACTATTTTTTAAGTGCCTACGGTTGATCAATTTCGCTCATGGATCACAGTGTCTTTACTCATCGGATGACCGTCGGTATACATTTGGGAAATGACAACTGTCTAAGACCTCTTCTGTAAGCCAATTCTCATTGCATGAGAGCACAATAGTCTGACTTCATCTTCTTGAATACACACTGATTCGGATCATTGGTTTTGTAATAGATATACTGATCTTTAGACAATAGTTCGCCCAAAACACTTCTCTCATTGCTGAACAAAGTGTTCCAGGCGGAGGGCTACATATAGTAAAATATACGACTTCAATTTGCAAAAAGTAAATTGCAAGAAAAAGTCAGATAATCTTTGATAAATTATCATACACAAAATCCTTTCATTATCTCATATCATTTAATGCAAAACATCTGTATCATTACACTATCACTTTTGTACACTCGAGCTAGGAGTACTTGAGGGAAGGGCAGGGCGCTAGCTTCTATGCTCTTTATGATCTCTACCACCACTGGTGTGATCTTGGTTTGAGCAGAAATGCCTGCTTCTTTTGTCTTAAACTTGGGTGCAGGGACAAGCTTCTGGAGATCGACAGAATCCCCATAAAGGAGATCAATCTTCAATAAAACTCAGTTTAAAGCTTGACTCGTTGCCTTTGTCAAAGTTTGATATATGGTATTCTTTATAGTAGGTATGTGTTTTTGAATATATTTAATTCGATTATAAATATCATTTCTTAGTTCATCCAAGGTCATCTTGGTTCAAGAGGAGTTACCGGAGCCTTCAGATGTTCTGCGATCTCTCGTAGAGAAATTGAAATCTGGGAAAAGCTATTCCCAGTAGCTCGGGTAATTTCCTTGCCAGCCTTCATTAAGGTTTTCACCATCTTTTCAAGATCTTGTATGGCAATAAGACCTCGTCTTTCCACTTCTTTCAAGTCTTGAATCTGAAGGTCTTTATTAGAAGAGGTCTCCTAAAGATCCTCTTTTGCCTCTTCTAGTTCTAAAAAAAGAACAGAAAAAGAGATTAAAATTCATGCATAGCATATAATAAATCAAATGCTCTATAAGGACAAAGGGAGGTCCATTACCTTTTTTTCTCCTTAAGGAATGTTTTGTTCTGCTCAAAGAGATCATGGCTTTCTTTGGATTGTCTGTTCAAGATCTCTTGTAACTTCTCATTCTTCTGAGTTAAGAGGCGGATCTCTTCGGTCTTCTATGCCATGACCACTGCACTCTCCTGAGATCTTTTATCTACCTCAGATAACTTTGATCTGAGAGCTTGAAATGCAGATTTAGCATTTTTCTTGTTCGACTTTCGCCAGTAAACATTCTCTGCGAAGTAAATAAGGGCATAAGTATTTATTTAAGTTAGAACCTTACGACTAAATAATAACTTATTGTACTTACTTCTCTTTTTCCTCTACAAAAGTTCTGATCTCCTCCACCATGTCAATATTAACTTTCCAGCACCTTTTAACAGATGTCATGAGGTCCTAGAGATTTTTCTTCTCGGTTTTGAGAGATGAATGTTCCAGAGGAATCTCATCCTCAGGTTGATTCAGTTGAACCAGACGGAAAACTCCTCTGGCTGGATCAATACTGGTACTCTGCGGCTCCTAAGACATTCTATGAGTCAGATTCTATACTGATAAATTTAAAGAAGGATTATCAGGATACAAGTCTTACCAAGGTATGATAGCCTTCATCTTGAGTTTCGATGGTCTCATGGACCACCTCCTCCCAATGGATGGTCTCATGGACTACCTCCTCAGAATGACTGGTCTCACGGACCACCTCCTTAGAATGGTTGGTCTCGTGGACCACCTCTTCCGTTTGATCCTCTTGACGAGACCTCTCCGTCTGGACCTCCATGTCCAGCGGTGCTTCTTGGGACGTCTCAGCAGTTGTCACCAAGACATCTATCTAGAACCACTTCCTCAGTGGTCCTATGAGGTCCTTCCATTAGCAGAATCTCTTCTGCTGGGGATTCTTCTGTCGCTAGTACAACTGGTGGCGAATATTGCTCTTGAGCAGTCAATTGACCTCTTTCCGGGTCTAATGGCAAATCAAGGCTAAAAGAGAAAAGAAGAGATTAATCATTTTAAAAGTAAAATTATAAAGGTATAATCGAAGAACTTACTCGATTTCAAAGTTGCTTTCACTAAGAAGCGACATAAAGTCCTCATTTACAATGAAAGTGGGTCCTCTCCTTTGCTCTGTTGAAGAAGGAATTAAGGCTAGGGAGGTCCTTGGCCTTGGAACCCTCTAAAGAGGGACCTCCTCTTTGGATTTTTCTGATGATCCTTCACCCTAGATCACCCCAGCCAAGAAAGTTAATATAGAAGACATTGGCTGGGGGTTAGAGACATATTTGAAAATAGAAGTTTTGGCTTTTGTTTTTGATACCTTTTAGTTGGAAGATCTTGGAAGAATAGGAACTGAGGCAAGAGGTCTTGGAGAAGCTAATGTTGAGTCAGATGTGGGTTTTGTCTTCTTTGGCGCAACAGGAGGTCTGGAAGAAATCCTTGCACTCTTTGCCAAAGAAGGAGAAGAGCTCGCACCGACATCTGAGATGGGACATTTCTTTGATGTTGCCTGTCCAGAAACATAAAAATTAGATATAAGAAGTAAATTTGCTTATGTTTAATTAATTTCAATGATTACTTACCACTATGCGATCTTTCCTCAGTGATAAAGTCGCCCCAATCAAGTTTGGGGGCTGCTCCTCTAAATCAATTGGTTCCTTTTCTAGAACCCGATCCTTTAACAGGACCGAGGTCCTAGCTAGGACCTCATCATCTGAGAGAGCTGTAATACAATAAAAGTTACTTAATTTTACTATGACATTCAGTTCAAGTAAAAGAGATGAGTAAAATATTACCATTCCCAGGGACATCACAATTGCAAGATAATATCTCTTTCTTCTGAAGAGGGAAGATCTTGTTCTTAAGGAAGTAGTGAATGATCTTTCGTCCAGATAGACCTCCTTCTACCAGGTTACTGATCATCAGGACCACTTTCTTCTCATCTTCTGAGAGCTTAATGTCCTTATCAGCAGCTCAGTTCTTGGCAGACCACTCCGGTGGTGCATTACGATTGTAAGTAATTCTACTTTCTTTCGGAACTTTGAAATAAAACCATTCTTTGTCCCATGACTGGTTGGTGTCTTTGGTAGCCAAGAAAGGGAACACTCTTTTAGTGGCATCTTGAAATTTAAAAATAAAAAGAGCCCAAAGCACCAGCACCTTTCTTGTTGCGGATAATTTGGTAATAAAACCTAAACAAACACAAACTAGGGCTATCCCTAAAAATTCCTCAAACATATGGGTAAAAACACGAATTAACAGAACTAAATTCGGTACAAGGTGAACCAATTCAATTCCATAATGGTTAAGAACTTCGATCAAAAAATCACTCTCGGGCAAGCGGAGGCCTCCCTGGAGGTAAGGCACGAAGAGTACCGTGAAACCAGCAAGAGGGTTTGGTTCAACCTCTCTCCTCAGTGCACGCCACTCGATGAGAGCCTTCTCTGGAAGATGTCTGTCTTGCTCTAGTCCTTGGAGTTCCTCTGCTGTCAGCATCGATGATTTCCATCCCGCCATTGTCTTGATTCAATGGTGAACTGTAGGTTCCTTCTTTTCGAAGGTTCGTGTCGGACGAAAGGTACACGGTGAAAAGGAAAGTGAAAAACAACTAGGGTGAAAACATGCCTGAGGAGAGGTAAAAGATTCATATATATACCCTTGGCGCATTTAAAACCCACAACCTCATGGATGTAACAACTACGCCTCGATTGATGGCGACACGACATGTCACGTTCGGTTAAGGGAGTTGTTCCGTGCATCAGAGATGTGTAAGGAAAGTAGTTGGAAAGTTGTTTCTTTTTTTCAAAAAATTATCCTCATCTCATATCCATTGACATAGAAGTTACCTTGATATCTTTTTTCAAGAAAAGATCACTTGATCTTCAAAATTTTCCTTTCATCAACTTCTTGGAGATTTCACAGAATAAATTGACTTCTTGAAAACCTTGGAAGTGTAAAATCCAAGGATCATAACATCAAGATTTTCAAAAAGTCAAATTTATTTTGTAAGATCTATTTTCATCATGATCTCTGCTATCAAGATACACCATCTACCCAAACTAGAGAAGTTTGAGTGGTCTACGATAGAGTAGAGATAGGAAAGGTAGAGAGTCTTTGAGTTTTTTTCTTCTTGCCCTTCTGGAGGTTATTTATAAGCTCATAGCTTATGGTGGAATTAAATAAAATAGATGGAAGCTTAACAGATAAGATTTTATTAGCATTTGTTCCTAATAAATCAATGTAGACCAAAACATATTTGCCCCTTCGGGAATTGTTTTCATAAATATAATTAATTCTCCAGCTTCTTAAAGGAAATAGTTATTTACAACTCAAGTAAAACTATCTTCTTAACCAAGTCCAATTCTGGTTAAAAACCTCTTCAAGTAAGTTATTTTCACTTGAAGTTGAGGAACTAGCTGACGAGGATTGTTGACCAATCAATTATCTAAGTATTTGCTTATTAATAAATAAGCATGGTTTTGTTAGGCCCAAGTTAGCTTTCTTGGCCCAAGATGAATCGAACAGTCAGAAGGTGGGCCTATAAAGTCTTTCTTTTGACCGTTCCCAAAACTCCCTCCGGAGGCCCAGCAAGACCTCGTCCAGGACTTCTCCAGGACCTCCTCAAAGACCTCTCTAAGACATCTCTAGGACCTCTCCCCCACAGAGGAGGTCCTAGAGGGCGGTTACCCACATGCGATTAATAACGGTTGCACGTGGAGATATCGGCGATAACGGTCATCACGAAGAGACGCGACATTTGGTGGGAAGAGACGCGACGATTGGCGTGAAGAGGCACCACCGTAGTTAACTGCCGATGCTTGTAAAACTATAAATAGCTTGGCCTGAGTGCCCTTGTAACATAGATTCACATCCAAGCCCTAATCCACGTGTATTCATAGCCACTTTTCCCTGTAATCAGAGCATACTCTTGGCAATACACATTCACGATTTCAAGTCTTTTGGCAAAGAGATAGTCACTCGATCTCCTTCTCCGGTGAGCTCTTCGCTATTTATACCGCGTCATGTCGTGTTCCCAGTCTCCCTCAACCCATTCCCCACCACCTTTTGTGTTAGAACCCGGGGTATTTAACTTGTAATACTTAACCATTTAATTGGTCCTAGCATTACAAACCAAATATCCCGTGCCTCATAGTATTATGTACCTCCCAAGAGCGGCACACATACTCCATCACAAAATATAGCATCCATTCCATACACAAGTCATTACATTACCGAGTCTTCAAAGTTTACAACACAAATGACATACACTTAAAAAAGTTATTACAAAATGGGCCGACCGGCCAAAAGACAAGGTAAACAACTAAAGTAGCAGTGGAAACAAAGCCATAAGATGGCAATAAACAAAAGCAAACCGGTTTGCCCTTACCCACAAGGCAACCGACCGGGCCGCCAAGCTAGTCGTCCTACACGAAGTCGGTCTCACAATAGTTAACCCCTTGGGGGTCAACCTCCTTTGTAACAATTAAGCAATGCAGTTGAGTACAAAGATGTACTCGCAAGACTTACATATAACAAACCTATACATAGCTACATGCAAGCTGAAACAAAGGAGAAGCCATAGGGTTCTTTTTAAGCACAAAGCAATATTTTATTTGCAATAATGTAATAGATTGAAGGCAATTTTATCAAATCTGTTTTTATTTGTTTAAAAAATAATAGCAAGACAACAAATATAAACATAAATGACATCCTGGAGGTGACTTCCGAACAACCACCACAACATAGCATGAATTACCCATTCGTACCACCCAATTTCAAGTTTTATCGAAAATGTTGTAGTCTAATTCTTGCATGACCTAACCAAGCATGTCCATAACTTAGGACGAGGCTATTCGAATAGATTATACCCTGAAGGGGTGTACAACTGTACCCACACGCCAGACCGCCTTTTCGCCATGCAATAGAGCACACTTCCTTAGGTATGTCGGCAAGGCTAAGTCCTACGAGATATTTCCAATATTGTGTAATAACTATGAGTGGCCCGTATGATGGAAACCATACGTTGTGTCGAAGTCATCGGCCTTAGAAAAGTACCGATGCTCCTCGATGTAGAGAACCTAGACAGGAACCCACCCTCGTACACCCAACAACAACAACACATTCCTTTTTATACACAACACACACAACCTCCTGCGACTCGGAGCTAACACACGCCAAAGTACTAAGTCAAGAGAGCTCCCATATCCCTCTCATGTGGAATGCACGCAAAAATTCTTGGATCAATGACACAAGTAATTTAAAGTGATGATATAATAACCATCGCCGAAGCAATGATTCCCATTCTACCGTTCTAAGCATTGCTAAGCGACATCAACTCGTATAATACAACTAAAGTGACTAGAGCCCATCCATCGAGCTCTAAGTCACAACGAATATAAACCTAGGCTCAGTAGTAAAGGATGGATGTTTACCTACAGTTCATTTAACTAAACAGATAAACTATCACGAACTAAGAAATAACTTGACAACATAGCATGCATACATATAGTTGAAACATTTGAAATATTAACATGCGCAAATAATAGGATCAACGTGCATCAAAGGAAAACTACTTGCCTTGCTGGAGATAACTTTCTTGCCGCAGAGCATCACTTCCGTACTCAACGAATTTGTCGGAACCTATTGAAAGATTCGAGAAGAAACAATAAGAACAAATAACACCGAGAATACTAAAAAATTCAAAGTCATCCAAAAACCATGAAATTTTTACAGAAGGTATATAATGATCTTAAATGAATTTAGCAACAAAATCAAATGATTTGGATGATCTATGGAAAAGTTATGGCAGTTTAAAATCAGATTTCAAGAAAATCCAATTAAAAGCTGAATGTTACTGTTCATACGAAATAAAAGTTTTGGCACAAATTTCTAGAAAGGTGGTGAACGTGAAAAATTTATGGTAGACATAGCTCCTCATGATATGAACAATGAAATTTGATTCACCTCATTTGGAGTTAGAATGAATTTCTTATGATTTTTCAAAGTCAAGAAAATAGTGCACAAAACATTTGTAAACTAAGATTTTCAGAGGAAGTAACATACTCAAAACCTATTCTAAAATAAAGTACACTACCAGAGGAACCCAACAAAATTGACTTCACTCCATTTGGAGTTACAGAGAAAAACTTATACATTTTTCAAGTTAAAACAATTTTTTTGAGCAAAATAAATCTAAACCGAAAATAATTCTACTAACAAACAAATCTGGAACAGTAACAAGCCTCAAAAACTAAACCAACATAAAGTACAATAAAAATGTAACCCAACAAAATTTGAATCATCCAAAAAGGAGTTAAAATGAAATATTTATGCAATTTTGAAGTTTAAAGCAATTAACAGTACAAAAACAAAGCATTTACGAAATTCATATAAGCATATAAAACTTTTTATACCCGCACTACGCTAGCCACAGCGCATGACCGGTGGGGTCAAGGTCAAGGTTTGATCTAGTCAAATTTGACCGGTCTCGGCTGAGGAGACGCTGAAAGCGTAATTTTAAAATATGCCTTTAGATTATCAAAACGTACTTTTGAGCAAAACATCCCCAGAATGCGCTTTCCTTAAGAGAAAATGCACTCCACAGTTTACATCTCCACTTAGCTAACCATACGGGCCCACGTGTCATTGAAACATAGCCGAACTAAACGGTCATTAACTCATCTAAGCATTAATTAACCCTAATAGACAAAGATTTGCCCTAATCAACACATGTTACAGTGCGTGTCCATTTTCAGACAGCAGAGAGCTCTTGGCCGAGAGCTCACCTGGCGTGCCGCCGGCGAGCTAGGCCATCGTAGCGCCGGCCAATCACTGAAATGGAACCCTGGCCCTATTGCTCACCCAAAGATGTCCGGAGCAGCGCTGGAGCTGGACTGGAGCGGCGGCGCGACGAGCTAAGGCGGCGGTGTGCCACGGCTCCATAACGAACTTCAAAACCAGTGGCGCTTTAAGCTAGATAGTGCGCACACTAGCAACAAGAAGGTCCACTGAACTCACTAAAGTGACGCGGAGGGGACGAACTTGTCGGAGTGAGGCTAACAATGATGAGCTATGACGACGAGGGGGCTTCACCGCGGGGAGCTCATCCTGAGCAAAAAGGGAGGGTAAAGCAGGTAGGGGAAACTTAGGTGAGGCCAGGAGATGGTTAAAACACGAGCAATTTGGGTATTGACTCATCATAGAGGTGGCAGAGTGGAAGGGGGCACTTCGGCTGGAGATGAGGAAGAGACCTGGTTGTGGTGGTTCCTGTGAGCCAAAACCAAATCGAGTTAGGGGGTTTGATCTTCATGCTCAATAACGCAAAATGACACAAGTAGGGAGGAGAGAGTGGCACAGGAATGGCCGGAGTGCTGCGGCGGTGTCGCGGCCGTGAACCCGAGGTTCGGCTTCTCCTAGGCTCGAGCTCAAATGAGAGGAGAATAAAGTAGGGGAGTGTTCTGTGGTGACAGCAGGAGGTGAGGAAGGAGCTCTCGGGACTAAGCCACCACTGTCGCCACCATCGCCCCGCCACCTAAGACGTCGTTGGGCCACCCCAAAACCCCTGGCGCACTCCCCATGCCCACACGACGCTCATGTGCGCCGCCTCCCCCAGTGCACTACCACGTCACTGGCGCCCTCGCGCGCCTGTGCGCCCAAGCTAAAGCCAGTTGGACAGCTAGAGCCCTATCTTTTTAACCTTGACGGCTAGAGCTTTGATACTAGTGG
Organism: Phyllostachys edulis; assembly: GCA_036346405.1. Classification (NCBI taxonomy): domain Eukaryota; kingdom Viridiplantae; phylum Streptophyta; class Magnoliopsida; order Poales; family Poaceae; genus Phyllostachys; species Phyllostachys edulis. Next base: position 13,476,523 of record CM070556.1, read on the forward strand.
TTGGTAGCTAGAACATTCACTAGTGAAATAATTAAATTAATTATTGAAACTACTTTTTTTTCAAATGTGCTTTATGAAAACTATTAAAACTTAAAATATTGCTTTGTGAAAAAGAACCATATAACCCCCATTGTTAAGCCTTTCATATTGCATCTTCCCAAGACTTGCGGAGTACTTTATCTAATCACATGCTACACTGAAAATATCTCAAAAGTCTTCCAAGTTGCCGAGGAGGTTTACAATTTCTACGCGTGTGGCTTCAACGAAGGACACTGGAGTACTAGGTCGCGAGCCCCCCCACGCTTGATTGCCTATGAGTATATGGCTGGGTCATCATTTGGAGTTATCTTCTTCTGCTGTAGTTTATTCGAGCTGTGTAGCCTGAAAGGGCGATAATTGTATGTTTCGAGTATAAGGTCATTACTTTTTTGTTCAATATTATACAATAGTTTGATATTTGCAAGATATGTGTTAATATATTTAATGATGTAACTGTGTGCACTAGCTAGTGTTCTAGGGACTAGTGCAGATATAAACAGAGGGTTCCGAATTCATAAATCTCGGTCCTAACAGTGACGGCGCAACACGGCCATGGCTCGATGGCAGCGGTCGGTGTCGTGCTAGTAGAGGCGGTGGTCGACGTCGGGCTGGTGGCAGATCGCCAATTTTTTTATTTTCGTGTATGAACAGTAAAGATGAACTGAGAATAGTGTTCGACAAGAACGATGAACAACAATCCGATCTAGTCTCAGGTTCACAAATTAATCTACTAGATTAATCTAATAACAAACTAGGGATTGAAGAGAGGGAATCCCGAATGATATGCCGATTCGGCCGTGTAGAGCGATTCGTGCCGATAACGTTTCAGATAATCAATGCCATAGTCGGGAGAACCAATCCAATCACACAATGAACACTAAAGAGAGACATATTGTGTAGAGAAGATCTGATATTTTTATTCATCTATATGTATCTTGTACAATGAGAGTCCTCATATTTATAGCCAAAATAGGTAATAGGTGAAAGACCTCTAGGAGCGATTTAATCTTTTACCTATAATTAGGTTCTGTAATCGGTAGAACATGATGTTATGCCTTACTGGTCGAGGATCCTTTGTGCGTCCTGGTAAGGAAGTGAACGGCCAGCTGTATCTATAACATGGCAGCAAAGTTTCTCTAGAACATGATGTTATGCCTTACTGGTCGAGGATCCTTTGTGCGTCCTGGTAAGGAAGTGAACGGCGAGCTGTATCTATAACATGGCAGCAAGGTTTCTTACGGAAGCAAAGGAAAATATAAGGAGTGCGTCAATCCTAAATGGGAGTAGAAGTTGACGGCACCTTCATTGTTATTTGAGCCAAAAGAAAAAGAAAAAGAAAACCCTCGAAACACACTATTTGCTTTCCCCACGAGTTGCTACTAAAAACTCAAAAGCCACAAACTGTTTGCAACATCCCCATCTCTTTCTCCTCCATATTTAGTATTTTTCCCCATGTGAGAAAACCGTATTGCCCAAGGGTGGAGGGGAAGCAATAGCTCGGCAGCAACCTCCCCGTCTGCCTCCCCACGGGGTTCAAATTTCCGGCTGATTTTCGGTGAAAATCGGTTGGATCGGTCCCGTCGGTAAAATTTCAAACCTGCCTTGCAAAATTGTTTTGCTTGAATTTTGTCAAATATAGAAGGACTTTTTGGCAAAATTTATTTTCAAAAATTTCGGCCAATATTTTCAACCGTTTTTTAATTCAAAATTTGATTTGAAATTTTTGGCCGAAATTTTCCGATAATCGGCCATATCGGTTGTATCGGAACCCCTCGATAAAAATTTGAAACTAGTTATCTGAACCCTAGCCTCCTATCGCTGGCGGCACACCTAGTCTGGCCTGATGTTGTGTAATGGCAATATGCTGCTATCCGCTGAGCTAACGAGGCACCAGCACATCTCACCAGCAGAGACGGCCGCCCGGGAAGCGGATCCTCTACATTAGCATTGGCTAATGTAGAGGAGCACGTGACATCCATTAGGCCATTGTCTCTACCGTCTGATCTAAAATGAACGGTCTAGATCAAGCGCATCAGTGCCAAGAATACAGTAAAATCGCTACAATATATTTCGCTACGCACTACACCATGGCACAATATTAAGGGCAATAATCTGCCGGGGAAAAATAGGATGAGTGGCAAAACATGTGCCGAGAATATCCAAGAGATTAAGGGTCACGTTATCTGTCGGCAATAATTATTGTTTAGAACAACTTATCTGCCGGCAATAATTATTGTATTAGCTACAATACAACTGCCCTAAAAAAGTCAACTAGGTCAATATATCTGCCGGGGATAATATTGAGCAAAACATTGGGCGGGAAGATGAAAATAATAAAGAAGACTAGTAGGATGCCCGTGTGTTACAACGGAATCATATATTTTGAACAAAATAATTTACATATTATATGAAGCAGCTGAAGCTTTCTGAATCAGCTCTCATTGAAAATTTTCAGTAGTCAGGAATGCAAAACAATTCCGCATTGCATTCCATAGCTCAAAATTTGTTTGAACAAAATCTGAAACGGTTGTTCAAAGGAAGCAAAAAAACACACATTTATCTGTGAAGCACATCATTAAAACAAACCACAACTCCAATGTATAAACAATGATGTTGTAACATGAAGTAACTAGTCCTTGCCCATTCTTCTGCTTCAACCGCTGGTAGGCCTTACTTGAACCATGTGTAAAGTCCTCCAGCAGATGGAACACATTCTTGTAACCATTTACGACCAATAGGTATGCTACTATCAGAGAACTGCCAAAGTAAAAAAGAATCAATGAGTAACTTTGCGCTCTGAAGTGGATTTATAATTTCCTTTGGAACATAATACAAACTTATGAAAAGGTCAGAATGCATGTTCACTCAACTACAGAAAAAAAAGAACTAAAAGGCATAGCAGATGCAACATGCATGCACATTCTTCTTGATTTCATTGTACAGACTTCGATCACACCTCGGCCTTGTGTTTCGGACGGTGCGTGAACTCGAAGTCCACATGAACGAAGGCATGCTCGACTTCAGGGAGTTGCTCCATCTTCTCCTGCAGCGACTCTCCGATGTCGTGTGCCTGGCTCAGCTGCATGTCGCCCAACAGGACGATGTCGATCCACCTCCACAAAGTAGTGCGTCCCAAAGGTGTAGGCCCTGACCGTGTTGATGTACCGGATCTGCTCGTTGTGGTTCCATATCAGGTGTGTTAGCTTCGTCAGGTACTCGACCGGGGCAGACTTGCTGATCAGTGTCCCCACGTTCTCCAGGACCATCCTTGCCCAGGTAGTGATTGTGTACAGAGCAATCTGCAATCACAATTCAAAGTTTCTGACATCCCCAACCGATTGTAATGGATATGATCAAGGCAGGCAGTGACTGCATTGTACTCACCAATATAGCACCAACTGGATCCATCCACCATTCGTACCTGACTGCGAGTATCGCACTGACCAGGCCAACTGAGTTAGTGATAACATCGAAGAAATGATCCTGTGCGTATGCTCTGATGATATCATTCTTGAATGTCCGACAGTACAACATGAGGAAAAACTTCACAACTGAAACCGAGGACATGCTGCCTATCATCCAAAGCTCTTTCGCGTAGTCAAATTATCGGTGCTCCTGTCATGCCATCACATGGAGGTAATGTGAGCAGTTAAATAAGAAAGAGGCAGGATGGCTTCATAGAGATATGTCATTAACTTATTGTGATAAATACAATCCACAGATCGTGTACCTGTGTAATAAGCTGGCGCCCTGATTCAATCAGTACTTGGAAACCAACTGTGCCCATTACTGATGCAAAAACTATTATGCCCTGAAATTTCCAAGTTGTTCAATTATCATGTATATAGTCATGGAACATAAGTAGATACTCTGAATGATCGATCTCAAATATTGTGGAAATTAGTTTGGCATTTCAGGCTGAAACACAGTTGTGTAAGACAAAGGTGTAACGACTACAAATCTATCAACACACAAGAGCAAGATTCTGAAAACTGTGCCCAAAAAATAATCAAAACTGCGTAGGATTTTTTTCGTGATCTAAAACAAATGCAGGGATAATCTCAAATTCATAATGCAAAACTAACCCAAGTGGACACAGTCTTTTTTTCTTTTTACGAGAGGGTGGACACAGTTTCATGAACAAAGTCATTACCACTGGCTGCATGCGTCTCTTTCCAATCGGATAGCTATACTTGTTGGGTTTTTTCATAGCATATGCTGTAAACCAGAGTATTAAACCAGAGTATGAAACCTGACAAAAGATCCAGAAAGGTATGAAACATGACAAAAGATCCAGAAAGGTATGAAACCTGATAAAAGATCCAGAAAGGAGTCCAACATCGAAGCTATTACTGCCATTGATAAACTTTCAACTGAAGCAACGACTTTTCCAATGAAAAGGATCAGGTTGATTATATTTGACAGGTTGATAGCTAGTCTTTCTCTCTTTGCCAATTGCTTTAACTCTTGCTAAAAAGACAACAAGGAGATAATAGTTCATATCAGTATTTGTTAACAAAAACAACATTAAAGACCATGAAGAGTTGCCACTCGTGAGCAGTCCCAAGTGCACCAAAAAGGTATGATCTTTGGATAGGTCATCAGTAAATCGCAATCCCAAGAACAGCACGACTACTTGGATTATTCAACCAAATAATCGGCGCAATGCATTGGCAGAAACATCACCACCGGCATTGGATGATTCTACAAATCCATGTCAATGTCCAAGAAGGCAAGAATGACCATGTGAAGCAGAGCAGTAGTACTCACTCTTCGAAGGCAACACAACCTTCCGCACGACAGGCTTTGGCATTGTGAGCCACGTGGGGGCAACCGCGGAGGCAGCCTCCGACGGTGTCCAGCACGATGGTCACCACTTAAGGACGCGCGGGCCCCATATGTCCCCGACGGCTGTGAGCTGCACGACACACGTCCACAGCAGCACCGTCGTCGTGGTGCATAGCAACCATAGCTTCATGCGCGACCTCACCAATGTGGCCACCGACAGGCACTTGAGTTTGCCCGCCCCACCGCCCCCGACCACCTTAAGCCTCATCGCCTCCTTGCACCCCGTCGAACAAGTGCAGGATGAGCCTATCCAAGAAGCATGACAACCACACATCAAATCGAACGCACATACCAATCAAACACACAGATCTGAGCTAAGACAATCCACTAGTGCAACATATCCAAAATGTGCCATCCAAATATAGTGATAATATATTTACACAAACCTTTTTCTGCTAAATCTTAGCCTCCTTTGCATCTAAAAATTGTTGGGGCACCCCATCGGCATTCTCATTGTCATACCGAGGAGGAGACTCCATAGCTCCTTCATGAACTTCACTGTGTTCTTCTCCATGAACCTTGTCAGCTAGATATGTATCTTCTTCCCATCCACCTCCTGCAAAACAAACAAAAAAGAAACCAAAACTGTATTAAGCTCATGAGCACCAGCTATTATCTGGTAAAGAACCCCACTAACTTTAATCATTAGACAACACAAAACAGCTACACAGTACTTGAGTTCAGGTTAACTAACCAAATAAATTCTATAGTCGAGCAACAAAGAGCTCGATGACATAGCCAGAAACAAAACTTCCAAACAATACAGAAGTGTGTTGTCTAAGCATGATTGACTGTTATAGACACAAACCAGGTCCATGCCTCGTTTGGCAAAATTAGGAGAAAATGGCGAGTCTACAGGATGGAACTCCACTCAGTACCTCGGGTCACGTGAATTATGCACAAACGACACACCTGACATTCGGCAACAATTCAATGTGATTCTTTCTCTCTTTTTTGTGAGGTAATTCGATTACAGTTCAGTAAGCAAGAATAGAAAACATGCGGAAAATGAATTAAGTCCCAATAGACTACCAATCCATTAGCAATTTCAGATCACAAGCACACCAGGGAAGAGGCTTTTCAACTACAGAGTGCTACATCTGTCCAATAAATGTACAAGGGACACTAAGAAACTCACAACAGCCAATCGAAAACCGGATAAGTTCTTGAATACGGAAGCAAGACATCAAGAACCACCAAGAAGCACATGGAGATAGTGGTAGATTTGGATTCAAAAAGACAACAACAACAAGAAGAAGAAGCACGGGGCTCAAGGGTGGTCGAGAGACGGAGAGTTCCAGCCAGGCTCTGATGCGATTACCTGAAGTGGCGAAGATTTGACAGTCTACGGCGGTCCCGGCCACCAGGGAGAAGAGGAGTAGCAGACAAGCCCGGCCGGTGAAACCCATTGGCTACGACAGGGAGGGCAGTTTCTTGTCAGCTTTTTGGAGTGGGGGGAGACGTGCTCGTGAGTCATGGGCGGGGGAGAGCTAGGCGATAACGAATCCGGAAGGGAGACGACCAGTCAACGGTGGATCTAGCCGGGATCGAGATAGGAACACCACGACGGCAAGGGATCTCACCAAATTTGGCTCAGGGAAGACGATGGCGGTGACGGATCCAACCGCATCCTGCACGCACGCCCTGCGACGTCCTCCGCTGTCAACATCTTTCTGAGACCGTCACCGCCGGCCTCATCGGCAGCAGAGCCGACGCAAAGAGGAGGAGGCGGGAGCGGAGGAGAGGGGGAGGAGGCAGTGGAGCTCGGGGTGTTGGAAATATGCCCTAGAGGCAATCATACAGATGATTATATTTCATTATGTTCATGATATTGGATAATATGTTATCTTGTTCTAGAATAATAACGTTAATATTTATTATCAAGTATGTGACTTGATTATGAAACTCTATATTTCTGTGATGATTATTCTTAAACGTTCCCTGGTCGGAAACATATGAGGACACATATGAATAGACTAGCATATGTATTGGTTGATGACTATGTTTCACAGGTCATGGATATAGAGATATCAAACCAATAATATGGACACATGTTAGAGAAATGATGTTGGATTAGTCCCACCTTGAGACACTATTGAGGTTGTTATGATTCTATGTGTCGTTAGTTGGTTTCAAGCAATGATGATGTATAATCCTTAGACCTGAGATCAGCATGGTTTCCTACATGTGTAATAGCACTCTTAGGGGTTGCCAAACGCTACACCATAACTGGGTAGTTATAAAGGTAACTTTCGGGTATGCTATGAAACATGAAGAGGAATGTGACTGGTCGGATATGGGATTTGCCCCTCCTAACATAACAGGAGAGATATCTCTGGGCCCCTCGTTGTGATTGAATAAAGAAAGTGCATGGCCATGCCACTAGTAGTCGAAGTGTTCGACTACGTAAAGTTATCCGACACTCGATCGAGAAAGTATTGAACAGTCCATGGATGATACAACATCTCACCTGGAGTTCAACCAGACAACGTGAGGCAAAAGGAGAATACACACTAGTAGGTCACTTAGTTCGATCAGTTACGGACTGGTTGTATAGAGATATGAGCTGGTCGTAGACTAGTCGAACGTAATCACAAAGTGGTCAAAACCTGGTCGTAAGGAAATACGAACTGGTCGTGACCACATACGAACTGGTCATATAGAGATAGAACCTAGTCGTAAGTGATGAGGACCTGGTCGTAGATCATATTGCATTAAGGTTCGTCCGATATAATTTGTGTGTATTCGGGAATCGCTATGTTCTGCTAAGAGCCGGTACAACTCATGATTGGAAAGGGTTTCCGAGTCACAACCGATTATGCATGAACCTACAAGGTCACACACTTAACGGGTTGGAGCAAACCAGTACGGATACGATTCGTCAAACGTGTTCGGATAGGATCCGCCCTGAGCACTATATAAGGAGATGCATGAGGCTATTTGGAAAAAAGTTTGACACCACCGAAACCCTAGCCGCCATCTTCCTGAGAGCTCTGCCGTGTAACTTGGTGCTAGTACACCGACGTACGGTTGTTCCTTCCCTGGACGTGTGGAGATCACCATGTGAAGGGTCATACTATATCACAATGCAATTTGATTGTCTGTGAATGCCTTTATATTCCTGTTCATTTATTTCTATGCATGCTATTTAATTGCTTTAGATGCTTTTAACATGATAGAAGTAAAATTCCCTCACATAATATTAAGTTAAATTGATGCCCTCTCAAATTGCTGCACCATCCAAAGTCATGTATTTTAATGGTAGGTCTTGCCAAAGCAGAGTGCCATTAACTCTACTTGACTAGATGGGTTTGCATCGGACACTTACACGCTTAGCATTGGTTTAACTTGACAAAGTCATCATAACGGTTATGGACCTCGGGGCATAGGGTTGGGTGCCGAAGCATAGAGATGCTGCCCAACAACAAGAGTCATATAGAGATATGATTAGCAAAGGATTGCTTACCAAATTCACTAGTCTTCTAGCAGTGATACCAAAGCTCACTAGTAGATTAACTGATTTTGGATCTTGAATCATTAAATGTCATATAGAGAGATATGGTGTTTAGTGGGAGTATCTTTGTAAATTGTTTAATAGAAGTTACTTTGATTGAACATGTGTCTTAGTTTTGCATATTTTATGTTGTAGATTATGGCACCAATTGATGTACCTACATCCAGTTTTGCTTTACGTTCGATACTTGAAAAGGAAAAACTGAATGGAACAAATTTTGCGGATTGGTCCCGCAATCTAAGAATTGTTCTTAGGCAAGATAAAAAGGAACATGTTCTAGATGAACCAATTCCAGATGTGCCTACAGAGAATGTTCTGCTTTGCTCTTAAAACCGCCTATAAAAGGCATGTGATGAGTCCCTTGATGTTAGCCGTCTCATGCTTGTCAGCCGTGAACTCGCACCTTCGAAGCGGTTTGAGAACATTGAGGCTCACGATATGATCGTCGCACTCAAAGGCATATTTGAGACACAAGCAAGAACTGAGAGATATGAGATCTCAAAGAACTTGTTTAGATGTTGGCTAGCTGAGGGTGGTCCGGTGAGCCCTCATGTGATCAAAATGGTTGGTTACACATAGAGCTTGGAAAAACTTGATTTTCCACTTAGCCAAGAGTTGGCTACAGATTTGATTCTTACTTCGCTTCCTGAAAGCTATGGGCAGTTCATTTTGAACTTCCGTATGAACGGCTTAGACAAAAATCTCAATGAATCGCATATGATGCTTAAGACAAAGAGAGTGCAAAGATTAAGAAAAGCAACAGTCATGTGATGATGGTGCAAAAGAGTACAAGCTTCAAGAAGAAGGCTAAGACTTGGGTCAAGAAAAAGGGCAAGGCTAAAGTTTCAGATGAGATCAAAACGAACAAGCCCAAGCCCAAGACTAAGTCCGGCCCGACTCAAGAGAATGAATGCTTTTACTGCAAAGAGCTAGGCCATTGGAAGAGGAACTGCAAGAAATACCTAGCTGATCAGAAAACGAATGATGGGACTAAAACTTCCACTACTGTATTAATGTTATAGATGTTTTTCTTGTCGACTCTTCCGTTAACTCATGGGTATTTGATACCGGATCGGTTGCTCATATCTACAATTCGATCACGAGTCTAACAAGGAGTAGGAGGATTGCAAGGCGAGATGGATCTTCGCGTCGGAATAAAGTAAGAGTTCTTTGCATTAGCCGTCGAACTTTGCCATTACTTTTGCCTTCGTGATTTATTATGGAATTGAATAATTGTTATTACGTTCCAGCCATTAGTAGAAACATTATCTCTGCCTCATGTTTGATGGCAGAGGGTTATAAATTCATTATTGAGAACAATGGTTGTTTTATATTTTTGAATGAAGTGTTTTATGGCTATGCACCTGTTTTGAATGGGTTGTTTATTTTAAATCTTGTTGATGCATCCGTCTATAATATTAATGCGAAAATGCTTCGGCCTAATGAAATGAATTCCACTTTCATTTGGCATTGTCGTTTGGGTCACATAAGTGAGAAATGCATGAAAAAGCTCCATAATGATGGAACTCTAAACTCATTTGACTTGGAATCATTTTGATACATGCGAATTTTACCTGGTCGGAAAGATGACCAAGACACCTTTCACTGGTCAGAGTGAAAGGGCGTCCGACCAGTTGGCACTCATACATATTGATGTATGTGGACCAATGAGTACGACAGCTAGAGGTGGTTTTCAGTACTTCATTACTTTCACCGATGACTATAGTAGATATGGATATATCTACTTAATGAGGCACAAGTCGGAATCCTTTGAAAAGTTCAAGGATTTCCAGAATAAGGTACAGAATCAACTTGGCAAGACAATCAAATCTTTACGATCTGATCGTGAAGGTGAGTTTTTGAGCCATGAGTTTGGTAATCATTTGAAACAATGTGGAATTGTTCCACAGCTTACACCACCGGGTACTCCACAATGGAATGGAGTGTCCGAGCGGCGTAATAGGACCTTGTTGGACATGGTTTGATCAATGATGAGCCATTCAGACCTGCCATTATATTTTTGGGGTTACGCTCTAGAAAATACCGCTTTCATTTTAAATAAGGTACCATCTAAATCAGTAGATAAGGCACCATATGAGATGTGGACTGGGAAGAGTCCTAGTTTGTCTTTTCTAAGGATTTGGGGATGTGATGTCTATGTTAAACGTTTGACGTCTGACAAACTCACACCCAAGTCAGATAAATGCTTTTTTATAGGATATCCTAGGGAAACCAAAGGATATTATTTCTACAACCAGAAAGAAGGCAAAGTTTTTGTTGTCCGAAATTTGGGAAACGTCTGAAAGTGTTTTAACTCCTACTGAACCTCTACTGGATGAACAAAATGTTGTTGAACCTGTAGATGAGGCACCAGCCCCCACGTAGATCTAAAAGGCCACGTCAATTGCGTGCAAAGTATGGGCATGATGTATTATTATTGAATAATGATGAGCCTAAGACTTATGAGGAAGCGATGATGGACCCAGACTCTGAGAAATAGCTTAGAGCCATGAAATCCGAGATAGACTCTATGAGTGACAATCAGGTTTGGAACCTGGTTGATCCACTTGATAGTGTTAAAACCATTGAGTGCAAATGGATCTATAAGAAAAAAGATTAATATGGATGGAAATGCTCACATTCATAAGGCTCGACTAGTCACAAAAGGGTTTTGACAAGTTCAAGGAGTTGACTACGATAAGACCATCTCACCAGTAGCGATGCTTAAATCTGTTCGGATCATTCTAGCTATTGCTGCATATTTCGACTATGAGATATGACAAATGGATGTCAAAATGACTTTCCTTAATGGAAACCTAGATGAGGATGTGTACATGACATAACCTGAAGGTTTTGTCGATCCAAAGAATGCTAGTAAAGCATGCAAACTTCAAAAATCCATTTATGGGTTGAAGCAAGCATCTCGGAGTTGGAATATACGTTTTGATGAGGAGATCAAAAAGTTTGGTTTCGTCAAGAACAAAGAAGAACCTTGTGTTTACATGAAGGTTAGTGGGAGCATGCTTGTTATTCTGATCTTGTATGTAGATGTTATACTACTGGTCGGAAATGACATTCCAATGCTTGAATCTGTTAAAACTTCATTACGAAATATTTTCTCAATGAAATATTTAGGAGATGCAGCATATATCTTGGGAATAAGGATCTATAGAGATAGATCTAAGAGGCTAATTGGATTAAGCTAGGATATGTACATAGATAAAGTGTTGAATCAGTTCAACATGCAAAATTCCAAGAGAAGATTCTTTCCCATGGCACATGGCATTAATCTTAGCAAGAATCAGTGTCCTACGACCACTGATGAGCGAGACAAAATGAGTGATATTCCATATGCTTCGGCCATTGGATCTATCATGTACGCCATGATATGTACACGACTAGATGTATCATATGCTCTAAGTGTTACGAGCAGATACCAAGCTGATCCCGGTGAAAGTTACTGGACAGCTGTGAAAAATATTCTTAAGTACTTAAGAAGGACTAAGGATGCATTCCTAGTTTATGGCGGTGATGAAGAGCTCGTTGTAAATGGTTACACCGATGCAAGCTTTCAAACCGACAAAGATGATTATCGTTCGCAATCTGGCTTTGTATTCATTTTGAATGGAGGAGTAGTGAGCTGGAAAAGTTCCAAGCAAGAGACAGTTGCTGATTCCACGACGGAGGCTGAGTACATTGTGGCTTCTGAAGCTGCAAAAGAAAGTGTTTGGATAAGGAATTTCATTACTGAGTTGGGTTTGATTCCGAGTGCTTCGAGCCCAATGGATCTCTATTGTGACAACAATGGAGCCATTGTGCAGGTTAAGGAGCCTAGATCCCATCAGAAATCCAAGCACAAACTCAGGCGTTATCATCTTATTCGCGAATTAGTGAATAGAGGAGATGTTAAGATATGCAAAGTTCATACGGATTTGAATTTTGCCTACGGGGTCCAAACCTCCGGCGTCGTGCTTTGCTCCGGATCCGGCGCGGGCGGCCTTGCTCCGTTCACGGACAGCGTGGCGGCGGCAACCAAGGACTTCGCGCTGGAGGCCAAGTTGGCGAGGGCAGCTTCAGCTAAGATCGACGAGGGCCAAGAGCGGCGACCAAGGATGAGCTCCCGGCCAGTCCAGAGGAGGCGACGAGGACGATTTGGTGTCGGCGGCGGTGAAGACGAGTCTAGATCCAGTCGAAGAGAATGGGAATGTGAAGAAGACGGGGGCAATAACGTCAATATTTGTTAAGTATGTAGATTGATGGCATTTTTATGAGAAAGAGAGCTTTTCAGTGGCTTTCTTCGAATATCAAAATGAGCGATGGCAATTCTCTGATACGGACACTTAGCAGTTACATTTAGCAAAATTTCGCTATATTATTTGCCCCTGTGATATATGAGCCATCTAGTTGATTTGCGCCGAAATAACGGTTAATAATAGCAGGTATTTGGGTTAAATGATTTTTATATTGTTTTTTTGCTTACCTCCATCGAATATATGTTCGTTGGTGCTAGTAATTCAGTATTGATACGCTTGACTATCTGTTTCAGCACGGTGTAGCAATTCGGTCAGGGCATCATTGCGAGTGCTCGTGCTAGTCTTCACTTTTACAATACAAAAGAGGAGGTGGATGTCTTCGTCCATGCGCTTAAAGCAACTATTGATTTTCTTACTTCTCATCACTAATACAGGCCAATTAGCAAATCCTCCCTTTTTACTTTATGAGCTGTTGTCTGATATAGTTTGACAAAAAGAAATAATCATCCAAAATGTACGTCTGCTCAAACTGCCCAGTCCCATTTTTGGCTCTTTGTAAATCAAGTACAGAGTAGAGAGCCTATTTTAATCTCCATCCACCTGTGAAAGTTTGGGATCAGCATTGTGCCATGCAGCTCGGGCAACTGAAATACGTTCTGCTGCTTCTTGCAAATGCAACTGCATCAACTATTTCCAGCTAATAAGCTGTATGGTGACAATACACATGATTATTACTGCAGCAGTAGTGTGTTTATGTATATAATTACCTGCAGAAATGATCTTTATTCCTCAAGTTGGGACCAGACTTACCCCAGGCCCAAGAAAGGACAGGTAGGTATGCATGATTGCCAGTGATTTGCAGCAGAGGGAGTTTGCCGGTGGATGTTTTGTACATGTTAAGGCTAGACTTAGACTAGTATTGTGCTAGAAGGGGTTAGAGTATTTATATGTGTCAAGAATAGACTAGTATTGTCAACTTCTTTTGTGTGGATGTGTTTTGTACATGCCAATGAGACCGTGGCTATATTAGAATGCTCAGAATTCTGAAATTGTATGTGTATGGTGTACTGTATATGTACTGTTGTGCTTATCAGTAATTTTATATTTTAGGTTTATGTATTTTGCATCATCTGAATTTCATCTATGTGTTGTAGCTGTATTTGGTTGTTGATATAACATTTTCTAAGTGGTACGATTAAGAAAATTGTATGTTTTTTAATTTCTGATTGAATGGTGCAAATTATTGAAAAAATATTAAATTCACTATTTCGGATAGCATAATTACATTTTATTAGTATTTTACACGTATATTCCTAGGTGCCTAATCTGTTACGAATCATGCTAATGGTGTCAATATATCTGTCGGGGAAAAGAGACAATCAAAGGCAATTAACTGCCGGGGAAAACCAACTTATCTAGGGCACTTAACTGCCGGGGGAAAATATACATCAAGGGCAGGTTAATTGTCGGCAATACATCTAACTGTCGGGGAAACTCTAACTGCTGGGGAAAAACAACTTTTCTAGAGCAGTTAACTGCCGGAAATCCACATATCTACCGGGAAATGTTTTTCCCGGCAGCACTTTACCGGGCAGGCAATAAGTGCCAGGAAAACTAATTGCCAGCAGATAATTTGCTTTGCAAAGCAGTTTTCTCCGGCAATTTGATTGCCCTTAATACTATGCCATGGTGTAGTGACGGTAGATATTCAGTATTCTATCGTTGCTACAGTACTATCGCCGAGCACTGCTTGCACAGACTTAAATCGATGTTCCCACATTGATTCTCTACAGTACAGCAGAGAATCTGGATCCACCCGGCCGTCTTCCAGCACGCTCTTCAAGGTAGCCCACAAACCCTAGCCATCGCGTCATCAACATCCATGTGGATCAAGAAGGACGCTCAGCCATTCTGGACCCCCTGCATACCACTGTCCACCTCGTTGCATCACCGGCTGTTTCGGCAACCGCCTTTGGCGGAGCTGTGACATGGGGGGAAACGTGGCACCGCTAGCAAATTAACACACTTAGTCGCTTTATCACTTTGGCAGTGACGGACGGTCTTGTTAAGAAACCAGGCCCAGGACCAGAGAGTCCTAGCCTAGGTGGGCACCTCATCCACCCAGTATCCTATATAGAGGAGAGGGGACCCCTTATTGTAATCAATCTTTTGGAAAAGCAATAAAGATAAACCTGAAGTCCCCTCATATCTCTGTGTTCAATCTATTATTCTGTTCTTGTGTTCTTGCATTGTTCTTACGATTCTGAGTTTGTCTACGAAGTAATCGCTCGGACTGGACTCGCCAGCGACGGTTTCTCAATAGGTCTAAGCCAGGTGGGCGTGCAGGGGCAATACAGTCATTGCACATGGGTGAAAACTGGGAAGAATGTGAGTAGTGGAAATGGCATATAGTGACAATTTCTTGGGCTTTTGAGTGGCAGTTAATTCATGGATTGCAATGGAAAAAAGTGATGAAAACAGAGCTACGTAGTTTTGGTTAAAAGTTAATTCATGGATTGCACATGCCAATCCAATTAGCCATTGCAGCGGCAAATATCCAAGAATCCCAACTTTTGGTTTTAAAGTTGCAAATGGCCGATATGCACGCATGCTTCCACTTCACCACTATTTCAAGAAAGGGCCGCTCTGAGCGCTAGCTGGCTACACCTACAACCACTAGCTTACCATCTTATCACCTCCGGTTAGAGGTGACCAAATGGGCCGCACGGCCTGACATGACACGTGCCCGTTTAGGTATGGCTAGCTAAATAGGTCGTGCTGTGTCGGCCCGTAGGATTAGCCGTCGACCCAAACACGACATGTCAAGCTCATGGGCTATGTCGGTTTGGACACGATTAGCCCGACGAGCCAGGTAGGCCAATGTATCCCATGTAGATAAAGTACCCACTATAGCGGGAGCCGCCGCCTACGCCACACGCCGCTGCCGCCATCGCACGCCATTGCCAGTCATGCTAGTAGGGCCGTGCCAGGCATGGTACTATGCATGCCGAGCCGAGCCAGCCCGCTGGGCCGGGGTTGCGGCCCAAGCACGGCACGATGCGTCAGGCCAAGCTAGGGATGGCAATCGGGCACGACGGGTGCGGGTAGTGCTCGTTCATACCTATGCCCGCGACCCCAATTTTCCCCCAAGGGCATGCCCGCGAAGGACGACAGGCGAAGAACCTCGCCCATGCCGTCGCCGCTCATGGTACCGTCGCCGTGGGCATGCCCGCTACCATGAACAATGCACTACCGCCCGTGGGTACCCATTGCCCGCGGGTACCCATCGCCCACGGGCATACTCATCACACAAACAATGCACACATCAAGTTCATCTCAATTCACATCAATAGTGCATCACACATTCAACAACTATGAAATTTTATCGCAAATCACACATCAAGTTCGACAAAACAACTTATCAAGTTCAACAAATAAAATAGAAATACAAACTGACATAGTTCCTCACACATAAACAAATTATGTTTGCAACAAGAGTAGAACATATGAAAATGGTTCAATTACAACAATTCAACAAATAGATAAAAAACATGTCCATAAACTGATTTGCTAATCAGAGTCGACGATCGAGATTGAACAACAATCTTTAAGCTCCTCTTCAATGTCTTCAAGGCATGTCCATAAACCCTCAACTCCTTCTTCACCTGAAAAGTAAACATTGCATTACATTACTAACTTCCAATCACATAGAAAATTTGAAATATATACACCACTAGTTGCATACCTTTAAGGTCATTCCGAAGCCAGCTTTGTGAGCACATCAATGCCTCTAATATAGCTGGAGTGAGACGACTACAATGTTCACTTAGCACTCTACCACTAGTGCTAAAAGCTGATTCAGAAGCTACTGTTGTTATTGGAATAGCCAAGATATCACGAAAGGTACTTGCTGCACCAAATGCACTTTGCCTTCCAAGCACCCTTCACTTTCAGTCTTGTAAATTCGTTCCAAATAGGTGAAGTGAGTTTCGTCTTTGTGCCACGAGAGTCTTCCTCTTCTGCATCTGCATCTTCGGCATGTTGTTCTTCAACTTGAGGTTCGGCTTCAGATCCTACTTGCTGATCACGGAGTATTGAGCCTTGAGAAGATTGCCCATGTTGGCTACTACTTCCCAGAGTCGCCATCTGAGAGTTGAACACAAATATGAGACTTAGAATATCTGAGAGTTGACAAATATGTACACAATTTATATACTGTAATGAGTATAAAAAGTATTCACAATGTACACAATTCAAAACCATCCCCTATAGGACTTGCAGTTCCAGCGAAGAATTGGATGAGACTTTCTGGTGAAATAGAAAAGAGTGAAGCCTACTTGCTTATATAATCTATTCATAATGAAGTTGAAGACAACTTGCCTAATCTATGCCTTACTGAGGATTCGAATACCGTTCACCGACAAATAGATTTTCTTCACAAATCACAGAACGTTCTGCTTGCACACTCTCCAACTACTAGAAAAGGACCTTCCAGCCTACAATACTTATATACTTTTTGAATTGTGTATTGAGCCCACCAGAGATTACATCAAGATCACGCGATATTGAATACTTATTTGACGAAAACTGACAAGCGATGTTGAATACTTATTTGACGAAAACTAACAAGCGATGTTGAATACTTATTTGACGAAAACTAACAAGCAGAAGCAA
Organism: Phyllostachys edulis; assembly: GCA_036346405.1. Lineage (NCBI taxonomy): Eukaryota > Viridiplantae > Streptophyta > Magnoliopsida > Poales > Poaceae > Phyllostachys > Phyllostachys edulis. The sequence goes on from CM070556.1 coordinate 13,493,851, forward strand.
TAATGCTACTGATAAATATCATGAGCTCATGACCCCAGGTCCCAGGAATTTTCAAGGGGCGCATTACAATGAGCAACCATGAGATTTTTTTTCTTCTGTAACAAAAAAAAATCATACAGGTCTCATCTTACTAGCAACCATGAGATCAAGTCTCATCTTGTCCAATCATACAGGTCGATTTCGATGAACATATCGATCTTGAGTTCTATCTTAATTCGTACAGAAACAACACCAGCAAAATCTAGCTAAACTTGCAAAGTTATGTTGTGTTGTAGGCCGGCCAGGTTGCAATAAGATTAGAGTGGGTACCATTCTTCCTTTCCTGGGGAGCGTAAACTGACATAACTGATCTACAAAATGGAGAACTCCAGTATGATTCAGAAATGGAGAGCATCAACCAGAAAGTCATAGCATCAGTATGATTCAAAAATGGAGAGCATCAATAGTTAAGTACTAGATCTACAAAATGTAGTATAAGTACTAGATCTACAAAATGGAGAGCATCAGTAGTTCAGTACCAGAAATGGCGGCAGCCGGGAGGAGGCGGTGGACCGGGAGGAGGGCGGCGGACCGGGAGGGGCGGCGACCTGGAGGAGGACGCGGTGGCAGCCGGGAGGAGGGCACGGTGGCGACCGGGAGGAGGCGGTGGACCGGGAGGAGGACGCGGTGGCAGCTGGGAGGAGGGCGGCGACTGGGAGGAGGCGGTGGACCGAGAGGAGGACACGGTGGCGGCCGGGAGGAGGGCGGCGGCCGGGAGGCGCGGGAGGAGGGCAGCAGCCGGGAGGTGCAGGAGGAGCGGGATTTGGGAGCCAGAGTTTTTCAAATTTGGGCAAAGGGGCCGAGGGCTTGTGGCGACTGGATAAGCGACTAGCGGCTAGGGTTTCACTGTTTTTACTTAATGAGGGTCCCACCTGTCAGTGTAGATGGCGGCTAATCGGGTGAAGCGGGCACGGGTGGAGCTTACCCATGCCCGCGCCCGTTTACCCGATGGGTAAGAAATTGTGCCTGTTTTTATACCCGTGGGCAAAAACAGACGCCCATACCCGCCTCTATTAGGGTATTTGCCCATGGGTACGCGGGTAATCGGGCACAATTGCCATCCCTAGGCCATGCCATGCCATGCCTGGGCTGGGCCAACAATACCGTGCGTCGGGTCGTCCCGGCAAACACAACCCATTTGGCCACCTCTAGCTCCTGTCCTACATGGCGTGCGGCCCTCACCCCTCACTCAAGTGATTTGGACAACACACATAACACATTGTCCATCAGTATATACTCCGTTCGTTCTTTTTTAAGTGACCTTCTAGAATCCGTACCATCAAGCTTTCTAAAGCTTGACTACTAATATATTTAGAAATATTTAGATTGGCTACATGAAAATTATATCACTACATTTGTCGTTAAAAATACTTTCATAATAATATGATTTTATTAATATATAATAAGATAAAGTTGCAAAAATAACGGCCAAAATCACATCTCGTAGACCGTAAAAAGTAAAAAAAAAACGTCACTTGAATCTATATTACCCCTTGAATTTGGTGTTGTGTCTACTTTGACCCTTGAACTATAAAACCGGATATTCCACCCTGTTATTTTTTAAAACCGAAGCAAATAACCCCCTAGCTAGTGTGGTTTTGAAGGTAGTTTTGCCACCGTTAGTGGCGTACGTAGGACGAAATGGAGGGAGTGCTACTTGGACAAAGTTATCAGAGAAAATTCACAATATGCCACAAAATAACTACATAATTCACAATATGTCACTCGTTGTGAGGCCAACATGTGGGCCTAGGGCCCATATGTTAGTGAGATACCAGTGGTATATTGTGAAGATCCAAAGTTATTCAGTGGCATATAGCAAATTGCCCCAAGTTATCATGATGTGAGCTAGCTAATAAAAATTTAAATGTTATGTGCAATCCAAATTGATACATAGTTTATGAGGAACAAAGTTAAAATAGGAAATACATTAAATGTAGTACCTTAGTAATGGATAAATATTAACTAGATTTGTGATGCAAATAATGATAGAGATACTGAAAGAGTACCAAAGGTGCAGCGAGCGAAGCCGGTGCTCTAACCCCTTTGGCCCTCACGCCCCCACGATGGATCCGCACTGGCCACCGTGGATAATGACGTGGACATCGATGTGGGCTTACTCAGCAAATAAGATGTACAAAAATTCCTTACGTATTGACCCCACATGTTAGTGGGTGTTACCCTTCTTCCTCCTGTAAGTGTTCTCTCTCCGCCTTCTTCCTCCTCACTCCCCCTTCTCATCGATCTCGACAAACTCTACGTCAGCCAGCATCACACCCAACAGCTCCCAAGAGATCTAAGAGAAAAAACTTGCTTCAGCTTTCTTGAATCACCTGTTCTTGCAGAGAAGAACAACTTCTTCTAACCCAAAAATCTAACTGCATGGGATCTCGAAATATGTGGATTAGAATACCAAATCAAAAGAATCCCCAAAGATATAGGCATCAAAACGTAGAACCAGAACAAAAACCTCAAAATATCATCAAATTTCGTTCTCGATCTGATTTGGGGTTCCTTGATTTGTGAGGCAGAGAGAGAAAGAGACAGCTGAGCGCGGGAGATGTGTTCGTGGTCGAAGCAGCTGGGGGACGGTGGTGGAGAGGAGAAGTCACGGCGGCCATGGCGTTGCGCACTCTGTGTGCGTTTTGTTTTGGATATGAGGAAGAGAAAGGAGTAGACATTGCCACGTGGTCCTTGTATTGTAAGAAATTTTTATAACTTTGATTTTGCTGAGTCAATGACACATCGATGGTCACGTCATCTACCATGATAGCAAAATAACATTTGAAACCGTCTAAGTGGATTATTTATACGCAGTGGCGAACCTAGGATTTCTAAAATAGGTGTTCAAAGTTAAAAAAAAATTGTTCAATATAAAATATAAAGGTGCACAGTAGCAAAAACCAAAATACAAATTAGTCGTACTAATTACAACATCTCAAATTACAAAATAATCAATAAAAGACCAGATTTACCAATCACAATTCAAACTAACACAAACAAAATTATTGATTTGGGCACATGAGTTTGCTCTTTGCTGATTTGGGAATTGAGGATTTGGTAATTCGGATTGAACTCACCTCTGAGCTGTTGAAAATTTGGGTACCACGCGCTGGCGCGTTACCATCTTGTCAAGAGCTACACAAGGTGCTGGGTCGCTACCGCCGGCTGCAGACGACTCGTAGGGCTACCCGGTCGCCCTCCCCGCTTGGCACCCCAACGGCAATGGCCTGACCGGTGGGCAATGCCTGACCTTGCTCCTCCGACCTCTGCCCTGCCGCCGCGTTTGGCTTCGTCATGGCCTTGCCACCGCACCAAGAGAGAGGGAGAGAGATATGAGAGCCGGTTAGTGTCTGTTGATTGATAGGGTTAGAGAGATGAGGGGGAATGACTTGTTGTGGCTAGACCGAATGATCTAATGCCCAAAGGGCAAATACTGAATAGTGTATGACCATAGGCTGGCAATCACATGTATCAATTAAAAATATATTTATTATATATGTAATACACATACTATACAGTGAGCGAGTTGAGGTTGCCCGTGCGCAAGCAACCAATCGAGCACATATGGCTTAATTAAGCGTCACGCATGACGTACGTACGCTACACACGTGAGCTCCTAGAAGTAGCCTTCTAGAGATCAAACGGTGTCCAGACGCGCATGCATGCACGGAGCGAGCCGATTTGCCCCAAACTGTGTGCGTACTACTTCCCCAACTGTACAGAGAGAAATCAAATGTGCCCCGAGCCAAATCCATCTAAAACAGTTCGTCTCCACCAAGCGTAGTACTGCTGCATCTTGTATAGAACTAGATTGTGTACTGTCCAAGAAAATGTAATCTGGCCACGCACCAACTTGCAAAGTTAATTCGGTGCTTCTTGTCATGGACCAACAAGTACACCGGGTTGAGCTTGCATCATGACTGTGGGCCTATGTGTGTAAGGGGGCTGACCTAGGTCGGGATCAGTACAAACGGGCAAGCAACAACACCACAAAGAGGCATCGATGAAAGACAAACAACGGGCTACTTCTTCCTCCCCCGTTCTGCTCTAGTGCTCCACCCCCAAACTCTGGCTCTTCTCTGGTTCTTTTTCCGGTCTAAGTTCTTCTACTTCCCCGTCTTGATTTCTCCCTTCCCAGTCTTAATTCTAACTCTCCCAATTTGTATCCCCAAGTACTCTTATCTTGAGTTTGTAATGGCAATATAGCACTTGGCCTTGAGTGAATCTGTGTTCAAGGTGAAGGATTGTAACAAATAGTATCAGAGCCGTCGATTCGTGGGAGTTCCAGTGCGGAGATGGTGTGGGGAAGGATTGGTGGCGGTAGCTGGGACCGGTGGGCGAATGCGAGCAGTGGCGGTGTCGGTGGTGGAGCCACTCACCACCTGCTCGGCGAAATGCCGAGCCACCAGAAGGCAGCCACGGGCAACATTCTTCGCATCACCGTGAGCCATGTGCTCTATCCTGTGACGAAGGAGGTGCTACACCAGGTCCTTGAGGCGTACGGCGTGGAGAAGATGTCCATGTTCGAGAGAGTCAACCAAGTGGAGGCCATGGTACAACTCCGATCATAGCAGGGAGCAGAGCAAGCTCGAGATGCTTTGCATGGTTGGTGCATCTACGACCGCTGTTGCTTCCTCGGCGTTCAGCTGGTGCAGCCGACAACAGAACCAGCTTCAACTAAGATGGCGCGGCGCGACGCGGTGGCCTCCGTGTGTGCCCCGGAGGTCGTTGTCGAGGCTACATCTTCCTCGCCACCTGACAAGCCTTCCGCTAGCACCGACGAACCCAAGTCTGAGCCGCTCTCACCGCCTACACCGGGCTGTGAATGGGATGACATGTCTAACGAGCAGAAGAGAAGGTGCTTGAAGATGGTGATTGAGGTGAAGGAGACGTTGTACAATAGGCTCGGGTGCCCACTGTCTTCCCGGGCTTCCTCCGATGCCACTGCCCCTGAGGACTCACCGACACCACTGCTGGTTTGGATGGCGTGGATGCCGTTCCTCTCTCGCAAGGGAAGGAGTAGCCTCTTGATGTGCTCGAAGTGCTCGAAGTAGTGCCCATGAAGACGCACAGCTCCTCAGATGATGACCAGCCCCCGTGGGTGACCGCACCGACGACCACCTCCGTCACCCGTAGGGATCATAACCGTGGATTTGTAAAATCACTGATCAAGGAGGTGACCGATGCAGCTTACAAAGATATAGATGTGGTTGCATTTGTGAAGTGGCACAATGATGAAGTTGGCTTCCTAGTGGATGAGAGAGAAGCGCTGAAGCATTTTGACTGGCCTGAGAGGAAGGCGGACAGTCTACAAGAGGCAGCTTTTGGCTACCAAGACCTAAAAATATTGGAATCAGAAGTTCCAAACTATAAAGATCATCCACGTCTTCCCTGTGACATTGCACTCAAGAAAATGGTTACAGTATCTGAAAAGACGGAGTGAGGAGTCTACAACCTTATGAGGACAATGGATGCTATGATGAGGCAGTGTAAGGAGTTTAATATTCCTACTGACTGGATGCTTGACAACAATCTTATTAGCAAGATAAAATTCGCTTCTATCAAATTAGCAAAGATGTATATGAAAAGATTGTCTATGGAACTTGAATATATGGGACCTCTGAACAAGGATCTAGCTCTGGAGTACATGCTACTTCAGGCTATGAGATTTGCCTTCAGAATTCATCAGTTTGCTGGTGGCTTCGATGCAGAGACCATGGCTGCATTTGAAGAGCTGGAGAAATCTCTGCATGACAAAGTAGAGAAGGAAAAGCTTGTCGAAGGCTTTCTCGGCTACATTATTTGTTCGACGCAGGAAGCAGTAGTGCTACCACCATTCGTTGCATCCGCTATCAGAATGAATCCTGGTATTTGGGAGTACGTCAAAGTTCATTCTGAAGAATTGTCGGTCAAAGGAATCACACCATCGGAGTACCTGAAGTTCAAAGAGACCTTATATGATGAGAAATGGGCCAAGGATGACAACTCACTGGAAGTTGATTTCGAAGCTCTTGACCTCTCAACACCTCATCTGACGCTGCCCTCATCCATAGGGAATGGGCTGCAGTTTGTATCCAAATTCCTGTCTTCAAAGCCGAGTGACAAACCTGACAAGATCAAACCACACCATGGAGGCCGTTACTGCAAGCTTGAAGTATTGGGCAGTGGTGCTGAACCGACATCTCTTTGGCTAAAAATCCTTAGTGTGCACAAATTGCAGAAGCCATGGAATCCCGGTGGCCAGGACATTGCCATTGCGAGTGTGTGTGGGATCAAAACAAGGGCAAATGCTATGAGCCAATTCTCTGCCAATGGTTATTTTATCACCCTTGGTCTGGTGCTGAAGTATTTGGTTGATGACATAATGGCTTATCTATATTGCATTTCAAATGTCAACCAACTGGACAGAGAAATAGAATCAAATGTGCAGAGAGTTACATGCTATGCAGGTGTGTTATTTTTATCTAAAATGGTAAGAGAAGAAACAATTTCAGAGCATGCATTAATTAACATGGATGGAAGGCTAATTGGAGGTGGTTTGCTACTGACACATTGGCCTCCACCTGAATGAAAGAGAATTGGGACAGTCAATCCATTGGCAAGCACTCAAGAAATGCTCTTAGCCATCTCTCGATGTCACTACTCAGGTCACATTATTGCATATTCTAATTCTAATGGGGTGCTGATTATGAGTATAAGATTTGGGCACATTGGAAATTTGGTGGAGAATTGGAAGTCTGCATGTAGAGAATCGACAACAATATATCCATGAGATCTTTCAGATCAAAGTTTTCAGAGTGAGAGGAGGGGCATTTGTATTGATTGCTGAACCTGTTTGATTTTTGTATGGCAAGGATGCTACAAGAAATGGTCCTTACATGAAAGGAAGTGCTGGTATGCAGCTATGGAAGATCATGGTTGTGTGGCCTGCTCCAGTGGCGATGGTTAAAATGGCCAGTTGCAAGTAGTGGATGGATTGGAGTACATCATGCAAAGTATACATGCTCCACCTTCAAAGCAACAAACTTCTGGAATCTGGGAGTCAAGATGTGTCTCGTTTTAAGTGCAAGGGATATATTGATATAGAGAAGCTGGAGGCATCTTGGTTGCTGTCAGGAGCTACTTTAGGCATCACATACATTCTTTATGATGATGGAATCGTGCCTCTTCCCTCAGCTTTACTCCTCACCAAGGACAGGCAATGGCCATGGGATCCCGGTGGTTCTGAAGTCCCTCAGCGGTTTCACTTGTTGCACGACGTCGGCTTGAGGACAAGCCAAAATTTAAGGAGGGAGGAATGTCATAGACCGACAAGTGCACCATGACTGTGGGCCTATGTGTGCAAGGGGGCTGCCCTGGGTCGGGAGTACAAAAGGGCAAGCAACAACACCACAAAGAGGCATCGATGAAAGACAAACAACAGGCTGCTTCTTCCTCCCCCGTTCTGCTCCAGTGCTCCTCCCCCAAACTCTGGCTCTTCTCTGGTTCTTCTTCCAGTCTGAGTTCTTCTACTTCCCCGTCTTGATTTCTCCCTTCCCAGTCTTGATTCTAACTCTCACAATTTGTATTCTCAAGTACTCTTATCTTGAGTTTGTAATGGCAATATAGCACTTGGCCTTGAGTGAATCTGTGTTCAAGGTGAAGGATTGTAACACTTCTCTAGACCCCGAGAGCCATTTTGTTTGGTTTCAGGGTCCTGAGCAGGATATCAAAGTTTGTGTTGAGTTTAAGTGTGATACGAATTGAGTTTCTTTCTCTAACTCACAATTCTACTATTATACGAAGCCTTTCATGTATCACTATTATAGTTTGTGGCCAGCGATTTGACTGACTTACATGCTTAATGGAATAGTAGCTATTTCTTTAAGAAAAAAGCACCGCGCGCACTCGTACGTCGAACACATGAATCCATCACTTAATTACCCTTTCTTAGTAATCATCGCATAAATTATGGAAGCAAATGGCTAGCCTTCAGCTACTAGGCCCGTACGTTCTTGTTGACCTTCTTGACATGACGTGTCATGTCACGTCTTACGTTTGCGAGTAGCCGCGAGGTCCACCCCATAATTCCAAGCCGTCCGCCAGCCAGGTGACCTGTATATTGCTGGTACGACAGATAATTAAGCTGGGAAGTCTTGGGGAAGTCGGACTTGTCATCAGGGTTGGTTCAAACTGCAGCCCATCAGGGTTGGTTCAAACTGCAGCGAGTAAAGTTGGTGCTGCTTGCCTGTTGCCTCGCCATGCACACACGGTGGCCGAGAGAAAAGCAACAATCACCATCGTCATCATTGGAATCGGCGTACGGGCAGGAGAAGCAATCGATACTTTTTTTGGTCTATCCGGTCGGGGTGGTTGACAAATGACAAGCCAGTAACTTTAACAAGCTGTGACGGATAGTGAAATCAGGATATCCTAACAATGGGTATGTACTATATTCCAAATTTATACTTGTTAATTAGGGTGAGTTCAGACTGCAGCCAGTAAGCGCTCGAGAGTGACTGCACGCGGTAACCGAGAATGAAGACTGCTGTTAAAATCCAACGACCGAGATTCGGTCCATCATCTTCAAAAGGAAGATTCAGGACATTTGGTCCCTCCATTCGTTGGGAAGTCTAATTTTCACTCTCAACTTAAAAACAGTTAAAACTAGTACATATCACATCCAAAGGTTGTTTATTTTACATCCGTACATGTTAAAACTAGTACAGATCATATCCCGAGTCTGGTTTCATAGACGGTTTTGGGTGACGTGACTGCTATATCATAATTTTTGCCATATTGTCTGCTACGTCATGTTAGTCCCTCCTTCCGTCTACTTCCTCTTTTACTCTGATTGACGATGTGGCAGCCATGTCACACTACATCGCTCATGAAACTAATTTTGGAATGTTATTTGCACTTGTTTTGACATCTACGGATGTAAACGGGATGTTTTTAGAGTTGATGGCAGAAATTAGACCACAAAAAGTTACTAAATATGAAAACAAACTTTCTTTTAAAAAAAAAACCATTCAGTACAGACCAGAGTTTTTGACCAGGTCAACATTTTTTTTGTCAAAGTCAGTCTCTATGAAAGCATACCCATATATTAAGGGCCCACTTTATAACAGTTACGTACGTACCTACGACCACTTTATAACGGGAACACGTGTGAAAACAAAAGACACCTTTAGAGGCATTAACTGCCACCATTTCAATAGTTATAAAGAGGGCAGCTGTGTACCTTGTAACATATATTCATTGAGACTATCAATCTCATTATCATCGTATTCTTGTAAAAACTCTCATTGTGTCCAAGACAATAAATGTCTCTATTTCAATCGTGCTTTGATATTATTTCCCTATAAGCTCGACACGATACATCGAAGTACATCACATTAAGAGGGCACATCCGCATCCAAACTAAGTCTATCTCAGACATCCTAATCGTCGAGGGCCCACCTACAGCCTCTCCCAATCTAGAGAAAGATTCTGGAGAGGCTAGAACCATGTACGTATCCTAAAAAAAGACAAGGGAAGTGCTTTGGGCTGAACGTCCGATCCGAGAGACACGCCCAAATGGCCCATCTACCCATTGAAAGGCATCGGACTACCCACCTCCAGCAAGACATTGCCTCGTACCTTCCCATCGTTTCCAACCACCCATTTGACAGCTGCCTGCTCCTCTCTCTCTCCAACTACAGCACACCCACGCACCGCTCTTCCTCTCCCAATGTCTGTGAAAAGAACCGAACGGGGGCCAGCCATGTCCATGAGGGTGGCGGCGCCAGCGAAGATGGTTGCGGCGTGGCCGTACATGGAGTACATGGCGTGGTAGGAGAGGCAGGTGGAGCGGCGGCAGCTGTTCCTCTGGAGCTAGCACTTCTCCCGCGACGCCCACCTCTCGCTGTGCTCGTGGGCACGTCACGTCGTTTGGGCGGGGCTGCGCCGGTTGCACCTCTGCCGTGGCAACTGGACTCCGCCGCCTCCGTGCCCGCTTGCGCCTTTGCTTCGCCTGGGCCTCGTGCCGCTGCCGTAGAGGCTACTTCTGCTATGGCCGCCTCTCCGGCATCGGCTAGGCCCCACCGGCCAAGTCCGTCTACTGTCTTTTTTTCCTTGATTGACAATTTTGTAGATCCTAAATGTTGCGTCTGGGATGTTGCAACCGTTGAATTTTCTTGTTGCAACCATTGAAATTTCTTGTTGCAATCATTGAAATTTCTTGTTGCAGCGCGTGATGTTGCAAGATTGCGTCCTTTTCCTGATGTTGCATCCTCTTTTCGATATGTTGTGACCATCGAAAAAAATGTTGCATCCTGTCATGTTTAGTGATGATACCTCGACCAACTACCACGCCGTTGGTCATGTCATGGCCAATCAACACAATAGTGTGACCAAATCCTGACACTACATGCTGACTGACATGGTAGTGTTAGTTGGCCATGCCACGACTAATGGATTGATCAAAATGGCTTCTTTCTTCTTCTCGGGGCTAGACTTTCCCCATGACATAGTAGTGTTGTTTGCCAAGCCATGGGTGTTGGTATGGTCAAAACGGTTAGATTTGAAAATAAGTTGGTCGATGGGATTATTAATAAAAATAAATTAAAAATATTATATAATAAAAGTTGATCAGTAGCAGGTCAAGACATTGGATTGTTGCCACTGATTGACTCAGGAGGCGAAGCCCAAGAAAGCTTTAGGTTTCGTCAAGCTTTGCATTATCATGGCCAGGGAAAAGCTTTTGGTTAATAAAATTTATGGGAACCCGTCGAGATCACGAAAATTTCCGGCTTTCAGATAGTTTTAATTTTTTAATCAAATTTGTTTTTATGGAAAATTTTGTGGTTTTGAGGATTCAAAGACACAACCTACACATCCAAAGCCATCACCTTACCACAGGTACTGTTGCGGTTTGCTTTACTTCCTCTGATCAAGAATGTATGCCGTTTTTGATATTGACATGGTCTTTAATATCCACTTTGACCATTACTTTTCATACGATTATATTAGTAAAAGTTGACAAAATTATTATATTATAAAAATATTTGTCTAAAGATACTATTATGTCATGACCATTCTAAATAGTGTTTCATATATTATTAGTGAACGTTAGAGAAGTTTGACTGCACGCTTTCTAAAATATCCTACATTTATGAATGGAGGGAGTATTATTTTATTCAAAATTGTAAATTCCATCCTTGCAAAGAAAATTATATATTAAAATTCCGATTTCCCTGTCATAAATCTTTTACCTTCAAAGGTAGCATTATCTCTAGTCTCATGTGGGACCTAACCCGATGATAATCGAAGCCTATCCAGGGAAACCGCCGTACCCACGTGGATGTCTTTAATTGGTTTGTTTAGGTTAGCACGTACGTTTTTTTTTTTGGTAGGTTCTTTATGTAGGTCTAGCATCTCGAGCGGAAAAGGAGGCAAAAACTGAGGTATCAATCCCAGTAGCGGCACACATTAAAAAACCTCAACTCTGTGATTGCGAACTGCAAAGTGCAAACGGCCGGCTGGTATTCTTCCACTCGCCACTGTTTCAGGCCCATCCGGAGCGCTGATATTTTTGAAGATTCTATGAACCACTCGCCGTCCCCATCGGTCCCTGCCGAAAGGCTAGACAAGAGTACGCTGCATCTGTGAACACGTACATTCACAACGTAACGGAGAAGCTGACAAGCCGCCAGGTTGGTGCTCACGTACAGACAAATCGATCGGCCAACTTGGCACTGCCGAAAGCATGGTAAACATGCTACATATGTGTGTTATATATCATGCATCCGCTCGCATGCCGAGGAATCCATGGCCCAGCTTGCGGAGTTTTTTTCCACCTCTAAAACATCACTATTTTGCGATGAAATAATAAAAATAGATCTCGAATAAATTTACAAAAATAGCTCTCGTGTCACGCTGAAAATTTACGGGAGGTGACCTACCGCTCTTTAAGTGCGCGATATGCCATGAGGCAGCCACACGGAGCTCGGCAAGTGACATGCCGCGAACTAGGGGCACGGCAGATGATTTATACGCCACCGCCACAACCCAAGTTAGCGGTGGTGACTCTTTGGCTCCGTCTTGACATTATGTGGCCTACAAGACCCAAGATGCGGTGGCGACGGACGCTATTTTTACCAATTTATTCGCAGGGTGGAGAGTTATTTTTGCTATTTCGTTTCAAAATAGTGCAATTTGGGGTCGATGTGACGCTGAGCACTGCAACCGCCAACGTACGACTCCTACTACACTTGTTGGGCCGTGCGTGCGTCGAGGTTGCCCGTGCGCGCCCGACCAACCGAGCACATAGGTTAATCAATTACACGTGTCACGCATCACGTAGGCTACGTACAGCTCCTAATAGTAGCCTTCTAAAGATCAGACGTACGGTCCGTATGCGCCCGCGCATGCACAGAGCAAGCATATAGAGATGGTTTTCTTTCCTGTTAGCTAGGTCCAAACCGAGTAAGTACGTGCTACCCGGCCGTACGGGGAGAAAGCAGACGTGTCCCAAGCGAAATCCAACTAAAATATTGTACTCTACACATGCAACCATCACTGGATTCACTGCTACTTGCCCTTCTCGACTAATCACGTCTTACGTCTGCGAGTAGCCGCGAGACCACCAGGAGACCTGAACTAGTAGTGCTGGCTCGACGACAGATAAGAGCGGAGGTCTTGGGGAAGTCGGACTTGTCATTACGGTTTGTTCAGACTATGCCAGACCAGAACACACGGTAACTCAGAAAAAAATTGGTAAAGAGGGAGGTTGCAGCTTGCAGCCATCATCGGAATCGGCGTACGGACACACTTTTGGCCTATCCTGTCGGAGTAGTCGGCGGACCAGTACTGAACAAGCTGTGATGGATAAACAGGATATTCCAGTAATGGAGTATATATATATACTAGTATATTCCATGACATCCATATGGTTGGCTCGTTAGGGTTAAGTCAAACTGCAGCGATTAAACTTTTGACAGTGACTGAACACGGTACCAGAGACTAAAGACAGCTGTAGGATCCCACAGCCGATTTTCGGTTGACTATCTTTTTTAAAGGGAGATTATATATGCATGCATTTGGTCCCTTCGCTCTCTACGGAGTCTAATTTTCACTCTTAACTCAAAAGATGTTAATTTATTTTATGCCCTAAATGTTAAAACTAATGCAAACCATGTCCTAAAGTTGGTTCTATGGGCGTTTTAGGTGACGTGACTGTCACGTCATAAATTTTGCCAAGCTGTCTGCCGCATCATGTCAGCCCCATCTTCCATCTCATGCCTCTCTTACTCTGATGGATGATGTGGTGGCAGGCATTTAGGACGTAAAGTAGGCGGTTTTGGAGTTGAGTGAAAATTAGACTATGGGAAAAAAATGTTTTTTTAGGGATGTTGGAAAAAAAAGTTGTTGAAAGGCTAAAAGTATACATTTTTTTTCCGATTTGAGAGATTCCGGAGAGGCTAGAAACACATACGTATCCTAAAAAAACGACAATAGCATACAAACGCTACTCTTGAACAAGTCAGTCTTCTCCCTGTCCCAACTGGACACGTCGGACGGACAGGCTGCAAAGCGCCCGTACACGTCACCATCCAACGCGTCGTCTCCGTGGACTCTGGCTCCCCTACGCGTCATACTGAACCATTTAAATTCCGCGACTTTCCCATGCATACAGCCGCACTCGAGCTACCAACGTACGATGTCATCCCGCGCAGCCTTTACTCGCGCTAATTAGGTCGTGATATGCTGGCGGCCAACATGTCGCAGCCGCCGCCGTCACCGGAGCCGCACGTGCAGCAGTCGCCGTCGGGGGCAGATAAGGCGGAGAGGAAGTACAAGGGCGTGCGGCGGCGCAAGTGGGGGAAGTGGGTGTCGGAGATCCGGCTGCCTAACAGCCGCGAGCGGATATGGCTCGGCTCGTACCACACGCCGGAGAAGGCGGCGCGGGCGTTCGACGCGGCTTTCATCTGCCTCCGCGGCCCCGGCGCAGAGGCCGGGCTCAACTTCCCGGACTCGCCGCCCGCCGTCGCCCGAACCAGCGACCCGCAGGAGGTGTACGCGGCCGCGGTGTCGCACGCCAACCGGGAGGTTGCACCCGCCGGAGCCGCCACGGTTCCACGGGAGGAAGCAACCCATGAATCCACGGCGCAGGACGACGTGCCAATGGAAAGTGTGGCGGTGCCCCCGCTGCAGGTTACCTCGGTCGAGGGCTTCGACTGGTCCCAGTGGAAAGCGAACCCACCGCCGCTCTTCTCGCCAACCGTTACGGGGAGCCACGCGTACTTGCCGATGTCGCCGACGGCGGCTGACGAGATGGAGGAGAACGACAATGCTGCATGCCCTGGCCTTTGGAGTTTTGATTCTGGTGACTGCTCGTACTTCCGACATTAGCACCCAACGGTCGCAAAACGTAGTAGTACTTTGATATTTCTGAACTGTCAACTTGTCACTGCATGCGTGCTTATGTCTGTTTATCATGAGCAGGTCGAAATGCTGTAGCACGCGCGCCCTTGCATGCATGCCATTGCCAGGTCATTTTCTGTTTCCGGTTTTTTAAGAGTGGGAACATGCATTTTGATCTTGGATTGAGAATTAAATCTTGTATCTTTTGTTTTTATTTGTCCTTTGGAAGGGTTACTATCCTTTTCTGTATCTTTAGTTTTTAATACAATTACATAAAATAGGTTACTCCATGCTGTTTCTTTCAAAATAAATTTTGTACATATTTTTCTCTTATTTATCTTTTGTTTTCTCAAGCTTCAACGTCTACAAGTAACCATTCATACTAGTAGCTGTTTTCTCTGGTTCCTAAGACATTCATATTAGGTTCATTCTGTTTAATTAACATGATCCTAATTAATATCCTTAAGCCCTATTGCGGGTGCCTAGTCAATAATATGCTTTCAACAATAAAAAGGAGAGGGGTACGTACGGCATCACATAGTTACGTACGGCACTAAGATCGACCTGATCGGTATGAGAGTAAATGGCATCATTCTTTTGATGACTAATAAATGGCATCATTCTTTTGATGAATAATAAACGAGGGCATCCCCTGATCCGTGTCATGATTTCTATTCCTCGCTATTAGTCGTTTCAATTGACATTGTGTTGCGAGGAAGCATGATGAGGGAGATGAGTGTAGTCCACATGTCACCGGCGAGACTCCTCGATCGGCGATGTGGCCCTCGTACGATCTCGTGCCAATGTGGAGACGTCCTGGTCCAATGACCTAGTTGTAATTTTTAATTGCTAAGGGTACATTTGTAAAATGTGGGAGAATTGCCCAGTTTCTTTAAGAAAACAGCATATGTTGTCCACCAATTTGGACTGTCATGCATTAATTGTAACACCTAATAAAATGATGATATTAGAGCTTGTTTTTCTTCGAAGAAGGCAAGAACAGTCACTACTAGAAAGCTAGGAAAACCTGACAGTCACCAATTTTGCTGACGGGCCCGCACTAACTGTCAAGTTTTACTATTCTGATGACGGGAATAGTACCCCTTCAGCAAAATTAACATTTTGCTGACGGTTTTTATATAACTCTCAATAAAATCCATTTTGCTGACGGTGAGAACCGTCAAGTTATTTTGTTTGGTCCGACGTGGGAACGCTTCCGCGGGGAAAATTTTTGCCGCCATCAAAAAGTTCCCAGACCTTTCTCTCCCAAAATCCTAGCTCAAGCTCCAACAATTTCCTGCCTCCTCGCCCCCCCCTCCCGCCCCTGCCTCCCCGCCTCCTCCGCGCCCGCGCCTCCCACCTCCTCCCGCGCCCGCCGCCTCCCGCCGACCCACACCTCCCCGCCTCACGCCTCCCGCCTCCTCCCAGCCCCCTCCCGCCTCCCGCCTCACGCCCATGCCTCCCGCGCCTCCCCCGCCTCCTCGCTCCTTTTCCCTTCCCCCGGTTCCCTCCTCTCCCTCGCCGCCGCCCAGTGAAGGCCAGGCGACCCGCCACCTGACCCAAGACTTGCTCAGGAGAGCCACCTCGCCCGCTTCCCGCCTCCACCACCGCCTCTCTCGTCTCGTCTCCGTCCCCGGCCATGAATCTCTTCGCCGCTCCGATCTCAAGCTGGCAAGGCGCTGCTCCTCAACAAGCAGTGCTCATGCGAGCGAGCGACCAGCAGAACCCTAACTCTCGCTCTCCGCCCCCGCCGCCATCCTAGATCTCTCTCTCTCTCGCGTTCGCGGATTTTTAGATCGAGCCTTGCTGCCCGCTTTGTGATGCGTGTCGATTCCATGGCGCTGGTGTTGCGGTGCGCTTCGGCCTGTTCACGACGGCGATGCAGGGCACCTCCGGACCTACATGGCCACGGGGGCGCCAAGAGGTTCAAAGGTCGCCATTCCTATGCTTTTCCCCCCCCGTTGTATGAAAGATGCTATTAGGAATAGCACGGTAAAAATGTTATTCGTGTTGCATTGGTTCTATCATATCATGGCTGTGGTGCATACAGTAGTGTCCGAGAGCACTGAATTAATGGTGTTTGTGAAACTCTTCAGAATAGGTATTGGATTATAGATTAGTTATGTCTGACAACCAATATGAAATGCTCAAAGCTGTGCCATGCTGCCTCTTTTAGGGTTTGTTTGGTTGAGACCATACTGATCTCGACGGACATCGGGTGGAATTTCTCGTGGAAAAAAATGGTCCTTTAATTTGTAGCGTGAGATGGTGAATTGATCTTTGCGAAATATGTGTGGCGTGAGCGTGACATATCTAATCTTGGGTGTGCCCTATTGTTCTTAGTTACATCTCGAGCTTTTACATGGTAATCAAATTGTTTGTGGTATCCCTATTCGATGTCGACGAGTTCTCGCGGGGATGGCCACCTTCGAGTATCTGGGAGGTCCACCATCGGCATGTGCCTCACCGAGTCACCGGGCGACATGGTGCGACCGGGTGCTCAAACTGAGCTCGCCATTTCGACAAGGTCATCGTGCGTGCAAATTAGAAGGTCCTTATGAGTCCTTTGGTTTTTATCTTCTTGTTCTGTTTTAGTCCATGACCGATCTTGTTGAGAATCGGTGAGGAGCAAGGTCAAGATCAAGGTATACCCTTTCGTTGATAACAATGCCCTTATTTGCGCTGTGTATTGTCTTTGTTATTATTACAAATGATTTAATAGTCATTGAGTTCGAAGGGATCTTTGAAATTCCTTGTTGTTACTGTCGATGTAGTAGTGTATTGATACAAAGATATTTGTTACTAACCATCTTAATATTATTTTGACATGGAATACATGGGGAAGTTTCGAGTTTTTTGCCTTTTACTTGATGCTATAGCTCCTTGTGTGCTTATGTAACCGAACTATCTAACTATTGACTTTTCTATTCAAGATCATATGTAGATTGTGGCTCAACGTGTATACTTATGTTTTTGGGCACGACCAAGTTATGCAATCGCAAGTTATTGTTGGTTCATACATTGAAGTTGGTAAAGGAAAACAGAGGGTCTTGCAAAACTGTTTCTCCTCCACGTGTGAGTTGATTTAGAGTATGTTGTACAAAGCTGTGAAAGCACTTATGTTTTTGTTTACCTTTGTAATGTTGTTGTCTCGTATGCTTCGGACATGCTTGGATTTAACCCACATGTTGTTTGTCGAATATTTACCTTTTAGAGTCTTGGCACATCCCTTTATGATTTAATATATACGATCCAAAGATCCTCGGTGTTATTCCTTAAAAAGAGGAAACTATAGTTGCTATTAGTTTTGTCCGTTACGCCTCTTCCCTTTGTTTGGTTCGTATGTTCTGCTGCCGATTCGACTTGAATGTGCTTATCGGTTTTGTCTTTGCTTTACATGAGGTTTTTCACTCTGTTAATGCGTAAACCATCGTGATCGGCGTCGTCATTGAAGAACATCGCTATATGTCTTCATCACCAGCAACACACATAACCTTTCATCTGTAGAGAGGTATGTGGTATGTCTAGAATAATGCTTTGCTCTTGCTAACATATATGTATATGTTTTTCTGGGGATATATGGTTCACACTGCAGGTCTCCAGTGATCTCTATGCGGTCCCTATGGTATACTGGCCTCGAGGTATTTTATCCTCTTTGTTTACCTATCTGAACTGCACCGATTAATGTATTTGTTTGTAAACGCGTTCCGCTCATCCTCAAGTATCGTATTCAGATTGGCCTTCTATCGCTACGGGATTAGATGGTTACTGCTGATTGTTGAATTCTCCATGGATCAGTTCCTTCGCTCTTCTGTGTCTCTATGACCTCATTGGCATTCTTAGACCTTGACTTAGGGCCGTGGAGAATATGATCAGAAAGATGAATGCTTCACTTTTGCGATGTATGTTATGTTGTTGGAAATTGAACAAGACTTGTTGGGAGATCAAGCTGCAGAGCCAAGGTAGTTTGCTACCTCCATCCACACTGTGCCCTGTAGCTTTACTTACATGTCAACACACGCAGTTTTACTGAAGCATTAAATTTGCAAGGCTAGGTTTAATTTCTATCCAAAATACTTGAAGTCTTTAGCTCAAGTGTTGTTATCCAAAACACTTGAAGTTTGTTATCCAAAACACTTGTATTTACTTACATGTCAACACATACATTTTAATGAAGCAATAAATCTACAAGGCGAGTTACACACGCTTTCTCAAGGGCTATAACTAGAGGTTTAGTCTGTTTCCTCGAAACCACCAAAATTATTGCAAGAATCAGAGTGATATCTAGGTATCCATTTTACAAAATAATCATTAGTAAACCAACCCGAGAATCAAAATAGTTCCATACATCCAAACACTATATAGGTTGCCCTACAATCAAATGGTACCGCTCTCTGTCCAATTGCTTAGTTTTTGATAAAAAATGTATTCCTCAGAAATTGTAAGGCTTGTATCGGCCCATTAGTAGGAAGATTTAGGACAAACAGACTTTCTACTTTATGGTTCTCTGAATTTAATATTGTAATTTCTAGTGAGATACAAACAACACTACAATTAAATTTATGTCTCGATTCAGACATCTTGTGTTATTAGATTTGCTTCAGATTAATTCTTAGGCTATGTGTTGGGCCCATTAATATATATTCATCGAAATAACTCAAATCGTCGAACATTTTGTCTAATGTAGATTAGTGTTTTGCAAGTGATTCAACAGAATGAAAGTTCTTTCACTATGAACCGTCGATGCGCTCATTTACCCAATCCGTTTACTACCAACTTAATCTTTGAGAAATTCCTTGTCGAAAAAAAAGAGTTCCGTGGACCAAAAATGTTGCCTTTGAAGAGTCTTTGTAGCTACATTTTTCGCTTAGTAGTACCTTACTCTTAAAAATAGGTTACGCAGATACCATGTGCTTTGCTTTCTCATTTCCCATACAAAACACGCCATCGTTTGTTCAACAAACTTAATTATGGACTAACGATTTAACGCTTGTCATTTCTTCGATGCTAGAATGTGCGAGCACGCAAACAACTAATTCGGATTTGTTCTCCCAATTATCATGGATAACATTTCTTCATTTACGACAACATAGAAATAATTACGGCAACATAGAAATAATTTATTTCTGACCACTAAATTATCTACTTTTGACTTCTGTTCATAGGCTCCAGCTCTACGTATTCCGGATCCTAACAACTTAGGCAGTTGGTATGTCACAAGAAAATCTTTGTCCCAAACATGATAACAATAAGATTTAGCAGCTTCTCATGTATCATCCAGTTTTATGAATATCTCTTTAATGAATGCACCGTATTCTCTATTTATGGTAGAATTACAATTTAGGATATTTTTAGAAGATTACCTAACAGTTCTGCTGCCTTCTTTATGTCTGCAGACTTTGTGCATCCTACAAGCTCAATGAGGTTGATTCATATACTCCAAATGCGGAAAGAGGGTCATGAGCTCAAGTGCCAACTCCTGATCTTGCATATAGCATAGCTTACGGATTCATCGTGTTAATGTTCTATTGAATTATTACTGATAAATATGGAAATATGCATATATATACCTAATGAATTCTTAACGATACATTTAGCTTTAGTCATTTTCAGATTCTTTATGTGCTTTCCAATTCTGAATTATCGCTGTATGTCCACTGCCATTTGTGATTTATGAGAAATGGGTAATTTAATTTCCATGCACGTACGCCTATCTGTCCGAATTTACATTCAACAATATCCATACTTAAGCTAGGTCTGATGCATCACCATGACCTTGTTTTTTGTTCATCTTATCTCCTAACATTTACAGCCTACTTTTGCTTTAGAATTTGCTACTAATTTAATTAGCAAGGCGTCATCTGCTTCATCCACTCATTTTTTTCGTGCTAGAAGCAACATAATTTTACGATGAAAATTATGAATGACACTTCAGCAGCCCTAGACCATGAACTTCAGTTTTTGCTAGCAGCTCTTTACAACAAACAGACATGCTATGTTGGTTCATGGATACAAGTACGTTGGGACAACACTTGGAGGTAATTTACAGTTCAAAAATATACGGTGGTGCCTACAAATAGCAGTATAAATTGTTTGGTTTTAGATGCCTACGTTACATTGGAGCATCTAACTATATGAGTATGATACTTTATTGTGATGCCACATTACACAGAGCTAACTGATATCAAGCATGTCATTGTAAATACCCGCCATTCAAATTACATGTTTGTTAGCCACTCGTTGAGCTCTTTGGCACCTTTTCAAGAGAATGACCATTAGTGTGCATGAAGAACCTTGTACTGCTCAATCTGAGAGGGCATCTACAAATTGTTGTGCAGGTAAACCTGCTCAGTTTCCTTTTGACCTTTCTTTTCTTGTTGCGTTATCTTATTGGTTCTAATTATTACGAGAACTCGACATATCTGCGCACTGCAAAAGAATACTCCATGCCGAGAGGTACTCGGATAAAATGTGCAATCGATTCTTTGAAAACACTTCTTATCTTATATGTCTTTCATGCCTCAGAGACCCTCGAGCACCAATTGTTCGCCACTACATAGAGTTTGATATGATTCACGGGAGTTATTACTCTTAATTACGTTTTTTATCTTAGGTAGTTTGAAATTGTAAATTTAGGTTCTATTCCTTCGTTAAGTACCTAGAAGGTGCATTTGCAGCCAGGTATCATGCATGATAGATGTGCTTTATGTTTACGTTTAGATAATCCTGAGTAGTAGATTGGGATTCCTCTGTATAGAATGCCATTTTAGTATGTTCAAATAACATCCAGCAAGAGGTTGATATCTTCACAAATTTTTTGCTTAGACCGGCTATTTTGTTGAAAAATGAACCTTCGGTTTACGAAATTCTAAGAAACCTATCTTCTTCTTTTGTGAACTCTTCCTGCAGACTTAGCGCATTGACTTATCTCTCAAAAATTTTTGTTCCAGATATATTTGCTAAGAGTAGTCTCTCGACGGACACCAGCACTGTAATCGATGCAGATGGCCTTCCCCAGATTGGAGAGGTGTTTATCTATTTATACTAAATCAAGTTTGTTCTCAGCTGGAAAGCAAGGAGCAGCGGTGCAATTTCTTCTTTCTTGTGGTATTTCCCCTCCTTCGAGATCTATTTTTATGAACAGAAAATACTTCCAAATGAACAATCGTTTATTCAAACCAAAGTTGGCGTGTTAGGTGTATAGGTGGAGGCTGCCAGTCCATTGAATAGATATATACAACATTGACAATGACTATGCGCCTGTTGCAAACAAGAACTCATCGTCAACCCAGCACTCGACCTAACATCACCTCCTCCCAACATTGTTGATTTCGTACTGCCGGAGATAACAAGTTTGTATTGTCCACAGTACAGCCTTAAAGTCAGTGGTTCACATTGCACACTTCAAATTGTTTCTGAACTTGAGCTAACAAAATATGTCCTCACAAATCACTTTGACATTTCTTTGGATTAGAGATCCAAGTTCTCTGCAGCTTAGTGCAATCCTAAGATTTCCTATTGTTTGCTCTCATTATGATATGTAATAAGCTTTACAATCTATCTCGTGTAATACCCCTTATATGCATGCCGGAATATTGTTTCAGTCTGGTGTGTTGCTTTCAATTGTAGCTTCAGTTTACTGTGATACCATGAGCCAATTAATCCACATGTTACTTCTATCACCCCTTCTATATTACTGCAAAGCATATATACATTTGCTATCATACCTTTTGTTTTGCCCAACAACATGAAAACAAACCCTCATACCATGTGCCTGATGGGGCGCAGCGGAGCGCGCCTGTCGTCCTAGTTGTTATTAAACACTAAGGTGAATGTGTTTGTTCATATTGTCCCCTGCCCCAAGTTCTCGACATATTGTCAACCCATGCATCAGAGGTTTGCTGACCCATTCCGAAATACTTGACCTAAATGGGCAATGAATAAAATATTAGAAATTAAAGTAGGTTTTTAAAAATATTGCTTGGAGTAAAAGAATAGATAACAAAATATACCATAATATTGGCACCTATGCTTGTCGCAACAGTGAATAGTGGAGCCTCAGGATACTTTTGATGAAGGTAATTAACAACTTCACGAATATCTTCCGTCCATCCGGCATTGTAAAAGTAATCGGACTGCCAGGGAAAAATACTAGAAGTCGGGTAACAATTGCCGACTAGTAATATTTTTCACCATCGATTTCTATGATTATTTCAAGAACATATCTTCAAGGTTTGACTAACTTAACAAGTACATCATTAGTCATCATAAGATTTTGTTGTATGAAAGAACTTCTTGTTATGGAGATGCCACCTGACCTGTGATTGCTTACAACAAATGCTCCATCCTTTGCTTGCCATAGAAAAGACCAAGTGTTTCACATCTGCGATAAACCACGCATCTTGTTTAAAACAATTAATAAAGTTAGCCCAACACCAAACAAGGATCATATGGTCAACTTCGGATCTTGTTTAAACCAATCGCTTTGGTAGACCAACCATCGAACTTCAAAGACATTAGAATCACTAGTTAATCCGGTATCACAACAACAAGGGTGTTGAATTATCCTCATAAATAATTCCATCACAAGAACCAACATCCGAACACAACTTGAGCACAAAAGGTCGAGGCATCCCTTGCTTGTCGATTGATCTCAAACAATCTAAAATCCTCATAATCTTCACAATCGAGGCTAGTAACCAATCCAAAGCAATAACAATTTTTGTCCACGAGTGCAACTGTTTTTTTAGAAAACAGGCTTGTCAAAGATTTCATTGCTCTAGCTCTTCTTTACCAATTATAATGGTTCTAATTGTGCTAAGGCGGACTCATAATGTTGGCCTACTCTATTCATCTTCTGAGAAGGGACCAGATCGGACCGATCCTCTCATGTGGGCTCAGCACCGGATGGCAATGCCGCTGATGGCAACGGTGCTAACACTGATGGCGACAACTGCAATGCTGACATTAATGGAAGCAACAACGATGATACCAACAACATCAACCGCGACGGATGCAACTAATTGTCTACATGAACTTTGATGGTGTCTCGCTAGCTCTTTTGAATAGTTGAACATGGTATTGCTGCACTTTTAGATGTACTTACATGACTTGTATGTGATATTAGTCTTTAGGTGTATTGTGCTAGTACTGGACTTTTAGATGTCTTTTGTGCGGATTGCTTTCTACAAGTGAACCTTATGGATGGTATTGGCTTGAAATGATAAGTTTGAACTTCTTATTTGTGTATGGAGTAATGCATGGATGTGTATTGTGAATTATATGATGTATGGATGTGTATTGTGAATTATATGATGCGTGAATGTGTATGAATATGTGAATTGACAATTTTTGCTAGTGGGCTGCCGAATCATAATTTTGTTGTGAGGCCGAGTCATTTTGGCGTTGGTTTTGACATGCGAAAACCAATTTCTGATGGGCCAAAACCGTCACGAAAATGCTTTTTGTTGATGATGTCTGCAAAAACCGTCGAGTTTAATATACTTGATTTGATAACGATGCCCGTCAAGTAAACAAATTAACTCGACGGACCCAAAACCGTCACGAAAATGCTTTTGTTGATTTAATAGAAAAACCGTCGGTTTTATATACTTGATGATAACGATGCCCGTCATGTAAACAAATTAACTCGACGGGCCAAAACCGCCACGAAAATGCTTTTGTTGACAAGAATAGAAAAAACCGTCGGGTTTTATATACTTGATGATAGCACGGCGCCCGTCATGTAAACAAATTAACTCGACGGGCGAAACCGTCACGAAAATGATTTTTGTTGGCGGTTATTGCAAAACCGTCAAGTTTATATTTCTTGACGGTTTTCGCCCGTCAGCAAATATTTTCTTGACGGTTAACCGTGAGACAAATTAAATTTTCCCGATCACCCAGACCTGACGGTATTTTCCTGACGGTTAACCGTCAGGAAAATAAAACCTGACGGTTTTTTCTATTTTCCTGACGGTTTTCAACTGTGGGGAAAAACCCCTTTTCTAGTAGTGAGTATAGCCATTTCAATTTTATACAACCAATATTCCAGAAGATCTTGTGAACACGTACCTACAAGGTGGAAGCCACACGATAATTAAACAGCACGAGTTTGTGATGCCTATACGTACATAGACAATCTTTTGGTGTGCTTTCTCGATCAGATCTACATATGATACCGCCCGGGACGCATGTCTATACAAAATATGTACACCATATTTTGTTTCTGTCACGGTTTTCCACTGACACACGTGTTGAAGTATATTTCTCACCTTTTCTTGTCAACTTAACATTTTAGGTGAACGGATTGGTGCATACAACTCAATAGCGTATACTCCAACACTACATATTGGTTTTTAATACTAGCTCGACCGATTTGCAGACGAATAGAGCTAAATTTGCATGTCAATCAGAACCGAAAGAGGGGAAAAAAGAGAGAAATTTTACGGTACATTCTACTGGTAGTATAAATCGAATCTGGCCATTGATTTGTTAAGGGTATAATAGACTTTTCTTTTTATAATTTTTTTGAGGATATTATAGACTTTTCCAACTAGGGTTAAAAATATTACCCTTGTGGCATGTGATCTCTACATAGACAATTACAATTCTACCCCTCTCAGGATTATACTACACATACTATCAGGTGTAGTATAGCTAAATCATAATTAATCCAAATAATTGGATCAAATAGAATAGACGACCAATATTAAATTAAATATACCATAAAAGAGCTAAAAAAAGAAGGCGCTGGCAAACGACGTTAGAAAGCTAGCTGTGCTTATCTTTACTTGGCTGGCCGTCCACTTGTTTAACGGCGTCAATGCGTTTGTCGATACTAATTGAAAAGCAGAAGTGTATGTATATATGTATAGGAGACGTACGTTGGGAACAAAGAATTAATTGATTTGGCGATCCCCTGGCCGGGACCAAGGAGACCCCCACGTCTACTTCAGTCAGTGGTCTATAGTATTATTCTTGACTGCCAGGTCAGCCGTGTCCAGAGGGGTCATACGGTTACGAAGACCAAATTAAGCCGTGTGACCCGTGGCCCAGCATGCCGATCGAGCCCATCTTTTCGACCAATCGCACGGTCGATCGGTTCCTCAGGAAGCTGAAATGAAAGCGTGGGTCTCCAATCATGCAGGTCGGGATCGATCTATATATATCTATATCTATTGATCTATTTATCTTTACTACTAAAATATCTTAACTACTATAATTTAGAGTTTAATCCCATCGTCCCCTCTCCACCCTCCACCACCGAATCGTCCATATTAGCCTATACGCGCACAAAAAAAAACAGCGCACAATCACCAGCAACCGCCCGGCCTGCATCCACTCGCCCCTGCCCTTCTTCCTCGCAACAACCGCCGGCGCCGCACCCCACCAATGCGCTATCCTCCCGCGCCGCTGCCTTCCCCTACCTCTCCCTCCCCTCCCCTCCCCTTGCCCCCGCCCACGCCCGGCCAGGTGTCCCTCGACCGCCGCCAAACCCCAAGAGGTCTTGCCTTCCCTTCTCTCCTCCTCTTCCCCACCACCACCACCATGTCGCCTTTGCTTGGCCCGAACTGCGGGGCCCCGATTCGGCCCGCCCCATCGCTGCGCTTAGCATGACCGCCGCCTCCTCGAGCCTGAATCCCTCGCGGCGTGGCGTGCGGCGAGATGGAGACCTAGCGCATCTCCTTCCTGCGTCTCACGTCCGTCGGCCTTCTCCTCTTCTCGTCTTTGCTTTCGGTGGTGGTGGCCAAGTGCTCGCCCTCGACGACAACTTCACCTTCCCCCGCCGCCTCGCCGCCTCGGGGGCGTGCAGAGGGCCTCGCCACGTCGGAGGACGACCTCATAATCTTTGCTCGAGCCGCCTGACCAACGTCGCCGGTGGCGCCTCCTCCTCCACGTCATCTCTGCCGCTCCGGATGACGCGGCGCTTCCGCTCGCAGACTCGGTCTCACCGAAAGGGGATCCCAATCCATTTGAATTTGAGTTGCTTCTCGAGCTCTGGTTGGTGTTTGAAACCTGGGAGTTCACGTTGGGATTTTGCTTGCGGATCCGTATTGGGGGGATTTTCGTTTGAATTCGAGTGCTATTGGAGTTGTGTTTCGGTGCTCCCAGTCCATTTCAATTTGAGAAGCGGAGGGTCAATCCCGAGCCCGAGATGCTAGGGCAACTTGGCCTTGCGACAAGCAAGTGGCGGCATGGCGGCTAAGATGGAAGCCGCTTCTTTGCGGCGGCTATTGCCGAGGCCGCCGAGGTTTGTGTCTGCGGCGGGGTCGAGGGTGAACTTCTTGTTGTAACCTGCTACACCGCAGCGATCGATGAGGCGATATTTTGTTTGTGTTTCTTCCACTCTTTGATACTCTTGTTCATTACTGCGGGGCGGCCCTTTTTTGGGGTGTATCATAATTGGCATGAGACTGAATTGCAGGTAGACTTTGTGCTTCTTGGTGGTGACCTATTTCATGATAACAAACCTTCACGTTCAACCTTGGTCACGGTGCTACTACCTAAATAACCAGCCAGTAAAGTTCCAAGTTGTCAGTGATCAGACAATCAACTTCCCAAACAGGTTTAACAATGAATCTTATTGCTCAACTATTCCATTTCATGAGTGTGCTCATATTTTGGTGATCACTCAATGTAAATTCAAGACAATCACATGAGTTTTCATAGAAAAGTCACTTACTTTTGCTCTCATATCCCTAACATTTCTGGTCTTTATGTACCTTAGCAGACACTGCAATTTTGAATTTCACGGTATACCATAATAAACTGTTGGTTAAAATTGCTCAAAACTTAGTTACCATTGTTAACTAATAAGTGCGAGTATTGAGTTGGTGGGTGTAATATGTGGTTCTTTTATATAGGTTGTCCTTGGGATTGGCTCCTTCCTTGTTGATCCGCTATCTTTGGATGATTGGTGCAAGATTGGTTTGGGCAATTAGCAACTTCACGGTGTTTATCCGCATGATGGCTACAACAATACTAAGTTGGATCTCTTGATCGTACTCAAGTGCACTTCATATCATTGGAGCAAACAAAACAATCAGAATTCACATTGATTGTTTTCTCACTTCTTGGATTGCCACTTTATCTGTAAGTACTAGGTCAGTGCACACTTTTACGCCTAATTGTGTTGGAACTTTGAAGATTTCTTACACTTTGCTCGTGGGTGTTCTGAGATCACTTAATAGTGTCCCGTTTTACATAATCACTTGGTGATTCTTTGGAAACGAGGAGGTGGACAAGGTTTGTGTTCTTCTTTGTTTTATTTTTACAAGATACTTGTGTGGTTCTCGTGACAGAGAATGTTTATACCTATCTGCGAGTTTGGCTCTTTGGAGTCCTAAATCTTGCTATTGTTGTTCCCCAGGTTAGCCATTTTATTTTGAATGATTTTCCTCTACATGCGCCATTCTTGAAGATGCCACGACCTTTATGGCTATATCGTACTTGCAGATAATAGTGTCACTAGGAGCAGTCCATGGGGCGCTCTCTTTGGGGAGGAACATCCTCTTTCGCCTTAACCGTCTTCTCATTGGCAAATGGAGTGCTCGCGATTGTCAAGCTACCTAAGTTGTCGAACTCCTCTGATCTGCCGGCTTCCATGGATTTGGTGAATCTCGTGATCAAAAGCTAATTTCTTGTGCTTGTGTAACATCCAGATATTCACTCCCAACACCGAGCTCCATTTTGGCATTAGTTTATAATGAAATGATTCCTTTTCCTCCTACCACTATAGAATAAGATTAAAGACACAGATTAGGATAGGCGTTATTCTTGTGATTCATAAAAAGTCACTTACTTTTCTTTGTGATTCATTTATCCGATATATCATGCATGAAGATATATATATATATATATATATATATATATATATATATATATATATATATATATATATATATATATATATATATATATATATATATATATATATATATATATATATATATATATATATATATATATTCTTTGTTTTCGACAGAATTTTCCTATTGCCTTCTCGATTTGGCCGAGTAAATTACGAAGAGTCATTGATATTCTGTCGACTTGCAATCTTGTGAATTATTTTGGGAAGATGGACCTTGGTGCCTCTAGTGTTGGTCAAATAGCAGTTTATCCTGTACTCGTACAAAAGGTGCACTACCTCAGCTCCAGGCAATATCATGAGTTCTCATATGCTAATTCTCTAATTTCCTATTATTCAGGGTACGACTTCTGGTGCGCTATACAACCTTGGGAATATTAGAGACGAACGACTAAATAGGATGTTTTAGGTGCTTTCCATTTTGGTGTTTAGGTTTGTTTACACCTTGTCACTAGATCAAGAAACCTTTTCGATTATTCGTACATTTATGAGGCAATTTTCCCCTTAATGATATCATATTTTGTCTCTCAATACTTCAGACACCTCATTCAGTACAGTGGATGCGACTTGAAACTCAAGATGGAATATCAGTGTCTAAATGGTTCAATATCCTGGTTCTTCATCAGAACAGGTCTTCACAACGAGTGAACATCAACAAAGGAAAATAGTTTGTTCATTTATTTTGGTCCTTCATCACCTTCTTGAAAAAGCAAAGTTACACAATTTATACAGATAAAGACAAACCCTAAAAGCGCCATCAATGAACATTCCTTGCCACGTTTTCTGGACTTTGTACTATGGGACCATGAGCATGAATGCCTTATTGATCCCCAGGTAATAATTTTGGGTTTCATTTTACAGTTCATGTTTTTAAAAGAAAAAACTAACTACGACTTGCCTTACGATCAATTGTTTATAGGTGGTCCACAGGATGGGTTTCACATCACACAACCAGCTCATAAGTTGCAACATCCCTTATTGATGGTGAAGCAAAACCAAAGCATGTTCTTTTGTTAGAAATAAAGGTCCTTTTTGAAAATCACTTCTTGATATTGATCGAAGTTCATTGCAGTGTTTTCTCATTCATTATATATTTCTTAAGCAGGAAACCATAGGCCAACCAAAATCGTTTGAGGTCTGTTAGACCTTTTGAGTATGCCGAGGTATGCCACTCCTTACTTCATGTTTATGTCAGTAAATAAATCTCACAATATGAAATGTGTAGGTTGTGTTGAAAGATGAAGCAGATGTTGACCCCAATGATCAAGCCTCTGTTCTTGAACATTTGGATAAAATTGTGAGTTTTCAGTTTTCCATGCTGTGTTTAAATTCTATCCATTTTCTTAAGAAGCATGGCGAGATGCTGGTATGGATTTGGTTCAAGAATGGCAATTTGCCTGTTTTTTAATAGCTGCCACCGTCATCGCAGGCTTTGGATTTGGATGGTCTCCATGTTCTCCATGTCTTTCAAGTCTACTCCTGCCTGAGGTAATTTTTCTGTAGTATTAAGGTAGGATAAGCAGTTAATGACTTCATTGCTTTTGTTCTAGCATAAAACCCATGAAAGATTTCATGTTAGCATATAAATAAAATCAGATCTTGAGCCACTTTGGCTCATTTGTAGCTTCTAAACCTTTGGAGCAAATAAACGAAGCAACGTAAAGATTTGTAGATGTTTAGGTTATCTCATTGACATGGTGGAGCCTCCTGCAGAGCTATGATGCTTGGTTAACTTATTTATTATCTTCACCAATAGCTTTTTTTTTGGTTTATTTTCCCTTCCCATTTCCCAGAAAAGGGGAGAAAGGAAACTTTGAAGAAAACATGCAACTGAACTGGGGTAGAACTTCTTTTCTACTTACTGTCCCTCCTTTTTATCTTGTCAAAGAATGCTTGGTCTATATATGTGCCAAATCCGTATGAGCTTGAGTCACAAGTGATCATTCTTACCATCTACTCATATATTATGTCTTCCAAATTCAAGTATTTATGTATTTAAGTAAACTATGGGAAAATATTGTTTGCTACTGTTCATTTCTAGAATTGTCGCACAAAGTTCTTGTTCTATCATGTTGCACTGATGTGATGCCCGTATGTATCATCTTTTAATTACTTAATTCATTTTATGTGTTAAAGGAAAATATTATTTCTGTAAGGTTTAGGGTTCCGTTGCAACGCACGGGCATCCTACTATAAGGTATTATGTAGTGCATGTCTTATTTGCTGGGAATGGTTAATTTTGAATTTAAAGGAAACTTTGTGTTCTTATTGTCTTGTGTGAGCCTGTGGGATTCAGAATGTTTCTATTGGAATATTCGATGAGTACAATGATAAGTGCATGCACATCAATTTAAAGGAAATGATGATGTTTTCATCAAATTGGTATTTTTGCCATTTATGCCTTGTTATCCTTCCATGCTCTCATAACTTACCAGAGATGTGTAATTGATACTTTTTGATCATAGTATAGCATGATTTATCAACACATTGATCTCACTTAGACTGAGCCTCTCATATTGTTAGAATGTGTGTACATCAATGTGATATAGTGCAGAACTCTCAACTACATATTATTTACAAGTCAGTCTTGTAGTTGTATGGTGCCTCTTAACAAATTTGTTTATCTTGGATCCACCCTTGATCCAAAAGAAACATGCATCACCCTTGCCAATGACCACACCATTTCACATATGTAACAAAGTAAATATTGGAAATTATGGTTATACATTCTCTAAAAACATATGTAGTTACACATGATCTTGTCATGGTTCATTTGCTAACGAGGTTTTGGATCACTTTAGTCCAAATTGTTCTACATCGCCACCAATTGTTCTATCACCTAAGTTCTTTCCAATTTCTCATATTTGGAGTAGAGAGTACCGGCCGAATGTCGCTAATAAATCGAGTTGAGATATCGGGTTTGCTAGAGGTGTTGTTCTTCTTTGGGGTGAGCCAACGACATGGCCTTCTTGAAGTGAGAACCATTGGAGATCACACCATGGTTGGACAAGGTGATAACAATCACAAAGTGTGATTGCTTGTTGCTAGGTTCGAATAATCGGTTCCATCCATTGCATCTCTATAAGTCGGGACACATTATTGTAGCCCATTTCAATTGAAGTAGGTTAGCCAAAATATCCGGATAAGACTATCGATCATATAGCACTCCTACTCGAAAGAAAACTCCAAAGGTGATCGCGAAGGTGACCTCGGTGCCAAACTGTTCTATGGAAACAATGGAGGCCGGAGTGCATTCTTTGAATTACAATGGTGAATAAGCATAGAACCACACAACTTTGGATTCCCATCAAAGCAAGAATTTGGAAATATATCAAATTGGCCTCCATTTGGAATTGGTCCTCAAACTTTGGATTTGCACTATTTCCTGTATCTGTACGTCGCATGGACGACAAATTAAAAGCTAAATTAGAAAACGTATTACTCCCGGTGTCAAAAAATGTAGCCCTCTTTATTTTGTTTCATGGTTTCACTGCTATATTTTGACAATAGTTTTTTTTGTAATAATACAGTAGCAGAAATTATATAAGATTAAATTATTTTCCAAGACAAATTTAATGATATTATTTTTATGTGTCTAATCCATATGTTTTCTTTTACTTCATCCTTGTTTTCTCTTGCAAGTCATACATTTCCTTCCTTTGGTGGTGATGTTAGCTCTAAACCGAGGTACATAATGTTAGAGAAAATTAGCTCGATTGACACTTAAAAATATAAATTGGAGTGAAAAACAAATACCATGTGAGACGGATAGGTAAGCCACAGCCACTTGTTAATCACACGCCATTGTTATTTTGCAACTTCCATGATCTTTGTAGTTTGAATAATAAATTTGCTCAATTTTATGTTGTTTTGCTTAGCTCTTGATAATTTGTGTTTCTTTCGAGGTAATTTTTTAGTGGTTGAATGCTTGTTTTGTTGGATCGGTGTTAGCAGGGGTTGTTTAAATGCAGCTTGATGTGCATCTGAGCGAGCCATGGTGAGAATTACTTATTCACATTGAAATGATGCGAAAGTGCTATAATTGTTTGTTTACTTGAGTGTGTACTCGGAGTTTATCACAAAATTTCTTGAGAATGCAGGATTTTAACTAATCATGGCGATATAGGCATTCAAATTTTGAACTATTGGACCCAGGTTAGTGGCTGCACTCTCCAGTAGTCAGTAGCTGAGTAGCATATATGTTCTTCTGAGGCGATAGGATATATGGGCCATGTGATTGTCATGCAGCTTTGCCTGCAGAGTGCAAACAAGCCTCAACAAGCCCAAGGGCTTAGTGTCCTTTTGCTGGAAAAAACGAAATAGACGAAAATAAAAAATGTAACTGAAATGGCAAAACATGATTAAGGGTGTTTTTTCGGCAAAAGTCTAGGGGTATTCTAGAATGAACATGATAAAGTTTTCAAAGAGTTAGCTGCCCATCTGTATTCCATTTTGCAAATGATGCTGTTAGCTGCCCATTTCTGCATCATTTAGTGGTAACATGGTATGCATTTTTTGTGCACTAAGGCACTGATGTAGTGATGTGTATGGTATAACCCAATATTTTCGTTGCAGAATGAGGATGGCGACCTATGGGATCCAACATCCATTCTACCAATTTGGGTGATGGCCTTCTATGGCAATACAAAGCCACTCGATAAGTCATGGCATGTAATGGGTCTTGGGGTATAATCCCAAAGCATCGATCTGAGATGATCCGTAGTCTTTGCTGACGATACACTTTAACGGGAACATGAAACCGTGGCTTGATATTACTTTGAACCATTACAAGGCCATGTGGACCAAGTATGTTGACACTTTGAAATGGAATTCGACACTATGTAACTTTGGGTCTCTGAAGGAATTCAAGAAATGCTCCAAGAATAATGAAACTAGCAATATGCTTGTTATTTTAGTGGGCAAAAGGGCCTACAGTATTATCTCTTTTTCTCAGTAGCGTAGTTGCTCCTCTGCTGACAATTTCATACCTTTGTCTTTGAGCAACAATGTTACGTAGATTTTGTAGTTTGTTCTTGATAGTATTTATTTTGTTAGATAAGATGTCTTTGGATCATTGTGGCATATAGAATGAGATAATCTGTTGGAAGGAAATTTTAGATGAGCATTCATGTACTATCTATAACAAACATATCTCCAATTGTATTTATTAAAAAGAAGATAATTTACTGGCTCCGGGTTGACATTTTATTATGTCAATGTTACTGGTTATTTTTTAGTATGACGTTCGTAAACAGAACTGCATAGATGGGTACCAACTTTATCAACAATCCCTTCTAAAGTCCTGTGTGGAAAATTGGAAACGCTACTCCTACCTAGATTTTTCACTTGTTATCTAGAATCCCAGGTATGCTAACAGGTTTCTTCATATATGATAATGAATGGACATCTAATTTTGATATAATTGTAAGCATTTAGTGTGAATGCTTGCTTTTCCTCCACAAATAACATATTGGCAATGCAAAACAATTGTTGAGGATTTTCTTGCCCTCTCGCTAGGATCTTGATGAGGCAGTCACATACATAAACTTTTCTTCACCATCTATCTGGCATTATATCTCTTGGCAAATTCCGCCCTCGTGAAACTATCACGTCGGATGTGGAACTCCACATAGCAACACATGCTGATGTGACACCCCACCACCCCTTGCTCATATTTCTCTATTTCTCTTCTATTCTTAAACACATTGAGTTTTTGTTTTTTTAGCTCAGCAACTGAATTTGTTCTTTTACAGGTGGATAATTGAGCCACCTTTGTAAGTCGTCGTTTCTACCAAGCGCACTTCACATGTTAAAAATAAATATTATTTATTTAAGTTTGGAGTTCCGTTGCAACGTACGGGCACCCTACTAGTATACTAAAATATTAGAGTTGGTAGTCGTCTGTCCTCCTATCCTACTCGATAATTGCACATTTAAATGAATAGTTTGCTTTAGACACTACTACAAAAAGGTTAATACTAGAAACCTCATCACAAGCGGCTAATCAAAACCGTCAGTATATATGCAATCACGCATGCTTTTGGTTTAGAGACCGTTTGTGTTCTTGAATGCGCTAAAACCATCAGAAGCAGTAATATCACAAGCGGTTCATATTAAAACCGTCAGGAAGTATCACGAGCGGTTACAAACTGGCTATGCGTGATAATTGTATACTTCACAGATGGTTCTAAAAACGAACCGTCTGTGTAGACCTCACAGATGGTTTTTTAACTATAACCATTTGTGATAATACCGCTACAGCTCCGATAAGTATCTTCGTCGCCGATGTGTCTCTTCGCTCGCATCAATGCCGTTTCGGCTCCCCGATCCCATCGCTCTACAATCACAGCATTGATATATCATACGTATACGCAGCGATCACGGAGCATGACGACGAGGACCAAGGCAAGGAGGTCAGAAATTGCCGCCGCTCTTCAATTTTCCTGTTTATTACCCTAGAACTTACTTATTTATTGCGAATTGTAGGTACCTCATGTGGTTAAGTGCACGGAGAACACCAAAAACACCACGCCCTAGCTAGTAAAAAAATGGTTCTATATTGGAACCATATCACAGACAGTTCTACATTGGACCCGTCTGTGATGGTACTTATAACATACAGTTCTATATTGGAATCATCTGTGATGTCCAACCCTATTTATATTCGGACTCTAGGTTTTGCCGGGTTTGCCCGCGCCCCCACTCAAACGATTAGTTTAGTCACGGTTGAAGAATCTAGACCCACCATTATGTGTTAATGGAGTATTTTTGTGATTAATGACAAATCTATTTATGAGACTAACACTTTTATTGTTATACCTATTGCTTAGTCTCAGTTAGATAAAAAGGTAAAAAGCAAAGAGATATGCATTTGACATCATATTCTTATATATTGTTGTATTCATCGGATCCAAAATATATGTTGAACTCCACAAATAGTCTAACTTGAATATATGCATATGTTCTCATTACACATTCATGTATGCACACATCTGGGGGGAGTTCACTCTATGTTTTGTGGTTTCATTAGTATTGATCCATATTCCATTATCCACATACTTTAATGATCTTTACTTTGAAACATATCATATGAGTATACAAAACTTGTGTAGTTTATACATACTCATATTTATCTATATTCAATTACTTGCAATTGTGATGGTTATCATCAATTACCAAAAAGGAAAGATTGGAATATCTTGTCCCACCATTATGAGATAATAGTATGTTGTGGTAATTAATGACAATCATGTTGTGGGACTAATGTTTTTCATAAGTTGGTTGAATAGGTTATGTCCCATGATGAAAGAGACTTTGGATGACATCATGAGTTGATTGTCATCAATTCAAGTTTCAAGAGTAAAGGATGCATCATGTGTTGATGTGTATCAAGATCTAGAAGAAAAGGAAATTATCATGTGTTGATGATGTTCGAAGAAGAGGAGATGATCATGAGTTGATCATCAAGTCAAAAGAGTGCATCATGTGTTGATGCATGTCAAGATGATGACCCAGACTTGAAGTGAAGATGTGCGTCATCAAGCTTCAAAAAGATGCTCAAGCAAAGGTATGACTAGCTAGGGCTAAGGATTTGTTCCTAGTCTTTTACCGGTCTTGGTGTTTGGATGAAAGACCGGATTGCTAGTATAGGTTGCCGTACTATTAAGAGGGGTCTTGACTAGTAGATTGAGTTAGTCATGTGTTGATAGCTCATTGTGTTTGCTCTAGCTCTCTTTAGCATGTTGCCAATATTTGCGAACGTGTTTTGCAAATAGTTGAGGCTCATGTATAATCCTTGTAGCATGTGACTTTAGTTTGCGAATGTGTTTTGCAAACGGGTTAAGTCCATGTACCTTAATTCCTTGTGGCGCTGATTCTAAAAGTCGGTAAATGTGTTTTGTAACTTGTTGAGAATCTAGCCTTCATCCCTTGTGTGCATCTTGCTTCAATTGACAAATGTGTTTTGAAAATTGAGTTGATGCAATGAACAAAATCTGTTTTCAGCTTTGATGGGAGTGGGTGGTTTGACCACCCATATCAGTCGGTCTGACCGGTGGTATATCAGTCTGACCGCCATGGATTGAGCGGTCTGACCGGTCCCCTGATACCGCAAGCCTTTGTGCGGTAGTATCACCCCATAAGAAACGTTTATTCCAGAGAGGGTTTTTTTTTGTTGAATGCCCTTGGTTTTCTTCGAGCGCTCTGACCGCAGGCCCTTGGGCGGTCTGACCGGCCATTAGTTGGCGGTCAGACCGGTAGTGAGTCCAACAGCTAGATATATAGCCATTGGAGCTGGGGCGGTCTGACTGGCCATTAGTTGGCGGTCAGATTAGTTTTTCCCTGATTCTCTGGAATCTTTCCCCCAATAGCTAGTTTTTGTGTATGGGCTATAAATACCCACCTTGGCCAGTTGCAGGAGAGTTATTGGTGGCATATTAATTTCTATTGAGCTAAGAGCAAGCTCTCTAAACTCTTTTGTGCATGTGTTGCACTTAGTGAGCTTTGAGAGGCAAACCCTAATTGCATGTGTTGCACTGGGTAGTGGATTGTGTATCCACTTGAGGTTAGACACTTGATTAGTTCAAGTAAAAGCCTTCGACTTGTTACTCTTGGTGTTTGCCGACACCTAGACGGCGTGGAGGCGTCGTGGTCCGATGATCTTCTCAAGAAGCTTGTGAGAAGGCCCAGCGGTTGTGAGTGGCTTAGTGCTCGCTATCTCTGGGGTGGAGGAAGAGCAACCCCTAGTGGATCGAGGTGTTGGTTCTTGTTGGAACCAGTCCAAGTGGTTGGACTTACCTTGGAAGTGTTTGGCTTAATTCGTGGAGACGGTCCAACGTGGTTGGGCTTACCACAACGTGGATTAGGGGAGACCGGCAAGTCTCCGTTCACCACGGTAAAATATCGTTGTGTCATTGTGATTTAATTTCTTGAGCTTTACTATATTGCAATTTACATTTGCTATATTAAATTGCTTACTTGTATGTGTATGATTGCTATCTTTTATATAGTCTCATATTGTTGGTGCACTTAGTCAAGACTAGTTGATTTAGGTTTTAATTGAGCAAAACCGAATTGATTTATAATTTCGCTTAAAACTCGGTTTTAGCCAAAAGTTTTTAAAACCGCCTATTCACCCCCCCCTCTAGTCGGCCTCCTCGATTTTACAAGTAGTATCAAAACTTAGTCTCTCATTTTATTAGACTTAACTGTCTAGAGTGTAAAGGATGGCGACTAATAATTTAGTGCATATTGGTGAGATACCTCTATTTGATAGCACAAATTATGATAGTTGGAAAATCCGCATGTCTTGTTATTTTAAGGCTATGAGCCCTAAAATATGGCGGATTGTAAGTGTAGGCTTTTCCCCTTCAAAGGATCCTCTTGCTCAAACAACTGAGGAAGAGAAATGCTCACATCTCGACGCTTAAGCAACTAACGCTTTGTTTAGTGCTTTAAGTATAAAGGTGTTCGATGCCATATGCAATCTCAAGAGCACTCATGAGATGTGGACAACACTTCAAGATCATTATGAAATGTCTACCTCCATGAATAAGGATTGCATACAAGAATGGATGTCGAGAGAAGAATGCTCAACTTCTAGCTCCGACAATGAGGATTCTTCAACTCCATCCACATCACCTCATTGCTTCATGGCAAAAGGTAATAAGAAGGTAAGTGATGATGATGAGCCTTCATATGATGAGTTGATTGATATGCTTGAGGAGCTTAATGCGTATTTAGGAAAGGAGGTTTCAAAATTCAAACTTTTGAAGAAAGAGTATGACTTGCTTTAAAATAATTATGATGTTCTAAAAAATGAATATGAAACTCTCCTTCTAAATGAGCTCAATAAGCCCAAAGTGGATATAGGCATTACATGTAATTTACTAGATGATATGCCATGTATAGCTCCTAGCTCTTGCATTTCATCTAAGGTTAGCATATCCACTTCTTACGATGATTTTCTTGATATGCCTTATTGCTCAAAATTAGATGCTTCTATTTCCTCTATGTCTTGTGAGACTAATTTTGTAGAGGAAAATAATGAGCTCAAGGCCTAAGTCACAAAATTAAAAATTGACTTGGATAGAAGCTACAAAGGTAAGCCTCTCTTGATGATATCTTGAGCAAGCAACAAAGCTTGAATGACAAGAGAGGGACTGGCTTAACTCCAAAGAAGAAGGAGAATAGCAAGACAAAGCACAATGCAAGACACACGAAGAAATATATCAAGTGTCTTGGATGCAATGAGAAGGGCCACAAAGCCTCGGTGTGCCCAAATCAAATGGATGTCAAGACATTCAAAGAAGAGGCAAACTAGCAAGGAGCAAGAAAAGAAGACAAGTAAGGGAAACAAAAGCCCAACTTGCTACAATTGCCGGGAAAAGGGACACATTGGTAAACAATGTCCCAAAGGATCATTATTTGCTTAGAAAGGATAAATATAGCATTGTGTTTGCTAGGATTGTTAACTCACCTAAGATTATTGTTAGGGCCATTTGGGTGCCCAAATCTATTGTGACTAACATTCAAGGACCCAACCGAGTTTGGGTACTAAAAGGTGCTTAAATGATAAAGAGGTGGATTCCATCATATGCAAAATATGGAGCCAAGCTTGAGAAAGATCAATTCATATCATAAACCAATGCTATCTCGGTAACAAGTATTTACATTGAAATATCTAGCTCTTTTATGCCTTGTGTAGGTTGCATTCCATGAAAAATCTTTAAAGGGTGTTCTTGCTCTTGTTTGTAATCTTCATTATTAAAATCTCTAGTCTAGCTAATCACAGATGGTTCTATAATAGGAATCATCTGTGAACTATCACAGACGGTTCTTCTTACGAATCGTCATGAACTATCCTGAGCGGTTCTTCTTCGAACCGCTCAGGATAGTTCCTGAGCAGTTCCTATTATAGAACTGTCTGTGATGAGGGCTTATCACAGACGGTTCTTATTAAGAACCGTTAGTGATAATTTTGGCATTATAAACACCTGACACAACCCCTGCCGCTAGCTCCACAGATCTGCTGCTCCTCCCCATGCGCCACCTCCCTGCCCTAGCTCCTCCACCCTGCTGCTCCACCCCCATTGCACCAGCTTAGAGAGGAGAAGGTCGGGACCCTTGCCCCTAGCGCCTCCTCCACCTTTGCCTCCTCCCCCCATTCGCCACTCAAGATTCTTGCCTCCACCCCCCCATTGCGCCACCTTAGAGAGGAGAAGGAAAGGAGGAAGCTAAAGAGAGGAGGAGAAGGGGAGGAGGAAGGGATCGGAGGAGAAGGAGAAGGAGAAGGAGAAGGAGAGGAATCTCGTGGGATATTTGGTATTTTCGTCGTGAGCTCCGAAGATAACGATCTTTAACCCTTTATATTTGCTCTAGGTTATATCGCTAAGAAATTTAATTAAGAATGTTTGGTCAATAATTAAGAAGAGTTTGTACTTGCTGTTTATTAATGTAATTTGACACTGATTTGTTACATGCGTATAGATGGACAGAAACTGGATGTACGATGAGAGCCATGTGAGTCAAGAGTACATTAATGGCGTGGTTGCTTTTAGAAGAGCCGCCGAGCAGGATATGTTGAAGAAGGTGATAAAATTTATGTATTGTCCATGCATTGATTGCGGTAATCTGAAGATGTTTAACAACCCGGCGCAGATCGAAGCGCAACTGATTCGAAGGGGTTTCAAAAAAGGGTATACATGTTGGACCAATCACGGTGAAGAGCATATTACACAGGAAGTTAATAATGACGGCATCGTCGAGGAAGTCAACGATATGCCAGATGTGGACTGTGCTTTTGATGAGGATAGGTCGCACGATGACAATATGGATTAGATGCTACGCGATGTAGAAGAGAACTACAGTGAGATAGAGTTTTGTAAATTCGAGGGCTTAATAGAGGACTCGATGAGACCTTTGTTCCCTGGCTGCAAGCCGGAATACACAAGGTTGTCAACCGTGCTTGAATTGCTGAAATTGAAGGCAAGCAATAGTTGGTCCAATAAGAGTTTCATGACATTGTTAGGTCTCCTAGTGAATATCCTTCTAGAGGGAAACGTGTTGCCCAGCACCACCTACCAAGCAAAGAAGGTTCTTTGTCCATTGGGAATGGAAGTAGAAAAAATACATGCATGTCCGAACGATTGTATCCTCTACCGTAAAGAGTATGCAGACATGCATGTATGTCCCGTGTGCAAAGCATCCCGATACAAGCGTAAGAATACTGCTAAGGTGAAGTAAGGACCTCCTGCTAAGATGTTGTTGTATCTGCCTGTGATCCCATGTTTGAAGCATTTATTTGCGAACTCAAAGGAGGTAAGATTGCTGCGTTGGCACTCGGAGGAGCGTAAGTGTGAGGACCTGTCTCGGGAGCTCCTGAAAAGATATCCCAGGACCTCCCCAGGAGGTCCGACAGGACCACCTGGAGGTCTGGGAGGTCCTCCAAGACCACCCGAGGAGGTCTCCTAGGGCCGCCAGGAGGTCTCCAGGACCTCCCCAAGAGGACTTGAGAGTCCACCCGGAGGTCCTCCAAGACCTCCCGAAGGTCCCGATCTCTGTGCACCATGAGCTAGTCCCAGGATCAGATTGGCTAGCTCGCATAGACTTAGCATTGGTGTAATCAATTTCCATACCACAAGCGCAAAAGATGAAGCAGACAAATTAACACATATTATTAGCAAAAGACCTTAAGGTCAAGGTTTTTACAAGGTTGCCCTGCGGGCTACAACTCAAAAGAGAACCTGCAGCAGAAAAACACAAAACACGAGAGGGCCATTCGGCAAGCCCACAAGCTACCGAGTGGAGGATGTCTCCTAAGTGCAAAGTCTTCAAAAGAGCTCCCCTTCAAAGAGCACAAGACTTCCTGGATCTCCTTCCTCTTCTGATTAAAACAGAGGGCACAAGCCATGAGTACTTTGAATGTACTCAGCAAGCCGTGGAGAAAATGTATGCAAATAATATTTATGCACGGCTTGACAATTGAGAGCTGTAAGGTTAGTTTGCAGAAAGCAATATTTGACAGTGAATATCATAAGTAGATTGCAAAGCTCAAGTTAAAAGAGATATACATAAGTACATTGAGTTTCAAAGGAGGTCGTGAGCACTCATTCACTCCCAAGACCACTCCCAGACCACACAAGCTTGAACCAAACCACCCTAGAGCACCAGCTCTAGAGCTCTCAAGACCAAGTTTTTAAAATTCTACCCCTCGTTCGAAATCTCCGGGCATGTCCATAACCGAGGACACGGCTATTCGAATAGATTTACACTCTGCAGAGGTTGTACAGCTTTACCCACAAGAGATAATCATCTTATAATGTCCGCTTACACACTTCCGAGGTGTGCGACTAAGAGATTATCACAAGGTCTTTACAAAGCTCCATTTCGACTCGGTTCTACTCGCTAAGGTTTCGCCACACAGGCCCCCCCTTGCGCCGTTCCCTGCCACAACAGAACCAAACCAAAACTTCACTAATTAGTTGGCCAGGTCCACCCCATCCTGGACTTGTGGTTGCACGGTATGGCCCAAGTCAATGGCTCACAAGGTGTCCTTAGTTGCTGCCCAGGCGAGACCATCCACATCCCAAGGTGCACATAGCACCAATGTGCACACAGCACCAATGTGCACACAACACCCCCTTTACTTCAAGATCACTCGCCCGAGCATAAAACATTTTGGTTCAACCCGGCCAGAGGACCACCTAGGTCCCGGCACAACAAAATTTAGTTAAGGTGACAACAAATGTCGTAGCCTCACACAGGGCCACACTTCATTTTAATCAGCAACATTGGCCGCTACTACACAAGCCACAAACCAGTGTGCTGGGGTAAGCTAACAGTGATGATTCATGGTGACAATGACGTCTACTAAGCATGGCTAAGCAACAAACGATACCCGGGTTGGTAAACAAGAATGTCCAACTAAGAAATACCCAAGCTACA
The DNA here is from genome assembly GCA_036346405.1 of Phyllostachys edulis. Classification (NCBI taxonomy): domain Eukaryota; kingdom Viridiplantae; phylum Streptophyta; class Magnoliopsida; order Poales; family Poaceae; genus Phyllostachys; species Phyllostachys edulis. Next base: position 13,536,092 of record CM070556.1, read on the forward strand.
GCTTTCAAAAGGAACATGCCAACATGTCAATTGCAAATATCAAGGAGGCATAGAGACAAGTAGGTAATTAACTAGGCCCAAAACCAGCTTTGATAAAAATAGCAATGCAAGTTTATATTAAATCAAGATACTTTTGTAAAGATGGGTTCAAAATGATCAAGGGTTCCACGACTTGCCTTCGATGACGGTTTGCTGAACTTCTGAGAAAGTAGCCGGGTCTGCGAACTCCTCAGCGACACCGGAATCTACACGTTTGGAAAGAAAACCAAATCAATAAAGCAACTTCAAGACAAAACCGAAAAGAACTTAATAAAACCAAAAAGAGAAGAGGTCCACTGGAAGGGAGGTCCAACATGGGGGAGGTCCAATCCAGAGGAGCCAAGAGAGCTCTCCAGAACAGAGAGAGATATAAAGGGGGAAGTTAGAATGAAGAACAAGGAGAAAAAGGTTGCTCTGGGTGCTCTATTTAAAGGAAGAGGAGAATAGGAGTGTAACATCCTAGCCATGCGGAAGCCAAGATGTTACCTAAAAGACTAACGTACGACAGCAATACGGATTAATTTCAACCATTTTTCAAACAATAATAATTTAACCAAATAGAACTAAGACGTTTTCTCTAAAATCCGGCAGAACCTCCTTTGAATAGATGGCTATTCCGGAGGTCAAACAGTTTAATACAGCATCATTCAACAATCAAATCATCCAATTTTAACGAATCATCAAAGGACATCCAGGATAAGCTAAACAACTATAGCATAATCAAAAGGGCATCTATAATCTTTTAATCAACCCTATTACAAATTATTGAGACTCTACTGAACCAATTAATTTCAACAACTCAATAACCATCAACCAAACATCCTAGTCCATCAACGAGAATTGAATGAACTCAATCAACCAATGAACAAGAACATAAATGGATCATCCATGGCCACCATTGGAACAACCACCACGAAGGCTGGTCACAATCTGAATCTAGAGTAATTGTCAAGAATAGGAATTTTGGCTAAATGGACTAGATTATTCATTGTGGTTAGTGGTTATGTGACGTGCACCAAGTCTACCCCTTCCCATGCATGTCGCTGCCTCGAGTGGTACCTAGCAAGCACAACACAGCAAGTGTGAGCCCACGACTCAGCAAAGTGCAATAGCAAATCAAACAATAACATCATATGAAGTCAAAGGGAGTAAACAATTCCATCTTGAATAACAGCGTCATATACCACAAACTCATCTCTTATGATAGCATTATAAGCAGTCAGAGTGAACAAACAATCCCATCATGAACACAGCATTATATACCACAAGTCCATCTCTTATGCAGAAATACAATGAACATGACATGAATGCAGAATACTTCACTTCTTTGCAATTACCGGTAATGCCGAGTAGTGTATCCGTCGATACATACTCTAAGCCTATGCCCTCTAGACACAGGGATCCAAAGCCCACACTCCAAGTCATGTAACAGTTCTCACCGACCTCACCGGATTAGTTACATGACTTTCCACGGGTGTGGGGACCAAAGCCTATCATGCATAATGGGGACCTAATGCCCATCCAACACATGACGGGGATCCAATATATAATCAAGGCCTACGCCCTCAAGGCATAGGGATCCAATGCCATGATGCAGAATGCAAAGCATGACATCAACTCATCATGAAAAGTAATGCTCACCAACATGTATCCATTATCATGAAAGCATCACCATATAAATATTATCATGCACGCAACACCACGTAACCATTAGCATGCAACATCATGTAAACCTTTCCAAGTAGTAAGCATCATCATTAACTATGGCACTTAGGCTCACCAACATTACCAAGTAGTAAGCATCATCATTAAACTATGGCATCCATGCTCATCAACATTATCAAGCAACAATCATCAACAATCAACTATGGTATTCATCAAGTATGAAATATTAAACTCATTAATACTACTTGCACTTGCCTTCACCGAGAGACAAGAGATGAAAAGGCGTAACGATCTAGGACCGGGGTTCACCACCACCTGGTAAACAAGAATGAATGCTAGGCATCAATCAACCATGCATAACAAGACATTACTCACCGCGCTCTACAACGGTTTCCCATAACCCAAGTTAAACACTTGATCTACTCAAGCTAAACAACGTGCTAAACAGAACTCCATTCGGGACAGCAGTACTAAAACATTCATATATTTTGCTCTGAGACTCGAAACGAGGTGATCTCAGATCCTATGGAAAGGTAACGACACTCTCCACGATAGACTAGTTGGCTAGAACCTCCAATTCAGCCAACAACTTAGGCTAACGATCAACTGAAAGTCTGATCTAAAATCTGTCAAACAAAATTGGACAGCAGTAAGGAAACAGTGATATCTTTTGATCGGCTTAACCAAAAACCAAGATTCTTGTTATTCTGGAAAGCTAAGAATATAAGCTACAAAAACCTAGTTGGCATGATGCCCGGATTTTGCTTTTAACAAAATATGGCACACGGCTCAAATTTACTGTCGGAAACCGACGAACAGTCTAGACAGTTAAATTAAAACTTGCATATCTTTTGTTCTACTGATCCAAATAAAGTGTTCTTTACCAATATGGAAAGCTGAGATAAATTTCTACAACATTCATTGTGGTGGACAGCCCTGAATCGGCCTTTAACAAATCGAAATCTAACCGTTAACATTTCTGCTACGCTTTGACAGATTTCTGGACAGCAGCAACGAAAAAGAGCATAACTTTTAAACCATAAATCGGAAATCAGTGAACTTAGGACCTATGGAAAGGTGAAAACCTAACCTACAACTCCCTAGGAGACGAAATCCCCACAATCGGGACAGATCTACAACAAAACAGGCTCCCAAAAAGGAACAGAATCTGTTCAAACGCAGGAGGGACTTGATCTACCTATTCAAGGCAAAACCTGAACCTAAAACAATCAAAACAGTGTAGAAATCACCCATTACCCTTGTAGAACCACAAGAGATTGCTGATTTCCCCCGTGAAGACAAATCCCTTCTCTTCTCCTCCTTTCTCCCCTCTTCTCCCTCTAGCTGCTCTTGGATCTTTGCTGTTTTTCCCGTCTTTCTTCCTCCACACCAGCACCCATACCTCCAGCAGCTGGGCTTGGCCAAGGCGGGCACACTAGGGAGGAGGCGCTTGAAGGAGCAGGGCACCGGCCAAGGGTGGTAGCAGTAGGGGCGCCGGCCCTAGGGCTGCTGGGAGGAGGCGCCCATGGAGGAGAGGGCAGGAGGGGCAGCACCAAGTGCTGGAGGCTGCTGCGACTTGGACAAGTTGGAGGCTGCTGCGACTTGGACAAGGGGGGGGGTAGCTGCCTAGGAAGGGAAGAGGGAGGAGGTAGGGCTGCTCCATGGGGGGTGGTGGAGGCGGCTACTCCAAGGAGGGTGGAGGAGGCGACTGCTTCAAAGGGGTGGAGGAGGTGGCTGCTTCAAAGGGGTGGAGGAGGCAGCCAGCATTAGGGCAAAGGGCACCCCCCCTAGAACCCTAGTGGGCCGGCCCACTTAGGGCCAAGAAGCATAGGGCCAAGAGCCCAAGGCCCACCCTTCCAAAATTCCTGAATTTTTTTTCTTTTATCTAATTGCCTCTCCAATATAAGTTGGTCTCTCTAATCTTTATTGCTTTTGCCAACGAAAATTAAATAAACTTCCCTCTCCGAATAACATTCTCCTAATTGACATTCGGGGTATTACAAGGAGCACCATCAAAAGGAAGTGTCCAGATTCAAGGTAACAAGATGATGGTATACTGCTAGTAGGTACAAAAAAAGACAAGAGCAGGTAAAGGGGGAGACAAGAGATGGAAAAAGTCAAAAGACAAGGTATGGTGGAAAAGATAGCATTTAATGTGACACAACAGCATAAAATGCGGAGGACTAGAGAAAGTGGTCCTACTGGAAGGGTGGTCGTGACCCACGAAGGAGGTCATGGTCGCAAGGGTGGTCTTTGCAAAAAGACCAAAGGTCATGGTCGCAAGGTGGTCCGACTCGCAAAGGTGGTCTTTACAAAAAAGACCAGAGGTCGTGACCTCAAGGGGAGGTCTGACCGCAAAGGTGGTCTTTGCAAAAAGACCACGGGGAGGTCTAAGGAGTAGGAACTCATAGGAGGTCTTTGACAGTCAAGATGAACTTAAGGAGAGGTCCTGATGGTCAGATTGAAACAAGGGGAGGTCTCAACAGTTAGGATAAAAACAAGGGAGATCCCGACGGTTAAGATGGAACAAAGGGAGGTCTCAACAGCCAAGATGAAGCCAAAGGAGATCTTCGACGGTCAAGACCAACACAGAGGAGGTCTCAACGACCAAGATGAGGCCAAAGGAGATCTCGACGGTTAAGACCAACACAGAGGAGGTCTCAACGGCCAAGATGAGGCCAAAGGAGATCTCGACGGTCAAGACCAATACAGAGGAGGTCTCAACGGCCAAGATGAGGCCAAAGGAGATCTCGACGGTCAAGACCAACACAGAGGAGGTCTCAACGGCCAAGATGAGGCCAAAGGAGATCTCGACGGTCAAGATCAACACAGAGGAGGTCTCAATGGCCAAGATGGAAGGGCCAAGGAGGTCCTTACGGACCCGGGGAGGTCCAAAAGGACACAGGGAGATCCAAAGGGATACAGGGAGTTCCAAATGAACACAAGGAAGGTCCAATTGAACACAGAGAGGTTTAGATGAATACAAGGAGGTTCAAATGAACACGAGGAGGTCTGAGAGAAAGGGAAAAAGCAACCCGAATTTAGAATTTCGAAGTTCAAAGATGTTTGAAACACAAACCCGAGCTTGGAACACCTCGGGGTGGTCGTGACCCAAAGGGGGAGGTCAAAACCAAGGGAAGATTCAAACAGAGAAGGAGGTCTAGACTACAAGGAGGTCTAAACGGGGAAGGTGGGTTTAGATCAAAAGGAGGTCTAAACCCCAAAAAGAGATTCAAACCAACAAAGTGGTCTAAAGGAGGTCTGGACTAAAGGAAAGCCCAAGCAAAGGGCGCAAGAGGAGGTCCAGAGAGGTTAAGAGGAGGTCTTGAACTAGAGGGAGGTCCAAGCACAAAGGAGGTCTGAACTCTTGGATCCAAACGAAGGGAGGTCTGGACAGAGGGGCATGTCCAAACCAGGGAAACCAATCAAGAGAAAAGTCTAAACGAGAGAAGAGGTCGATCCACGAGAGGATGTCTAAACACGAGGTTTAGACCGCAAGAGAAGTTTAAAAGGTCCCGATCCCCAAGGGTGATCTGGACCAGGAGGGTGGTCTTTGCAAAAAGACCACGAGGAGGTCCAAAGGGGGGGGAGAGATCCAGGGGCAAGGAGAGGCGCGAGCACCTTGAAACCAGGGGGGGATAGACAAAGAGGAATCTCCAAAGGAAAAAGGGAAGGTCTGATAGGACAACAACACCAGAGGCCAAGCAACACAAAAGGAACCAAATTTGGATTAGTTGAAGTTTAGTTTAGTCATTTTGAAACACTCAAATTCCAAAAATCTCAGATTAAGCTTTGAACTCTCATCAAAACCAAATGGTTCTTTTTAATTTTTGAAATTTTTCAAAAACTCTGGACAAACGGGACGTTATAGTAAGAGAGATGGAAAGCTAGGACACCCTGCTGATTACGCGATGGAGAAACTTCGTTCGAGCTTGAAGAGTTCGATCTTGAACCGAGGAACATAAGGTTAGGGTTGAGTCTGAGATGGAATGAATCCTTTCGATAACATGAGTGGCCGAGCATAGCACTTGGCCGTGAATCTATGTATGTACAACCTTCCTCCTTGGTACATTTGTGAAGCGGAAGTACATTTTGATATCACTATTTATCCAAGGGCCGAAGTAACTTGGGAATGATATTGATGTGTACCTAGCACCATTGCTGGAAGATCTTGTGACACTGTGGAACAAAGGGGTACATGTATGGGATGCGTACAAATGAGAGAACTTCACTTTACACGCCATGTTGTTCTGCACCATCAATGATTTTCCTGCCCTTGGTAACCTATCGGGTTTTAGTACAAAAGGAGCCAAAGCCTGTCTGCACTGCTTTGATGGTACAGAGAGTGTATGGCTGAACAACTCGCATAAAGCTGTGTATATGCGTCACCGTATGTTCCTTCCCAGGATTCACCCATACCGCAAGATGAAGAAACAATTCGACAGAAATAAGGAGGACGGTTCAACTCCAAGTGCTTTTAGAGGGAAAGAGGTCTATGATATGGTTAAGGATATCGATGTTGTGCTTGGGAAGGGACGTAAATTAAGAACCCATCAGAAGAACATTTGGAAGAAGCGGTCAATTTTTTGGGACTTGCCTTATTGGGAGCACTTAGAAGTTCGCCATTGCATCGACGTCATGCACGTGGATAAGAATGTATGTGATAGCTTGATTGGTCTCTTACTAAATATTAGTGGCAAAACAAAGGATGGTGTTAATGCACGGCGTGACTTGGTTGATATGAGCATAAGGACCGAGTTAGCACCAAAAGAGACCGATAAAGGACGAACGTACCTTCCCCCAGCTTGCTACACTCTGTCCAAGGCCGAGAGAAATGAATTGTGCTAGAGCTTACATGGTGTGAAAGTCCCGTCTGGTTACTCCGCTAATATTAAGAAACTTGTTTCTATGGAAGATTTGAAATTAATTGGTATGAAGTCTCATGATTGTCATGTGCTGATGACACAAATGCTTCCTGTTGCAATTAGGAGTATCTTGCCGAACAAGGTCCGAGTGGCAATCTTGAGGCTGCGTTATTTCTTTAACTCAATTGCTCAGAACGTCATCGATCCCCAAGGACTAGATGCTCTACAGGCCGAGGTGGTGACGACTCTATATCATCTTGAGATGTATTTCCCTCTGTCATTTTTCGATATCATGGTCCATCTCATTGTTCACCTTGTGAAAGAGATAAAGATTTGCGACCCTGTGTTCCTACGTCATATGTACCCGTTCGAGAGGTACATGGGAATTCTCAAGTCCTACGTACGGAATCGATCTCGACCGAAGGGTAGCACCATCGAAGGTTATGCAACCGAAGAGGTCATTGAGTTCTGCGTCGACTACATAGTTTAGGTGGAACCGATAGGTGTGCCTCTATCTCGTTATGAGGGGAGATTAGATGGTATCGGGACCATCGGAAGGAAATCAATCACTCCCGATCTGGATACGTACGCTCAAGCCCATTTCACGGTCTTGCAACACACGACCCAAGTCTCCCCGTACATCAACGAGCACAAAGACATGCATGGTACACCAACAGAATCCAGACCGGTCGGAGGTTTGGATCACAAGAGAGCACAACCGTCGGTTCAACGAATGGTTAAAGGTGTGAATCACTGGGAGGTCATCAAGTGATGATACGCTGCTATGGTTAGCAAAAGAGCCACAATTTACAATTGTGACATAGCAGAATCACGACATAAATAGGTACACATTTTATCGGCAACTCGGGATAGGAAGAGCCTGATCTAGAACAGCGGTGTCCGCATAGATCGTTTCACGGCGAGTTCAATACCATTTGGGGAGCACGTGGATTGAACTCCTACTATGGGTTCAGAGAGGAGATTTGGGAGCTCGACTCACGTACTTTTTAAGATCCCCTGTTTGATGCCATTGGGTTAAACTTCCGTAAGGTGTGAAGGTTAAACAAGTACAGCATCACCACTTGTGGACCTCAAATGTGTTGAATACAAGGGCCGAACCATTAGTACTCGCTAAGCAAGTTGTTCAAGTTTTTTATGTATGAGACCTAACAAATAAGAACATACGTAGTTCTTCATAGAAAAAGAAGGATTCTCGGAGTTGAGAGTGTAAGTGGATGAGAATAGTACAATCAATTTGACGAGTTGCCTCCTTTCAGAGACGGCATTAGGCTCGAGGAAGAACCCAGGGAGGAAGCTAGCTATATGCGCGTTGATCATCACGAAGGGCTATATTTTAATTAATTTATTCCATTGTAATTAATTTATTCCATAACATTATGTGTTATGGACTTGTAATCTCTCATATATTTTGATGTCAACGTGGAATTGTCATGTGTTAATGTGTTATGGATTTGTCATCTTTGATATTAATGTTAATGTGGATGTTCATTGTAATGTGGAGTATCAAAATTGGTTTCACTTGATTTGGAGTTGAGTTGAATTAGATATGATTTTTTGAAGTCAAATGAATTGTTAGTGGATAAATTAATTTTCAGTCAAATTATTTGGAGTTGTTTGCCATGTATCAAATTCTGGAAGGATTTCGAGTAGCAGCTGCAACTATGTATTTGGAGAATAGTCAGCAAATGTATGGCATAATTGGGAGCAGTTCCAGCAGGCTGTTGTCGACGATCGAATCGCCGATCTTATGAAAATAAAAGGAGGAAAATGATGTGGAGTATCCTCGAAGAGAATGGGGGCTGCTCTTTATTAATATGAACTGGGATTAGAAGACTTGACTAGGGACTATCTCCAATTACACTGAATGTATTGAATACTACTGCTTTGGCTTCTGTGTTGCCTTCTGTTGTTCGTTGTTGTCTGTGCATGTCTCCTCGTCTTCTGCGTTCCATCATTAAATAACTCCCGAAGAGGTGGCAGTTACTCCTGGAGAAGACGTCCACGATGAAAGCGTTACAAGCGGTCGAAGGTTTAAGGCGATTAACAATGTGCTAAGCGCCTTGCGGTTAAAATATCTGTGAGACTCTTAGCGGTAAGGTGGTTTATCATCGATTGTCTTGTATATCATCGTATGGTATGGAGCGTTTATACGTGTTCCATTCATCATCTGTTGATGGTGCTGTTCATAGCATTTCGAAGCACTACTGGTGAAACCTAGTCCGACCAGGTACCCATCGTGTAATCTCTGGAATCTTTACAACCAGTGAGGTCGTTAGCCTTAGGGGTTACGACCATGAAGACGTACGGTCTTTTATGTATTTAAATTAATACATGGAGGTTTTAATCCTCGTCAGCTAGCCCCCGAACTTTAAATGAACAGGTCGTGTGAACGCCTTCTTCCGATGAACTTGTATCGGGCAGACCCCCATTTAATGTCATGAAATTCGAGGTGGTTTGTGTTCATTTTAAATTTGAAAACTTGCCTTGGGAACTAAAGAGTTTCTCTGTCCGTTGGGCGAAAAAAAGCTTTTCTTTGTTGGACTTTTATGGATAACCTCCGATCGTAATTTGAAAGACCGAGGCTATAAAATCCCCATCGCTAGACCTTTTGGATTCTTTACGCTTCAGATCCTTTTGATCTCTTTTACGGACAAAAATCTTCGTCCTTCTTTTCTTGTTCTTGAGACCACAAAAATCTCCTACGAACTCTACTCATCCTTGAGGATTTTCATCATATCGGAGCAAATCACAAAGTGGTTGCCTTTGGATTTGAGCAAGAAAAAGCTTGAGTCTTTGGAGAAGATTGGGATGCTTTCGGACAAGAATTTGATCAGATGGAGATCGGCATTTGGAGAGCATTTCCCAAGTCGCGATGATGAGAAAATTCCTGTTTTTCTCGCCTACATCGAATGTGGGCTGAGATTGCCGGTACACAAATTCCTTCTCCGTGTTCTTGAGTTTTATGGGGTGGAATTGGTGAATTTGGCTCTAAATTCCATCGCCAACATCAGCATCTTCACATATTTGTGTGAAGCATACCTGGGAGTGCCTCCTAGTTTGAGACTCTTCAAGTATTTCTACCGAATGGTAATGGGAAAAACCACGGATACTCCCAGGGAATGTACATTGCGTCTTCATGACGGGAAGGCCAATGAGTACATTCATATGTACTCGAAATCCTCGTGGTCGTCATGGAAGAAGAACTAGTTCTATATGACGGTTACGAGGGATGACGGCCTCTACTTCGTCGGGATGAGAGCAACTGAAAATCCCAAATGGAGAAAGACCGTGGAGAAGACAGGAGTGGTTGGACGATAGGTGGATGCCATCTACGACCTGCGAGTCAAGGGCTTGACCTCTTAGCACGTGGTGAGGGATTTCACTAAGCGCCAGATTAGTCCACCGAAGCTTCGGACTCACTCCCTGATTTGGTCCATTGGTCGTGATGAGGCTATCTCAGGAGGTGGTAAGTCTTTGAGATAAACTCCGACCAGTATTTTGATTTGATTAATATACTACCCTAAAACCTGTTCATGTCTTATTTTCTCTCTTCTTTTAAAGCTCTTTCCTCTGAGGAAATTAGAGAAAGGATCAGGCTGATCTGTGCAAGGGAGCCTGGAGAAAAGGCTGGATTCCCTGAGATCTTGGCCATAGTTCCTGCTGAAGAGAGAGCAACAAGGCTTAAGGTAAAAAAAATCTCTTTTATCATGCATATATATATTCTCCGATAAGATTTTTGATCATGCTCTATTTTTGTAGTCGGTCGGATTGCGAATCACACAAACTGGTGAGGCTAAACATCCCACCGTTGTTCCAACCGACATGTGCCCAGATGCACTGGAAGAGGATGAATCTCGAGTAACAGAACATTTCATAAGAATATATATATATGTAGTTTAGATAAAGATTTCATCACCTAACCAAATTCATTTGTTGGTTTAGGTGGAAAAATTGAAGGCCACCGGTATGCGACTCTGAGGTTGCCAACCCAGGCCGTCGTTGATTTACGGACGAGTTATTCTTGGAACAAGCGGTATGGAGGCTGGTGAAACCACTCACTTGAAACCGAGATGATCAAGGGCGTGACTTTTGTGAACGATCGAGAACATCGCTTCGACATCTGTTGGATAAAGCAGAGACTTAGCCAATCTGCGGTTGGAACCAAAGAAGGTCGAGAAAAGAAAAGAAAAAAAGAAAGCGGCAGATGCAGATTTTACTCTTAGCGTTTTAGAGTCAAATCTCGAAATTAACTAGGGCAGCTCAAATGAAAGTGGTCATATAAGCGCATACCTTTAATAACTTCTTGATGATTTGATGCCCCCTTTTTTTTTTAACTTCCCTCCGTTGTTTGGTATAGGTCCTCTGGCGTTACAGTGGTTTCCGACAAGATTCCTTCTAAGGACTAGGTACATGAAGAGGTCCATGAGCGAGACCACTTCCGAGATAAAGTTCTGAGGAAAGGGTGGTCGGAGAAGCCCAGCAAAGCGTCGGGGCCAATGATTGAGTTGGAACCATTGGTGGTTCTAACTCCTTCTGGAGGTAGATGCCCCTAAAGGCCCTCAACGAGTTCCGACCATTGTTGGTAATTCTCCTCAACGACAAGTTCCTTTTAGCCCCGATTCGCCGAGGATAAGGAGCTTGACGAGGCATGGGAAAGATATCGGATCATCAAATCAAAATGCATCCCGATTCCATATTTGGCGGATATAATGATTTGGCGATCCGGGTAAGTATCTCGACCAGTTTCATAATCTCTAAAAAATCTTTTAAAGAAATTTTTAAAGATGAAAATGCTATTTAAACAACATATGGTCGAGAATTTTGCGTGTGGTCGGAGGATCCACTCCAATGAGTAAAGACTTGAAGCGAAACACTCCGAATTAGAAAGTAAAACTTTCCCTTAGCCTTTTCTTTCTTCAATGCTTAGCCCTTTGCTAATTTTTCTCCTTATCGTATTTGATAGATTTGGAGAAAATAAAAGAAGAGATCTGGTGAGAAAGCCAAAGACACTCCACTTGAAGAAGAAATCAAAGTTAAGGACCGATCGATTCTTTGAGGCTACGACCAAAGAAGGAAGATCTTAACAAGAAAATTGAAGGTAATAGGTCGTAAACTTGACTTATTATCTTCCTCCAATTATTTTTGTGCTTATCACTGTTTTACTCTTGCAAAGCAAAACAAGTTTTGGACAGAGTAAAAAAGACTCAAATTTGAGCAAGACAAGGAGGCGGCTCTCGTTCAAAGTCTAGACGAAAAAAGCAGTATTTTTGAACAAGATGATCTTTGATATGGGATGAGGATCAAGCCTGCCTACCCTAAGAGATCCATTAGAGAAAATGAACTACTTGGGTCAACTTCTAGAGGATCTTAATACTCTGCTCAAGACTACTCGGAAGAACTATGCCCAGCCATGAAAACAAAGCGTTGCTCTTTGGGGTTAGTTTAAGCTTTAAAAGCGAAAGCTTCCGACCCCTCCATTGATTTCCAAGTTGTTGAAGATGACTTCAACTGCCCACCTGAGGAGGCAACCAAGTTCATAGAAGAACTCAAGCCACTCGGAGATAAAGTAGTAGAGGAGATGGAGGTCGGATCCCCACCAGCGATAATTAGTGCAGGAATATTTCTAGAGTAGACTCCTGCAAAAAGTGTAAAAAATATTGAAAATGTGTAAAACTTACCTTTTATGTCATTAACAACGCCTTTGTTTTATCCTGTTTGACTCTCCCTTTTTTTTAAATTCTCACACACCTCCTAGCCCCCGATTGCTTTATAGTAGAAGAACTTTACTATACAAGCAGGTAGCCAAGAAAGAGAACAAAAAGTCGAAACCATCATTTTGAAGGCATGTGCCGATATGAAGTCAAAACTGATCGTAGTAATACTAGGAAATCATTGTGGTCGGAACCAGCTTATGACTTCGCTTAGTCTTTGTTTGTCATGATCGAAATACCAATCAAAAGTTATATATGGTTGGATAAGAGACTTTGTTATTTGACATAAGAAGAAATGCAAAAATGAATGCAGCAAATTATAAGTGAACTTTGTTTATATCTATTATCCTATAGTCTGGTCGGAAGGAATGCTTAGATGTGAAATCATATATCATATTTCGCGAAACGTGTTCAGACTCTCTATCCGACTGGTAGTGAGGATCGTAAGAAAAGAACCGTCGCTAGGAAACTCCTTCCAGTGGGCAGGACCACGTGCGAAAAAGGAGAGACTTCAACTAGGAGGCTTTCCGTGTCCCGACCAGTAGCCAGACAAGAGCAGAGGAGAATCTTGAAATAATGAAATATAACCTTCATAATCTTAGGCATATCGTTCAGTATGGAAAGTTATTTGTACGATGCTCAGATTACTCATCTATTCCCTTAAGAAAAGAGTTTTTGTCGCACGTGGAAAAAATGCTCACGATTAGGACCAATACGGCATATGACTTAGAAGTCGTTGCTATAGAGTAACAGAGATCCTTTGAAAGGATATCGGAGAGAAAATTGTCTTCTCCGACCAGTTTAAATTAACAATCATGAACGACCAGCCTATAGGTATATATATATAAGCAAGGTTACTTATTATTTTTTAAAAGAATAAATGAATTTAGTGAACTTGAAAGAAATGAAAGAAAGTAAATAATAATTAAACATAGAACTTACGAATTGATCAATGTTCCAAGAATTTGACAAAATTTGCCCATCGACATAGCCGATCGTCATTTTAACTGGTCTTGTAACCCGACCACGGTGTAAGGACCTTCCCACTTGGGGAAAGTTTATTGCGATTTGCAGCTCTGAATTTTAGAGAACCAGATCACCTCTGACAAAGGCTGCGAGGTTGCACCTTCGACTATGGTACCTTCGCATGGCTTGTTGGTAGGCCGATCGTACAAGGGCTTGGTTTAAATGGTTCTTCAAGGAAATCGACATCGTCGAGTCTTCGTTCATTCTGATTGTTTTCGTTAAAGCGATCAATTCGAGCAAAGCCAATTTTGAGTTCTGGAGGAAGCATGGCTTCAGCCCCGTAAACCAAAAAGAATGGTGTTTCACCGGCCGCACGACTGGTCGTGGTTCGAACAGCCCATAATATAGATGGGAGTTCTTGAACCCAAGCTCCTAACCGTTTGATTAACTGGTCGAATACTCGGCGTTTGATCCCTTGCATAATGATACTATTAGCTCGCTCAATGCTCCGCTGCTCTCATGGATGAGCAATGAAGCAAAATGAACTTTTACACCAAGTTCATCGCAGAATTCTTGAAATTGACTGCTAGAGAACTAGGCGCCATTATCTGTGATTATACGACTAGGTACACCAAATCGTGTGATCACATTTTTCATAAGGAATCTCTTAGCGGCCTTAGTTGTTATTTTAACAACCGGCTCGGCCTCGATCCATTTTGTAAACGTGTCAATCATGACGAAAAAGAATTCGAAACCCCTAGGTGCTCTTGGGAAAGGTCCCAGAATGTCCAGTCCCCAGGTTGCAAAAGGCCAAGAAAGAGGAATTGTTTGTAAGGCTTGTGCTGGCTGATGTACTTGTCTGCTATGAAACTAACATTGTACGCTTCGTCACAAGTTCTTTTGCATCATGAAGGGCGGTTGGCAAGAGTATCCTTCCTCAAGGCTTTACCGACTGAGTTCTCAGAGGCATGATGTGCTCCAGAGACTCCTTCATGGATGTCGATCGACAACTTAATGCCATCCGCTTGAGATATGCATCTCATCAACACTCCATGAGATCCTCGCTTGTACAAGGTACGCTCGATTAGAGTGTATGATTTGGCTTTTCGTATATACGATCAACCTCTACATCATCTTCCTAATTATGTCATGTCAAGATAATTGTAGATCGATGTCATCCATCTCTACCTTGATCGTGATAAAGACCAACCGTCAACGACTGTGGAGTATCCATGTTCCTTTGATTGGTTTGTTCGACCTGTAAAGAATCATGTATGTTCTCGGATGGCTCGACTACCGAGGGTGAATCGAGTTGCTCGAGAAAAACTCCAGGCGGGATGGTTGACCTTGAGGAGGCCATCCGTGCCAACTGGTCTGCTAGAAAGTTTTCTTTTCTAAGAATATGTTGGATCTGAAAACCGAAGAAGTGCTTTTCGAGTTTCTGTACTTCCGCCAGATAAGATGACATCTTGGTACTCGAGCATTGATACTCTTTCCCTACTTGATTCGCTACCAGTTGAGAATCGCCTTTCACTAGTAATCTGCGAATCCCGAGCGAACGAGCTACTCGGAGTCCTGCCAGTAAACCTTCATATTCTGCCATATTATTTATGGCAGAAAAATTTAACTGGATGGCGTACTTGATATGTTCGCTAGTAGGGGATATCAGGATCACTCCAGCCCCCGACCCTTTTAACATCAAAGAACCGTCAAAGTACATTGTCCACTCCTCGTGGTGTTCGTACTCGGGCCCTTGGGTGGGTTCAGGGTTTGTCCATTTGGCAATGAATTCTGCTATTGCTCGGACTTTATTGTTGTTAAATGAAATAAAATGGAGGTCTAACGCCCCTAGCTCAACCACCCATTTTGCTATCCGTCCTGATGATTCCCTGTTTCCAAGGACTTGACTAAGGGGATATCCAGTCGGTACGACTACCTTGTGGGCCTGAAAGTAGTGCCTTAGCTTCCTTGAAGACATAAGGAGACCATAGAGCAACTTTTGTACCTGTGGGTATCTTTCCTTTGGTCCATGTAAGACTTCGGTTACGTAATAAACTGGTCGTTGGATGTTATTCCTTTCTTTACCAAGACACCGCTCTGCTTTGTGGTGTTGCTACCACGCACATTAGCAAGAGTTTCTCCGGTCTCGGAGAGACTAAAACCGCACTTGTAAGTTATTTTTAAGTTCTTCAAAGGCATCGTTTGCCTCTCTAGTCCACTCGAAACTCCCATGTTTCCGAAGAAGTTTAAAGAAAGGTAATCCTTTTTCCCCTAACCTTGCTATGAAACGACTTAGCGCTGCCATACAGCCGGTTAGTTTTTGGACTTCCTTCTTTGTGGTCGGATGTCGCATCTAGTCGATGGCTACTATCTTTACTGGATTTGCTTCAATACCTCTAGCCGAGACTAGGAAACCAAGCAATTTTCCAGCAGAAACTCCGAACACACACTTTTTCGGATTCAACTTGAGGTTATGCCTTCTCAAGTTGCTGAAAGTTTCTTGTAAGTCAGAGATATGATTGCTAGCGTTGGTGGTTTTTACGACCAGATCATCAACGTAAGTTTCTAGATTCCGACCTATTTGCGGACTAAAGGTTTTTTTTGCATCAACCTTTGAAAAGTTGCACTAGCGTTTTTGAGACCAAATAGCATCTTAACATAACAATAAGTGCCATATGGAGTGATGAAGGAAGTTTTCTCCTCATCCTCTTTACACAGACTAATCTGGTGGTACCCTGAATACGCATCTAAAAACTTAGTAATTAGCACCTGAGGTAGAATCTACCAGTTGATCAATGCGTGGAAGGGGAAAATCGTCCTTCGGACAAGCTTTATTAAGATCTATAAAGTCGATACACATTCGCCATTTCTCATTATTCTTCCTAACCATTACAGGGTTGGCGAGCCACTGAGGGTGGTTGACTTCACGGATGAATCCAAACCTTGAGAAGCTTGTCAATCTCGACCGATTGCCTCCTTCCGATCGGCGCAAAAGCGCCGCAGCCTCGCTTGATCGGTTTCTTATCAGGCTGGAGAGCTAGCCTGTGCTCGATCACCTCCCGGGGGACTCCGGGCATATCGGACGCCCGCCAGGTGAACACGTCCTGATTTGCTCAGAGGAAGGAGACGAGCAACTCTTCCTATTTAGGATCGAGTCTTGCTCCGACCAGAACCTTGCAAGCAGGTGGGCCAGCACCTTCTGGCCTAGGTAGTGACTTGGCGCTGTCCGGAGAAGTGCCTTTGTCGAGGGATACCTCTTTTGACTGGTTGGAGGGTTTGGGTGTCACCTTCGGTCTTGAGTGCTTGGCCTGCATGGCAGATGGATTAGCCTCTCTGGTCGGGAGTTCATCGACTAGTTCAAAGGATTTTCGGTCACACGCATAAGCCATTTTTCGATCTCCCCGAATAGTGATGACTCCCTTTGGCTCCGGCATTTTCAAACTTTGATAACCGTAATGTGTGGCTATCAGGAATTTTGCTAATGCCGGTCAACCAAGAATTCCGTTGTATGCAGATTCAAAGTTTACCACATCAAACAAAATTTTTTCCGTTCGAAAGTTATTAGGCCTTCCGAACGTAACGATAAGAAACTTGCCCTATCGGCTTAGCGGTGGAGCAGGGAACTATGCCATGAAAAGCATATTTCACCGGTTTCACCTTTGACATGGGGACTCAGATTTCTTCCAAGCTCCTACAAATAATATATTCAAAGAACTACCTCCATCTACTAGGACTCGATTAACCCTACAATTATTAATGGTTGGTTCAACAACAATAGGAACCTACAGTCGAAGTCGAAGGAACAGGCGATCGTCTTTGTTTGAAGGAAATGCGATGTCCCACCACTTGATTGCTTGATAATGTTTGGAGATTCGACGAGGTTGACCTCCCGCTCCATGGCTTTCAGATGACGTTTGGATTCGGTTGAAGAAGATCCTCCAAAAATCATGTTGACTGTATGTTGGGGATCCTGGTATTCCATCTCTTCGTCGCCATCCTTGTCCTTTTTGGAGCTCGTCTCTCGGGTTCCTCAGATTGCGGAAATGGTCCTTCACCGCATAATAATCCTCCAGCTTCTTTTGCGGACTCGGGCGGTCGAGATCATGCCCTCGTCACGTGAAGTGGACACCACTTCTTCTTTTTTCGAATCCCTCGGTCGAGCTTTACGCCTTGCCCCGACGGTGTAGTCCTTCTTACCCTTCATGACTTTATCAGAATGGCTAGGACCTCCTTGTCGCCTGCCCGCGGTTCTTCTTCTTCTTGAGAGACTTCTTATTCTTTTTCTCAGTTTGTCCAGTCGGGGCCGAGGAATCTTGTCTTTCCGATCAATGGCTTCAAGACCACTCGATTGCTTCGCTTAGCGGTGGCATATTTGTCGCCATGTCAAAAAGCTCAACGGTTGTTCTTGGAGGGTTCATTGCTATGTCCTCCGTAAACCATCGATTTCTCAGACCTATTTTGAAAGCCTGAATAATAGATGACTCTGCGACCTTGGGTATAGAATTGCGAACCTGGCTGAACCTCTTGATGTATTGACGTAGAGTCTCATCAGAGCCCTACCGGATTCGGTGGAGATCATCCTCCTTCCTGTATGCGGTTATGCGTGCCTCGAAATTTGCGATTAGAAGGTCACAGAGTTGCTCCCAAGTATAAATCGATCCGACCGGTTGGTTCAACAACCACGACCGGGTAGACCCTTCGAGCACGGTGGGTAGATAGTTGGCCATCACATTTTCATCGCCTCTAGCAGCTCTGATGGCGGTGGTATAGATTTGGAGATATTCCAATGGATTTTGAGTTCCATTAAACTTGTCTAGATTGGCCGGTCGGAACCGGTTAGGCCAACGCATAGCTTGGAGCCCTGCAGAGAAGGCTCGACAGCCTGTGATTGATTCATGGCGCCTTCTCTGGGAGGGTGCCGGATTGTAATCGGTCAGAGACCGGTTCCTAAGATTGGAACGCTGGAACTCCGGTGTACCGATCCGGTCGTGGACATTGGTATGATGCCTTCGACCGCCTACTTGATTCATACGATGCCGAAGATCGTCAGGTCTAAGCGATGGTTCTTCTCGACGTGATGGGGGAGTAGCTTCATGAAATAACCTTCTCCCCTCGTGACTCCTTGGTCGGAATCGTCGAGGAGGCCTTGGTATCGACTGTTCCCGAGCATGACCATGCTGTCCCCTGCTGAGGGAGGAACGTTGGGATGAAGTCATAGTTTGACTCCCTGAAACCCTTTGTTCCCGATATGCTTCAGTGCGCTGCATGGTCTGTTGGAGAATTTCGGATACTTGACCTACAAGCTGTACAAAACCTGGAGTTCCCGCTAAAGCAGGATCAGAATTATTTAACATATCTTGAACACGTCGCAAGTTTTGTACGATTCTATCAAGGTCTCGGAGGTTCAGACGGGTCGAGGTGCACGCAGACCAACCTCCCCGACCCTCGGATTTGATCTGCCCTATCAACTACTCTAGGTGGGGCAATGCCAGGCGAATTAGTTGATAGACGTCGATCAGTTCCGTGGACTCCGGAAGTTGGTGCCTGACGGCTCGGATCATCTCTAACAACACGTGATGGCGTGGTAGAGAATGTAGGACCGTGCAGGGCATCTTGATTTTCATCTCCGATCGCGTTGACTTCGTGCCTCCGGCGATCGATCTTCCGATGAGCTTCCATCGTAACTAATGGAGAGCTTATCGCTGCCGCCAAGTTTCACGACGAGAGCGGTCGGAAATAGCACCTCCTGAGGTCTCCTTAGCCTGATTCGGCGTACTGCCGATCGTATGCTGAGCGTGATCATCCCCACATGGCCCATGACCGATGGAGGCTTCATCGACACCGCGTACGGATGTCGGTTGACTCTCGAATTGCCGGCCCGAGGAGAATATCTTTCACCATGATTTCATTGAGGGTATAGAGATTTTCGAGTGGTGGTGCTGAAATTTCTTCACCTGTTTTGCCGGTCGGAAAGGCCGGGCTTGAAGAGATCCCCTGACATTCCGAGCTGATCGAAATGGCTGGTTCCTCTGATTGTGCCACCGGTAACGGTGGCGCATCCTCGTCCATCCGGTCGATCTCGCTATCGTCGGCGATGTGCGAGCCGGCGGAGGATGAAGAGGAGGATGATCTGCCATTTTCTTCCATGGCACGAATGCATCCTTCCATATCGAGGTTGGCGTAGTCCGCCAAGTCGAACCAATTCTCCTCATTCCAAACCCCGGGCATATTCGCATTAGCGATTGCAGGAACTTGGGTGAGGATTTGTATGAGCGAAGAGTTTCTTCAGGAAACTTACGTCTTCTTCCCCACGGACGGTGCCAGCTGTCGATGATCGAATTGTCGATCTTATGAAAATAAAAGGAGGAAAATGACGTGGAGTATCCTGGAAGAGAATGGGGGCTGCTCTTTATTAATATGAACTGGGATTACAAGACTTGACTAGGGACTATCTCCAATTACACCGTATGTATTGAATACTACGCTGGCTTCGTGTTGCCTTCGTTGTTCGGCCGTTGTTCATGCGTGTCTCCTCGTCTTCTGCGTTCCATCATTAAATAACTCCGAAGAGGTGGCGATTATTCTTGGAGAAGACGCCCTAATGAAACGTTATAACCGGTTTGGAGGTTTAAGGCGCTTAACAATGTGCTAATCGCCTTGCGGTTAAATATTTGTGAGACTCTTAACCGTAAGGTGGTTTATCGTCAGTGTCTTGTATATCATCGTATAGTATGGAACGTTTCGCATGTATTCCATTCATCATACGATTGATGGTGCCTGTTCATAGCATTTCAGCGCCTACCGGTCAAACCTAATCCGACCAGGGTACCCATCGTGTAACCTCTGGAATCCTTACGACCAGTGAGGTCGTTAGTCTTAGGGGTTACGACCATGAAGACGTATGATCTTTTATGTATTTAAATTAATACATGGAGGTTTTAATCCTCGTCAGCTGTGTTGTCTGAATTTGAAGTGAACACACACAACAACAAGATGAGGGGAATGTTGCAGTTACGGCAAATTGCAGATGTGAAGCTATCACGGACGGTTCTATTATGGAACCATCTGTGATAATAGAACCGTCTATGATATGTCAATTATCACAAACAGTTCTATAATAGAACCGTGTGTGATACGTTCCATATCATAGACGGTTCTATTATGGAACCGTCTGTGATAAGTAATCACAGACGATTCCATAATAGAACCGTCAGTGATATGTCAATTATAAGGACCCCTAGGGCTCGCCCGTTCATCTTCTCAGTGCACCTAGCCCCTTAAGCTCTTGCGTGCTCGTTCGCCTCCTCTAGGGCTCGCCCGTTCACCCCCCTTAACCTCCGACATCGCCGCCTCCGACCTTGACGCCGCCGCCTCCGACCTCGACGCCGCCACCTCCGACCTCAACGCCGCCGCCCTCGACATCGGCAACGCTGCTCCGCCTCGACTTGCGGCCTCCTCCCCGTGTCGGCGTCCTCCCTCTGCTGGCCTCCTCCTCGCGCCGTCCTCCTCCCCGTGTTGGCCTCCTCCCCTGCACCGGCCTCCTCCCCGCGGCCTCCTCCCCCGCGCCGTCCTCCTCCCCGCGTCGGCCTCCTCCTCTACACCGGCCTCCTCCCTTGCACCGGCCTCCTTCTTGCACTATGAAGGTTAATCCTCGACTGTGAATGTTGTATTTGAGAT
Source organism: Phyllostachys edulis (assembly GCA_036346405.1). Taxonomy (NCBI): domain Eukaryota; kingdom Viridiplantae; phylum Streptophyta; class Magnoliopsida; order Poales; family Poaceae; genus Phyllostachys; species Phyllostachys edulis. The sequence goes on from CM070556.1 coordinate 13,557,036, forward strand.
TAATGTTTGATATGAGATGAATGGGGAGAACCTATCCTCTGCTCCCTCCACTGTGGATTCATGATATTATGCTAGGTCAGTTAGATGCATGGTTAGGGTTTGGTCCCTGGATATTGATGGGGTCTGTGAGATATATCAAAGTGAATTTTGTGGGCTTAATATTGCTCTGTGATTGGAATGGTCTAATTCTAAAATTGGTAAAATTACTAGTTCAATTTTGAGCTCTACAAGATTGCTTGCTGCTGTCATAGTAATCACCAGTTTGCCTGCTGGTGTCAAATTGTATTTAGAAGTGGATATTGATGGTTCATGATGATCTATGGTTGACAGATAGTATCATTTTGAACTTCTTATACATGTGATTGTTATGTCAGTTTAGTTAAGCTTTGGATAGAGCTCAAAATCTGAATTTTAGTGTTCTTATCCAATTTATGAAGAGAATAGACCTTAGTGCTGAGATGGCCAAGTTTGTTTCTTGTGCAACTCGCCATATGAGAGCTCACATTAATTTCAAATTTTTGTGCTCTGTGCTAATTTCAATCATATACATGTGGTATATGTTTAGCATTTCAATCAATTTAAATGACTTGAATGATTTACATTTGATTATGCTAATTTGGTCATTTAAATGCTGTTGGATTAATGCTTTGTTTTTTCAAATTTATGCTAGAATTAATTATGATTATTTGCTAATATTGCACTTATATAGATAGATAGCAAGTAAGCAAGATTGTAGAGGCACCGTCTTCGCTGCCGTCATCGACGTCGCCGAATGCATCTGGATGTCCGACGATAGCGATACGTAAGCGAGATGGGAGAGGGAAATCGAAATTGCCTATGGGCCGACTGATCATCATGGAGGTTAGTGACGTTGGGGTCCCTCGGAGTCTCCAGAGATCAGCGGTGAGATTCCGGACCATCTGCGGGATACTTGCAAGGGAACGGGTCCCCATCACCACACCAAAATGGAAGTCTCTGACGAATGTAGAGAGAGACACGCTGTGGACAGAACTTTCAGCCGCGTTCACTATCCCAGAAGCAGACCAGGCACGGGTGGAATGGCATGCGTTGCTAGCGATGTGTCAAGCGTGGATGACCTTCAAAAGCAAGCTTATCACGAAGTACGTGAACACGGGTCGGACGCCCTTCGCGATGTTTCCATTCTTGTCATGGGATATATGGGACGAGTTTGTGCGGATGAAGACGACGATCGAATTTAAGGAGCAAAGTGCAGCGCACAAAGCTCTCCAGGCACGAAACAGTCACCCCCACAAACTCGGCTCCGCTGGGTACGCGGGTAAATCCGTGGAATGGGCGGCAGAGGATGAGAACGCAACTGGGCCATTTCCTGAGATCACAGACCCATGTGCCCTAAGCTGGTTAAAAGCGAGGGCAAAAGTCTCGTCTCCGGGCAGCATCTCTTTCACAAACCAGGCAGACTAGGAAGTGTCCCAACGTCTGGTAAATATGTCGAACTACCTAGTTGTTAATAAGTCCATAACTTCATAGTGTCTATAATAACATGATGACCTCTTGTAGCATGAATTGATTGCCCAAACTTCCCAAGGCTCCTTCCAAGTAGACAGGGAGAAGGATATGCTATCTACGACCCTAGGAAACAAGGAGCATGCGGGGCACACGCGAGGCCTTGGGGTTACCGTACCTTGGAGTTATGGATTCTGAGGCGACTACGACATGTATAGGAGTAGGAAGAGATCCAAGGCCAAGCATGAGGACCGGTTGGTACAGATGCTTACTGCAAAATTTCAAGGACAGATAACACAATTGCAGGATCAAATGAATCAACTCCTGAACCAGTCGCAAGCTGCCCCCGTTATTTTGGGAGCCAATCCTCCTTGACATCGGAGTAGCGTCGCGTCCACGCATAATTCTGAACATGATGATGTCCAATTACCTATTGACGACATCAAGGTAATGTACATCTCTAGAATACTCCAAAGATAGACCTATAGGACGCCTTAGCTAATTGTGTATCGTTTTGTTGGAGCTGACGCCTTACAAGCTCCAAGTGAGGATGGTTGGGCCTATTTCTATTGAGGTTGGGCAGGGGATGGCGTATCCATGCCAGGAAAGGACAGTGCAGCATGGTGCCTAGCTAGCGCAGGGTTACGCCAGGGTCCAGGTGGACATGGTACATGATAATTTCATGGCCGTCCCGCTGGAGATTCGCTAGAATGAAGACATCGGAACACTAGGGGATGCCATCCACACTTTTATCCAGTGGCCCAAGAAGGACATCGCCCTAGAGCTAGCAGTACCGCGATCTCGATTCGATCATTCCTCTCCAAAGGACCCTCGATGACTCCACCTCATCCTTCGCCTCAGAAGACCACCTCATCGGTTCCCGCGGAGAAGACGCTGAAGGAACAAGAAAAGCGTGCCGCCGTATCGCTTCCCGTGGAGAAGACACCGAAGGAACAAGAAAAGCGTGCCGCCGTATCGGTTCCCGAGTTGTCTCGCAAGAAGACGTGTAGCGGGCAAGTCGCTAAGGCCAAATCGAAATCGATGAACATTAAGGCGCCTCCCAATCCCTCGAAATACTCCATCGAAAAACTATTGTGCTCCGACATAGTATTAACCCGCGTTGGATTAGGTTGTCAGGCTTTGTATCTCTGGTACATGCGGAAGACCGAAAAGAAGGGGTGTGATACTAGAATCACCATCAGATACAAGGATGACCATTTCTTCAACAGGCCGGGCCACTTCGTCGTGGGCTTCAGCGACTTATACAACCTTTTCAACCTCATTGCCCTCGACGCCTCGCTTCTACGATGTTGGACACTGTAAGTGTGTACAATCAAGTTCTACATTCACGTAATACCGATAAATATCACAACTCATTGCTTATGTACAGATACATGATGAAAAAAGCTGAGGAATGGTCCGAACCGGTGGGTTTCCTCGACCCACACGTGGTCTCTATGCAAACCATCGAAATGCATTTATCCTTCGCCAAGAAATACATAATCATGGATTGCTTCGTCAAGACAACAAGGACTACATGTTGGTGCCCTACAACTAGGGGTAAGTGCTTCACTACTTGCTATATAAATTTCATTTGTACTTTATACGCAGCACGAACTTATGTTTAATGACTATAGCGACATACATGACTAGGTACCACTGGATCCTTTTAGTCATTATACCAAAGAGGAACAAGGTAATATACCTTGATTCCCTAATCAAAGAAACAAAGACGACTTCAAAGATTCTAACGTAAATACTCGATGTGTATGCTCATTTCCTCCATACATAACTCTATTGTAGTCTTCCTTCGTTTGAAATGGCCGAGGATAACTTTTTGGAATCATATAGTTCGTTCACCGCCTATTTTGATCGGGGAGGACTAAACAAGGGGGGATCCAACAAGACACTGACACATAGGACACAATTTTCGGTACGTGCTACAACACAATAATGCTATATCATACTTTCTAATAATGCATCTCGAACTGACTATACCTATATATGTAATTCTATTTTTGTAGTGCCGCCAGCAAAAAAAAAATGATGAGCTATGTGCATTCTACGTTTGCCATCATATGCAGCAAATCATTAGTGCTAAGATGAAGGATCTCGAGGTTTGTCAATCTCAAAATAATTATTTCCAAATTATAAATTTAAATATATATGCTTACCACTTTACTCTTGCTAGCGACAGGTTTTGATGATAGAATTAGATCCACTCGTTGCGAGAGAGATCGTGTACGTTCGAGGGAACCTCTGCACCTTCATCAAGACAACTATCATTAACCCCAACGGAGACTTTCACTCCGTCGCCGACCCAAAGTTTCACCCCGTCGACACCTCTCAACCACGTGCAAACAATTGATTCAATTGTAATTATAGTAAGAATACTTGAACAAATTCTTTTGTAATTTATTTTGAGTAATGATCACTTTGGGTTGTCAACAATTGATTATCTTTGATGTATCTGTTTTCTGCATTCTTGTTTTCAGAGGGCATGGCTAGCAATTCCTGAGGCTAGCCAAAAATAAAAAAAAAAGTAGTTATGGTAATGAGCTATCACATGCGGTTTTTTGTTGAAACCGTCTGTGAAGGCATGGTATCACAGACGGTTTCCATTAAAAACCGTCTGTGATACATACCATATCACAGACGGTTCTATTTAGAAACCGCCTGTGATATTATCAAATATCACAGATGGTTCTATTTGCAAACCGTTTGTGATATTTGAGAATATCACAGACGGTTTCTAAATAGAACCGTCTATGACATGCTACGTATCATAGAATATGAATAATTTTGGAATCAAAGCTTATGAATCTATAGAATCAAAATCATTGCACATAGTTTGCACATATGAATGTAAATGAACTTCTACATGGATAGAGGTGAGTTTCTACAGGTTGCTGCTCTTATCTACTTGACATGAAGTTATCTTATTAATATTCATGTTCTTTTTACAGAAGTTTGTGGTCTTCTTATTTAGTATGAAGAAATTTACCGCTCGGTATTAAAATACTTGAGCAAGATGTGATTGTAATTATCTGAGTCTTAATTATTTGTTTCAGCATATTTTATATGTTTTACTGGACTTGTATTCAAATATTATCCATGAAGCACTCATATTCCAATTTCTTACAGCCATGCACTAACATGTTTTTTTTTCTCTCTTTTGATAACCTAGATTCTCAATCCTTGTGAGAGTTTTCCAAATAGTGGCCGCCTCCTCCCCGAGCCCGCCTCCCCTCTTCTCTATTCTTGATCTCTTCTCTACAAAATCTCTAAGAAGTGGTTGCTTTTGCCTTTAAAACCGGCTTCATATATAGAGAAGTGGCTGCTTTTGCCTTTAAAACCGCCTTTTGCCACTGCTTGGGGATTTTGTAGAGAAGAGGCTATCAAAGACGGTTCCAACTACCAACCGTCTGTGATACGTAAGCTATCACAAACGGTTTTATCTATAAACCGTCTGTGTAGTCAGCTATCACAGACGATTCTGAGTTAATAACCGTTTGTAGATGACCTCATGTCATCACTGACCTATAAACTCAGACGGCTCACGAAACCATCTGATGACGTTTTTGAATCGTCTGTGAAGACTTTTTCTGTAGTAGTGAGACACGGTTAGTGTATATTGTATATAATTTTTTGGTACAAAGTATGAGTTCCTGTTACAATGCACAGGCATATGACTAGTATCTATACTAATTAGATGTTCTTCTAATAGTCTCCACGTATAGGAAGGTAAAATAAAATTGTAATTTCTATATTAATCAGAGAAAATAAAAATAGTTAGAAATTCACATGTTAATCGGATAAAAAAATCTTGAAATTCCCAAATTAATTGTAAAAAGAAAACTCCTTGACCATTTATTCATGTAATATACAATGTAGATTAGCTATGGATATTAGCGTGGCTTACCGAAACACGCACAATTCATACGGTCAAAGCTAAATCGGCATAAAAAAAAGGTTAATGCTTATCTACGTCACGGACTCGTGTCTTCAAACCAAAACGAAAGAGTAATGCACGTCTTCTAGATAAAAAGGACGGACGACGAGGACCTGATCTTGGCAAGACACTGCCAACTCTGCCTGGCAGCTTCTTCCCTTCCAATTAATGCTCTTTAGTTTTGGAAATTCAACAGAAGTTTTTTTAAAAAACCTAAATTCCTAATAGCTCACATGAGCATATTGATCTCCCCAAACCACAGTACGCTCAAATTAATCCATATGTTTTCCCACCTTAATCTAGGAGAAAAAAATAATTTCTACATTAACTAGATGAAAGAAAAAAGATAGAAATTCGCATGTTAATCAGACTTGCCCATGTATTCATTTTTTACAGGTATAATCTAGAGCTTAACAAACATGTTATATCTCTTAATGTCCTCGTATAGAAAGACCTACTCAATCGGATCGACATGAAAAAATGATGCTGCACACAATGACACACCCAAATCATAACTAGGAAACAAGACAAGGCCAAATAAAACCATGATTAGTGGATTACCAAGAACATAATATGCATGGAGGAGAGGAAAACGTAATGCCACGGTCTCCAAAATTTTTATAAGATTGATGGGTTGTGATTTCTTGATGGAGCTGGATTTCGTGCTTTACATAACTTGCATGTATGTATGGCATTGAGTATATACTATCGGAGATCCATTCCTCGCAACAATTGTAGGTAAGATAAAAGCTAGAAATTCCCACATTAATTCATAAAAAAAGAAAAGCTAGGATATCATCCATCTATAACAAGATCGGCTCAAATTAAGTACCATATAATGCACGTGTGTACAAACTACATAATTAGCAAGTAGAAAATAGGCCGTCTCCGAGGTCACTACAACATTTTTGCATGTCCACATGAGATCTGTCTGTGTTCAAGTGTATGCATGCTAGCCTGCCTGCCTGCCTGCGGGCTTTTCTTCAAGGTGCATGCAGACATTCCTGGCTTTACACGCTGTTTCCAATTAATCACACTAAGGCCCGCCTTGCAATTATCCACTAGCTAGAGCGCTAGACCAGAACTAAAGAGCATTAATTCGGAATACAAGGCAACACATCATAGTGTTAAAGATAAAATTCGAATTAAAGGTAAATTCGGTCTTAAACTATATTTGGAAAGAAAGTTAAGTCAAATTCAGAATTACTTTTAATAAACATAAATTCGGAATAAAAGTATAATTTGGTGCTATATAACTTCATATTTGGAAATTAAAGTATATCCAAAATAAAGTTAATTCGAAATAATTTACTGTAAAATAAAAGTATATACTGGATTTAGATAAAAAAAACAACACATGTGTTTTGTAAAATTACTAGCACCTGCTGGTGCACGGTTGATAACTAGTGTACATAATTTCACGCCGAACAAAGGCAAAAGCTAGCCGGGTCTCGGACAGATCGGCCGGCCACCGTACCGCCGAAGGAAATCCGCACGCTACCTAACTGCGCACGGGGGTATCGTGCGAAGGATGGATACACATGCATCTATCCACTAGCTAGACCAGAACAGATCGGCGTACGTACGCTTGTTCCTTCGCCATGTCACGTCGTACTCCGCATATATACATCCAAGCCGTCCAGTTGAGGTCTTGGGGAAGTCAGACTTGTCGTTCGGGTTAGGTTCAAACTGCATGCATGCTGCCAGTAAACGCTTGAGAGTTACTGCACACGCTAACCGATCGAGAATGACAACAGCACGTGGCATCGGCTAGATTGGAGCCATCACCATATCCAAAGTGACGAGATACTGAGATAATCTGCAACGTTGGATTTTAGCAGGTTCAAAAAGCTATTTTAGATGGCTGAAATCGGTTCAATATAATGGAGCAATCGATTCCAACAAAATTAATAACTTTAGTTTAGAGTCTACATATTCAAGCACAATAAAAAAAAATTATGTGGCCGACCTATAAGATATTGGAACAAGGAAGACAACAAATGAACCAACCGGAAGTTGCCTTACTCTTGCCACCAACGACTTGCCTCATCACCGGCCATGAGAAGGAATGCGGCCACCGAGAGGATGGGGATGGGTTGCTCACCAGTCGCCGCCTCCGGATCCGGGCAGCGGGGGCCCGAGGAAGTGAAAAGCATCTCTAGAAAAGCGTCTCTATGGGGGATTTTCATGTAGTGAAAACTTGACTGAAAGTTAAGAAAAATTTAGGCAACCGTACAATAGAAAACCTTGATTCTTAAACCCAACCCATATTAGCCATTACCATATCCATATTTATGTACATCTTGTTCTTACTGAACTTTGAAGAAAGTGCTGCCATATCCTGTGCTGTCCTCAAATGGACTGCCACCCTTGTGATCCCAGCACCCTCTTGTGAACTAACGCACATGAATGGGTTAATTCATCATTAGTTTGTAGGTGATTTGCACTTGCATTTGTGTTTTCAAGTTAATTACCTCTGGTATTTTTTGATTGCGTCGCATATCTTTCGTAAAAAAATGATTAGCGCACAACACAAGTGGGTGAAGGATAATAACTTCTATAATTTTCTGGTACTTGATCTGGTGTCTCTGAACGACCTTCTTAATATTATTAATTACTCGTTCCGCAAATTAGATCCAAGCATTCAACAACATCACCATAGCCATATGCTTGATTATACTCACGGTCCAGAAGAAAATTAACACGGTTACTGTTATGGTAGTCCTGACTTGCAGAGATGCCTTGTTTTCGACTAAACACCTACGATTAGAGTGCATCGTTTGACCCATTTATGTCCTTTACGGGGCAGTGAAGAATCATTTTGTATGTGATCCTTTTATTTTATGCTTATTGCTTGTTTACAAGAGATGGTGAGGTTTGTGTCATCATGTTGATTTGATAATTATGACTATATTTTTTCGAGTATAATTGACTATATATGCTTCCTTTCTCCATTCCAGCAATTTTCAGTTGTTGCAAGAACTGTTCCAATTGTGGCTCGAGCTTGGCAGCATAGCACAATGCGGGTCTACATATGTCCGACGGACAGCCTGGAAAGCGCTCGCACGTCACCATCCGACGCGCCATCTCCAGGACCCCAGCTCCTAACGCGTCACACTGAACTGTATAAATAACAAGCGTCGTCGAGCTTCCCCTAACTCCCATGCATTGATACAATTGCGATCGAGCTACCTACCTACGACTCGCGCGCAGCCTTTACTCGCACCAAGTTGACAAACATGTCGGCATCACCGCCGCCGTCGGAGCAGCGCGTGTCACCGTCCAGCGCCGGCGGCGCGGCGGAGAAGAAGTACAAGGTCGTGCGGCTGCGCTAGTGGGGCAAATGGGTGTCGGAGATCCGGCTGCCCAACAGCCGCGAACGGATATGGCTCGGTTCCTACGACAACCCGGAGAAGGCCGCGCGGGCCCTCGACGCGGCCTTCGTCTGCCTCCGCGGGCCCGGCTCCGAGGCCAGTCTCAACATTTTTGCGTGTCCACATGAGATAGTACAGGTACAAGGTCTCTACTCCATTGTGCTAACTTATTGATAACCGATCTGTCTCTACTCCATTATGCTAGCCTGCCTGCCTCTGCCTGCCTGCGGGCTTTCTTCAAGGTGCATGCAGACATCCTGACTTTACACGCAGTTTCACGCCGAACAAAGGCGAAAGCTAGCCGGGCCTTCGACAGATCGGCCGGCCACCGTACCGCGGAAGGAAATCCGCACGCTACCGAACTGCGCACGGTGGTATCGTGCGAAGGATGCACACACATGCAACTTATGGCCCGCCTTGCAATTTTCCCACTGACCGGAATTGATCGGCGTACGTACGCATGTTCCTTCGCCATGTCACGTATTACGTACGTTAGCGAGTAACCGATCGAGCATGTCGTACTCCGGATATAACCATACCAAAATTTTAATATTATTCTAATAATTTGGTTAGTATTTTGTCTATGCCAAAATTTAGTGTTACCCTCAAAAATTTAGCCGTGCCCAGCTCTTTCTTCCCAAATCCCTGGTTCGATGCGGGCGGCCAACAAAAAATTGGCTGGGCATGAAGCAAACAATGTGACAGATGGCGCAAGCTTATTGGATGTGGAAAACACATTAATTGTATGTTCAGTTTATTTCAAGGCCATAAAAGGATCATATTTCCTAAACCGAGTATCCGATTTGTGATTCATTTGAACTGTTGTGTTCCTTGTCATTTTATCAACAAAACAAGACCCATGTTGACATATTTTGGGGCAAAAAAAATTATATGTCAAGCGGGACCCGCGTGTCATACTCATAATTTTGGCATGGCTATAATCCAAACACATCAATTTCAGTATTACCCGTGAATTGGTATAGCTACGTTCGAAACACTATTTTTTTACTCTTGTTTTGGCACTGCCAAAATTTTGTTATAGCTTTCTAGAGTTACAAACAAACCCATGTACTTCCACGCCGTCCAGCTGAGGTCTTGGGGAAGTCAGACTTGTCGTTCGGGTTAGGTTCAAACTGCATGCATGCAGCCAGTAAACGCTTGAGAGGTTACTGCACACGCTAACTGATCGAGAATGACAACTGCACGTGGCATCGGCTAGATTGGAGCCATCACCATATCCAAAGTGATGAGATACTGAGACAATCTGCAACATTGGCAACAAATGAACCAACCCGAAGTTGCCTTGCTCTTGACACCAACGACCTGCCTCATCGCCAGCCATGAGAAGGAATGCGGCCACCGGGAGGATGGGGATGGGTTGCTCACCAGTCGCCGCATCCGGATTCGGGTACCGGGGGCCTAGGGAAGTGATCCTTGCTGGTCGCCGCCTCAAATCTGGCTGGCTGCCGGGAGGGATGGTGGAGCGGTAGGGGTTGGGCCGAGGCGAGCAGCAGTGTTGGTGAGGGTAGGATAGAGGCGATGGCAATGAGGGATAGGTGGAGGCGAGCAGCAGCGTTAGTAGGGGACTGGGCAGAGGCAACGTTGGTGCGGGGCTGGGTTGACCAGTAATGGGATGGACCGAGGGGAGAGAGAGTGCGCGATGCCAGAGATTTTATTTTTTATGGTTTTTTAATACACATGGGTCCCACTTATAAATGGAACCGGATCAATACACTGGAGAAAAAAATCCCAGTTCCTTGAATACTTATGTGGCATGTCTTTGAATCAACATCGGTTCAATACAAGGGTGGAGCCAACTATAGTCCAAGACTTGGACTGAGCTAGCTATTCTTGGATCGATCTCGAATATTTTGGTGATTTTTTAAAAGATTTTCATGAGCTTTACACACTGGACATATTTCCAGGTCCCGGGATGGAGGAGGGTGGCGCTGGCGCCGAGGCGAAAAATGGCAGGCCATCGCTGGTAAGGCACGGGAGGCGTCCCACTGGGTGGGGAGGGGGAGATGGTGGTGAGGGTAGGTGGTTTATATATGAGATGGGTGATGGAATATATATGTTTGGATCTAGATCCAATGGCTAGAAACACTACAATAGAACTAACTCGTAGAGTCAACTTCTTTGTATAGTAGAGACGCTTTTTTTCGCCCCTAGTCAGTTGTAAAGCCGTTTTCGAAAATGCTACATAAATGCCTTCTCATGTATCGTTGCTATGATAGTAGTAGCATTTTTTTCAAATGTCTTTAGGGATATGCGGCGTTATGTAGAGACATTGCAATAAGCCTCAACAAATAAAATATAAAAAATGTGTGCACAAGATCTTGCAAAGGTTGGTATATGCTCAAACTCAAGACCTCAAGGGAAATTCTTCTCTTAGACTTGTCATACTAGCCACCTCAACCTCATAACCTCACATGTTTAGTTATGTGTTGCAATATTATTATGTAGTTCTTTTAACACATATCAACCACCCAAAAAACGCCTCTACACTATTACAAAAAGGCTAATACTGGACGCCTCATCACAGATGGTTGACCAAAACCGTCTGTGTTACATGCAATCACAGACGGTTTTGGTTTAGAGACAGTTTTTGTTACTAGTTGCGCTTAAAACCGCTCTGTGAAGAGGTAATATCACGACGGTTCATGTTGAAAACCGCCAGAAGTATCGAGACATTTCTTGTTAATAACCGCTCGTGATATTTCTACATATCACGCATTTTCCAACAAAGAACTGTCAGGAAACATCACGACGGTTCCTAACAATAACCGCTCGTGATATTACCATATATCACGACGGTTTTTGTTATAACCGCCTCGTGATAATATCACTATAGCCCAATGCGCTTTTCTTCGCCGCCGCCGACGCGCTCTTTGTCGCCATCCGCCTGCTCCTCGATGCGCCTCTTCGCCTCACGCTCCGAATTTATACATTGTTTTATAAAAATGATCATCTGCCATCGAAGATGATCATCCCCACATACTTATAAAAAATCAGAAATGGCCGCCTCTTCCTTGTCACCGGTATTGATAGCCTACCTGGTCGCACTGTACGAGCACCTCTCTCGCTATACGTTGAACCGTGCTGCAGAAGAACACTGCTTCAACAGGTGTCTTCACCCTACGCCGAGAATTTACCGAGCAGTGACGGCCACCTTCCGCCGCCTTGACATCCTACTCACGCCATGCCTTCCGGTGATCTCCCACTTCGGCGAAGTTTACATCGACGTGGTCCTCCAAAACGACGTTGCACGCCTCCGTGAGGCTTGCCGTTATTTGACTGTAATCGAGGCGAGGCTACTGTCGACTGTGCCGAGACCCTCAAGCAAGGAAGAGAGCCTATGGGCTCAATTCTTCTTGGTTCAACGACCGAGGGTCTTGGAGACATTCAAATGAGCGCCACGAGTGGACGATTTCGTGCTTCATTCGCCGATGATCGTGAACCGTCTGATGCCGATCTTTGCCGCTTATGAAGTATTGAAGACGGAGATAGCACCTACCTCCGCTACTAGAAAAACTTTATTTATTTATAGGTTTCTACTTTTTTTTTAATCTTTTTGTAAGCGACTGGTCACGCTGTTTGGCCATATGAAAATTCCAAAATGAAAAAAAAGTTTGGAGGTGAAGTTAATTACTATATTAATTTTATGTACGAACTATATATATATATATATATATATATATATATATATATATATATATATATATATATATATATATATATATATATATATATATATATTTAATGGCACAAGTAGCCACCGCTAGGGCTTTATAGAGAAATATCATCATATGAGGCAGTTTGACCACAAACCGCTCAGGATAGTATTATCACAGACGGTTCTCGCTTAATAACCGTCATCATGAAAGTTATGTCATCACTGACCCATAAACTCAGACGGTTCACGAAACCGTCTGTGATGACATTTTGAACCGTCTGTGAATACCTTTTCTGTAGTAGTGCTAAAGAGTTGGAAAGCGTCTAAAAAAATGTCTTTACACAACATAACCTTTAGGCGAATTAGAGAGCGTATGAAAAACGCCTCTACAAGATAAAATTCTGTTTGTGTCTCAAAAACGTCTCAAAACCGCTTCTAGCATACAAAATTTTGGGGCGATTTTTAAAGTGTCTCTAAAAAACACTTCTAGACTATATAACTTATCATTTTAGAGACAAATTGAAAAGCGCCTCTAGAAAAGCGTCGCTATGGGGAATTTTTTTGTAGTGAAAACTTGACTGAAAGTTAAGAAAAATTTAGGCAACTGTACAATAGAAAACCTCGATTCTTAGACCTAACCCATATTGACCATTACCATATCCATATTTATGTAGATCTTGTTCTTACTGAACTTTGAAGAAAGTGCTGCCATATCCAGTGCTGTCCTCAAATGGACTGCCACCCTTGTGATCCCAGCACCCGTCTTGGGACAAGATTGTGCCGTTGAGAAATAACGCACATGAATGGGTTGATTCATCATTAGTTTGTAGGTGGTTTGCACTTGCATTTGTGTTTTCAAGTTAATTACCTCTGGTATTTTTTGATTGCGTCGCATATCTTTCGGAAAAAAAATGATTAGCGCACAACACAAATGGGTGAAGGGTAATAACTTCTATAATTTTCTGATACTTGATCTAGTGTCTCTGAACGACCTTCTTAATATTATTAACTACTCGTTCCGCAAATTAGATCCAAGCATTCTACAACATCACCATAGCACGGTCCAGAAGAAAATTAACACGGTTACTGTTATGGTAGTCCTGACTTGCAGAGATGCCTTGTTTTCGACTAAACACCTACGATTAGAGTGCACCGTTTGACCCATTTATGTCCTTTACGGGGCAGTGAAGAATCATTTTGTATGTGATCTTCTTATTTTATGCTTATTGCTTGTTTACAAGAGATGGTGTGGTTTGTGTCATCATGTTGATTTGATAATTATGACTATATTTTTTCGAGTATAATTGACTATATATGCTTCCTTTCTCCATTCCAGCAATTTTCAGTTGTTGCAAGAACTGTTCCAATTGTGGCTCGAGCATGGCAGCATAGCACAATGCGGGTCTACATATGTCCGACGGACAGCCAGGAAAGCGCCCGCACCACGTCACCAACCGACGCGCCATCTCCAGGACCCCAGCTCCTAACGCGTCACACTGAACTGTATAAATAACAAGCGTCGTCGAGCTTCCCCTAACTCCCATGCATTGATACAATTGCAATCGAGCTACCTACCTACGACTCGCGCGCAGCCTTTACTCGCACCAAGTTGACAAACATGTCGTCATCACCGCCGCCGTCGGAGCCGCACGTGTCACCGTCGAGCGCCGGCGGCGCGGCGGAGAAGAAGTACAAGGGCGTGCGGCTGCGCAAGTGGGGCAAATGGGTGTCGGAGATCCGGCTGCCCAACAGCCGCGAGCGGATATGGCTCGGTTCATACGACACCCCGGAGAAGGCCGCACGGGCCTTCGACGCGGCCTTCGTCTGCCTCCGTGGGCCCGGCTCCGAGGCCAGCCTCAACTTCCCGGACTATCCACCCTCCGTCGACCGAACCAGCGACCCGCAGGAGGTGCACACCGCCGCGGTATCGCACGCCAACCGAGCTACTGTACCCACCGGAGTCGCACCGGAAGTTGCTGATTCCCCCGCGCATGATTACGTGGCCTTGAGAAATAATGCGTTTGTGCCGCCGCTGCAAGTGACTGCCGCGAGCTTCGACTGGTCGCAGCTAATGGCGAACCCGCCGCCGCTCTTCTCGCCAACCGTGCTGGGGAACCACGCGTACTACTTGCCAATGTCGCCGACGGTGGCTTCCGTGGTGGCGGACGACATGGAGGAGAACGGCAACGGTGAAAGTAACCCTGGTCTTTGGAGCTTTGATTCTTGTGACCCGTATTTTCGACAATAATTGCGAGCAGTTGACATTGGAATCAATCAAAAGCTCAAGATTTCATAAGATCCACTGATAACGAAGATCCGTACGACCTCATACTCCTCCACCTTTGATGCTCTCCTGGACCACCGACCACCTGCCGCCTCCCAGAGCACGTCTGACGAGTTTATGTTAATGCCTATAATATTACTACGTAGGATTTTTTGGACGTGGATGAAAGAAAATAAAGAGAGAGAAAGATATTGTTTACAATCTTGAAATTTAATTATAGCACAAAAAATAAGAAAAATATTAAAAAATTGTGTGTTCTATAAAGACAACTAAAAAGACAAAGAAATTGCCTATACCATTTTATGAACTATCTTTAGTGTTTTTACAAAGTGACATAGAGATTGCTATAGACAAGAAATTGCCTATACCATTGTACATGCCTTAAATGGGGTTAGAATTGAAGGGCTCCAGTCAATTTAGTCAGTCACTGCAATTTAGTGTACATTTTTGTTGGTTCTTTTTCGCTCGAGTGTGCACCTTTTCATTTTCTAAAGGCGCAGTTGTATCGTTGGATTGGACCTGATCTGACCGTTATGCCTAGATCTAACTAGGTTTACTCTTCGGACCACAGGTCCAAACGGGCTAAATACAACTAAACTCACGGGTTGCCGCATGCAAGCCCTATAGCAACAGCCTTATAAGTGGTATTGGACATTCCCCCCTTAAAAGACTAGTCTAATGAGTAAGATCTCCCTCACACTTACAAGTTGTGTTTTTTTTTTCTTCCAACAACCAAATGTGGGACTATTTCCAACATTCTCCCCCTCACACATCGGTTGTGTACTTTCACAACCATAAAGGCCAAGGAGATGTTAGACGCTTAGGTTCTGATACCAATTGTTGGATTGGACCCTGACCGTATGCCTAGGTCCAATCGGGTTTACTCTCTGGGCCATAGGTCCAAACGGGCTGAACACAACTAAGCCCACGGGCTGCTGCATGCAAGCCCTATAGCAACAGCCTTATAAGTGGTATTGGATCTTCTCATTCCAAAAGACTAGTCCAATGGGTGAGGTCTCCCTCACACTTATAAGTTATGCTTTTTTTTTTCTTCCTACAACTAATGTGGGACTATTCCCAACTTGTATATTATAGCTTAAACCTAAAACAATGCTAAATTCATACGGTGTATAGTAATAGTATTTCTGTTAGAGAGTGCTACTGTAAGTTTGAGTATATTTTGTCACATTCCTTACAAAATTTGACTGACCTGTCAATGAGTATAATCCACTCAGACTGACATAATCGCTCTCCCAAGGAGCCATTTGTTTTGATGCAAATTGAACCATTAGTTGGGCACATGATCACTCAATAGAGGGGGTTGAGGTGTGTGTGTGTAGAATCTCTCTCTCTCTCTCTATATATATATATATATATATATATAGAGAGAGAGAGAGAGAGAGAGAGTTATTCTACGCCTATCCAAATTTCACCGAGCGTGACTCATGCTCGTGTGTGATCTTGTAGCCTAATCCTATACGGTCGGCCCATCAAACACAGTTACTAGGTCAGAATAGCCTATCCGCATAGAACTCAATTCAATGGTAAATGTTAGGAGTCATAACAGTAATTTGTGTGTCACGTTTACGGAACATTTTTGGGAATGCGGATTTTCCGAGCTCGTAGAACATCTGAAGGCTCCGGTAACTCCTCTTGAGACTAAGATGATCTTGGTTGAACTAAGAAATTATATCTATAATCAAATTAAATATATTCAAAAACACATATCTGCCATGAAGAATACCATATATCAATCTTTGACAAAGGCAGTGAGTCAAGCTTTAAACCGAGTTTTATTGAAGATTGGTCTCCTTTATGGGGATTCTATCGATCTCCAGAAGCTTATCCCTGCGCCCAAGTTTAAGACAAATGAAGCAGGTATTGCTGCTCAAGCTAAGATCACACCAATGGTGGCAGAGATCATAAAGAACATAGAAGCTAGTGCTCCTGCCCTTCCCTCACGTACTCCTAGCTTGAGTGTACAAAAGTGACATGTAATGGTACAAATGTTTTGTTTTATATGATATGAGATAATGAAAAGATTTTGTGTATGATAATTGTGATTATTTATCAAAGATTAACTAACTTTGTCTTGCAAACTCTTTTTCGCAAATTAAAAGTCGTATGTTTCCGGCATTGAGAGAAGTGTTTCGGGTGAACAATTGTGCAAAGATCAATATATATATTACAAAACCAATGATCCAAAGCAGTGTGTATTTAGGAAGATGAAGTCAGACTGTTGAGCTCTCATGCAATGAGAATTGGCTTATAGAAGAGGTCTTAGGCAGTTGTTATTTCCTAAATGTATACCGATGGTCATTTGATTCATAAAAACACTATGATCCATGAGCGAAATTGATCAACCGTAGGCACTTAAAAAATAGTGATCAAGTATGCGAAATGATACAAAAAATTTATGTTGAAAAAATTCAATATCTTAAGAATAACAACTGGATTTATATAATATAGAAAAAAGATACTTATACATAAAATTTACGAAGATATTCAATGTTCCATGTGTTAGATAAAACACGACCATCCTCCATAGCTAATCTAACCGATCCTAGCCTAGTGACAAAGACTACAATATATGGACCCTCTCATCTAGAGGACAACTTATTCAAGTTGGCTTGGTTCTGGATGCGCCTCAGGACCAAGTCTCCCACGTGAAGTGTTGTTGGATGAACCCTTCTATTAAAGTACCGTCTTAGCCCTTGCAGATAGGTAGCCGATTTCAATAGTGCACGATCACATCTTTCTTCTAGCAAATTGACGCCATCTTCATGTAAATCTCCCTTATTTGTTTTATCTAGGAGGTCTATATGTATGGAACCTAGTTGAATCTCACTAGGTAGCACTGCTTCTGCACCGTAGACTAGTGCGAATGGTGTTTCACCAGTTGCTCTACTTGTCGTAGTACGCAATGCCCATAAAACATAAAATAGTTCTTCCATCCAATTTTTTGAGCATGCCTTAAGGCGATGAAAAACTCTCTTTTTAATACATTGCATAATCTGACCGTTGGCCCTTTCTACTGCTCCATTACTTTGTGGATGTGCCACAGAAGCAAAACAGATTTTAGTGCCAATCTCATCGCAATAATTCTGAAACACGTCACTAATAAATTGGCTCCCATCACTACTACAAAAAGGCTAATATCGACGCCTCATCACGCATTTGTTGACCAAATCGCTCAGATATATGCAATCACGACGGTTTTGGTTTAGAGACCGCTCGTGTTATATTCGGGTCAGCGCTAAAAAGCGCTCAGAAGAGATAATATCACATACGGTTCATAGCTAAAACCGCTCGTGACTTATCACGATGGTTATTGTTAATAACCGTCTGTGATAATTCTACATATCATAGACGGTTTTCAACAAAGAACCGCTCAGGAAACATCACGACGGTTCTAATAATAATCGCTCGGATATTACTACATATCACGTATGGTTTTTGTTATAACCGCTCGTGATAGTATCACTACAGCTCCCAGTTGAAGCCCGATGAGTTTTTTCGTCATCGATGCGTCTCAATTCATCGCATCAATGCCGCTTCGGCTCCCTGATGCGTCTCTTCGTCTCACGCTCAAATTTATTCCTTGTTTTATAAAAAGGATCATCCGCTATCGAAGATGATCATCCCCACTTATACAAAAAAAACAAAAAATGGCTGCCTTTTCTGTTTCCTTGTCGCCGGCATTGATGGCCTACCTGGTCGCACTTTGTCGAGCACCTCTCTCATCAGACGTTGAACTGCAGTTGCGGAAGAACACTGCTTCAACAAGGTCTTCACTCCTCTCGTCAGAGAATTTGCCGAGCGGTGATGGCCACCTTCCGCCGTCTTGACATCCTCCTCCGCCGTGTCTTCCGGGTGATCTACCACTTTCGGCGAGTTTACTGTGTCATCGACGTGGTCCTCCAAAACGATGTTGCACGTCTCCAGGAGGCTTGCCGTCACTTGGACTGTGTAATCGAGGTGGCAGGTGACCGACTCGACCAGGCCGAGACCCCTCAAGTAAGGGAAGAGAGCCTATGGGCTCAATTCTTCTTGGTTCAATAGTCCGAAGGTCTTCGGGAGACACTCGAACGAGCACGTCAGCGGGTGGATGCATTTTAGGCTTCGTTCGATCACGAACCGTCCATCCCCGACGCCGCCGCCTACGAAGTATTGAAGACGGAGATAGCAGCCTACCTCCGCCACTAGAAAAACTTTGTTTATTTATAGGTTTCTACTTTTTTTAATCTTTTGTGTTTAATCGTCATGCCGTTTGGCCATATGAAAATTCCAAAATTAAAAAATTAAAAAGTTTGGAGGTGAAGTTACTATATTAATTATATGTTGAATTATTACTATATATATATATATATATATATATATATATATAGTTAAAGCAAATTTTCAATGAGATTTAAATGACAAAATTGACATATAAACATGTAATTTCTTCATGTCATGTAAATGTACATACAAAATAAATATACTTGAGAAAACCATTTCACAAACGGTTCCATAATGGAATCGTCTGGTGATATGGGACATATCACGACGGTTCCATTGTGGAACCGCTCGTGATATGTCGTGATATCATGGATGGTTCCATTGTGGAACCGCTCGTGATAAGTCTCTTTATTAGTAGGAGCCCTACCGCTAGGGTTTGCGCTGCTAACTCACTCCTCCCTCACGCCCTTACTCTCGCCCATTCCTCCCCACCCGAAAGTGACCCCATCGTCGACGCCATGCATTCTTCCTGTCACGATAGCCAGACACCACCAGTTCATCGCACAAGACACTCAGACGATAAAGTTTTTTGAAGTGTCATCACAGCCACCAACAACTTGTGACGCAAAGACGCCTTCCCTCTTCCTCCTCCCCAAAGATATCGCGACTTCCGGCTACCTCTCCACCAAAGGATGTCGAGGTAAGACAGATCTATCACCTATTGGTTTATGCTATTGGTATTCATGTGAACCAAGCTCCTCCTCCTCGCCCAGCCTCCCGCACCTCCAAATCAAGCTCCCTCCTCCCTGCGCCACCGGATCAAACTCCTAGTCACCCCTCGCTGCACCGCCGGCCCTGGCTCCTCCTCCCTACGCCGCAGCTCCAGCTCCTCCTCCCTCTCGCCGTCGGCTCATTGCGCCACCGGACCTCCTCGCGCCTCCAACCTCTCCGCTCTCCCACTAACGCGTAAGTCCCCTTCTTGTTTTCTTGATGTTGTCTCGTTGTTGGTTGATGTTGACAGATGGCCATTGGCCGAGCCCAGATGCTAAATATGCAATACATGCATACCTGAAGATAAGTGCATCATTGCAGAGAAGTGTAAATGTGTAATACATACATGTAGAGAGTATAGAGAAATCATAAATATAAATGAATGCAATGATCATGCAGATGCTTGTTGGCTAGTGGCACCTTGCTAGTCGTTGAACTGCTTCAATGATGTTAATAGTCTTATGTGAAATTGAATTGATAATTAGTTCATATTAATAGTCCCTTGCTCTGTGATGTAATGATGTTAATAGTCTTATGCTGAAATTGAATTGATAATTAGTTCATATTAATAATCCCCTTGCTCTGTGATGTAATGATGTTAATAGTCTTATATTGAAATTGAATTGATAATTATTTCATATTAATAGTCCCCTTGCTCTGTGATGTAAACTGAGGGCCATTGGTGTATGTGCATTAATTTTGTGCATCTTGCTTAGTTCATGTTGTGGGTTCAGATTGACAAAAATGAATTGGGGGAGGGGGGGCAAAATGGTGGGTTTGGTTAATGCTCTCTGATGGGTACTGAGGGTTTTTGATGCCGCTTCTTTCTGCTTGGTTAGCTTACATGGGATCGATGTGGTTCGGATGGAGCTTGGCTGCAATTAACTTTTCAGATTTGTGTCCCAGGTACGTATACGTCCTACCATTCTATTCTTGATCTCTTCTCTATAAAAACCTCCAAGTAGTGGCTGCTTGTGCCTTGTAGTCCCCATCCCTTTCAATGGGTTGTGAGGACGATGAGACAGCCGCCACGGGCAATCTCATTGAGCCTGCAAGTTCAAGAAGTACGGCTGCAAGGGAAAGTGTGTGGACATACAATTACCTAGATGTCATCGATAGGTAATTGGACTTGACATCAAGGAATGGTTGGTTGCTGATATATGAAGCCACTTCTATCCCACTAGGAAGTGGCTTCATGTATCTCGATCAACCATTCCTTGATGTCAAGTCCAATTACCTATCGACGACATCCGTAATTGTATGTCCACGCCCACGAGCTTTCTTGCAGCCTTACTTGAATTTGCAGGGCTCAATGAGGTTGCGCTGTGGTACTGTGTCATCCTCCTCACGACCCTCCAAAGTGGTCGAGGACTACAAACGATATATAATATATATATAAATCTGGTTTTAAAGGCACAAGCAAATATTGCTTAGATGTTATATATATATATATATATATATATATATATATATATATATATATATATATATATATATATATATATATCACACGGTTCTAAACACGAACCGCTTGTGATAGATAGTTTTCACGATAGCTTCTATATACAAACCATCTGTGATGACCTTAGTCATCACTGACCCATAAACTCAGATGGCTCCAGAAACCGTCTGTAATGACGTTTTTGAACCGTTTGTGAAGACCATTTCTGTAGTAGTGTTAGCTTTTGAACCTCAAGGTATCTCTCCTTTGGTCCATGTAAGACCTCGCTTACATAGTAGATGGGCCGTTAAGACCCTCTTCTTTCTGAAATAAGTACCACACTAACCATATTTGGCGTTGCTACCAAGTAAACTAGTAAAGGTTCATCCTCTAAAGGTGACACCAATACTAGAGGATTTGAGAGATAAGCCTTTAAACCTTTGAAGGCTTTATCAGCTTCTTCGAACCATTGAAACCCCTTATTACTCTTGCAGATCACCTTAAAGAAAGGTAAACCACATTCTCCTGATCGAGAAATAAAACGACTAAGAGCCACCATTCGACCAGTTAAGGCTTGGACCTCCTTCACTGTGGAAGGTGGTCGCAATTGTTCGATGGCTCGAATCTTCTCGGGATTAACTACAATTCTACGAGAACAAACAATGAAACCAAGTAATTTGCTAGAACAAACTCTGAAAGTACACTTTTCAAGATTAAGTTTTATCCTATGTTTATTTATATTTTCGAAGGTCTCTGCGAGATCCTTCAAATGGTCATTCTTAGTAGTACTTTTTACAACGAGGTCGTCTACATAAGCCTCTAAATTATGCCCTAGCTAACTGCTGAAGGTTTTTTTTGCATCAAATGCTGGTACGTGGCCCCAGCGTTTTTGTCGGTGTCTTAGAACCGATCTTACGTAAAGATTGTTTGATTCAGGGGGTCTCCTAGAATGGAATCACGTAGAGAGATTGACATGGGAATTTTTATACAGGTTCAGGCCTTCTCCGGAGAGAATAACAACCCTACTCCTGTGTGTGTATGGTATTGAGTGTATTCTGAACAATCAGGAGAAAAGCTAAGACTATTACAGATGATAGTGCTTGTCTCCCTGATGGCCTGATTCGATCGCCCTTTCCTTCTCTGATTGCCGCCTTTATATAGCACGTGAAGGAGTGGCCGTTTCTCCAGGTGAAGTGGCGCCTCATCACATCCTCAGAACGGACGATATTGGCAGAATCATCGGCGATAATTCCTCCACACCGCCTGACAGCAATATATCAGAGATAATGGAGTATTACGTGCTATTACTTCGCAGAGTAACAGCGTATATTGACTGTTTGAATTCCTTAATCAATTGGATCCACTTGTTTGTAGGTTTAATTGATCATAAGGTGGTCGTAGGTGACCTGGTCATAGAAGAACTTACGACCATAAGGTAGTCGTAGCAATACTTACGACTATGGGGTAGTCGTAGCATAACTTACGAGTATGAGGGTGGTCGTAGAAGAACTCACGACCACCTAGTAGGCTCCTCCCTTATAACATTAAGGGGTATACTCAGGGACCATATGACGTCATATTTACCTATAATAAGAATGGAAACGTATCTAGTGCTAATGGCTATTTGAGTGATAAGGTGCTAATGCAGACTCAGGCCGTCCGATCTGGCTCGTGTGGCTGGGATCTACAAGGGTGGAAAGCCCCAAATCACTTAAACCATTTTGCAAAAAAACCCACTGCGGTTCCTTCTTCTTGCGAAAGACACCTTAGCACTTCCTTGCATTCCATTAGCATTAGCCCCTTGATCCACAACGGATCGGCTTCCCTGGCGCCGCCCTCTCACCCGGCCGAACCACCGCCGCCGCCCTCCTTCCCCCTCCTGGCTGCCGCGCCGCTTCTCCACCTCGACGAGCCCGGCTCCTCACCTGCTCTCCCGCCACCTGCATCGAGAGGAGCCGCCCCTAAGTCTCAACCTCATTTTCAACCAGATCCAATCCTTCTGCCTTCCTCACCCGGCCGAACCAGATCCAATCCTCCTCGCCTTCCTCACCCAAATTAACCACCGCCGCCCTCCTCGCCCTTGGCGCCGCCTCCAGACCCTCCCGGCAGCCTCCTCTGCCCTGGGCGCCTCCTTCCTCCCACACAAGCGGCCCACGCCTCCACTCCCGACGCCGAGCGGCGGCGGTGCTTCCTCCAGACCTTGTCGGTTTGTCTGCGCCCCACCCTACCTCACCGGCGCCTTGAGCCGCCTCCCCGCCCCTAGTGCCACCCTCCTTCCTCCTCTGTCGTGGCCTCCACCGCTGAGGACCACCGCCACCGCCTCCTCCACCACCTCCACCGCCGCCGCCCCACTATTCCAGGCTGGCGCTCCCCTTGTGGCCGACCTTCGCTGCGCCACCTCTGCCACCGTCGCTCCCTCCGCCTCATTCGGTTCTGCTGCCACCATTACACCAAGGAACCATGTAAGTCCATTAGCCCAAGTCTGCCTCGTGTTCTTGAACATGTTCTGTTTGATGTGTAGTGCTTATTTTTTTTCAGTAGCATATTTGTCTCTGGCGTAGAAGATGGTGACAACTGAGAAGTTGATTGGAAGACAAGGTAATCGATGCCTCAAAGATATGTAATCGATGTATGAACTCAGAATGATAATGTGCTGAAGCAGATATTGTAATTGACGATGGAAGTATGCCTCAGTATATGTAACTGATGTATGAACTCAGAATGATGACAACTGAGAAGTTTGGCAATTTCGTGTAATGTCATGTACTTGAGAATAACAATATGACAATATAATGTGATTTTTGAGCAATCGCAGTATCGTTGAATGTGTATGGATGGTTGAGCAATCGCTTGTCGACAAGCATCGGTGAGAACACAAATGAATGTGTATTGATGTTTTGAATCGAATGTATGTTGTTGTCGACATCTCAATGTGTATTGATCTGAATGTGTATTGAATCGAATGTATGTTGTTGTCGACATCCTAATGTGTATTGAATCGAATGTATGTTGTCGTCGACAATTGATGGTTGTTGTCATGACCTTGATCTTGATGCTTGTTTTGCAGCTATCTAGCCATCGTGCTCAGAGTAGCTCCTGTGTCATTTCTCGTTTGCTAGACTCTTCTGGTTAAACTGTCTGTGCCACCAAATAACATCCGTTTGTAAAGAGCCTAAGAGGTACAACATAGCAATATGTAGTCAGGTTTGCACAAGCAAAGGCTAACCAAATAAGACTCAACTCAGCATGCGCACCATCAGAAATTCCTTGATCTTGAAATTCCTTGATCTTGAAACTGAATGTGAATTGATGGATGTTAGTTCAAGCAGATGAGATGAGATCAGATCGGATGTGAGCTTGATCTGTGCATGTGCATGACTGTGAAATTCCTTGATCTTGATCTCTTCTGGTTGAATTGTCAGGTTTGATCTCTTCTGGTTGATCTGTGCATGTTGACTGCATTTGTACACCATCAAAACAGGAGAAATGGTGTTCATATGCACAGTCCTTCCCAGTTTGGGGGCAAACAAAGGTGTTCATATGTATATTTGAAGTAGCATGCATGTATCCCATATTTTGGAATTAACACTTGGAACAAATGAAAAAGAGCAACAATCACTTGTGTCATCCTGCTTCATAGAAACAGTTCTAAAATTTTGAATCCTTCTTCTAAACAAGAGCAACATACCCTCCGACATAAAAATAAATCATCAATAGCACAATGTTTGCTTTAATGAATATACAGCGATAAACTTATAAAAGGCTTACAGAATCCAAAAATACTTCAACACCAAGAATTTCTACAGAGTACAAAAACAAATGCTTGTCCTCTTATGTTGTGAGCATATATGCAATAATTTCATTTGACATTTGAAGTAGCATCCTGGGTGTCAATTTCTTGGTTCCCTTTTTCTCTGGAAATAGTATAGCCTCCTTGCTGGAATGTTAGCCTCCTTGTTGGCATGCTACACCCTGACAATGAAGCGATAATGAAACAATCAAGATAGTTAGTAACAAAATAAATTGACAAATTCTGAGAACAATTTGGCATCATTACCTTACTCAATTAGCTGTTGTCCTCAAAGGGCAATTACGGCTATCATGGTATGCCATCTCCTTACATGACCTACACATGCGTGGCACCTTTGTTTTGTTCTCCACATTCTCGCCTTTCTTCGTGATCTGCCTTTACCTTCATCTCCGGCTTTATTCTCTTGCACCTACCCTTAGAGTTAACATCATTTGGTACCTTTATGCTGACTTCCTTAGGGATGGGACAACCTGCAAATGCTTCAATCTCTTCAGCTCTACTTACAACATTATCAGGAATCAAAGGAGTCACTTCTTCCCCAAATGTGACAAACCGATCCCTAAGAAATTTCAAGCCCTCGTATGTTCCTCCTCCACGGTGAATTAATTCCTCCATCTTGCTGCGTATTTCTGATGCCAACTTGTCTTTAGATGTTTCGATTGCACTCCTTGGTATTTCTTGCAACAAATTGCCCTCTCCATCGAAGATGTCATCCTTAGTTACCATTTTCTGAGGCCCATACACATGAGTTAACACATTGGTACAATAAAGGGTTTTCCCTCAAATGTGGCGGTACCTTTACTGGAAGCTTTTGCAAAATATGCCACATGCATAACCTATGCGTGCTAGTAGGGAAAACAGTGGAAATTGCAGTCTTCATGCCAGTATCTTCATCGGTTATGATAAGCCTAGGTGCAACTCCTCCCATTGCTTTCAAGAATGTACGAAACAACCATACGTGACGCCTCGCACTTCTCATTGCTTAATAATGCAGCCCCAAGCAAGACACATGCCTTATGGTGATTTACTCCAAAGAATGGTGTGAAGATCATGTTATAATGGTTGGTGTTATATGTAGAATCAAATGACACAAGATCTCCAAAATGGACATAATTTTTCCGACATGTACTATCCGCCCAAAATGCATGTACCAACCTACCCTTGTCATCAACAACATAATCAAAGTAAAAGGAAGGATTTATGTCATTCGTCCTACAAAGATTGTCAACAAACATCTGAGCATCCGATGACTTAATACAGCTTCTTAGATCTTTATGGTAATTCTGCAAGTCTCTCCTCGTGCATCCCACATTCTCAAATCCACCCTCACTAATACGGAGATATCTATATGCCCCGCTTGTGCCAATGCCTCCTTTATGACATGTGATTAATGCACGCTTGGCCTTCTCATTTACTTTCCTATTAGACCTTATCAATTGTTGTTTGCTAGGTGATACAAATCCATGTGTATGCGACTCAACAAATGTCTCCACCCTAAACTTACCATCGCAAGTGCGTTTTACAGCTAAAATTGCCTCACAGCCACACCTAGTTAACTTCCTGACATATTTCCTTTTCTTTGACTCGACGTTGTCCTTATCTTTCTCAGACCGGAAGCCTTCTCTTGAGCACATCCATCGCTTCCATCTCGTAACACCATTGACATCCGTATGCGGACCAACACGGACTCCAAACCCAGCTGAATGTGCATACGTCTTGTAGAATTCCTCGGCAGCGTCCAAGTCATCAAAAATCATCCCTTCAAATGGCTTGATAGCTGGGTCAACACAAGGTGTATAAGAAGAACCCTGCAATGCAAATGATTAAGTGTGAAGTATGATCGAATGACCGATAAAATCAAACACGTGCACAAAACACGATACTTACTATGAATGGTGTGCCTCCGCTCTTTTCCGGGGTACCAAAATGAATTAATTGTTGGCGAGGTGAATTAATTTGAGCGACACAGTGCGCATCAAGGCTTCCTTGTCCCAGCAAAGCTAATGTCACGCTCTCATTGGCCATAGATTCCATGCCTGCTACATTGTGCCAAACACACAAAGCGAAACTTATATCTTCAACTATTCATCGTAAGAGTTAATATCGACAATGAATCAAACATACGAAGTAAACGTGTCACAGTTAACATCGACTTGAGGGGTGCGTTAAATGTATGTCGATCTTGAATTCTAAGTCGATACAATGTTTTTTTCAGAATATTGTAATCGGCTATTCGATTTAGTGTGACAAAATATGTTCCAGATTAATCTATTCTATTCATGGCATGCACCGAAGATGTGATACCTGCTCGAAGGACCAGGGAAGGTGAGGCATCCCTGGATGGTGTTTGGCGCAAGCAGGGGCTGTGAGGCTTGGGCGGTTCGTCCGGGTGAGAGGAAAGGGCGGCGGCGGCGGCGGTTCGCCGGGTGAGAGGAAGACCAGCGAAGGCGAGGCGTCCCTGGATGGTGCTAGGGCACGGCGGCAGGGGCCAGGGAGGGCGGCGGCGGTTCGTCCGGGTGAGAGGAAAGGCACCGGGTGAGAGGAAGACCAGGGAAGGCGGGGCGTCCGGGAGGGGGCTGGAGCACGGCGGCAGGGGCCAGGGAGGGTAGCGGCGGCGGCGGTTCGCCAGGTGAGAGGAAAGGGCAGCAGCGGTGGTTCACCGGGTAAGAGGAAGACCAGGGAAGGCGAGGCGCTTGAGGGTTGAAGCTGCAAGCAGCAGCTTGCTGTGGATCGGCGGGTGATTCAAGGCATGCAGGGGTTTAGAGGTAAGGACTAGTTGGCAAGAAGAAGGAACCGCAGGAGTTTTTTTGCAAAATGGTTTAAGTGATTTGGGGCTTTCCACCCTTGTAGATCCCAGCCGCACGAGCCAGATCGAACGGCCTGAGTCTGCATTAGCACCTTATCACTCAAATAGCCATTAGCACTAGATACGTTCCCAATAAGAATTATAGATAAAAGATAAAATGAGGATTATTATATCCTCGTTAGTTTTTAACCCAAACGACATCTTGACGTAGTAGTAGACACCGAAGGGAGTGATGAAGGCAGTCTTTTCTTCATCTTCTTTCAACATGCTGATCTGATGGTATCCGGAATAAGCATCAAGAAAGCTCATCAGTTCGCAACCCGTAGTAGAATAAACTAATTGATCAATGCGAGGCAAAGGGAAGCCATCCTTTAGGCAACCAATATTTAAACTGGTAAAATCAACGCACATGCGCCACTTATAGTTAGATTTCTTGACTAGGACCGGGTTTGCCAGCCACTTGGGGTGATCAACCTCCTGAATAAAGCCAGCTTCAAGGAGTTTATCAAGCTCTACTCTGATAGCTTCATGATGATCCAAGGTGAAATGTCTCAGTCTTTGCTTGACTGGTTTTTTCTCAGGCTGAATAGCTAGCCTGTGCTCTATCACCTCCCTTGGGACCCTGGGCATATCAGATGGCTTCCACACAAAGACATTTGTGTTGGCTTGGAGGAAGGTGAGGAGCTCGTCTTCCTATTTCTCACTTAGTCCCGTGTTAATCCGGACTGTCTTGGATTGGTCATCAGAGTTGAGTGGTACAACTTTCACCTCCTCATTAGGTTGAGGAGTGACCTTGATCTTCGCGGACATGCCTGCTTTATCCTCCAAAGTAAGATCTTTAGAGGCAACTGATCGACAAGTTCTAATGACTTACGATCACAGGAAAGCGCGACGGCCTGATCACCCTGCAACACGATCACGCCTTTTGGACCAAGAATCTTAATCTTCTGGTAGGCATGGTGTGTAGCTGCTATGAATTTTGTTAAAGAAGGTCTTCCCAAAATAGCATTGTAAGCAGACTCAAAATCAACTACTTCGAAAGTAATTAATCCAGTTCAAAAATTAGCAGTTGTACCAAAGATTACTGGTAAAATGTAACATCCCAAAATTCTCTTTATTTGAAATTTAATTTCAAATAAATTATTTAAAATTGTCTAGATTTTATTTGGATTTTATTTGTATTTTATGTGTAATACTGGAAGGAATCTCAAATTCCAAAATTCCATTTCTAATCTTTATTCCACATTCAAATTCCTTATTCCGCAAATTCAAATTGAAATTCAAATCTCCAGAAAAATATTCGTTCCAATATCTTGATTCGATTTATTTATTTTTGCCATTCTCTCTTTTTCTAAAATAAAAAAAAAGTTTACTTCCCGAATCGGTCATCCATCCAAGATTTCTCCAAGGGCATGCTCACTTAGCGTGTAGACTCCTTTGCATGCATGCGCCGCCATAATGCCCTTTGGTTTCAACTGATTAGCAATCACTCTCCTATTCTTTTAACTCTTCCTTTCTCTCTTTCCTAGCTCACCTTCTTCCCAAACGTTATTTTGGTTTGTTGAAGCATATTTTCTTCCCGAGAGCTTTAGCCAAGCAGTGCACCTCTTCACCTTCCCATGGCAGCACCTCCCCACCACCTTGCTTTGGCCGGCCACCAAGACCATCTAGCAGTAGCCGTCCCGCCCCACTCCACCACAAGAACCCTTCCTTCTCCTCTCCCATCCCCTCCTTTGCTCCCAGCTGAGACCTTTGAGCTTCCTCCACCATTAATAGCCGGTTACCTCTCCTCTCTCATTTCCTCCCATTCAAAGCCTTTAATTCAATTCCGTTTTGTCGGACCCGGAAGTAATCCCCAAATCCTCTGTGTATTTCTGAACTAGTCTCATGATCAGTCGCTAGTTCACACAGTAAACAGATATGGTAACATCCATAAATCGTAATATTTTATTAATAATCAACAGAGTTTATTACAAAGGAGGCTTACAAGCCAACAATAAAGAACATAGCAGAAGACGAAGAAGTAGTGGAGTCCAGCTGATCTGCCATAGGCAAACGACTGGGGTAGCGACCTAGTCGTCAAGATCCACGCCAGTAGCGAAGTCCTTCTCCTCTAAAATTTGTTTGCATAAAGCAAGTATGAGCACAACTACCGTGCTCGCAAGTTACACCCAATAACAGAGTTAATACATGCAAGGATATAACAAAGGATGGCTTATAGGGTTATTTGCGCAAAAGCAATATTTGACATTTTAAATACAGTACTAAGTTCAAAAGTAGTTATACTATATCTAAAATCAACTTTCATTTTTGTATCCATTGTTTCTCAAGTGTAGGATAAATCTCCATACACAAGTGGTGAAGGACTACCCCCCTTGCACCAGGCTTTCTGCCCAACTTTCTCACATGGAATAAACATCCATGAAATTATTTTTGTCAAACCATTTTTAAAACAAAACCATAGTCTAATCCGTGAAAGGCTTTTCTCAGCATGTCCATGACCGTGGACACGGCTATTCGAATAGATTGACACTCTGCAGAGGTTGTACAGCTTTACCCACATAACATGAATTCTCTAGTTTGTCTGACATCTGTCGATACCACCGCTCACTAGCTTAGGTAAGCAGTCTAGAGCATGTGTCAAGGCCTTTACAAAGCTTCATCCCACCGTAGTTATACCTCGCTAAGGTTTCATTATCATAAGCTTCGCGTCAAACGATAACCCCCTCTTGCGCCAGTGGGAATACATGTAGGTCATAAAAGACCACCCACTCAATTGAATGGAATGACCACGGTGAGATGTTGCAAATTAGTCGGTCAGGTCCCCTCCCCATACTCAGGACATATGACAGTATGATTTTGGCTTAACAATCCGCAGCTCGTAGACCGGTCCTTAATTGACTGGGCGACTTCCAAAACAAACCCTAGGCCTCAACCATTCATTGCATTGAGCCCGTGCATAAACTTGCACCCACCAACTATCCATTTCGCCTAAGTCCCAACTAGTTTTTAATTTTATTTCATTTTCCAAAACATTTGTAAATTTTCATGGCACACCAATACTATGGATACATTTTAAACAATATTTGATTTTTGGCTGAAAAATTCCCAAATCAAACATTTTTGGTCTAAGCATGGCTAAGCATAATTTTTCTCAAAAAGTACTAGTCCATACTACTGCATAAACTAGATTTTCATCTAAGGTGACAAGGTAGATCTATTTCAATATCAAAATTGGCAGTACAAAGGATTTAGGCATAACTACAATTTAAAACAGGTATTTAAATTACATTGAATAGAAATAAGCATGCAATAATAACTTAAAACAGACTTTAAATAATTTAAAATAATGGGATCAAATATGATCAAATATGTAACTTGCCTTGCTTGATTAGTTTCTCTCAAACGGCGCCAAAATCTGACTCTCCAAAGTCGTCGAAATCCATACGCAAAAATAAGCTAAATTCAAACAAAATTCAAATAAAGATTCAAATGAACTCCAAATTAAATAATTTTAGTTTCGATATCTAGATCTTGAATTTATACGAATTTAGAAATTTGAATCGACGAAATCGGAGTTCAGATGCAAAAGATATAGGCTTTGGAAGTTTCAAAGCCACATGAAATGATGAATAATAGGATTTTTCATAATTTCGGAATTATTTTAATTTGGAAAAAGGAGTGGAGCTGCTGACGTGTGGGGCCTGCGGTACAGTGGCAGTGCCATGTGGGCGTGACACCCGTGCCGTCACAAGGCCTTTGTGGCCGACGTGGCGCCCACATGGCGCCGAGGTGGTTGCCACGCCAGCATGCCACGGAGGCATAAGGCGGCGACGCTCCTGGCTTGTGGCTTGCCAGCGAAGGGCGGCACGGCGACGGCTGGCGAGGGGCTCTATAGGTAGAGGAGGGCGCGAGGGTTAAGGTGCTCACCACAGCGGGCGCTTAGGCGCGAGGCGCTGGTCTGCCAGCAGCGTAATGGCGGTGGTGAGTTCGGCTCACTACAAGGGAGGTTCGGTGATGCTCCCATGAGGTGGAGGCGCGCACGGCGTAGGCATTGAGGTGGCGACGGTGACGGTGAGGTCGGGGTGGCCGGGGAGTTGACGACAGTGACGCAATCGCCAAAATAAGAGCTTGCGGCCGGTGACGCAAGAACTCAAAATTCGGCGAGGTTAAGAGGAGAGGGGAGGGGGAAATTGAGGGGAAATGGTGAGGATGAAAAGGGGCTCACCGTGCTCCCTTTTATAGGGGCGGAGGAGGCCGGTAGAGGGAGATCATGCGCGCGACATCTTCAGCGGTGATGGAGAAATCCTGGTGCATGCGCGCACGATTAAGAGGGGAATGACCGAAATTAGGGGCGGCGGTGGAGGGCGGTTTCAAAGCGTGTAATCGCGTGAAGGAAAGCGGGCGAAATCGGCGGCGTTGACGAGCTCAACGCGGCGCTAATGGCGGTCGGTTCGGCTTGTCTGCGCGGAGAAGAAAGGCGTGGGGGAGGAGTGGGCGGGCCCACATGGAAGTGAGGGAAGGGAGGCTGTCGGGTGGGGCCGGGAAATGAGAGAGAGGGGAACGGGGAGCGGGCGCGGTGACTTGGGCCGTGTGAGCTGAAAGTGGCTGGGCGCAGGAGAAAACAAGAGATGGGCCGAGAGGTTTAGGCCCAAAGGCTTATCCGGAAATTTTATTGATTTTTCAATTTAAATAATCAAATAAATAAAAAGGGGCTTAGAAAATAGCAAAATAGTCCAAAATTTCTAGACAAAATTCATAGAAATTCCTAGAGTTATTTTGGACTTCAATAAAATATTTCCAACTTATAATTGGTAATAGTTTTTGCACATAATTTATTTTGGCTTTAAAATAATTAGGAAAAGCTTTTAAAATTTCAGAAATTAACTAATTTTTTTTTATTTTTCAACTTTAACTCAAATAAAACTTCAAATACTTTAATAAATTTTACTCTTGACTTTTAAAACTTCAGAAATTCAAAAAAAATCTATCAAACTCTTTCAAATTTCAGAAAATCCAATAAAATAATATCTTTATTTATTTTTATTTTGGTAATAGAACTTTGGGATGTTACACGTTTGAAGCACTATGGCTGCAATAACCTTCCTCAAGATGCCTTTCTTCAATTCGTAGCCCATCAAGTCCACTCATCGTTTCATCGCCTTTCCGAATCGACGCCAGTAGTAGCTTTTTGTCTACCCGATGGGGCAGCTCCTAGTTGCAGCTATTTAAATGGCATGCTATCCCTACATCGATGCCTTTGCACCCTCTCCAGGTTGTAGATTCACCATAGCACAGTCATCATTTCATTTCTATATTCTCCTTTGGCAGTAGCTTGGCTGAACCACTCAGCTCGGTTCCCACCTCCGGCCACCACCGCAGACATCGCCAGCCAGTCCTCTGCTACCTTGTAATGCCACCACCATGAGCTTCTGTTTCAGTTGCATGCTTTTGCTTCACTTCTTTGCATAGCTTAGCCATTATGCTTCTGTGATTCTATTCGGCTGCAGTAGCATGCTTTGCTTTCAGTTTCGTAGCTTGAAGAAAGATGTACAGTATCTAGTTGCTAGTTATCTCAGCTCCATACTTGTACATGATCGGCTTCTGCTTGCCATTTGCATGCTGTGTCCATTCGACTAATGTTCTATTCGGCTGAAGCTTAACCATTTTGCATTCTATTCGTTTATTGGAAGAAAATGAATAGTGACTGCATTAGATAAATCTGCTTGGTGTGTTGAATGATTTTTGAGGATTTATTTTCCACAATTTCGTTCGTTCTCATACGAACTCCAAATCCAACAATTCTTTCTCCTACATTCATCTAAATTCATTCCCTACTTCCAGTATTTATTTTGTAATTTTTGGATTTTATGTGAATTTTCGTTATTTATTTGTCTCGTTTTGCGCGTATAGAATCTAGCGTTTCCGAAACCTTCCGGGAGCAATCTATAAAAGCATCTGCAAATTTTGACGAAGGTAAGTCGTAGACTTTTGATCATTTTGTACCCAGTTTACAAAATTATATTGTTTTGTATCAACATGCATTGCTAAGTTTATATAAAAAGGATTTCGGGAATAGTTAAATGCCTAATTGTCATTATGCCTCCTTGGATAATTGCTATTGACATGTACCCTTAGACACCATAGCCGGGTTGAAAGACAATTATTTATGTTCGGGCGAGTGGACTGAAAATAAAGGGGGTGCGCGAAGCACATGGGATGAGGTAGTCTCGCCTGAACAGCCACTAAGGACTTAACTTTGTGCGCCATTGATCTGGGCGATACCGTGCAACCACAAGTCCATTTATAGGGTGGACCTGGTTGACTAATTAGCGATGTTTTGATTCGGTTCTGTCATGGGTTGATAAGCGGTGCAAGAAGGGGCCCAGAATGGCGAATCCTCAGCGGGCAGAATCGAGTTAAAATAGAACTTTGTAAAAGCCTTGTCACGTGCTCTAGACTGCTTACCTAAGGTAGTGAGCGGTGGCATAGATATATGCCGACCTAACTAGAGAATTCGTGTCTTGTGGGTCAAGCTGTACAACCTCTGCAGAGTGTAAAACTATTCGAATAGCCGTGTCCTCGGTTATGGACATGCCTGGTGATTTCACATGAGGGGTAGACTTTATAAAAATGATAGAATGGGTTGGATGGATCTGAGTAGTTGGTTTTGGTTGATTGGGAAGTGAACAGGGTGTTCACTAATTGTTTCAAAAGAACTTGTCTACTTATGTATTTATTCTTTTAAAGTTATGCTTTTAATCTATGTACAGTATTTACTGTCAATACTGCTTTCTGCAAAATAGCCATAAAGTTATCCTTGCCAAGCCTTGCATGAATACTATTTGCATACATTTTTCTACGACTTGCTGAGTACATTCAATGTACTCACGGCTTTATGCCCTCTGGTTGATCAGTCTCTAAAGAAGGCCTAGGGAGCTCCGAGTTCTATGAAGAAGACTACTTTGAAGACTATGCAAACTAGGTCACGTCCTCTACTCGAGTGCCTGTGGGCATGTCGGATGGCTTCCACCAGATGTTTTGTTCTCCGCTGCAAGTTCTCTTTTATTGTTAAGCCTTGCGTGGCAACTTTGTAAGACTTGACTATAAGGTCCTTTTGCTAAATAATATTAATGTGTTTGCTTCGTCTATAGTTTGTTGTGTGGATATGATTACATCAATGTTGCAACTGTGTGAGCTACCTACTGATTTGGGACTAGTTCAGAATACACAGAGGGTTCGGGTCCGGCGATCTGGGGTCCCGACATAAAACTACTTGCCCCATTGGTGTAACTGACATATCGGGCACTATCCCATAGAAGGGACTCGTCATTGGTTTAATTTTAGAATGAGGGATCTGCATCTCATCTAAAGTGTTTACAAATAACAAATCTAGAGAACTACCACTATCTACTAATACTCTCCCTACTCTGCAATTACTTATTGTAGGGGAAACTATACTAGTGGTAATTTGCGAGAAGTAGACATGCCTTTTGGGATGTCCTCCTTATTGAAGGTCAGGGAGATCTCTAACCATTTGGGGTATTCTAGATGACCAGGTGGGACTTCAACGTTGTTGACGTCCCTCCATGCCACCTTGTACTATCGCTTAGAGGTGTAGGCGGCTGAACCCCCGTAAATGACGTTGACATGGTGATCTGTTCTTTGGAACGATATTTCCGTGTCCTTATCATTACTTTGGACCTCTAGTGGTCCGTAATCTTCTGGTGGGACAGGCATTGGGCCTTCCCATCGTAGTAATCCTTCATCTGCTTCTACCAAGTACGACAGTTGCGGAGGTCATGGCCAGGGACTTTATGCAATGGGCACCAACGTCCACTGCTCCTAGACGTACTTGTAGACCGTGGGGCAGTTAGGTCGTTTGAACGACCTCCCTACCTCCTCTTGGTCCAGGGACCTTTGGTTATGTCGTAGGGTAGTCGTTGGTCAATTGCCGCGACCTCCCTGGTGGACTGCTTGTACCTCCCCTTTTCCTTTCTCTTAGATTTACCTTTGCTGCTCGTGGAGCCCTCAGACCTCTTGGATTTCTTTTCCTTGACCTCCTCGAGGCCTGGCTGAGGAGGAGTGGTCCCTTTATCCACCATCCGATTCCATTCCACTACCTCATTGGCATCGAAGTATCGATCTGCCATGTCGAAAAGTTCCGACACGGACCTAGGCGGGTTGATGTTGAGGTCTTCTGTGAACCTTCGGTATCTCACCGCCTATTTAAAAGCTCGAATTACAGAGTCGTCATAAATATTTGGGATAGTATTACGGACTTCTATAAAACGCTTCACAAATTGTCGTAAATTTTCCTCGAGGGTTTGACGAAGCCGATATAAATCGTCTTCCTTCCCTGGTTTTGCATAACAACTTTTAAAGTTATTTTGCAATGCATTACAGAGCATCTCCCAGTTATGTATGGAGACTTCAGATTGGTTGAATAACCAGGTCCTAGCGGAACCTTTTAAAACTGTGGGTATATAATTGGCCATTACCTTATCATCGCCACCAGTAGCTTGGATGGTGGTAGTGTAGATTTGGAGGAATTCCGACGGGTTTTGCGTTCCGTCGAAAGTCTCCATGCTCCTTGGCTTAAACTTTTCTGGCTAGGTGACGTCCCTCAATCTAGGGGGAAAAGCTTTGCATCCTTGGTCTTGGACACGACGTCCAGGTGCATCATGATTACGACTCTACCCTCGGCGTCTGGTTGAGGACCCCTCTAGGCGTGAGTCTGTTTTGGAAAGAACAGTTGGTGATCAGGCAGAGATGTTCTCTGCCGCATCTTGTAGTTCCTGTGCAATTGCACGCATCACTTGCACTCCTTGCTCTGGAGTCAATCCTTCCAGAGGACGTGCGAGGGCGGACGCTAAGTAGCGAACCCGTTCTGCAGGGGAATCCTCCTGCATAAGGGTTGGTAAGGCATTTGAACCTCTTACCGTCATCGCCCGTGGCGGTGGTGTACGCATAGCCAGTGGTGGTGCCCCTTGCAGAGGAGCCAGGGGCGTCTTGGAAGTAGCAGTCTCGAACATGCGAGATGTGCGCTTGTGTGTCGGCACGTATCTCGGCTTGTCGGGCCTCTACCTCACGTTGGAGGCGTTTCCGTTCCTCCTGCTCCCGACGTTGCCCGGACGTTCCGGGATTATCGTCAGGACTAGGTTGAATGTCACCAACGGCGGAGATCTAACGACCGCCGAAACACACGGAGGGTGTGAACATGCCCTCGTCCTTTGAAGAAGAGGACAAGGTGTACTGTAGGGTGAATAAAAGATTCTCCCCAGATACTCTCTCCAAGCCTTCAGGGTGGATGCCGCCAGCAAGATCATCACGGTTTGCTGGGCTCCAGGGACCTTGCGAATATCCTCTTCCAAAGGAGACAGGCTCGAGATAGTATTCGTCCACAGCGGTACCTGTGGACGAAGGCATGGCCGGCGTAGAGCCAGTGGAGGCAAAATGTTCAATGGGCGACGGTGCCTTAGCAATGGTCCCAAAGGAACCATGGGTGTTGCCGGACACGAGGATGAAGTTTTCCTCCATGCCTTCATCGTAGTCAGAGATGTTGAGAATGCTTTCTTTTCTCCAAGGAAGAAGGTTGTGATTCATCAGCAAAATACAACACACATTACCAGAATCGAGTAGGTGAAGATGATGACAGTGCTCCCCACGGACGGTGCCAACTGTCGACGTCTGGAACTCTCATTACAGAACGGACAAACAAGAATATAATGAAGAAAAAATGGAGAGTACTATCTGTTTGCCAAGGGACTCAAAATGGAGAATGTGTATTGCAAAGAGTATGCTCGACACAGGAAAGTGGTCAGGAATACACGTGATTAGGGCTTAGATGTGAATCTATGTTACAAGGGCACTCGAGCCAAGCTATTTATAGTTTTACAAGCGTCGGCGCTAACTACGGAGGTGCCTCTTGGCATAATCGCTATGCGTCTCTTCGCTAATCGTCATTCCCTTTGTGATGACAGTTATCGCTGATATCTCCATGTGCAACCGCTATTAATTGCATGTGGGTAACCACCCTCTAGGACCTCCTCTGCGGGGGAGAGGTCCTAGAGCCGTCTTGGAGGGGTCCTTGAGGAGGTCCCAGAGAAGACCTCGGGGAGGTCTTTTTGGGCCTTCGGAGGGAGTTTCGGGGACGGTCAAAGGAAAGACTTTATAGGCACACCTTCTGACTGTTTGATTGATCTTGGGCCCAGCAAAACCGTGCCTACTTGTTAATAAGCGAATAAAGATATTCTTGGATAATTGACTGGTCAACAATACTCGTTAGACAGTAAAACATAACGACGTGCACAGTAATCGTCGAATGCTTTTACCGCCCCAAGCTTGTGGACAAGCTATCTTTTTTAGGGATAGTAATAAAAAGACTGTTCTAAGGATAGTAAACTATTAACATACATAAGGTAATTATGTTAGGTCATTTTGCTATGTAGTTCCAACGCAGTAAACGAGAAATTCGTAGAATAGTAAAAGTAAACGTTCTCACAAGTAAATATCCATAAGTTGTTTTTCACCGGTCGGCAATGCCATCATATCATTATACCGAGACCGTTTACATAAAAGAAAGTAAGATAAACACGTTTGTAACATCCCAATTTTCGGAGCTTTAAAAATCCTTTAAATAGTTGTAGTAAGAAAATTCACCATTTGGATTTATTTGGATTTAATTTAAAAGCATAATATTGGACTTTGAGTAACAAAACAATTTAATATGACTAAAGTCAACATGAACAATAGTCAAAACTATTTTATTTGGATTCTATGTGCTTGGATATATTTTCTAGAATTTTCTGGAATTTTTCCAAGTTCATTTGCTAATTTCTATTGCCATTTGGAATTTCTGCTATTTTCTAAAAAGAAAAGCTAATTAAAATCTCCTAACAAATTCATGGGCCTAAATCCACTCTTTCTCCCATCCGGCCCAACATCTGTATGCGGCCACAAGACGCTCGCTCCATCGACAAAGCGGACCCCACCGTCGACCTCTCCTCCTCCCGCGTGTTTTCTTCATCGGACTATGTCAGCCGTTGGATCGCCAATGGACGGCCCGATGTTGATGGTCGATTGGAACGGTCTGAACGTCATCGTGTTTTTGGGCCGTTCGATCTGAGTTAGACGGCCAGATCCTCGCCGCGCGCGCGCTACCTCACCGTGCCTTTTTCTCACCAAGGCCGCCCGAGTCCCAAACCACCGACAAGCGGCCCCACCATGTTATCGTTCTTCGTCTCCGATTTCGTCGCGGAGGTTGTTGCCACAAGACGGCCGCCGTTTTAGGCGTCCGCTCTGGACTCTCCCACGCCATATTTAAGGGAAGGCCACCTCGACGTCGCATCTAAACCCTAGCCGCCTCGCTCGCTGCCAGACCCTTAGCCGCCACTAGAGCTCGGAGATTCAATCTCGCCAAGAACTCCAATGAGCGATTCCGCGCCACCAGAGCCACCGGAGCCTCGATGCCTACACCTCCCAGATCGCAAGAGCGAGGGCTTCCTCCTGGTCACCTTCGTTTCGCCGGAGCACCGCCCTAGCGCCGCGCTGTCAAGCCCGAAGCTTTGCCGCCGCTCCAACCTCGCCGCCGGTCGCCACAGTTGTCCTCAAGCACCCGTGAGCACCTCGTTGTGATCCCTGCATCCTCCTCTACACGCCGGTACCACCCACCCTCGCCGGAACGCCGCCGTTCGCCGTAACCATCGGTTCCGTCGGCGCCGCCGCTGCCGCCAGTACGTCGCCGTCCACCTCAACGTTCCCGCCTCCGGGGCGCATGCGTGTCAGCCACGTGGGCGCCGCGTTAGTGCCATGCGCGCGGGTGCACCACGCCAGCACCGATCCAGGTCGAGAGGCTCGGTGGACTTGGTCCACCGTGAGCCGTGTCACTAACGTGTGGGCCCCACACGTCAGGTTTTTCATTTTATTTATCTTTTCCAGAAATTCCTTCGCTGACGCAAGCATTGCGCAATAATCCGGGTTTTTCTTTTAAGAAATAATTCGGAAATTCAGTAAATCCAATTTTTAGGGTTTTCTTTAGATTCAAACTTCCAAACCTCATAACTTTTGCATCCTAACTCCAAATCAGTCCATTCAAATTTCTAAATTCGTCTAAAATCAAGATCTACTTAATGGAGATTTTTTTTTTTTTGGAGTTGTTTTGCCTCTGTTATTTAGTTATTTTTGTTTTCTGCTTCGTTTGCGAGTAGACTTTGATGCTGCTGGAAGAGTTGAAGAAGAAGGAGCTTTCCAAGACCAGGACCAGCACCTAAACCTATTCCAAGGCAAGCTATACCCTTGACCATTTTGCTTCCCAGTTTGCTAAAAGTATTTTAATTCAAATTACTGCATCTTAATTCAAGTATCTATTTAAATGCTTTTGGGTGTAGTAGTTAATTCCAAATTGTTATGCCTTCCTTGTGTAATTGTTATGCCTTGATCCTTTGTCACCCTAGTTGATATTTAGTTGGTATATTGTAGCACCAACGTGGGTTGGTTAGTATGATTAGATTGCTTAGCCATGCCACGAATCACTTATTCATGTGAGGCTGCAATTATTAAACCTGACTAAGTGAATATGCAATCCTGTAATAATCTGTGTGTACTATGTGTCTTTGTGGCATGTGTTGCACTTAAATCAACCGGGTGGTAAAAGGATTTGGACTGAGGCAAGGGTGTGGATACTGTGTGATATGGTGGGCTGTGTGCTATTTTTGGTGGAGCTGTGTGCATGGGCTTTATAAGCTGTGTGCATAGGGATTTGTAGTTAGCATGTGGTAGTCTTGCCTTGGTCAATTAAGGACCTCACCATGTGCGCCATTGAACTGAGCCCCATCTGTACGACCACATGCCTGTTGTGGGACGGGCCTAGCATAGTAAGATGAATTTCCAAAATGCTTTGTTATGATTGGTGCTAGCTACACTAATTATATCTTGTGGGTAAAGTGTACAAACTCTACAGAGTGTAATCTAATCTATTCGAATAGCCGCGTCCGCGGTCGTGGACAATGCTCGGGGATTTCACACTAGGGGTAGATCTTCACAAAACTGTGTGGGAAGGGAGCTATGTGATTAAATCATCTAACTATGTGAATAACCTGTTAGGCTGTGTGTGTATTTGTGAAATCAATTGTTAAAATTATTGTTATCTATTTGTTTTACTTGTTTTCAATCTATTACTAGTATTCAATTGCAAACATTGCATTTCTGCAAAAGAACCACAGAATGCCTTTCCATTGTAAAAAGCCAACATGTATATATATTGCATTTCTGTGGTGTGGCTTGCGAGTACGGTGTGTACTCACGCTTGTTTTGACGAATCAAGCAGAAGAGGAGGAGTCTTCACCAGCTTTCGAGGACGAGTATTTCGAAGGTGCCTGATCGCGAGGTCTTGATCCTAGTTGGTTGCCTGTGGTGAATTGATGGGATGCCACCACCGCTTTTGTTTTCGCTGCTTTATTTCTCTGTTAGCCCTGCGTGGCTTAAATAAATGTAAACTCGACCGTAAGGTCAAACCATT
Source organism: Phyllostachys edulis (assembly GCA_036346405.1). NCBI lineage: Eukaryota > Viridiplantae > Streptophyta > Magnoliopsida > Poales > Poaceae > Phyllostachys > Phyllostachys edulis. The sequence goes on from CM070556.1 coordinate 13,598,376, forward strand.
ATTTATTAATCAAATTATCGTTTATGCTATTATTCGCTTGTGTGGATCGATATCCACCTTTGTTGACACTGTGTGCATTAGCGTGATCCTGGACTAGTGCATTAAACACAGAGGGTCCCGAAGTGTAATTTTGGGTCCCGACAGAGGTGGTATCAGAGCCATACTGACTGTAGGTCTAGACCTTAGTTAGATCGGCCGTTTAAGTGTCCAAATTATTTTCTAAAAGAAAATTAACCTGCAAGACTAAATGAATTGCTTAACTCCTCTCATATCTCTCTTGACTCATCTATTGCTATAATTTCTCCTCTCCCCACTGTTTTAACTTGGTTCTTACCTCTTGTCTACCGTGACAGATGCCTTACCTTCAGACCTTCGGAGATCGCAACGGAGGACTTGCCGCAGAGCTGTGGAAGCTGCTGCAGACACTTGGAGGCTTTGACTGCCCAATGTACCGCGGCAGCGAGTACATAGTCAACGGACGAGATCGTGGTGTGGTCTGTCACCGACGGTCTCACGCCGAGGAACACCAGAGGCAACAAATTTTGGACATCTCACCGGAGGATCACCTTCACGTAGGGAATCCAGAGTCGCCATGCTGGCCATGCTCGAAGTTCTGCCCCATCTACGCGAAGAACAGAGAACACCGTCTTCCGCTACCATCCCGTAGAGCCGCCAGGAACTATCTACGCTTCCGTCTACCAATAGGGAAGGCAATGCCACGATGGTAAATCTTGCATTCGCAGTGTTGCCAGAGGAGTCGCGGAGATGGCCGCCACCGAAGCCGAGGTGGGCCTATCGAACCCGGAAGAAGCCGAGGAAAGGATCGCCGTCTTAGAGCAAGCTCTCTACGGTCAACATGAGATCGAGGATGATCAAGAGGAAGATCCGGAGGAACCAGAAGCACCAGAAGAGGATCCCGAGGAGATTCGAGAGGACCCAGAGGAGATTCCAGAGGATCCAGCAGAGGTTGCACAAATAGAGGACGATGAGAGCCTGCCTGTATGGAGGAGCCATTTGTTTACACCCAAAGACGCTGCTCCAAACACCGATCCGGGTTATCGTAACCGATTCGCGAGGATGCCACTCACTTCGAGTCTACACCAGCGTGAGCGCCGTGGCTTTGGAGGCTTTCTCGAGTAGTTCGTTTAAGTTCCAGCTTAGTCGCTTAGCCGCTTCCTTTTCAGAGTCGCCCTTTAGGCGGTAGCTTGTGTGCTTGGGTTCGCGTTATTTTTACGTCTGCAAGTATGAGCCGCAAAGGCCCTTAGGCATTTGTTGCGACCATGCTAATAAGCTATTAATAAAGGTTATTTCATCCGAGTTTCTTGAGTCAGTGTTTGTTGGGTTTAATCTATCCCCTGTCTAGTTCTTAACTCATCTTGTGCTTGCTACCTTATCTAACCTATGGAGCTTCACTAGATGGTTCGGACTCACATCTGCTTCTTTGCAAGTGGATCCGCACACCAAAGATCCGAAGAGAATGATCAACTCCCCGAAGGACAAGTGCCACCCTGTGCACCACCTCTTGATTTGCGTAACTTTGGAGCCTTTATGGCAAAGACAAACGCAGATGATGTATACAATGATGAACCAGATGCAGGCCATGAACAACAACAACAACAATCGTCAGGGAGTAGCCCCCGTCGCTCAGGGTCATCAGGGACCATCCAAGTTGGTTGAATTCATGAGGACCCGTCCGCCAACTTTCTCTGGCCATGTCTCGCCAGTAGAAGCTGATGATTGGCTTCGCGTAATTGAGAGGAAGCTGCTGATCACCCAATGCAGCGATCACAAGAAAGTTTTATATGCCACTCATCAGATGGAGGGCATAGCTGCTGAGTGGTGGGAGAACTTCTGCGCAGCGCATGAGGCACCGCAGAATATCACTTGGGAAGAATTCTCCGTAGCCTTCCGCTAGTATCATGTACCTGAAGGGATCATGGATTTAAAGAAGGATGAGTTCCGTGCTCTTAAGCAAGGAGCTATGTCAGTGACTGATTACCTGAATAAGTTTTCTCAGTTAGCTCGCTATGCTGCAGAGGACGTCGCTACTGACAAGGCTCGTCAGAGTCGTTTCTTGAAGGGATTGAACTCAGGACTACAGGTCAATCTGCTTGCCCACACCTTCCCGGATTTCCAAGAGTTGATTAACAAGGCGTTGGTCATGGAGGACAAACGCAAGGAACTGGAGGACCACCGCAAGCGTAGGATGATTCAGCAAGGAAGCCACCAACCACAACAAAGAGAGGGCAAGGATAGTGCCACAGCCGCTTTAATCGCTTCGGCCAAGAAAGTTCTTTCAGACCCTACACCGCCTTGAAACCTCGTCCTTTTGTTCAGAATCCTCGCAACCCTACACCAGTCAACCCCACCCCAGGGAACAACATCCGGCAGAGTGAAACAAGAGTGTGTTACAATTGCCGTCAACCGGGTCACTTCGCCCATCAGTGTCCTCAGAAGGGAACTATCACTCCAGTCCGCTTCAACCTTGGAGCAACACCTGCCAAGACCCCAGTGCAGAGCAACCAAGGAGTTTCTCAAGGAACCAATCAACCAGGAGGAACGCCTCAGTCAGTTGTCAGAGGTCGTGTTAATCACGTCACTTTGGAAGGAGCCTAGGAAGCACCAGACGTTGTACTAGGTAAGTTCCTAGTAAATTCAGTACCTGCATCCGTTCTATTTGATTCTAGAGCTTCGCATTCGTTTGTTTCTGGAAATTTTGCAACTAAGAACAAATTGGAAGTTATGCATCTTAAGCGTACTCTGTTAGTCCAGTCACCTGGAGCAGAGCTAAGTTCTAATATGGGTTGTTTAGGGGCTAAGTTACTCATAGCTGGAGTTGAGTTTCTAGCTAACCTAGTTATTCTAGACACCTAAACCATAGATGTCATCCTTGGCATGGATTGGTTAACCAAGCACAAAGCCATGCTAGATTGTGGCCGAAGAGCCGTTACAATCGAGGATACCAAAGGAAACAAAGTGGAGTTTCTAGCTACCTCAGTGCGTAATGGACATCTGCTAGTCAATAGCCTGAAGACCGTTGCTTTGGAAGACGTGCCAGTTGTCCGGGAGTATCCAGATGTTTTTCCAGAAGAATTACCAGAAATGCCACCGGATCGTGACATCGAGTTTGTCATCGATCTAGTGCCAGGAACAGCACCCATCTCGAAGAGACCTTATCGGATGCCAGCCGATGAGTTAGTAGAAATGAAGGAGCAAATAGAAGAACTGTTAGAGAAAGGTTTTGTGAGACCTAGCTCGTCGCCATGGGGAGCGCCAGTCTTGTTCGTCAAAAAGAAGGATGGAAGCATGAGAATGTGCATCGACTACCGGTCTCTCAATGAAGTCACTATCAAGAATAAGTACCCATTGCCCCGGATAGATGATCTGTTTGATCAGATGAAGGGAGCCGGAGTGTTCTCGAAGATCGATCTGCGATCAGGTTACCATCAGTTGAAGATTTGTCCCAAGGACATACCTAAGACCGCTTTCTCAACCGCAGTCATGACATTATGAGTTCTTAGTCATGTCCTTTGGTCCGACTAATGCCCTGCCTATTTCATGAACATGATGAATAAGGTATTCATGGAATATTTGGATAAATTTGTAGTTGTATTCATCAATGATATTTTGGTTTACTCCAAGTCAAGAAGAGCATGCCGAGCATTTGAGATTAATCCTAGAGAAGCTCGAGAGAGCATCGGTTGTATGCTAAGTTTAGCAAGTGTGATTTACGAAAAGGAAGTGGATTTTCTTGGTCATGTGATGACAATTGCAGGAGTAGCATTGACCCCATAAAAGTTAAAGCAAATTACATTAGGAACAACCCAAGACCGCACTCGATTCGCAGCTTCTTGGGATTAGCGAGGATATTATCATTGTTTCATTGAAGGATTCTCATCGATTGCTAAACCTCTTACGCAATTGTTGAAGAAAGAGAAAAGTTTACCTAGACCCCAGCTTGCGAAGAAAGTTTTCAAGAATTGAAGAAGGTTTGACTTCAAATTTCAAAGGTTGATTTTGCCAGATATTTGCAAGGATTTTGATATCTTTTGTGATGCTTCGCGTCAAGGATTAGGATGTGTCCTGATGCAAGAAGGAAGAGCTGTCGCTTATTCGTCAAGGCAGTTAAGGCCTCATGAAGAGAATTATCCTACCCATGATCTCGAATTAGGCGCGATAGTGCATGCTTTGAAGATTTGGCGTCATTATCTCATCGGTAATCGCCGTGAGATATACACGCATCATAAGAGCTTGAAATACATTTTCACTCACGAGATCTTAATATGAGATGAGAAGATGGTTAGAATTGATAAAGGATTATAATCTCGAATCCATTACCATCCCGGTAAAGCCAATGTCGCTTCTTGATGCTTTGGTAGTAAAAGCCACTACAATGCTTTGGAAGTGAAAGAGCTTTGTTCGTAACTTCAAGAAGAATTCCGTGTCAAGCTAGAAGTAGTATCTGATGGATTTGTGGCTAGTCTGGAAGTGCAGTCTACTTTGGAGAAGCAGATTCGCGAGGCTCAGCCAAAAGATTCAGAGTTTGCGGACATCAAGAAGAAGATGGCAGAAGGGAAGTTCAAAGAATTAAAGGTAGATGATCAAGATATACTGTGGATCAGTGGACGTATCTGCGTACCAGATGTTGATGGGTTGAAACAGCTAATTTTAAAGGAGGCCCATGACACAAAGTATTCGATTCACCCTGGTAGTACTAAGATGTATCAGGATGTTAAGAATAAGTTTTGGTGGCCAAATCTGAAGCGAGACGTCGCGAGTTCGTTGCCTTGTGCGACGTGTGTCGAAGGTTAAAGCGAGCATCGAGACCAACAGTGCATTTAACAGCAGTTGAAGATTCCAGAGTGGAAGTGGGAAGAAATCGAATGGATTTCATTACGGATTACCCAAGACTCAATCGGGTTATGATTCGATTTGGGTAATAGTGGACCGTCGACTAAAGTTGCCCATTTCTGCCAATCAAAACCACATACTCGGAGATCGTCCGCGCAGAGTCAGATATGTCAAGGATTGTCGGTTTGCATGGTGTGCCCAAGAAGATAGTGTCGATCGAGGATCTCGGTTCACCTCCGTTTTTAGCGAGTTTGCAAGAAGCCTTAGGGACTCATCTGAATTTCAAGATCGCATATCATCCCCTGCATGATGGACAGATGAAAGGGTCAATCAGATATTGGAAGACATGTTGAGAGCCTGTGCTCTAGCTAATGCTACCCGCTGGGATAAGAGTTTACCATATGCAAAATTCTCGTACAACAACAGTTATCAAGCCAGTTTGCAAATGTCGCCGTTTGAAGCTTTGTATGGTCGTGCCTGTAGAACCCCGTTGAATTGGTCAGAAACTGCTGAACGTACAGTCTTTGGTCCAGATATTATTCAAGAAGCAGAAGAGCAAATGTCCATGATCCGAGAGAGACTAAAGATAGCTCAGTCGAGGCAGAAGAGTTATGCCGATAATCGTCGTCGTGATCTCAGTTTCGAGCCAGAGGATTTTGTGTATCTTCGAAGTCGCGCCTCGAGAGGTGTGAAAGGTTCCATGAAAAAGGAAGCTTGCCCTCGGTATGTTGGTCCGCTCAAGATTTTGAATCGCCGTGAGAAGTAGCTTATCGCTTGAGCCGCCGCAATGCTAAAGGCGAGTACATGATGTCTTTCATGTGTCTCGATTGAAGAAGTGTCTTCGCGTGCGGAAGAACAAGCCCGTTGAGTCAATTGAACTAAAGGAAGACCTCACCTACAAAGAGCGATCGGTCAAGATTACGGATGTCACGAACGTCGGACGAAGCAAAAGATGGTTTGTTTTTGCAAAGTGCGGTGGAGCCACCACTCGAAAGGTGAAGCAACGTGGGGCGTGAAGAAGAGTTGAAAGCCGAATTCTCACCTTTTCTCCATTTAGCCTGAATCTCGGGGTCGAGATTCCTTTAAGGGGGGGGGGAGGTTTGTAACATCCCAATTTTCAGAGCTTTAAAAATCCTTTAAATAGTTGTAGTAAGAAAATTCACCATTTGGATTTATTTGGATTTAATTTAAAAGCATAATATTGGACTTTGAGTAACAAAACAATTTAGTATGACTAAAGTCAACATGAACAATAGTCAAAACTATTTTATTTGGATTCTATGTGCTTGGATATATTTTGTAGAATTTTCTGGAATTTTTCCAAGTTCATTTGCTAATTTCTATTGCCATTTGTAATTTCTGCTATTTTCTAAAAATAAAAAGCTAATTAAAATCTCCTAACAGTCCTTGGGCCTAAATCCACTCTTTCTCCCATCCAGGCCCAACATTTGTGCATACACATGGCTTAGCTCGACAGGCGGACCCCACCCGTCAGCCTCTCTCTCTCCTCCCGCGTGTTTTCTTCATCGGACTATGTCAGCCGTAGGATCGCCAATGGACGGCCCGATGTTGATGGTCGATTGGAACGGTCCGAATGTCATCGTGTTCTTGGGCCGTTCGATCTGAGTTAGACGGTCAGATCCTCGCCCGTGCCATTTCTCACCAAGCCATGCCGCCACCTTGTGCCTTTTCTCACCAAGCCGCTTGAGTCCCACCACGACAAGCGGCCCCACCTCTATTCTTGTTCTTCGTCTCCGATTTCGCTCGTGGAGGTTGTTCTTGCCACCCTGCCGTTTTAAGCGTCCGCTCTGGACTCTCCCACGCCATATTTAAGGGAAGCCCGACCCTCGGCGTCCGCATCTAAACCCTAGCCGCCTCCTCGCCTGCGCTGCACCCTAGCCGCCACTAGAGCTCGGAGATTCAATCTCGCCACCGCAACTCCGGCGAGCGATTCTGCCGCCACTAGAGCCGCCGGAACCTCGACGCCTACACCTCCGACATCGCAAGAGCGAGGGCTTCCTCCTGGTCACCTTCGTTTCGCCGGAGAACCGCCCTAGCGCCGTCGCCGTCAAGCCCGAAGCTTCGCCGCCGCTCCAACCTCGCCGCCGGTCGCCACAGTTGTCCTCAAGCACCCGTGAGCACCTCGTTGTGATACCTGCATCCTCCTCTACACACCGGTACCACCCACCCTCGCCGGAACGCCGCCGTTCGCCGGAACCATCGGTTCCCGTGCGCCGCCGCCCTCGCCGCCATACACGTCAGTGTCCACCTCAACGTTCCTGCCTCTGTGGCGCATGCGTGTCAGCCACGTGGGCGCCGCGTCAGCGCCACGCGCGCGGGTGCGCCATGCCAGCACCGATCCAGGTCCAGAGGCTCGGTGGACTTGGTCCACCGTGACCCGTGTCACTAACGTGTGGGCCCCACACGTCAGATTTTTCATTTTATTTATCTTTTCCGGAAATTCCTTCGCTGATGCCAGCATTGCGCAATAATCCGGGTTTTTCTTTTAAGAAATAATTCGGAAATTCAGTAAATCCAATTTTTAGGGTTTTCTTTAGATTCAAACTTCCAAACCTCATAACTTTTGCATCCTAACTCCAAATCAGTCCATTCAAATTTCTAAATTCGTCTAAAATCAAGATCTACTTAATGGAGATTTTTATTTATTTTTTTGGAGTTGTTTTGCCTCTGTTATTTATTTATTTTTGTTTTGTGCTTCGTTTGCGAGTAGACTTTGACGCTGCTGGAAGAGTTGAAGAAGAAGGAGCTTTCCAAGACCAAGACCAGCACCTAAACCTATTCCAAGGCAAGCTATACCCTTGACCATTTTGCTTCCCAGTTTGCTAAAAGTATTTTAATTCAAATTACTGCATCTTAATTCAAGTATCTATTTAAATGCTTTTGGGTGTAGTAGTTAATTCCAAATTGTTATGCCTTCCTTGTGTAATTGTTATGCCTTGATCCTTTGTCACCCTAGTTGATATTTAGTTGGTATATTGTAGCACCAACGTGGGTTGGTTAGTACGATTAGATTGCTTAGCCATGCCACGAATCACTTATTCATATGAGGCTGCAATTATTAAACCTGACTAAGTGAATATGCAATCCTGTAATAATCTGTGTGTACTATGTGTCTTTGTGGCATGTGTTGCACTTAAATCAACCGAGTGGTAAAAGGATTTGGGTGAGGCAAGGGGTGGATCTTGTGTGATATGGTGGGTCAGATGCTATTTTTAGTGGAGTGTGTGCATGGGCTTTATAAGTCATGTGCTATTTTTGGTGGAGCTGTGTGCATGGGCTTTATAAGCTGTGTGCATAGGGATTTGTAGTTAGCATGTGGTAGTCTTGCCTTGGTCAATTAAGGACCTCACCATGTGCGCCATTGAACTGAGCCCCGTCTGTACAACCACATGCCTGTTATGGGACGGGCCTAGCATAGTAAGATGAATTTCCGAAATGCTTTGTTATGATTGGTGCTAGCTACACTAATTATATCTTGTGGGTAAAGTGTACAAACTCTGCAGAGTGTAATCTAATCTATTCGAATAGCGTCATGATCATGGACAATGCTCGGGGATTTCACACTAGGGGTAGATCTTCATAAAACTGTGTGGAAAGGGAGCTATGTGATTAAATCATCTAGCTATGTGAATAACTTGTTAGGCTGTGTGTGTCTTTGTGAAATCAATTGTTAAAATTATTGTTATCTATTTGTTTTACTTGTTTTCAATCTATTACTAGTATTCAATTGCAAACATTGCATTTCTGCAAAAGAACCACAGAATGCCTTTCCATTGTAAAAAGCCAACATGTATATATATTGCATTTACGTGGTGTGGCTTGCGATGCGGTGTGTACTCACGCTTGTTTTGATGAATCAAGGTAAGAGCGAGTCTTCACCACTTTCAGGGCGAGTATTTGAAGGTGCACGATTGCGAGGTCTTGATCGATTGGTTGCCTGTGGTGAATCGATGGGATGCCACCACGCTTTTGTTTCATTGCTTTATTTCTCTGTTAGCCTGCGTGGCTTAAATAAATTTAAACTTCGTAGTAAGGTCAAACCATTATTTATTAATCAAATTATCGTTTATGCTATTATTAAACGTGTGGATCGATATCCACATTTGTTGACACTGTGTGCACTAGCGTGATTCTGGACTAGTGCATTAAACACAGAGGGTCCCGAAGTGTAATTTTGGGTCCCGACAACGTTATTCAGTAAACATGTTCAACATAGACAGTAACTTCAACTCCAAACTTAATTTTTTTATTTATATATGGCCAAATAGTGTGGCCAATCGCTTCTTACAAAAGATTTTAAAAAGTAGAAATAAAAAAGATCAAGTTTTTCTAGCGGCTCAGGTAGATTGCTATCTCCGTCTTCAATTCTTCGTAGGCGACATCGTCGGCATCGGAGGGTTCGAGATCATTGTAGGTTCCCCGAAACACGTCCACATTTTTTTACCGATACATAAATGTTGTTTTACTGATACATAAATGTTGTTTTACTGATCTGCCATTACATATATTACTAGATCAACAAACACTTCTTTATCGCACATTTTTGTTTTTTTTCCTGAGGGTCCAGAGACGGAATCATAGCGGCCACCGGAAAAGACATGGCGAAGTCGTTCAAGGACGAATAGATGATTGAAGACATGTTCATCTCTTAGTTCATCGAGTGCTTGCACCAAGACAACACTGGCCTAAGGCCTCAAAGCAATGGGTACAAGGTATTCCTCCCCAACCTAATCAAAATAATGACTTCAGGTTATTAAGTGCATTGTAAAAGCACTACAAAGTTATATACGAATAATTAGTTATGGCGAATTAATTACAACTATATTAATTACGACTCATTAATTAAGACTAACTAACTACGAGTATTTAATTAAGCCTAATGAATTAGGACTAATTAATTCATAGTATTTAATTAAGCCTAATTAATTTGGACTATTTAATCATGGTTATTTAATTAGGACTATTTTCATTATGACTAACTAACTACAACTAGTTAATTATGGTTAATTAATTTAGACAAATAAATTACTAGTTAATTACGGTTAATTAATTTGGACAAATTAATTATGATGAATTAATTACCACTAAATAATTAGGACTAATTATTTATGAGTATTTAATTAATTAGGACTATTTTAATTTTGACTAACAAACTGCAAGTAAAAAAGTACAACTAACTAACTACAACAATTAATTACAACTACATTAATTACAACTAACTAATTTGAAAATTAATTGCGACTAACTAAATACAACTAATTAATTATAACTATTTTAATTACTACTAAATATTTTCGACTAACTAACTACGGCTAATTATTTACGGCTACATAATTTAACACTAACTACACAATTAATAAACATAATGCATACGAGAAAAAATACCTCCTCTAGAAGATCTTCACTTGATATAAAACTAACTCTACTAAAACGACAGCTAAACACTTCTCTAAACACTCTCAAATCGGTAGCGAAATCAGAACTAATTTCAAGCGATCACGCTGCCTCTCGTTCGTTCGATCCTCTGTCTCTCTATGCGGAGCGGAATGGTTTTGGTGCGGAGGAATGAGAACGCATCGTTGGTTTTATAGCTACGCCAAAGCCGACCGCATGGTAGTTAAAGCACGCGATGCCTGCAACATAGGATGAATCCTTCGGTGGCTGGCCATCCTCAGGTGTCTTGGAAGACTCCTAGCTGTCTGGGTTGTTTATTGCAGGTGTATCGGTTGAAGTTGCTGGCTGGAATCTGACTTGATGCGATGAAGTCCCTCTAGCTTTAGGAAAACCTCCAGGGTTGAACTTCTGTGCAGCCATTCTCCTCTTGTGGTTCTTCATCTCTTGGTGCTTGCCTTCTTGACGAATCGCCTTGTTAACCAGCTGCTGGAAATCAGAATAATCCTGGGAAACCAGCTGTATGGATAGATCATCATTGAGGCCTTCAAGGAATCTTTCTTGCTTATCTTCATCTTTTGCAACATCTTCCGGTGCATAGCGTGCTAGTTGATTAAACTTGTGCAGGTACTCATTCACTGAGTGGCTACCTTGGCGTAGCGAGCGAAACTCCTTCTTCTTGAGGATCATCGTGCTAGAAGGAATATGAGATCGGCGAAAGGCTTGCACAAACTCATTCCAAGTGATTGCTTCAGCATTAGGATATGAGATGCTGAAGTTGTCCCACCATTCAGAAGCAGGTCCATTTAGTTGGTGAGAGGCAAACAAAACTCTCTCGTGATCCGTGCACTGAGCAATGTCCAACTTCTTACCAATCGCCCGGAGCCAATCATCCGCATCCATGGGCTCTATGCTGCTTGAAAACGCTGGTGGACACATCCTCATAAATTCTGACATGCTAGTCCTTTGGGGTGGTGGAGTTGGGGCATGGAAAGTTGTAGCTTGTCGGGCTTGATTGTTGTTGGTAAACTGAGAAAGCATTTTGATCAGATGGTTTTGATTGGCCATCATTTGTTGCCATTCTGATCCATTGGTTGCTGGTGGTGGTGGAATTAGGGCACTTCCATCATTGTTGGTGTTGGTCCCACTTTCAGAGCGACGAGTGTTCACCATCTGCCGGTTACTCCAGGGGGTTAGGAAAGGAGACAAAGGCTAGGGAACAGACAAGGAAGAAGAACTAAGGGGATAGAGCAGAACAACACTCCCGAATGAAAGAACCAACTCAAAAGATTTCTAGAAAAACTTTAATAGCTTTATACAACATTCTATCGCTTGAGGCTCTTAATCTGGCGAAACAACTCAGTACACAGAATGAGCCTTGAAAATCTTTAGCTATATGGTTGGGCTGACAAAACGATCTTCGGTATATCTGTGTCCGTTGTCCTTGGATGGTGGAGACGACGATACTTTCTCGATGGCTCCAAGTCTTGTAGTCTTGAACGTAATGGTTAAGAAACTTGTTGACCATCTATAGAAATTTTCAAAGGAAAGAGGATCCATTTAACATTATAAAATGGTGTAGAAAGAAAAGGGTAAGAAAGAATTGCTATGAAAAAGCTAAGGATAGATAGATGACCAAGATGAGAAGAGAATAATTTGTTTTTCTTGTTATAAAATAAGTTCTAAAGTTTTTCAACTAACGGCCATTCTAACTAGGTCACGATTTGCAGTCGATATGGCTCTAATAACACTTCTATCGGACCCGGGAGTAACACCTCCAAATACTCTGTGTATTTCTGAACTAGTCTCATGATCAGTAGTTAGTTCACACAGTAAACAGATATGGTAACACCCATAAATCGCACAACTTTATTAATCAACAGAGTTTATTACAAGAAAGGATTACAAGCCAATAATAAAGAACACAACAGAAGACGAAGAAGTAGTGGAGTCCAGCTGATCTGCCACAGGCAATCGACTGGGGTAGTGGCCTAGCCATCGAGATCCACACCGATAGCGAAGTCCTTCTCCTCTGAAATTTATTTGCATTAAGCAAGGGTGTGCACAACTTCCATGCTCGCAAGTTACACCCAATAATAGAGTTAATGCATGCATGGGTATTAACAAGGAAGGCTTATAGGGCTATTTGTGCAAAAGCAATATTTGTCAATTTAAATACAATACTAAGTTCACAAGCTCAAATTTTACAATAACTAAAATTGAGTTTAATTAATAAAGATAGTGTAGGCACCAACCTAACACTAACTTAAACACGGGCACCAACCCCGGGCTTTAACCCATAACTTTTCTCATGGACACCCATCCATGTCAAAAACTGCTTTTACAAAACCTTTGGAAAACAAAATCAAAGTCTAACTTTGAGTGGCTTTGCTCAGTATGTCCATGACCATGGACACAGCTATTCGAATAGTTCTTAGCACTCTACAGAGGTTGTACAATTTTACCCACAAGACATGACTTCTCTAGTTTGTTTGGCATCCGTCGATACCACTACTCACTACCTTAGGTAAGAAGTGTAGAGCACGTGACAAGGCCTTTACAAAGCATCATCCCACTGTGGTCCTACCTCGCTAAGGTTTCTCTTCCATTGGGCTAACCACCCGTCAGATTCAAGTCCCCTCTTGCGCCATGTGGGAATACATAAAAGTAGGTCATTCTGACACCCACACATTAACATGGCACAACCACAATGGAATGTTGCAAATTAGTTAGCCAAGTCTCAGACCAATTCAACGGGGTTCTGCATCTTCTCCCGTATAAGGCTTTAAATGGTGCCATACCGAGACTGGCTTGACAGCTATTGTTGTAAGAGAACTCAGTGAACGGCAAGCATTTCTCCCAATTCTTCCCGTAGGAGAGAACACAAGCACGGAGCATGCCTTCCAAGACTTGATTCACTCTTTCAGTTTGGCCTCCGATTTGGGGATGGTATGCAGTGCTGATGGAAAGATGAGTTCACACTTCACATAGCCTCTTGCAAACTCCTCCAAAACTGGGAGGTAAAGAGGGAACTACGATCTGAAACAATCATCTTCGGTACCCCATGTAAACTCACTATCCTTGTGACATAGAGCTCGGCCAAGTGACCTGTACGAATCTTGCTCTTGACGGTACCCTTGGAGGTTCGAGGCAGACCGATGATAAAATCCATACCGATCGAATCCCACTTCATTTAGGTACTGGCAAAGGTTGTAGCATACCCGCTGGGTGTTGATGTTCAGCCTTTACACGACAGCATACGTTGCACTCGGCAACGAACCTTGCGATCTCTCTCTTCATTCGGGTCCACCAGAATCTTTGCCGGAGATCTTGATATATCTTTGTGGCTTCGGGACGAATGGACAAGGAGGATTCATGGACTTTGCGGAGGATCAAATTCCGCAATTCCAACTTGCATATCGGAGGAACTTGTGAGGAAAATGAATTTTCTTGGCATAATCGATTTGTCCCCAAGTGTTGGGATAGCTAATCCATGCCAAGCATAGCACCCAACTCACTGAGTTGAGGAGGATAATATTTGCTAGAAATCCCATTCCTAACACTTTTTTTCAGTTCTCAATTCCGACCCGAAGAGTGAATAATTAAAGGGATATGTATAGGAGCAAATTGATAATCGCCAGGTGCAACAAAGGATTGCGATAAAAAGGAATGCGATATAAAAGAATGTGAAGCTCTAGATTCAAATATAACTGTAGCAGAATGAGAATTGACGAGAAGTGTACCCAACATGATGTCGGGTGCCTCTTGCACTTCCTCAGCGGAGATATGGTTGACTCGCCCATGAGCAACCTTCTAAACTTGCTAAGCCACCTTCTGAGCTAGGGGATGACCATGTCCTTGCCCTTGCACTTGCCACTGCATAGGGCAAGTGGCCGCTTCATGCTTCACATGACAATTGTTGGCGTAGTGCCCCTTCTTGCGGTAATAGAAGCAAGTGACCCTGTCGGCTGCTTTGACCTTCTGGGCAACTATTCGCATTGTGGCCTTTGCTATTGCAGGAAAAGCAAAAGACCTTGGCAGCCGGATTGCGGAGGTCCCCCTGGGCCTTTTTCTAGCACTTGCGAGACTCCTTCAGCACTCTCCCCTTGTGCTCTGAGACAATGGCTTTGTCGACCAAAGTCTGGGAGTCAGGGAAGTCAAAGACTGCTAGTTTGTCATGCAGCTCCTTAGTAAACCCGTCCAAGAACTTCTCTTGCTTGGCGGCATCGGTGGTTGCGATGCTTATAGTTGCATGAAAAATCCATTGTTGTAGTTCCACTGACTTGGTGATCACCCGGTCTAGATGACACTCCTTGGGATAGTGATAATTTCCCTCGCAAAGGAAACAAGTGACTTTGGTAGTCGGACAGTTTCCGGGTAGGTGGTCTCCGTCGCAGTTGGGACAATTTGTTGTACACTGATTGTTGTAGTGTCCTTCCTTACCACAGCGCCGACAGACCTTGACCCTCCCTAGTCTGCAGCCTTCGACGAAGTGCCCCTCTTCACCACAGCTATAGCAAATAGGTGGTATTCGCCGCTTCTCAGGGCAGCGGGACACATAGTGGTCCTCCTTGCCACATCCGAAACACGTGCCAGTGCGGTAGCATTTACGGGTCTTGTCTGGACAGTTGGAACCAGAGAGTTTTTCATCCCGTCCAGCTTGCTGATCTAGTCCACTTCTGGTTTGTCCAAACATCATGTTCCATTGAATTGGGTTAGCAATAAAACCCAAAAACTGGATGCGAAAGGTAGCAAAAGAGAAGCCATCGACTAGGGGAATACGATATTACCCTAATATAAGAGCATGCAAATTTTTAGCAAGAAATGAACTCCAAATATTTGTAGAAAGACATAAGAATCAGCACAAGACCATAAATCAAATGGTTATTTTTCCCGGCACGACTAACTCGTATTGAATGAATGAGCAATCGGTTGGGATGGAAAAAATTTCAGAACACAACTCAAGTCCGATCGCATCTAATGAGCATGGTAAAAACCATCTAAGGGTGCTTTAGGAACTAGCCAGCTAACATCACATCTTACCCTTTTAATTCTCATGAGTTTTAGTTGAATTTTCCTCTCATTTTTGGCCCTAACGATGAACTAAATACTTGCTATCTAAAACTTGCGCTTGCTATCCAGATATTGTAATCGAGCTCCAAGCTGAATTTTCCAACTCCAAGTGCTTCTAATCTTCATCAAAGAACAGCCAACACTCTATATTTTCAACTCTTATTAATTCCCCAAAACTGAATTTAAACAATAAACAACTAATCTTTGAAAGGAGATGAGAGGGAAACAACTTTTCAAAAACTCAACAAGAACAAGGTAAGAAGAGAAATCTAAGATAGGTAAGGAGTAAAATCGGAGAACTTACTTAAGCTTTCATCAAATATTTGATATTTTGAGGATAACCTTTTTAAAACATCCTACTGCGACCAAGCTAGGGGTTTCTACGGTCAGTATGGCTCTGATACTAAGCTTTGTGAGAACCCAGGGTATTTAACTTGTAATACTTAACCATCTAATTGGTCATAACATTACAAATCAAATAGCCCGACTCTCGGTGCAAGCTGTACCTCCCAGGACAGCGGTACACATTGTAACATCCCAGCCCGACAAAGGCCTAGAATGCAACTAAATTCACATTATATTCAAATTAAACTAAAAACATCTTACAAATTTTCGGCAGAACCTCCTTTGTATAGTTTACTATACCGGCGGTCCCAACAAAATTATAACATAGATAGATAATCCAACATTCAGCATGATCAAGACACATCCAAAATTGAGCTAATCGTTACAATAACATCCATAGCATGCTAAACATCTAGGGTATAATCCAAAGAGCATCCAAAATCCTCTAATCACCTTTATTACAATTTATTTCAAGTAAAACAAGAAATCATAAAGAATGCTTCAAGCAAATCATTCAACTACTAAATTAGCATTCTTTTAAATCAACTATGTGTAGTTCATGCCATTGTGCAACCACTCTAATCTTTATTTTCCCCCATGCATGTCGTTCTTGTAAAGGGTACCTAAAAACACAACAACAGTAAGAGTGAGCCTAAAGACTCAGTAAGTACAATAGATAGTAACAACAACATAAGAAACTGCACTCATCAACAACCATCCATAAATCTCTATATCAATCATGTTAAATAATCATGCTATGCAAAATGCTCAAATGCACTTTCTCTTTTGCATTTTACCGGTAATGCAGAGTATGCATCCATCGATGCATACCCATGCCTGTGCTCTCTAGCACAAGGACCATTGCCCATACTCCACAAGTATAGGGGCCTAAGCCCACACTCCACGAGTGTGGGGACCATAAGCCCGTCATAATCATGACGGGGACCTCAACAAATGCTTGGTCACCACGTGACCAAGTCTTCAACATATTAGCATGATGCATATGAACGAAATGTTAAATCATCATAATCATGCAATCGTAGTAACATCACATATGAATAAGCTTTTTCATACTACCAACATACATATTCAGTGACGTTCATAATATTCAAGCATCCATGGATAACACATAATTCATATTACCAGTAGACATGAGTATTAACATTCAATAATATCTTAGCATTCATGAACAGCACATATACTCACAATACTAGCAAACAATATCATTCATTCATACTAAGTCTATCCATCATGGTACTTGTCTTAACCGCGTGAGAACAGAGGATGTGAAGAGGGTGCTGCCCCCGGGACCAATCCCCCACCTGAATATATTTAAAAGCACGCTAAGACAATAGTACTGGACCAAACAAACTATATAAGCAGACATGAACTCGCCATATTTCCTAGCGCGATCCCAACTCCAAATCCTAAATGTCGATCTGTCCCCTCTATGGACAGTCATACACAAAAATTCATACCTTTTGATACAGAAGTCCAAATGGGGTGTTCTTGGACTTTCTGGAAAGGTTAACAAATTCTCCAACTAAACCTAGTTGTTGAGCCGTCCTAATTCGGCCATCCACTACCCCTACCAAGCTAATTAACAGAACATCGAATTCGCGTCGGATTTCTGGACATTAATACTAAAACTACCATATCTTTCAGTATTTTTATCCAAATCTCATGATCTTTAGCTTCTTGAAAAGCTAAGACAATTATCTACATCTTTAGTTACAGTAAGACCTCCTAAATATTCCCTTAAATAATCGCCGCAGATCAATTATCATTAACTGTCAGGGCTACTACCGAATCGCAGAAGAGCAGTGCTAAATAAATCATAACTTTTGAACCGCTCATCCAAATCGTGATCTAGCACTTCACGGAAAGATGACGACATCGTCTACAATTCTCTAGGAGGCGTCCAGAACAAAATCTGCCATTAAACTACTAAAAACAATGACCAATCCTATCTGCTCTAATAGATCTAAATACCGACATTGATTAATTACTGAATTACGCAACTAATCAAAGCGGAACTGAGGTTACCCTTGACGAACGTCGAAGAACACCAGTACCCGCTGGTGATCCCTCTCCTTTCTCTTCTCCTCCCTTCTCTTCCTTCCTCCTTCTTCCTCTTCCTTGGACGGCCACCACAAGACAGCCTCTTCTCCTTTCCACTCGGCCAGCAATGGGAGGCGATGATCATCGCCGGCAGCAGGGAAAATGCACCAGGGAGGGCGCAAGGATCCAGGGGAGGGCGGCCAGGAGCTTGGGGCAGTAGCCAAAGGGCTTGGGGGGAAGTGGCGGCCACACAAGGGGTGAGAGGGGAAAGTGGGAGGGGTGGCTAGGGTTTTGGGGGGAGGGTGGCGCTCCCCCCCCCCGGCTGGCCACTTGGGCCAAAACCCAGGCCCAAGTTGCCCAAATAATGCTGCAAACCCCTTCATTATCTATGTAATTAACTATTTTCCAATTGATCCTTCTCCTAGATCAATTTCTAAATAGTTATTCTCTTTGAATATTTGGCTTTTTCTCAAAAATTCTACTCTGGAATATTACATTCTACCCCCCCTTAAACTCAATTCGACCCCGAATTCTAAACATGCTTACGCCAAAGCATAATCACAGCTTAAACTTAATAACATTAACACGTACCTGTTGTGAATAACTCTGGATATTGCTCGCGCATGCGAGACTCCAATTCCCAGGTGGCCTCTCTCTCGGTCTGCTGCGACCAAAGCACCTTAACGTACTTCAATGTTTTATTCCTCAAGGCTCTTTCCGAACTCTTCAGAATTTGTACCGGCTTGGACTCAAAGGATAAATCCTGCTCTATGGTTAATTGCTCTAGCGGAAAAAGATGCTCTGGATCTCGCAGGTACTTCCTCAACATAGATACGTGAAATACATTATGCACCCCTCACATAGACTCTGGGGGTCCAACCGGTATGCCAATTTCCCAATCCGAGCCAAGATCGTGAAAGGCCCAACGTACCTCGGGCTAAGCTTCTCTTTGGTACCGAACCTCACCACACCCTTAGTGGGAGATACTCTTAAGAGCACCTGATCCCCCACTTCAAATTCCAAATCCCTTCTCCTCACATCTGCATAAATTTTACACTTTCTCCGAGTTGCTAGCGATTCGTCTCACTAAGGCCACTCGTTCAACTGTCTTTTGGACCCAATCCAGGCCCAAGACTGCCTTCTCACCCACTGCTTCCCAACAAAGGGGTGACCTGCATTTACGTCCATACAAAACCCCAAACGGTGCGGCTTTAATACTTGAATGGTAGCTGTTATTATAAGCAAATTCTGCCAAAGGCAACTGATCTTCCCAACTACCCTTCTAGGATAAAACACACGATTGTAGCATGTCCTCCAAAGTCTGAATGGTACACTCTGACTGTCCATCAGTCTGTAGATGAAATGCTGTACTAAGATGGAGCTGGGTACCCAGTGCACTCTGCAAACTCTCCCAAAACTTGGAGACAAACTTGGCATCTCTGTCGGAGATGATGGTCTTTGGCACACCATGCAATCTCACAATCTCATGCACATAGATAGGAGCCAAATCGCTCGCTGAGTTGGTCGTGCGGATAGGAATAAAATGCGCTGATTTACTGAATCGATCCACTATCACCCAAATTGCATCCTTCCCTCACGGCGATCGAGGTAATGCAACCACAAAGTCCATGGAGATATCATCCCAAGGCCATTGAGGGACCTCTAATGGCTGCAATAACCCTGCAGGACACTTATGTTCCGCCTTTACTTGCTGACAGACCCCACAAGAGGCTACATAATTAGCAATATCCACCTTCATTCTTTTCCACCAGAAGTTCTGTTTCAGATCACGGTACATCTTCGTCTCACTCGGATGAACAGTATACGGGGTGCAATGTGCCTTCCTCAACATATCATCTTTAACCTCTGCCTTCTGTGGCACACAAAGGCGACCCTTAAACCACAATGCACAAGACCCATCCAAAATGACATCTCCTTCTTTACCCATATACAAACGTTTCCTGACCCTCTACAATAACTGATCATTCTGTTGTGCTTCTCGCACACGTTCTGGAATGGCTGACTCCAAGATCAACTGTGTCTCAACTTGTGTCGTGCCTGCAAAACAATAAGATATCCCCATGCAGTCGAAATCAGCAACGAGGCAATCAAGGCAAACACTACAGCAGCCAACTCTAAATCATGGGTTGGGTAATTCTGCTCATATTTCTTCAGTTGCCTCGATGCAAAGAGCTAAAACCTTACCATCTTGCATGAGGACACAACCCAATCCAACTCAAGAAGCATCGAAGTAGACCGTGAAACGCTTCCCAGGCTAAGGACAGTGAGAACAGGAGCGGTCACCAACTTTTCCTTCAAGATCTGAAAACTGCGTTCACAATCATCATCCCACCGAAACTTCACATCCTTCTGCGTGAGCCGGGATAAAGGCTTGGCAATAATGGAGAAATCCTGCACAAACCACCGATAATATCCTGCCATACCAAAGAAGCTTCTCACTTCTTTGACATTGGTTAGTCTTCCCCATTCTACCACTGTGGAAATCTTACCCGGATCAACTGATATTCCCTTATCATTTATGACATGCCCCAAGAATCCCACTTCAGACATCCAGAATTCACACTTTTTCATCTTAGCATAAAACTTGTTCTCTCTTGGTGTCTCCAACACAAGCCTCAGATGACGCCCATGATCTGCTTCCGTCTTTGAATAAATCAGGATATCATCAATAAAGACCACTACAAAATCATCTAGATACTCATGCAACATTCTGTTCATTGTCTCCATGAAAGCAGCAGGGGCATTCGTTAGTCCAAAAGACATAACTTTAAATTCAAAATGCCCATACCTCGTGGAGAACGTCATCTTCTCAATATCCTCCTTTCAGACAGGAATCTGATTGTATCCTGACTGGAGATCAATCTTTGAAAATATCTTGGCTCCCCTCAACTGATCAAACAAATCTTCAATGCGAGGCAAAGGATACTTATTCTTGATGGTAAGCTAGTTGAGAGCACGATAATCAATACACATGCGCCAGCTACCATCCTACTTCTTGGTAAAAAGAACAGGAGCTCCCCAAGGAGACACACTGGGACGAATAAGATCTTTAGCTTTCAGATCATTCAACTGCTTCTTTAATTTAGTTCCTCCTCGAAAGGGCGAGCCAAACGGTTTGGGGTCATGGAAACCGGTCGAGCCCCTGGTACTAAATCAATCCTGAACTCCACTGGGCGAGGTGGAGGCATCCCTGGCAACTCCGCTGGAAATACATCTAGAAATTCTCGAACCACTGGAATGCTTGCTGCAGTCAAGGATGAACTCGGCTTTTCCACCAGAGACAAAATAAATCCACTCTTTGCTGCTTGACTACCAGGAAACAAACTAGCCAGCACACAAAGTGAGTAAGAGGGAGCGCTACCCTGAAAAACTATCTCCTGCCCAGACGGAGCTTGCAAGGTTACTGCCTTCCAAAACAAGATATGACAGCACGATAACTATGCAACCAATCCATATGCAAAATAACATCAAACGGCTCCAGCTTCATAACTATCAGATTAGCAATAAATTCTTCCCCATCTAGAGAAATCACACAACCCGGACAGATTGTGGAACTAGAAAGAATTCCCCCAGGCGAATTGACTAGAACAGACTGAGCTATATGCTGCATACTCAAATTTGCTTTGCTAGCGAACTCTAAAGATGCAAAAGAGAAAGTAGCTCCTGAATCAAAAAGAACAAAAGCCTCCACTGAGTCCACCAGAAGCGTACCTGTCACCACATCGGGACGACCCACTGACTCAGCAGTCGGCATGGCATAGGAAACTGATGCTGGGGCGGTGGGAGCCCCAACACCCTGGTATGGTGGTGCAACAGCTGCCGGAGGTGCTGAAGGCACCACAACTGGAAACGGTGTTGCGGGAGTAGGCGACCAAAAATACCCTGGTGGTGGGATCCCTCCAGGAGTAGGGTAGCAAGGCTGAGGCGGCACCCAAGACTGAGTAGGAGTAGCTACTAACATCTGCACTAATCCTCGAGAAGAAGCAGCAGGCACTGATGCTGATGCTTGAACTGGCTCTCACTTGATAATACTGGCGGGATTCCGCCGACAAACCAACACCTTATGGCCCTCCTGACCCTAGTGGCGACAAGAACCAGACCAGGTACACTTTGAAGCACGATGTTCATTGCCACACTTGAAGCATTTCATGCTTTGCCCTAGGACCGGACGAAGCATAGGAGCACCCGCTGACGGTCGAGGAGTGAAGGAAGCTTGCGGCTTCGTGAACTTGGACTTGTATGAATTCTGCGGGCCCTTGAACTTATTGGAAACGGGCTTTAGAGATGACCCACTTTCTCCTCCAAAACTGTGACGTCCCACCCTTGTGATGCACCGCAGGAGGTCCGGGAGGACCTTTTTTTTTTGCGCTACGGAGCCACCACGGAGAGAAGTGGCAAGACCAAGCGGTGCATTCTCGAGGAGGTGCGCCAGACCTCCCAGAGGTCTTCAGACCTCCCGGAGGTCTTGGCTCGCCACCGACCTCCCAGAGGTGCGGGCTTGCAACCCCTCGATAGCACCTCCGTGTACATCACAAGAGAGGTCCGACAGACCTCCTGATTAAGTCCCGTGAGGACATCCCGGAGGTCCCGCCTGCATCCGAGCTAGTCCTGTGACAACAGAGCTAGCTCACACAAGAACACAAGCTAATATCACATCCACGAGGTCAAACAAAGATGAAGCGCATAAATTAAGCTTTATATAACAGACCTTATGGTCAAGCTTGTTAACAAGAGGTCTCTCATCGAGGGCTTACAAAACCAAAGAAGGACTTACACCCAAAGAACAAGGAGCTTTAAGGCTCCAACACCAAAAGCGAAAGCATACCATCCAACAAGCACCACAGTCGCTCGGCAGAGGACGCCCTAGGCGACTTAGTCGCCGAGAAACTCCTCCTCAAAGAGGTCTCAGACCGCCTCGCACTTGATCACCCTCATAATCTGCTTTGACACAAGGCTTAAGCCATGAGTACTTTGAATATACTCAGCAAGTCACAGAGAGCAATTATGCAATAATAATCATGCAAGGGCTTACCAATTGAGAGCTGTATGGTTCGTTTTGCGCAAAGCCAGATTTGGACAATAATAACAATAATAGATTGAAAAGCAACAAGGTAAACAATAGTACATAATACATTTGAAGAAGAAAAAGTGGAGTGAGCACCAACTTACATCCACAGCAACAATGGGGGAGGTCTGGTCACACCAGTGGCCAAGTCCTCTCCCAAAACCCACTCTAGAGCACCCACTCCAGAGGTCCGAACCAGCCCCTGGACCGCCACCCGAGCCAACCCTGACTCCTCTGGAGCCGGCCAAGGTCTCTTCGAGGCAAAGCCAAGGCATCTCGCGGAGGCGTCCAGTGGCACCAATTTGAAACAACTACCCCTTGCACCATTTTCACTGAGCATGTCCATGACCAAGGACTTGGCTATTCGAATAGATCTTACACTCTGCAGAGGTGTACAACTTTACCCACAATCCACGATCTCTCTAGCGGGATGGGTTCCGGTCACCCTTGCTCACTTCCTAAGGTGAGCGATCTAGAGAGCGCTGCAAGGCCTTTACAAAGCTTTGAACCGACTCGGCCGCCCGCTAAGGTTTCGCAATCCCTCCTGTGGTCTAGAAATCCATGAGGTTATGGGGTGCCCTCTTGCACCAACGAATCACACGCCAACCACAACAGCCCCAAGCCAACTGATTGCTAATTATTCAGCCCAGACCATTCCCATAAAATGATCTTGTGGTTGCACTGTTTGGCCCAGTTCAATAGACACAAAGTGAAGTCCTTACTTGTGCTGAGGCAAGACTTCCACAACCAAGTGTGCACAGCACCCACTACTCACTCCCTGCCTTCTTGCCTCAGCGAAACCATTTGTATTAACCCATGCCAAAAGACCACCCAGTCTTGGCCACACAATTTTTAAACAAGTGGTCTCACACCACAGTCAACACAGCTTAGGCATCCTGCCATAGCTGCCCGACAGTGGCACTAACCACACATTTCATAAGTCATTAGTCAAGATTATTTGAGATGAAGCATGATACGACCGAACCACGTTTTCTAAGCAAAGCTATAAAGACCTACGGCCCCCATGTTGGCAAGTAACAAAGAACACCAACTAAAATATCCACCTTAAGGTTCACAAGGAGAACATGACAACATGACAGGGACAAAGTATGAAGGAGGCATAGCAGCAAGTAGGCAAGTAACTACAGCCCAAACCATTTTCTTATAAACATAGCCATGCATGATAAAGTAAAACCGAAATACATTTATGAAACTAGGTTCAAAATGGTCAAAAGGAGGTCTATGGCTTGCCTTGGTCAAGCAGTGGAGAGCCTTCAGTAGAGAGAGCTGGGTCCAAGATCTCCTCAAACTCGTGATCTACACGTTCGCAAGAAAACCAAATAAGCAGCTTAGCCATGTAGGTCAGTAAATACGGTAGATCAATTGATGGGGTTAGCCTGTCAATCTTGGGAAACACTAAACATTCTATTCTTTATGATTTTGTTCAGATTTATGAACATGAATTTTGAGTATAAAATTTGTATTTTAAAAGATGATTTAGATCTGGACAAGTGATTGATAGTGAGGGTGCTTCATGCACGAGAATTGGGCATTGTGGTAGTCTTGTCCGGATCATTAAAGACCGAACTTTGGGCTATCAATTCAAATACCTTACGTACTTCCACACGCAGTGTATGGGTGCTGCATGGTTAAGTAAGGTGGAGATTTTATTGAGTTGGAGAACAGGTGGAGTGAGGACATATGTGTTTGATCATATGTTCATAGGGATCCGATTGCAATATAATATGTGCGGGTGAGCGCAGTTTTAGATTTTAGTTCATTAGGTTGGCATTCCCAACACAACTTGTGTGCTCCGGTTGCGTGCTCCGGTTAGCAGGCTCTATCAGTAGCTTGTACTAAGTGGGATTCGTCTTGCAAGGGTGATTCAACTCAATAAGATTGACTTGCTGAAAAATACATAGTCTTGGTTTACCCGGCCGGCATACCTAAGGAAGTGTGTTATTATCCGGAGGCTTACGGGCTGATCAAGTCGTGTGGGTAAAGATGTACACCCCTGCAGGGTTAAAACTATTTAAATAGTCATGTCCATGGTTACGGACGACACTTGTTTTCATTGACATCGTCGTCAGACTCAGAAATAAAAATTGACTTGGGCAATTGTGGTTATCGGCATGGATAGGTATCCATGCGGTTTGGATTGTCAAAGTGGATAGCCATTTTGATATGCTGATATTATGATTATCACTTTCTTACTTGTTGTCTTTTGGTCCAAACATTGTTTACAAAATGGCCTTTGCAAAAATTTGAAAGTGTAGGAATAAAACTTGTTGCTTTATGCAAAACTAATGCCAATATAGCCTTTCCTTTGAACAACCTTTAACATGTATAATCTCTAATCCTTTGGATAGGTTCTATTAAATACTTTCTTTTATTAGTTTGTCACTACTACAAAAGAGGCTATAGCAGACGCCCTATCACAGACGGTTAAAATGGAACCGTCTGTGTTTGGTCTGTCGGGCCTATCACAGACGGTTTGATATACAAACCGTCTGTGATACTAAGTCTATACTCAGTATCACATACAGTTCTATTGAAGAACCGTCGGTGATAGTATCACAGACGGTTCTTTAATAGAACCGTCTGTGATAATCTCCGGTATCACAGACGGTTGTATTAAAAAACCGTCGGTGATAGTATCACAGACGGTTCTTTAATAGAACCATCTGTGATAATCTCCGGTATCACAGACGGTTGTAGTAAAAAACCGTCGGTGATAGTATCACAGACGGTTCTTTAATAGAACCGCTCGTGATAGTCTCCTGATCACGTATGGTTGTAAACAAAGACTGCTCAGGAACTATCACTGACGGTTCTACTAAAGAACCGCTCGTGATAGTAATGCGTATCACGAGCGGTTTTTAATTCGAACCGTCTGTGATATCCCCATAGCACATAAAGTTCCCAACAGACCGCGCCCCTAGCCCATTCCCATTTGAGCCGCCGCCACAAGGTCCTCCCCCCGTTGCGCCGCCGACAGAGGAAACTGTCTTAAGATCATCTCCTCCTTCAGCAAGTTTGTTATCTACAAGTAAGTTAGATAATTATTAATTCCTGTTGTCAAGCTAGTTATCTTATACAATAGCTTTGCTTTAGTTGGGATTGAAGAATGACCTTTGTTCCCTGGCTGCAAGCTGGAATACACAAGGTTAACAACAGTGATTGAACTGCTGAAATTGAAGGCGAGCAATGGTTGGTCCGATAAGAGTTTCACGGCGTTGTTAGGTCTCCTAGCGGACATCCTTCCGGAGGGAAACGTGTTGCCCAGCACCACCTACCAAGCAAAGAAGGTTCTTTGTCCATTAGGAATGGAAGTAGAAAGAATACATGCATGTCCGAATGATTGTATCCTCTACCGTAAAGAGTATGCAGACATGCATGTATGTCCTATGTGCAAAGCATCCCGATACAAGCGTCAGAATATTGATAAGGTGAAGCAAGGACCTCCTGCTAAGATGTTGTGGTATTTGCCTGTGATCCCACGTTTGAACCGTTTATCTGCGAACCCAAAGGAGGCAAGATTGCTGCGTTGGCACTCGGAAGAGCGTAAGAAAGATGGAAAGCTAAGACACCTGCCGATTACGCCAAAGGAGAAATTTTGATCGAGCTTGAAGAGTTTGGTGTGGGCCGAGGAACATAAGGTTAGGGTTGAGTACAGATGGAATGAATCCTTTCGGTAACATGAGCAACCGACATAGCACTTTTGGCCCGTGAATCTATGTATGTACAACCTTCCTCCTTGGTCGTGTATGAAGCGTAGTACATTTTGATGTCACTACTTATCCAAGGGCCAAGCAACTCGGGAATGATATTGATGTGTACCTAGCACCATTGCCGGAAGATCTTGTGACACTTTGTGGAACAAAGGGTATGCAGTATGGGATGCGTATAAACGAGAGAACTTCACTTTACGCGCCATGTTGTTCTCGCACTATCAATGATTTTCCGCCCTTGGTAACTGCGGGCTTCAAGATGCGAAAGGAGCCAAAGCCTGTCCAAGACCGCTTAGATGCTACGGAGAGTGTATGGTCGAACAACTCACAAGAAAATCGTGTATATGCGTTCAGAGGTTCCTTCCCAAGAGTCACCCATACCGCAAGATGAAGAAACAATTCGACGGAAATAAGGAGGACAAATCGGCTCAAGGGCTTTTAGAGGGAAAGAGGTATATGATATGGTTAAGGATATCAATATTGTGCTTGGGAAGGACGTAAATTAAAAACCCGTCGAAGAACATCCGAAGAAGCGGTCAATTTTTTGGGACTTACCTTATTGGGAGCACTTAGAAGTTCGCCACTGCATCGACGTCATGCACGTGGAGAAGAATGTATGTGATAGCTTGATTGGTCTCTTACTAAACATTAGTGGCAAAATAAAGGATGGTGTTAACGCACGGCATGACTTGGTTAATATGAACATAAGGACCGAGTTAGCACCGAAAGAGACCGATAAAGGACAAACATACCTTCCACCAGCTTGCTACACTCTGTCCAAGGCCGAGAGAAATGAACTATGCCAGAGCTTGCATGGTGTCAAAGTCCCGTCTGGTTACTGCGCTAACATTAAGAAACTTGTTTCTATGCAAGATTTGAAATTAATTGGTATGAAGTCTCATGATTGTCATGTGCTGATGACACAAATACTTCCTGTTGCAATTAGGAGTATCTTGCCGAACAAGGTCCGAGTGGCAATCTTGAGGTTGTGTTATTTCTTCAACTTAATTGCTCAGAAGGTCATCGATCCCCAAGGACTAGATGCTTTGCAGGCCGAGGTGGTGACGACTCTATGTCATCTTGAGATGTATTTTCCTCCGTCATTTTTCGATATCATGGTCCATCTCATTGTTCACCTTGTGAAAGAGATAAAGATATGCCGCCCTATGTTCCTACGTCATATGTACTCGTTCGAGAAGTACATGGGAATTCTCAAGTCCTACGTACGGAATCGATCTCGACCGGAGGGCAGCATCATCGAAGGTTATGCAACCGAAGAGGTCATTGAGTTCTGCGTCGACTACATGGCTCAGGTGGAACCGATAGGCGTGCCTCTATCTCGTTATGAGGGAAGGCTGGATGGTATCAGGACCATCGGAAGGAAATCAATCACTCCCGATCTGGATATGTACGCTCAAGCCCATTTCATGGTCTTGCAACACATGACCCAAGTGTCCCCATACATCGACGAGCACAAAGACATGGTATGCCAATGTAATCCGCACTCTGGCGGAGGTTTGGATCTCGAGAGAGCACAACCGTCGGTTCAACGAATGGTTAAAGGTGCGAATTACTGGGAGGTCATCAAGTCATGATACGCTACTATAGTTGGCAAGAGGGCCACAATTTACAATTGTCACATGGCAAGAATACGGCATAAATGGGTACACATTTTATACGGTAGCTCAGGATAGGAAGAGTCTGATCGAATCGGCGGTGTCCGTGATAGATGCATTCAGTACCGATGGGCTGAGGAGCTCATACTATGGGCAAATAGAGGTGATATGGGAGCTCGACTACGTGCTTTTCAAGATCCCCTTATTTCGGTGCCGTTGGGTCCATCTCCCACAAGTGAAGGTCGAAAAGTGCGGCGTCACTCATCGTGGACCTCGAACGTGTCGATACAAAGATGAACCATTCGCGTCAAGCAACCAAGTTGTTCAAGTCTTCTATGTAACCGACCCGCAAATAAGAAGTGCCACGTAGTTCTTCATGGAAAAAGAAGGATTGTCGGAGTTGAGAATGTAGTGGACGAGGAAGAATATAATCAATTTGATGAGTTGCCTCCTTTCGGAGACGGCATCAGGCTCGAGGAAGAACCCAGTGAGGAAGCTAGCTATATGCGCGTTAATCATCATGAAGGGCTATATTTTAATTAAGAATTTACTCCATTGTAATTAATTTATTCCATTGTCATGTGTTAATGTGTTATGGACTTGTCATCTTTAATATTGATGTCAATGTGGATGCTCATTGTAATGTGGAGTATCAAATTAAATTGGTTTCACTTGATTTGGAGCTGAGTTGAATTAGATATGAATTTTTGAAGTCAAACGAATTGTCAGTGGATAAATTGATTTTCAGTCAAATTATTTGGAGTTGTGTTATGAACTTGTCATCATACTTGTGACCAGGTTCATATGGACTTGTCATTATTGTCATCAATAGCTTGTCCACTAGCCTATCACAGGCGGCTCTATTCTAGAACCGTCTATGATAAGGAATCACAGATGGTTCTATTAAAGAACCGTCTATGATGTGGGCTATCACAGACGGTTCTATTAAAGAACCGTTTGTGATGTGGGCATATCACAAACGGTTCTTTAATAGAACCGTCTGTGATTCATTATCATAGACGATTCTAGAATAGAACCATCTGTGATAGGCCTTCATAACCCTACGCCTCGTCCATTTATATCCCTAGTGCCGCCCATTCCTCTCCCCAGTACTTAGCCCGCTCAGCTCTCGCGCGCTTCTTCACCTTTTCTAGGGTTCGCACGCCCGTTCACCTCCTCTTGTCGGCCACCTCCCCTGCACCGCCGCCTCCGACCTCGACGCTGCTGTCCCCGACCTCGACGACGTCGCCGTCCCCAACATCGACGACGCAGCCACCGCCTCGACGTGCGACCTCCTCCTCGTGTCGGCGTCCTCCCTCTACCGGCCTCCTCCCCACGCCGTCCTCCTCCCCGTGTCAGCTTCCTCCCCTGCACCGGCCTCCTCCCCGTGGCCCCTCCCCTGCACTGGCCTCCTCCCCCACGCCGTCCTCCTCCCAAGCGTCGTCCTCCTCCCTGCACCCCTCCTCCTCCTGCCGGCCTCCTCCTTACACTGTGAGTATTGCAACAAAAGAATGTTAATTATATATCTTTGATAATCTGTGAATTGAATGAACAAAAGAATGTTAATTATATATCTATGATAATCTGTGAATTTGATAGTCTTTGATAATTTGTGAATTGAATGGACAAAAGAATGTTAATTATATATCTATGATAATCTGTGAATTTGATAGTCTTTGATA
This sequence comes from Phyllostachys edulis, assembly GCA_036346405.1. NCBI lineage: Eukaryota > Viridiplantae > Streptophyta > Magnoliopsida > Poales > Poaceae > Phyllostachys > Phyllostachys edulis. The sequence continues at coordinate 13,628,233 of CM070556.1, forward strand.
ATCTTTGATAATCTGTGAATTGAATGAACAAAAGAATGTTAATTATATATCTATGATAATCTTTGATAATCTATGAATTTGATAGTCTTTGATAATCTTTGATAATCTGTGAATTGAATGGACAAAAGAATGTTAATTATATATCTTTGATAATCTGTATCTTTGATAAGGCTCTGTTCTGTTTTTCATAACAGATTGTCTTCTGTTGTCTCGGTGGATATGTTGACTCTGATAGTCAATTTGATATACTGTTAATTGGTTACTTTCGGTTGAAAGCTAGTTATTCTGATTCTTCTGGTTCTTTTGCAACTTTCCTTCTGAGAGCACAAACTATCATCAATCTTTTGCAACTCTGTGCTAATTTCATTCATATACATGTCATATATGTTTAGCATTTCAATCAATTTAAATGACTGATATGATTTACATTTGATTATGTTAATTTGGTCATTTAAATGTTGTTTGATTAATGCTTTATTGTTTCATATTTATGCTAGAATTAATTATGATTATTTGCTAATATTGCACATGTTGAGCGTTTGTACCTTATATAGATAGCAAGTAAGCGAGATGGCAGAGGCGCCGTCTTCGCCGCCGTCACCGACGCCGCAGATGGCAGAGGCGCCGTCATCGTCGTCGTCACCGACGCCGCAGATGGCAGAGGTGCCGTCTTCGCCGCCGTCACCGACGATAATGATACGTAAGCGATATGGTAGAGGAAAATCGAAATTTCCTGCGGGCCGACTGATCATCACGGAGGTCAGTGACGTTGGGGTCCCTCTGAGTCCCGTGAGATCAACGGCGAGATTCCGGACCATTTGCGGGATACTTGCAAGGGAACGGGTCCCTATCACCACACCAAAGTGGAAGTCTCTGATGAATGCTCAGAGAGGCGTGCTGTGGACAGAACTTTCAAGCAAATTCACTATCCCAGAAGCAGACATGGCACACGTGGAATGGCATGCGTTGCTCTCGATGGGTCAAGCGTGGAGGAACTTCAAGAGCATTCTTGTCACGAGGTACGTAAACAAGGGTGAGACGCCCTTCACGAAGTATGGATTCTTGACGCGGGAAACATGGGACGCCTTTGTGGTTATGAAGACGACAGCCGAATTTATGGCGCAAAGTGCAGCGCACAAAGTTCTCCAGACACAAAACACTCACCCCCACAGACTCGGCACCGTTGGGTACACGGCGAAATCCACGCAACGGGCGGCAGAGGAGAATCCATTTCCTAATATCACAGACCCGCGTTCCCTAAGCTGGTTAAAAGCGAGGGCACAAGTCTCGTCTTCGGGCAACATCTCTTTCACAAACCGGCGGACGTGAAGTGTCCCAACGTGTGGTAAATATGTCGAACTACCTAGTTGTTTATAAGTCCATAACTTCATAGTGTCTATAATAACATGATGACTCTTGCGGCGTGAATTGACTGTCCAAACTTCCCAAGGCTCCTTCCATGCAGACAAGGAGAAGGATATACTATCTACGGCCCTAGGAAACAAGGAGCACCCGGGTTGCACGCGAGGCAAGGGGGTTAACGTACCTTGGAGGGATGGATTCACAGACGACTACTGCACGTATAGGAGTAGGAAGAGATATAAGGCCGAGAACGACAAAGTGTTGGAATAGGTGCTTACTGCAAAATTTCAAGGACATATAGCAAGATTAGAGGATCGACTGAATCAAGTACTCCTCAACCAGACGCAAGCCGCCCCCGTTACTTTGGGAACCAGTCCTCCTCGACATCGGAGTAGGGTCGCGTCCACGAAAGATTGTGATCATGACGACGTCCAATTACCTATTGACGACATCAAGGTAATGTACATCTCTGGAATGCGACAAAGATAGATCTATAGGACGCCTTAGCTAATTGTGTATCATTTTGTAGGAGCCGACGCCCTGCAAGCTCCTAGTGACGCTCGTTGGGTCCATTTCTATTGAGGCTGGGTGGGGATGGTGTATCCATACCAAGAAGGGGCAGTGTAGCACGGTGCCCAGCTGGTGTAGGGTTACGCCAGGGTCGCGGTGGACATGGTACATGAAAGTTTCATGGCCGGCCCGCTGGAGATTTGCCCGAACGAAGACATCAGAACACTTAGGGATGCCAGACACACTTTTATCCAGTGGCCCAAGAAGGACATCGTCCTGGACCCAGCAGTGCCGCTATCTCGACATGACCATTCCTCTCCAATGGGACCCTCGATGACTCCGCCTCATCCTTCGCCTCGAAAGGCCACCTCATCGGTTCCCGTGGAGAAGACGCCGAAGGAACAAGAAAAGCATGCTACCGTATCGGTTCCCGAGTCGTCTCGCAGGAAGACGCTGCCAATCGTTAAGGCCAAACCGAAATCGATGAACATTAAGTCGCCTCCCAAGTCCCAGAAGCCCGGGAAGCACTCCATCGGAGAACCGTTGTGCCCCGACACAAAATTATCCCACTCTGGATTTGCTTGTCAGGCTTTGCATGCCTGGTACATGCGAAAGACCGGAAAGAAGGGGTGCGATACTGGAATCACCGTCGCATACAAGGATGAGCATTTCTTCAACGGGACGGGCAACTTCGTCGTGGGCTTCAACGACTTATTCAACCTCGAAGCCCTCGACGCCTCGCTTCTACGATGTTGGACACGGTAAGTGTGTACAATCAAGTTCTACATTCACGTAATACCGATAAATATCACAACTCATTACTTATGTATAGATACATGATGAAAAATGCCCAGCAAGGGAGAGAACCGGTGGGTTTCCTCGACCCACACGTGGTGTCTTTGCAAACCATCGAAACAGACCCGTCCTTCGTCGAGAACTACATAATGGCGGCATTGCTTCGTTAGGACAACAAGGACTACATAGTGGTGCCCTACAACCAGAGGTAAGTGCTTCACTATTTGGTATACAAATTTCATTTGTACTTAGGTTTAATGACTATAGCGATATATATGAGTAGGTACCACTGGATCCTTTTAGTCATTATACCCAGGAGGAACAAGGTGATATACCGTAATTCCCTAGTCAAAAACAATCACGACTTCAGCATTCTGCAAGGAATACTTGACAAGTATGCTCATTTCCTCCATACATAACTCTATTGTAGTTTTCCTTCGTTTGAAATGGCCGAGGATAACTTTTTTGAATCATCTAGTTCGTTCATCGCCTATGTTGGCGAAGGAGGACCATACAATGGATTCAACGCCCAACTAAGACATAGGACAAAATTTTCGGTACGCGCTACAACACAATAATCCTATATCATACTTCATAATAATGCGTCTTGAACTGACTATATGTATATATGTAATTCAATTTTTGTAGTGCCGCCAGCGAAAAAATGATGAGCTATGTGCAATCTACGTTTGCTATCATATGCAGCAAATCATTAGTGCTAAGACGAAGAATCCCGAGGTTTGTCAATCTCGAAATAATTATTTTCTAATTGTAAATTTAAATATATATGCTTACCATTTTTCTCTTCCTAGCGGCGGGACTTGATGATAGAATTAGATGGACTCGTTATGCAAGAGATCGTGGACGTCCGAGGGCACTCTGCAACTTTATCATGTCGTAAATAGTTAACCACAAAGGAGAGTTTCACTCAAGTCGCCGCCCGTAGTTTCACGCAAACAATTGACTCAATTGTAATCCAATTGTAACTACAGCGACAATACTTGAACAAATTCGATCTTTTGTAATTTATTTTGAGTAATGATCACTTTGAGTTGTCAACAATTGATTATCTGTGATGTTGTCAATAATTGATTATCTGTGATGTATCAGTCAACAGAGGGCATGGTTAGCAATTCCTGAGGCTACCCAAAAATCAGCAAAAAGTAGTTAGGATTCTCAGAGTATCACAGACAGTTTTTGGTTAAAACCGTCTGTGAAGGCAGTATCACAGACGGTTTCTATTAAAAACTGTTTGTGATATTCTCCTATCACAGACGGTTCGTAAATAGAACCGTCTATGATATTCTGTATCATAGACGGTTCATAAATAGAACCGTTTGTGATATTCTCGTATCACAGACGGTTCTTAAATAGAACCGTCTATGATACTATGCCTTCACAAACAGTTTTAACCAAAAACTGTCTATAATATTTATATCATAGATGGTTTTTGAACCACCTGTGATAACTCCTGTTATCACTGACGAACTTTTTCAGACGGTTCGAAAACCATCTGTCATGACATTTGCTGTAGTAGTGTGTGTAAGTCTTGCGAGTACCTTCTGTACTCGTTGGAATTGACCACTTGTTGCATGTAAAGAACGTCCCAGTTAATATTTCAAGTTGAGGCAATAATGTTGGTACTTCGGCTTTAATCCCAGTCGGTTGTTGTGGATATCATGGGGATATTTTATGAACTTAAGATGATGAGACAATTGGCAATAGCGTTGAAGTTTTGTTGAAATTGTGGTTTTCAGCAAGTGATAGGACTTTCGGTAGTACCGGCATGTACTGGGCGGTACTACCGCAGGGCGGTACGACCACAAGGCAACTGGTCCGATCGGGTGGGCCAGATCGGACATTCGAAATAGTGGTCCGAACGGCACATCTGAATCGGACAGTCCGGATCCAGTGGGACGTTCGGACCGTCCAAACGATGCCCAGATCTGACGGCTAAATCGAGTGGTCCGAACGTTCCACTCAATCTAAGCCATCCACGTGTCAATGGACTTGAAAGTTTCTCTAGAACGGTAGTACTGCAGTATGGAGCGGTAGTACTGGACAGTAGCACCGTTTATTACTTGGCGGTATGAAAATTCTAGAGAAGGTGTTTTTCGAAGTTTTGAGCTCTTGGGTGAAACGGTAGTACCGCAGCTCTTGGGCGGTAGTACCGCAATGCGATAGTACCGGATCTTACTTGGCGGTATGAAAATTCCAGAGAGAGTGTTTTTGGGGAGTTTTGGTCTTCATTGAATAGCGGTACGACCGCAGTGCGGTAGTACCGCTAGTAACATGGCGGTAGTATCGATTGTGTTTCAAGTGTTTATCAGCTTGGATTTTTGGTATGTCGTTAGGTCAAGTTTATGGGCTTTAGTGCATATGTGTTGCATGTTGCATGTTTTCACTAACGTGGGTCAAGTTGTGAAGAACTTGTTCCTGGAAACAATTTCTTAGTCTATTGCTATGCAGGTTGCTTAGAGGTCAACGACGGTCAACGGTGAGGATGATCGGGACTAAGCTTGGAGAGCTGAGGTTCAGAACGATCGAGAATGTCGGGTGAGGTTAATGGACTCAAGCATGGCGCAGAATGGACAAGGATGACCGAACGGGCAATTCGGAGCGACGGGTTGGATCAAGCGGCGCAGGGGTCACTGCAAGTGCCTTGGTGGTTTTGGTGGGAGCCGGATGGGAGAGACTTGACGACATGATGAGAACCGTTGATCAACCTACACGTGGCGAAGCAGGCGATTAATTCACCAAGATTGGACTTGGTCTTCAGAGAAAGATCGAGAAGGGGTATTTTGGGTATTTCACCTAAATACCGCCTTGGTGACCTTTTGGCTAAATTGCGACGCAAGATGACGCAAGGAGAAGTGGTTTAGGTCTAGAGAAGATGAAGACGGTGCTTTAAGATGCGTGCGTGTGTTAAACCCATTTGTGTGTGTGAGCTTAACGGGTGCCTGTTTGGAATATACCTCTAGATGCTAGCCTCCACTATAAATAGGAGAGGGTGCTATCCAGCACCCCTGAAGTCTTGAGTTGAAAAACCCTAATATGTGTTGTTAGGGCTAGGAGAGGAAAGTGGGGTTCTAGGGTTCTAGAGAGAGTGAGTTGATTGTGTGCTCAGGGATTGAGTTTTGTCCTCTAGGATGGAGTGGTTGTAAACATCTATCTATCTCGAATCAATCATAGTAAGGTTCCTTAAGATGAGTTTGTTCGTGTTCTTGCTCTCTCTCTTTTATGATTTTGAGTCTTTTGTTGATTCGTTGATCTTCCCTCAAGTTCTTGTGTTGATCTAGCTTGCAGTGACATGTGGGAGTGCATCTATGATCATCTTGATCTTTCTTTACCCACGAGCAAGGTTTAGATCATGTTTTGGTTTTTGACTCGTTTTGAAACCATCTTCACTCAAATCAAAAAAGGTTGGAACTTTGTCATGGATCTACTCAATATTTGATTAGAATAGGTTCCTAACCTCCTAGAGAAGATATGTTTCAAGTTTCATGAAGTTTCACCGAATGGATCAAAAATTGTGCCAATTTTAGATTTGGATTTCCATCTGTCGGGCTGAACTCCAGGATAATCAGTAGTACCGCACAATACATTGCAGTAGTTCCGATTATTCGTAGTACCACATTTTGTGTGGCGGTAGTTTCGATTTCCCTGATTCTTCATCACAACTCTGTGATTTCTGTTGCCGTGTTTTGGGGGTTTGGAGTGGATTCAATACAAGTCTTCAGCCATGTTTATATATTGATCTTCATAGCTCTCATAGCTATTGGAGTGAAAATATTATTGAATCCAATCTAAGGGAAAATTTGATTTTGCTCCTATTCCACCCCCCCCCCTCTAGTCGCCTTTCCGGTCCTACAGTTGCCCTTGGGTTATGGCGCACCATTGGAAAGGTTATTTTATTACTTGATCTTCCATTCTTGTTTACTTAATGTTTTCCGCTGCTAATTTTTACTGTTATATTCTAATCGTGTATGCAAGTGATATAATGTTGTATGGATATGTGCATGTTAGCAGCTGATCCTGGGAGCTAACATGAGACGCATATTCGGGAACTTGAAATTGGGTTCGTTGCTTATTAAAAATTATGCCTCTGGTATAATCTTTTAATTTGAAACGAATTCAATTTCAGGGGTCCTCACAGTTTTGGTTGAAGAAAAGGTGAATTTGGGGGTTTTGTTCTTGAGGGTTTTTAGCTTGATTCTTGTTGTTATTAAGGATGCAGCTAGGATGTGTGGGAAAGCATCCTTAGTCATCTTGGATTGATTCCTCCTCGGAGCTCATCTCTATCATCATTTTCGTATTTGGCCTGGATTTCGTGCAAATTGCCTTTGGATCGAAAATGTCAAATCTTTGGATAGATTTGCTCTGATCTCTTCATGGATTAGGTTCACAATATCATAGGCAAGGTGCATGAAAAGTTTCAAGTAATTTGGAGCTGTGGATTGAAAGTTACATCGATTCTTGGATTTGAGATCGTGCTAATTTTCAGCTCTGTCCTAAGGGAGAGGTAAGACCGCCCAAGAGAAGCGGTCAGACCGCCCACTAGTTGGAGGTCTGACCGCATGGGTAAGTTTTGGCGCATTTTGTTTGTTCTTGGAGATTTCATTCTGAGGGTTTAGGATCTAATCTTCATAGCTACGCATATATATTGAAGTGAAAGAATCTTGAACTCCTAACGCAAAAGAATTCATTGCGACTGATGAATGGCACTAAGTAATGACGGCTAGTTAATTAAAACTTAATTTGAACTAATTGTTTACAACTAATTATTTAAGTAAAACTAATTAATTACGACTAATTATATGGTAAATAATTAACGTCTAATTATTTTAATTGGCACTAAGGAATTAGAACTAATTAATTACGTAACATTAATTTAACTACAAAAAAATCCAAAACGACTTAAATAAGTACGCATGGAAAATGACAATTAATTAAGTACGAAAATAATACAATGACGGATCTACTAACAACGTAGTTAATAAACAATTTAGAGACATGGACAAAATTACATACTAATATGGCTGCAAATGATAGCGGTTAATAACGCTAAAACGTCCCCGAATATAAAATCGACAGAGAACCGAGAGAGCGAGTGAGCGAGATGGCAAAACTTAATCTCTCTTGCTCACTATTTATAGCTCCTACAAGGTAGACGTGTAATATCCCATTTTAACATAAATTAAATAAGTGATTAGTACTGAAATTAAATAGAATTAGAGAAAGAATTAGAGGTTTTAGAGGGGCGTTTTTGCTCTTATTGGAGAACCTAGGCCTTTGGCCCATGGTGTTTTGGCCCATTTGAGTTGGTCGGCCTTAAAAGGAAGGGGAGGCCACCCAAACCCTAGATGGTACTGTAGCTCGCGGTTACTGTAGCACCGCCGGTACTGTAGCATTGCCCCCCTCCGTTGCTGCCGAGTAGGGAAGAAGAAGAAGGTCGCATTGGTGGTGGCCGGCCAAAGAAGGGAGAAGAAGGAGAGAGCAGAGAAGAGAGGGAAGTGAAGGTTCGCGGGTTTCGTCACGATCTACAGCAGTTCTTCAAGGGTAACGTCGCGTGTTCTTCGCTGGTTAATGTGTAGTAGATGCGTTTGATGTCGTTTGATCGATTGAATTGCGTCGGTTTAATAGATTGCGTTCTGTCCAGTAATTTGGACGATGGTTTTCATGTCTGTAGAAGCAGAATCTAGGGATCCAACCTCTTAGAAATAGTTGGGCTATGTTGTTAGCTTTCCGTGGCCACCAAGAACGCCCAGATCCGATTAACGGTTAGAAAGTTCTAAATTGTTTAGTGCCGCTGTCCTGTTAACCTGTCAACATCCTGACAGTCTGTAGAAATCTGAGTTAATCTATTAGTTAAAGACGAATTCAGAGGATCTCGTTATAATGAAAAAGATGGATAATTTTCTCACCTTTCCAGAAAGCTAAAGAACGTAAGAATTGGACTTTTGTAGCAAAAGTTATGATAATTTTAGTGTACTGTCCAGAGAACCCGATGTGATAATTGATGTTCTGTAGATTGGCTTGGTAGGGGCAGTAGATGGCAGAATCAGAAGGGCTCCCCAACTAAGTTTATTTAGGTAATTTAATTATCTTTCCAGAAAGTATTAGAAAATCTTATTTGGACTCCTGAGAAGAAAGTTATGTATTTTATAAGTTGACTGTCCGCAGTGAACACCAAATCGATCGGTAGAAATTGGAAGATTGGAAACGCTTGGGAGTTTAGCGAGTTCAATTGTGTTCTTATTTATTCTTTTGGTCCAGTATGCTTGTCTTAGTTTGGGTTATCATTATGTTCAGGTGGGAGCGTGATCCTGAGGCGGCCTTTCTTAGCGTCCCACCGTTCTCGCACGGTTGAGGCAAGTATTCGGGTTGTAGAATAATTATGATTGTTTGCTGAGATTGATTTTGTCTTGTTCGTAATAGCCATGCATGGATGTTAATATGATGAATTACAATATATCTTGGTAAATGCAAGTTATGGTTAAAGCTTCTGTGTATGTTGTTAATGCTTACATGTTATTATGTACACGCTGAATTCATATGTTTGGAAGATGATGTCATTGTACATATGCATGTAGTAAGCATGATTGAGTCTTGGTCGCGTGGTGACCAAGTATGAATAGTTGAGGTCCCCGTCATGTAAATGACGGCTTGAAATCCCCATATTAAGTAGAATGTGGGCACGTTCGTAGAATGTGGGCAATGAGTAAAGAGGTCCCCATCATGATGATGATGGGCAAAGGTTCTATATTTGTGGAGTATAGGCTCTTGGTCCCTGTGAGAATCGTATAGCAAGGTATACATTGACGGTTGTATACCTCGCATTACGGTAAAATCTGAAAAGAGATAAAGTTTAAAAGGTGCATTGCATGGTGCATTACATAAGCATGAAGGCTATGTTTAGTGTAATGTTTAATTTGGAATATTGATGCTATGACCGTGATTTTAGCTTTAGCCTTGTTGATACTTCTTTGAGTCTTTGGGCTCACTCTTGCTTTGATATGTTTTAGGTACAACCGGCAAGAACGGCATGCATGGGAGGGAGTAGATGTTTGGATGCACTCACTACCACTTATCCTTAAGGCGATTGCCATTTTAGATTTTATTCCAATAATAAGTAAACTGCTTGTGAATCACTTATTGATGGTTTTAAGTTTCAGATTAATTGTAATAAGGAGAATAGCAAGTTTTGTTTATGTTTATTAGATTATCTTGCATGCCTGAATGAACTTGAATATTGAGTTTAGTGTTAATTGCTATGATTAATTGTTGGAACCTCGGTATAGTTAATTATACAAAGGAGGTTCTGTCGAAAATTGGTAATTGGTCTTAGTTTAGTTTTGTTTAATTTAATTTTAGTAGTATTCCAGGCTCAATGTTGAGCTGGGGTGTTACAAGACGTTTCTCTCTTGTATGCATGAATGCATGCACATGTAGGAGACAACGATTAGACTAGGGACCGATGGAGGTAATGGGAGGTGACGGGAGGAGTAGCAAAATACGATTTTCGTATTTCTGCACGATAACAGCCATTCATGCAAATGTGTGCAAAAAAAAAAGCGCCAATATGGCGTGAAACTCTTATATATGCAGGAGTATATACACAAAAGTATTTTTCTTTTTGAAGATCGACCGTGCAGCAGTAGCAATCACGGTAAAGCGATGGGATGGACATGTGGCTGGGAGCGCTAGCTTGTGCCCGGATTCTGGGTGGCCACGTACTTAGCTTTCGTACTGTAGTGATGTTTGCCTGATATATTATGCACGATATACTTGTGTTTTCCTTGCACGGTTCCACCCGTTCTTCGATTCTTCCTGGTCTTGCATTGTTCTTGCTGAGACCACGTGAAGCGCAGATGCATGCATGGTACGTATTGTCATATGGAGCAACTTGAGCATTCCTTGTACTAGCTGAAAATTCAACAACAGTTGGCATGTATTATGTATGTTTTTTTAGATAATAGAAGAGATAACTCTCTTCTGGTCTTTGCATCAAAAATGCACACAGTCTAATTTATTAAAGCAATCAAAGTAGCAATCGTTCCACCTACGATAAAATAACAGCTAGCAGCCATACATCCAAAAAACACTTAAAACAAAATTTCAATTATTGCAAATCCTATGGCTAAACCTCCACCAACAAAAATTGAGGAATTGCTTCGCCACCAATTCTAGTCTTTGACTTTCCGCCACCATGATCTGCTTTTGGTCCGCTTTCTGCAAGCATGCTCATGCATTCAGCCATGATCCACACAATAAAATAGCCTGCAACGGATTAGTTAAAATCTTTCTGTTAAAAATAACATCATTTCGACATAACCATATAGACCAACATAAGGCACTAACTCCCACCAGAAATTGTGACATAAGCTTTTTTGGAATTCCATCTAATCAAGTCCCAAATATGTATCATGTATGTAGATGCAAAGAACGAACTACGTGTCCATGGATTACTCTGGAGTTGTCATCCATCAGTCGGTGTAGATCCCATTGCTAGCTACACTGCCACCGTGTTTCATGTTGGATTTAATCTTATTTTAGTATTTGTTAGTTTCCGTTTTCATTATCGTGTCCGGTTTTGGACATAGAATCCGAGTAGGTGTAGGTGTGGTGTGCGTTTGTGAGTCAGTTTCGGCTTAGGTTTGCTGTGTATATAAAGAGGCTATAGTGTCATGGAAAAAATGTGAAGTGCAGAAAGAAGATAAACAAAAGAAAAAAAGAGGAGCAGAAGACTCCTGGAACAAAACAATTGAATTATGTGTTATCTTTGTCTAGGTGTCTTTATTTTTCTCCTGCAGGAGCACGTGAAGGCAGGAGACGCAAAGTGCTGCTGTTGTGCATCACGTGAAGCTTCATATCAAGTAGAGAGAGGGAGAACTATGTTTTAGAAAGAGCAGGGGAAGTACTACTCCAAGCTAGTTACGTGAAGAGGACCAGGTGGTCACATCTAGCAAAGGCAGAGGGGCTGCTCCTTGCGTTTGCACAGGCGGTGTCCTATCGCGGGTCCCACAAGAGATAAAGGAGGCGCATTGACGAAGTAGCAAAAGAGCAGTTCGGAGCTGTTTCTTCTGGAACGAAGCGAAGACAGTGCGAAGAGACAAGAAAAATTCCAACAATTGGTATCAGAGTCTGTTGATCTCGGTGCTATCTGAAGATCATGAACGACAAGACGAAGACCCAGAATAGGCCGTTCTCTCTTCTATATCCTATCCTGACGACCGAAAATTACCCGGCGTGGGCAATGAAGATGAAGACGAACATGCGCACCCCAGAAGTCTAGGATGCAGTCGATCCGAAGACGAAGGATATGGTGGTGGATGACAAGGTGGACCAGACGGCTTTGGCTATCATCTATCAGGCAGTGCCAGACTCCATGATGTGGCAGCTCAGCAGCAAGGAGACGACACATGAGGCATGGGTGGCGCTTCAGAAGATGCACGAGGGAGTTGATCGTGTGAAGGAGGTGCGGCTCCAGAATTTGCATAGCGAGTTCGAAAATCTCCAGATGGGAGAAACCCAGTCGGTGGACGAGAAACCTTTTGCTAACCCGCGGCGCAAGACGGCGCAAGGAGAAGCGGTTTAGGTCAAGAGGAGATGAAGACGACGTTTTAAAATACATGCGTAAGTGAAACCCGTTTGTATGTGGGCTTAACGAGTGCCCATTAGGATTTTCTTTCTAGAAGCTAGCCTCCACTATAAATAGGAGAGGGTGCTAGCCAGCACCTCCTTAACCCTTTCGTTTGGGAAACCCTAGTTTGTGTTTTTAGGGTTTGGAGAGATTAGTGGGAAGTTAGGGTTCTAGAGAGTTGGATTGATCGTGTGGTCATGTGTTGAGTCTTTGTCCTCCTGGTTGGAGTGACTATAAACCAACATCAATCTCGATTCAATCCAAGAAAGATTTCACAAGATGAGTCTCTTTGTGTTCTTGCTCTCTATTTCGTGATTTTGGGGCTTTCTTTGATCCGCGAGTTTTGCTTTGGTTTCTGGCTTAGATTTAGCTTGCTATGACATGTGGGAATACATCTAGGATCATCTTGATCATCAATCACCCACGAGCAAGTTTCTAGATCATCTTTTGGTTTTGACTCGGTTTTGGAGCAACCTTCTCTCAAACGGAAAAAAGTCAGAACTTTGGCATGGATCTTCACGATCCTTGATTGGAATAGGTTCCTAACATCCTAGAGAAGATATGTCTCAAGTTTGGTAAGGTTTGGAGTTGCAAATAAAAAGTTAGACCTTTTGTGATTTTGAGTTCGAGATGATTTCACTGTTCATTATGCTGTCGGTCAGACCGCCCATTTGAGAGGTCTGACCGCTAGGCCAAAAAGTCAACCCACCAATTTGAGAGGCTTGACCGCCCAACTATATTGGTTTCTAGTTTTTTGGTGATTTTGATATTTTCTCTTCGGGGTGTTGATTAGATTCAATACAAGTCTTCCGCTATGCTTGTATATTGATCTTCATAGTTTTCATAGCTATTGGAGTGAAAATCTTATTGAATTTGATCAAGGTGAAAAAGAGATCGTGCTCCTATTCACCCCCCCTCTAGTCGTCGTTTCGGTCCAACAAGTGGTATCAGAGCCCGTTAGTTCAATCTTGATCTTAATTGGTCACTGAACTTAGCGATGGAGAAGTACTCCACCAAGCCGCATATCTTCGATGGGCTCGACTATGCCTATTGGAAGAACCGCATGTGTGTCTTCCTTCAGAGCGAAAGACAAGTCATATGGGAGGTTGTTCGAGCTCCGCTCATTTTGCCCGAGGTTGCTTCACTGGCTTCAGCAGCCCTCTTGGATAACAACTACAAGGCAAAGAACCTCCTATATGCTGGGCTTGGCAGACATGAGTATGATAGGATTTGCAACCTTGAGACCGCACACGAGATTTATCACACCCACGAAACCTACCATGAGGGATCGTCCCAAATTAAGCAAGTGTGCAAGACGATCTTTAAGCGAGAGTATAACAAGTTCGAGATGCGTCTTGGCAAGAGCATCGATGACGTATTCACTTGTTTTAACAAGGTGATTAATCAGATGAGAGCTATAGACATTGAGTACTCTCAATCTGAGAATGCCACCTACCTCTTGGCTGCAATCAACACCAAAGAGTGGGAGATGAAGGCTACTGTCATTGAGGAGAATATCGATCTCTCTAGTCACTCTTTGGAGCTGCTCTATAGCAAGCTCTAGACTCGTGAGATCAAGAGAGGTAGTCTTCCTAAGAAGGAGAACATGGCTTTGGTGGCTGATCCTCTTAAAAGAACTTCTGATGGTTCTTTTGAGTCTTCTTCTGGATTTTCTCTTACTTGTTTATCTACAATCCATGAAGAGGAACTTGAGAGTATTCCTAAGGCTGATTTAGCTCTTTTAGCCAAAAAAATTCACACGGGCCTATAACAATGTGAGAAACAAGAAGAGAGGCGGCCCTGTGACGTGCTGTGAGTGTGGAGAGTTTTATCATATCTGGGCAAACTGCTCCAAGCTAAAAGGGAAGGGCAACCACAAGGATGAGAAGGCTGCCTGGAAGAAGCCTCAGGGGAACAAGCCCAAGTATGATGCTGCCAAACTCATGAAGGCCGCTTACCGGGTTCTTACCACTTTTGGAGAACAATCCATGAGCGATGTGGACTCTAGGAGCGAGGAGGACAAGGAGGAGGGGCTCCCTCAAGAGAAGAAGAAAGGGAAGGCAAAAGACTTCACCGGCATGTGCTTCATGGCTGACTCCGTCGATGCCGATGACAACGATGAGGTACCTACATCCTATGATGTTCTCTCTGCTAGATGCGATACCATCTTTGAGCAACTGCTTAGTCAGGATAAGGCTTTAGAGTTCACCATGGCTTGGAATAAGGACCTAGAGTCACAAGTCGATAATCTAACATTAGAACTTGTGAATGCTAAGAGTCTTAATGCTAATGAATGTTCATCCTTCCATGTTTTACACTCTGATTTTGCTAAATTGCAAACTGCTCATGATGTTGCCTTGCACCAACTAGAGAATGCTAGGATTGAGCTAATTGAAGTTAAAACTACTCCTTGTGAAAAATACTTAGAATCTAGCAAGTTGGTTGTTTCTGATAAGGCTGAGTCTAGATTTTGCTCTTTCTGCTTAGAATGTGAACATGAAGTAAAAGACATAATAGAAGCAGTTAGAGTTAAGTTTGCCAAGCTTAAGGACCAAATTGATTCTGCTCCTTATGCTTCATGTGAAGTCTTTAAGTTTGAAGTTGCTTTTCTTAAGAAGAAACATGCTAGAGCCATTAAGACCAAAACTTGTGAGTCATGTATTAATCTTGGAAAAGAGAATGCTTATCTTAAGAATACATTAGAAAATTTCTCTAATGGTGAAAAACAGTTAAACATGATTCTTGACAAGTCTAAAACTCCTTATAAGAAGCAAGTGTTAGGATACAACTTTGCCCAAGACAAGTCCAAGCCAAATGTCATTCAAGTCTTGGAAAGTGGCTTAGTTGAAGTCAAAACCCAACCTACAAAAACTATTTTCAAATCTGCAGGTATTGCTCAACCATCATTTGAGCCAAAAGGTGCTTCTCCCAGTGGTACTAAGTACCATTACACCTATTGCAAGAAGGATGGGCATTTGCTTGAGTTCTGTTGGCGTAGGTTGAAAAATGATAAGAAAAATTTTGCTAGAATTTCATCTCATCAACCTAGAGCTTTTATAAAATATGGTCATTTAGAAAAGAAGAAATATGGACTAGGATTTGTTTCACATGCTCATCATCATCATGTCCTAGACAGGATGCTTCTCATGTTCGTGTAACCATTGCTCATAATAGAACCTCAAGTAGAATCAAGGATAGCAATTCTACTTTGCATACTACTCGCAGACGTGTGTCTCAATACTGGGTTCCCAAGTCATGTTTAACTAACCCCAGTATTGAAACACATCAATCTTTTGTGCCTTGATTTTCAAGATCGCCGCGGAAACGGGAAGAACACGTGGTTCGTCGACTCCGACTGTTCACACCACATGACTGAAGATTCAAAATGGTTCATCTCCTTCACGCGGTCGACAGGTAATGACTTCATCACCTTTGGAGATGATACACAAAGGCGGATTGAAGGAACGAGATCGATCAGGGTGAACGACAAATTCATCCTGAAGGACGTCGCTCTTGTGGACAAGCTAAGGTACAACTTGCTTTTTGTCTCGCAGCTTCTTGATGATGGCTATGAGACTAGATTTAAGAAAAATGCTTGTCGTGTGCTTGATTCAACTGGTGAGCTTGTTTCTGGGATCTCTAGAATTGATAGGATCTTTGGAGCTGATTTTTCTGAATCTCTTGCTGGATCTCTCAAGTGTTTAATTGCATCTTCTTCTGAGTTCTGGCTTTGGCACCGACGGTTGGGGCACATTGGTTTTGATCATCTGATGCGAGTTATCAGCCTTGATCTCATGAGAGGTTTGCCCAAACTCAAAGCCGTCAATGATGCTATATATGCGTCCTATAGGCATGGCAAGCAAGTTGCCACCTCACACCCTTCATTGACTATGGTCATGACTGACGGACCAGGACAGTTGCTTCATATGGATATTATTGGTCCTGCTAGGGTTTGGTCAGTCGGTGGCAAATGGTATATTCTTGTTATAGTCGATGATTTTTCAAGATACTCTTGGGTGTTCTTTCTTGCTTCGAAGGATGAAGCTTTTGATCAGTTTCATGATCTTGTTCTTCGCTTGGCTTCTGAGCTCCCTGGTGCCCTGAGAGCAATTCGTAGTGACAATGGCACGGAGTTCAAGAATGCCTCTTTTTGTGCTGAGCGCGGTATTGAGCATCAGTTCTCTTCTCTACACGCCCCTCAACAAAATAGCGTTGTAAAAAGGAAGAACAGAACCTTAGTCGAGATGGCTAGGACGATGCTATATGAGTATTGCACTCCGAGGTGGTTTTGGGCCGAAGCTATTGCTATAGCTTGTCATATTGCCAATCGTGTCTTCTTAAGACCGTCTTTGGGCAAGACATCCTATGAGCTTCGTTTTGGTAGAAAACCCTCTGTCTCTCATTTTCAAGTTTTTGGATCCAAGTGTTTTATTCTCAAGACAGTAAACCTAGATAAATTTGAGTCAAGGGCTTCTGATGGTTTATTTCTGGGTTATCCTACTCATTCGAGGGGTTTTCGGGTTTTTAATGTTGAGACTAACGTTGTCCAGGAGACATGTACTGTCATTTTTGATGAGACTAGCCCTGAAGCTAGATCAAACATTTCAGATGATACACAGGAGACAGAGAGCATTTTTATAGAAGAAGATGATGATGAAGTCGATATTGCTTTTCCACCTGTTGCTGATGCTCCTATCCAAGCTCCAGAACCTGCTTCGACTACTTCACCTCCAATTGAGGCTCCTGCTACATCTTCATCATCAGTAGTACCTATGGAGGTTGAGGAGATGCTATCTCCCCTAGGCGCTCCACTTCACATATAGAGGCATCACCCTCCGGATCAGATTATTGGTTAGCTTCATGAGCAAGTCACTCGCTCCAAGTATCATGATCCGAGTCTCTACTCTCATTTTGTATTTGTTGCTTCTTTTGAACGCCCGCGATATATCATATGCTTTATCTGATTCTAACTGGGTTAACGCTATGCATGAGGAGTTAGAGAATTTTGAGAGAAACAAGGTCTGAAACCTAGTAGAGCCTCCTTGTGGTCATAATGTGATAGGAACCCGTTGGGTGTTCAAAAACAAACAAAGTGAGGATGGTTCTATGATTAGAAAGAAGGCTAGATTGGTAGCTTAGGGTTTTAGCTAAGTTGAGGGGTTACATTTTGATGAAACATTTGCTCCTGTTGCTAGATTAGAAGCCATTTGCATTATGCTTGCATTTGCTGCATCTAACGGTTTTAGGCTGCAACAGATGGATGTTAAGAGTGCATTTCTGAATGGTTACATAGAGGAGGAAGTGTATGTTAGGCAACCCTAGGCTTTGAGAACCCCAAACATCCACATCATGTTTTCAAGCTATCCAAAGTCTTGTATGGTCTTAAGCAAGCCCCTAGAGCCTGGTATGATAGACTTAAAACCTTCTTGTTTAAGAATGATTTTGAGATGGGTAAGGTAGATAAGACTCTATTCATTCTTAGGCATGGCCATGACTTCTTGCTTGTTCAGATTGACGTGGATGATATTATCTTTGGTGGTTCTTCTCATGCTCTTGTTTCCAGTTTTTCTGAGACCATGTCTAGGGAATTTCAGATGAGTATGATGGGAGAGCTCAATTATTTTCTAGGGCTTCAAATCAAGCAATGCAAGGAAGAGGTCTTCATCCATCAAACGAAGTACACCAAGGATTTGCTCAAGCATTTCGAGATAGGTGACTGCAAGCCGATCGCCACTCCCATGGCTACTTCGACTGTTTTGGATCCAGATGAGGAAGAAGAAGTTGTGGATCAACGCGAGTATCACAACATGATTGGCTCTCTCCTTTACCTGACGGCCTCAAGACTGGACATCCACTTCGCAGTCTACCTCTGTGCGAGGTTTTAGGCGTCTCTGAGGACTTCACATCGACAAGCCGTTAAGCGTATTTTCAGGTACCTTCACTCTACCCTCTAGTATGGCATTTGGTATTCTTGCTCTTCTTCCTTATCCATTCAGGGGGTTTCTTATTCTGATTTTGCGGGCTGTCGCCTAGATAGGAAGAGTACCTCAGACACTTGTCACTTCTTAGGCACTTCTCCTGTCTCTTGGTCCTCTAGGAAGCAGTCCTCTGTTGCACAATCCACTGCTGAAGCTGAATATGTAGCTGCCGCTAGTTGCTGTAGTTAGATTTTGTGGATGGTCTCCACTCTTAAGGATTTTGGGTTAAATTTTGCTAGTGTTCCTCTTCTCTGTGATAACACTTCTGCCATTAATATTGCTAAGAACCCAGTGCAACATTCTAGGACCAAGAACATAGACATTCGCTATCACTTCCTTAGAGACCATGTCGAGAAGGGTGATATTGTGCTATATTTTATGGAGTCCGAGACTCAGTTAGCTGATATCCTCACCAAGCCTTTAGACCCAACGAGGTTTGCCACATTGAGGAGTGAGTTAGGGGTAATTTATCCCTATGGGTTGGTTTGAGAAGGGGGAGTTGGTTTTTTTCTGATCTTTTCTTGATCTTTTCTGAACTTTTTGATCTTTTTAGGCTTTTTGAGCTTTTCTTGCATCTCATTGTATCATATTGCATTCATATGAAAATCACAAAAAGATGCATTGTAATATAAGCTTTACTGCTTGTCTTTCAATTGATAAAGCTTTACTTATTACCCTCTTGAGTTTTAGTATTTCAATTCTTGCTCAATGTCATGTCTAATTCTTTGACTTGCTAGAATTATCATGCTTTCACATGTGTAGCTAAGTCTTTGCTAAATGAGCTAGAACTTTAAAACAACTTGAACTAAAAGAAATTTACAATTTGTGGATCTTTTAGCTAGTTGCACAATTAGTGCTCCTTTTATGACATTGGCCCTGTCAAAATTGCTTTGTTAGCTCTTAAATCTAGAATTAATTATTACTTGAGCTTCTTGTTCTTCTGAGAATCTAAAACTACTCTTGTGTAAAATGAAAAATCAAATTTCAAGATTGTCTTGTGGTTAAATTGTGCAAAACTACTCTCACTAGACTACATGTCAAAGACATGAACTTGGAGATAGTTTGATGATCCAGACGATCTCATGGGAACTACTCAAAATTGACATGAACCTCAAGATTTGTCGCCTTGGTTGAAGCTTAGGAAGAGTTTGTGGATGGCTCCTAGTCCATGATCTTCTTCACTAAGATAGACCTTTAATCAACTTCTGGCTAAAGCTTAGGAAGAGTTTGTGGATGGCTCCTAGTCCAGAATCTTCTTCACTAAGATAGACCTTTTTATCAACTTCAATATTCATTGCAAATGAAAACTATTGAAAAGTGGGCGTTTGAGATAATTTGAGAAAAATGATTCAATTCAGGACCTGTTTGTCTCTTAATTGGTCATTGTTAGCTTTTTGATCTCACATTGACATTCTGACATAGCCATTATCACTTTAGGATCCTTGTTGATGAACTTGCTAGTTTTGAAGCTTTGCTTAAATTGTTACAAATTCATCGCTTTATATTGAGCCTTCTAGCTTAGCTTTAATATATATATATATATATATCTTAACATGATCTTGCTAGCGCCTTTAGGCTTGATATGTATTGAGTAATATTAGAAATGCTAGCTTGTTCTTTTGGGTAATCTCCAAAGCTTCTTGTACTCAAAAATTGAAAAATACAAAAAATGAAGCCACTCCATTGCACTTCATGCATGCTCTTTCGTATGTTTTTTCCTCATTTTTGCATTTATCATCTCTCGATGAGAGGAAGGCGTGATTCCTTGATAACTCCATTGTCAATGGGAGAGAAGATATAGCAAAAATGTTAAAAGGGGAGCTACTTGGAGAAAAAGGGAAAAATGAAATTTTCTTGAAAAAATGATGATCATAGTGAGGGGGAGCATTTAATTTGCATTCTTTTGATCTTATTGGCCTTTCTAAATTTGAAATGCAATTCTTGGAACCTCACAATGATCAAAGGTCAATTTGAACAATTGTTCTTTCATATGGACCTTAAGTGAGAATTTTGACTCCTTTCTGGAAATTGAAGCTTTCTTGCTTTCTTTTGCTCGATCTCACTTGCCTATGCTATTCTGAAGCCAACTTGGTCATCTCTATTGCCTTCTCTTGCATTTGGATCAAGTTGTGCCTTTGCGCGAAAATGTTGAGTATTTTTATTTTCAAACATCAAAACTTACATTTTTGAGAAATTGCCAATGTGTTCATCAAGGGGGAGATTGTGGATATCATGGGGATATGCTCACGATCTTAGAATGATGATACAATTGGCAATGGCGTTGAAGGTTTGTCAAATCACGCATTTTCGGCGAAGTTCAATTTGCTGTCAGGCAAGTGGCGGTCTGACCGGCCAAGGTGGCGGTCTGACCGGCGGCCTTTGGAAATCGGTCAGACCGACCATAAAATGATTTTGAGTTTTGAAGCTGAGCCAAAAATAGATGGTGTAGGCAAGAGATGAGATTCTACTACACTTGGTCTCATAATTTTTGGAGCTTCGAGTCAAAAGTTCTATTGGTTTGAAAATTTCAGTAGGTTTTGGATTTCCAGGGAGGAAATTTGGTTGTCTCGGTGGGCGTCGACCGTCAACAGTGTGACGGGCCGATCGTTAGGTGGCCGACCGCCAGGGCGGTCAGACCGATTTTGGCTTGTTCATCGGCCAACTTGGTGGCGATGGTTGTACGCTAGGTCAGGTTCATGGGTTTCAGTGCGTATGTGTTGTATGATGCATGTTTTGACTAACGTGCATGTTGCTTGGAGGTCAATGACGGTCAACGGCGAGGATGATCGGGACTAAGCTTGGAGAGCTGAGGTCCAGAACGATCGAGGATGCCGGGTGAGGTCAATGGATTCAAGCAGGCGCAAATTGGACAAGGATGACCGAATAGGCAGTTTGGTGCGACAGGTTGGATCAAGCGGCGCGGGGGTCGGTGCAAGTGCCACAGTGATTTCGGTGGGATCCGGATGGGAGAGACTTGCTGACATGAAGAGAGTCGTTGATCAACCTACACGTGGCAAAGCATGGAAGTGCTTCATGAAGATTGGACTCGGTCTTTGGAAAAGGATCGAGAAGGGGTATTTTAGTAATTTCACCTAAATACCCCTTTCATGACCTTTTGCTAACCCGCGGCGCAAGGAGAAGCGGTTTAGGTCAAGAGGAGATGAAGACGACGCATTAAAATGTGTGCGTAAGTGAAACCTGTTTGGGTGTGGGCTTAACGGGTGCCCATTAGGGTTTTCTTTCTAGAAGCTAGCATCCACTATAAATAGGGAAGGGTGCTGGCCATCACCTCCTTAACCTTTTCATTTGAGAAACCCTAGTTTGTGTTTTTAGTGTTTGGAGAGATTAGTGGGAAGTTAGGGTTCTAAAGAGTTGGATTGATTGTGTGGTCATGTGTTGAGTCTTTGTCCTCCTGGTTGGAGTGGCTGTAAACCAACATCAATCTCGATTCAATCCAAGAAAGATTTCACAAGATGAGTTTCTTTGTGTTCTTGCTCTCTATTTCATGATTTTGGGGCTTTCTTTGATCCGCGAGTTTTCCTTTGGTTTCTGGCTTAAATTTATCTTGCTATGATATGTGGGAATATATCTAGGATCATCTTGATCATCAATCACCCACAAGCAAGTTTCTAGATCATCTTTTGGTTTTGACTCGGTTTTGGAACAACCTTCTCTCAAACGGAAAAAAGGTCAGAACTTTGGTATGGATCTTCATGATCCTTAATTGGAATAGGTTCCTGACATCCTAGAGAAGGTATGTCTCAAGTTTGGTAAGGTTTGGAGTCGCAATTCAAAAGTTAGACCTTTTTGTGATTTTGAGTTCGGACTGATTTCACTGTTCATTGTGCTGTTGGTCAGACCGTCCATTTGAAAGGTCTGACCGCTAGGCCAAAAAGTCGACCCACCAATTTAAGAGGTCTGTCCGCCAAACTATATTGGTTTCTAGTTTTTGGTGATTTTGGTCTTTTCTCTTCGGGGTGTTGATTGGATTCAATACAAGTCTTCTACTATGCTTGTATATTGATCTTCATAGTTTTCATAGCTATTGGAGTGAAAATCTTATTGAATCTGATCAAGGTGAAAAAGAAATCGTGCTCCTATTTACCCCCCCTCTAGTCGTCGTTTCGGTCCAATAATTTCTTTTTCACTACCATTTCCATTTCTCCCCTCCTTAGTAAGTTTCATCCACTAACCCGCCTGGAACACTTTGTCATCCCTAGTTTCGGTGCACGCATTCCGCCGAAGCACAACCATGTCCCGGCAAGCTCAGACCTCGACGAGCACGTCATCTTGTGCCGTTTAGCTCACTCAATCATATCCTCACTCCGCTACTGTTCGATTGTAGTGTAGTGCTGCAATTGGACCTTCTTCCTCATCTCTGGCACCGAGGTAGCTACAGAGGATCTCTGAGCTCGGAGAGTCCAGGTCGACTTTGTGCCCGGTTTGATCTTCACCTCTGTAACATCCCAAAGTTCTGTTACAAAAATAAAATTAATAAAGTTATTATTTTTATTAGATTTTCTAACTTTTAAAAGAGTTTTCATGATTGTTTTGAATTTCTTGGATTTTAAAGTCAAAAAGAAAATTTTATTGTGTTTTCTAGGATCTTCTTGGATTTAAAGTTAAAAATAAAATTTTAATTAATTTCTTGACATTGAATTAAACTTACCTTGACACGTTAGATGAAAATCTAGTTTATGTAATAGTATGAACTAGAACATTTTGGAAAAAATGATGCTTAGCCATGCTTAAACCTGAAATATTTGATTTGGGGAATTTTAGCCAAAGATTCAAATATGGTTTAAAAATGAGTCTATGTCATTATTATGCCATATAAATTTGCAAATTATTTGAAAACCAAAATAAAATGGAAAACTAGTTTAGACTTGGGCGAAATGGATAGTTGGGGGGTGCAAGTTTATGCACAAGCTCAATTCGGGAATGATTGAGGCCCAGGGGTTACTTTTGGAAGTCGCCCAATCAGTTAACGACTGGTCTGCGAACTGCGGATTGCAAAGCTCCTTCGTACTACCACAAGTCTAGTATGGGACAGACCTGACTAATTAATTTATAGCGTTCCATTGTTAGTCGTGCCATGTTGATGTGTAAGTGTCAGAGTGACCTACTTTTTATATATTCCCACTTGGCGCAAGAGGGGGCTTCCGGCGGGTGGTTACCCCGACAGAAGTGAAATGTTAGTGGGCATGACTACTTTGGAATTGCGCATTGTAAAGGCCTTGTGATAATCACTTAGTCACACACCTTTGGAAGTGTGTCATACGGACATTAAAAGTTGATTATCTCTTGTGGGTAAAGTTGTACAACCTCTGTAGAGTATAAAAATATTCGAATAGCCATGTCGACGATCATGGACATGCTGAGCAAAGCCTTTCGCGGATTAGACTTTGGTTTTGTTTTTAAAACATTTTATAAAATAGTTTATGACATGGATGGGTGTCCATGAGAAAAGTTTGTGGGTTGAAATCCTGGGTTGGTGCCCGCGTTTAAGTTGGTGTTAGGTTAGTGCCTACAGTAGCTTTATTAATTCAGTTAAAACTCAATTTTAGATATTGTAAAACTTGAGCTTTTGAACTTAGTATTGTATTTAAAATGTCAAATGTTGCTTGTACACAAACAACCCTATATGCCTTCCATTGATGATATCTATGCATTCATTAACTCGGTTATGGGTGGAACTTGCGGAGTACATTTTTGAGCTCACCCTTGCTTAATAAAATGTTGTCCAGAGGAGAAGGACTTCACTACCGGTGTGGATCTCGACGACTAGGCCACTACCCTAGTCAATTGCCTTTGGCAGATTTGCTGGGCTCTACTACTTCTTCTTTGTTTTCCGTTGTGTTCTTCATTGTTCGCTTGTAAGTCTTTCTTGTAATAAACTCTGATGTTTATTAATAAAGTTGTGCGATTTATGGAGGTTACCATATCTGTTTACTGTGTGAACTAGTTACTGATTATGGGACTAGTTCAGAATACACAGAGGATTTAGGGGTGTTACCCCGGGGTTCGACAGACATGGTATCAGAGCCATATCAATTGTAGGTCGTGACCTAGTTAGAAAGGTCGTTAGTTAGAAAACTTCAAAACATATTTTATAAGAATAAAGATAAATTGTTCTCTTCTCATCTTTGGTCATCTATCCTTACTTTTCATTGAAATTCTTTCTTACCTAATTCTCCCCTCACCATTTGATAAATGATAAATGGATCCTCTTTCCCGTGAAAATTTCTATAGATGGTCAACACGTTTCTTACCATTACGTTCAAGATCACAAGACATAAAGGCATCAAGAGAGCTTCGTCATGCATGATTCTTCAAACACCACATTGTTAGCCAAGCCATATAGTCTAAGTTTGCCAAGGCTCATTCTGTGCATTGAGTTATTTCACCAGCTTAAGAGTCTCGATCGAGTAGAACGTTGTATAAAGCTATTAAAATTTTTCTAAAAAGCTTTTGAGTTGGTTGTTTTGTTTGGGAGTGTTGTTTTGCTCTATCCCCTTAGTTCTCCTTCATTCTCTCTCCCCTAACCTTTGCCTTCTTCCCTAACCGAGTAACCGACAGATGGTGACCGCTTGTCATTCTAGAAGTGGAACCAACCAAGACAACAATGTCTCTGGGAATGATAGTACTCCAATACCACCACCACTAGCCAGTGGATCAAAATGGCAACAGATGATAGCCAATCAAAACCATTTGATTGAACTACTTGCTCGGTCCATCAACCACAATCAAACTCAGCAAGCTACAGCTTTCCGAGCTCCAACTCCGCCTCCGCAATCCAAATTAACAAAGTTCACGAGAACACACCCTCCTACCTTCTCCGGCAGCACATAACCCATGGACGCAGATGATTGGCTCCATGCTACCGGGAAGAAACTGGACATCTCACAATGCAGTGATCGTGAGAGTTTTGTTTGCTTCTCACCAACTGAATGGACATGCTTCTGAATGGTGGGACAACTTCAGCATCTCACATGCTAATACCCAGACAATCACTTGGAATGATTTTGTGCAATCTTTTCACCAATCTCATATTCCTTCAGGCATGATCACTTTGAAGAAAAAAGAATTTTGTAAGTTGCTCCAAGGAAGCTACACAGTGAATGAATATCTGCACAAGTTCAATCAACTGGCACGCTATGCACTGGAAGATGTTGCAACAGATGAAGCCAAGAAAGAGTGATTCCTTGAAGGGCTCAATGATGATTTGTCCATGTAAATGATCGCCCAAGACTACAATGATTTCTAGCAGCTAGTCAACAAGGCAATTCGTCAAGAAGGCAAGCACCAGGAGATAGAAAACCGCAAGAGACTTCAACCAAAGCGCCAGCAAAGAACAATCCAGTCAACTTCAGGTCCTCCAACACATATGAGGGTGGTCAATCATAGAAGGACTCATCTTATGTTGCAGGAATCACATGCTTCAACTATTGTGAGGTTGGACATTTTGCCAGTAAATATCCAAAGAAGCAACAGACAGCAAATCCAGCCGTCGACAACAGTTCCAATTGAAGATCTTGTATTCCCAACTTTCTTTCTAGCCTCTCCGAAACTCAAGGACGAGATTCCTTTTAAGGGGGTAGTTTGTAACATCCAAAAGTTCTGTTACCAAAAATAAAATTAATAAAATTATTATTTATTAGATTTTCTGATATTTAAAAGAGTTTTGTTGATTTTTGTCAATTTCTCGGATTTTTAAAGTCAAAAAGAAAAATTTATTGTGTTTTCTAGGAACTTCTTGGATTTAAAGTTAAAAAATTAATTAATTTCTTGATTTTTTGGATTTTAAATGCTTTTTCCTAATTTGCAAAAAATAAAAATAATTTATGTGCAAAATAAAAGCCAACTATAAGTTGGAAATCATTTTATTAAGTTCAAAATAATTCAAGGAATTTCTTTGAATTTTTTTAGAATTTTTGAACTTTATTTCGTATTTTCTAAAAGCATATTTGATTTCTTCCTATTTCTATAATTCGAAAAAGTATTTAAAAATCTGGAAATTGGAATGGGCCAAATTCTTTCTCCCTGGCCCATTTCCTTTTTCTTTCTCCTCAGCCCACTCCCCTTTTCTAGCTGACCCCGTGGGCCCGCTTCGCTCCCTTTTCTCTCCTCTCTCAGTGTCGCTCGAGCCCACTCGCCAGCCTCACCACTCCTTCTTCCTCCTTCTGCTTTCTTCCTCATCGCGCTAACACGCCCGCCCGCCATTGTTAGGCATGGAAGCTTTTAAAGCCGCCTATTTCCCTCCATGATTCTCATGCATTCACATCAAAATGAAAACCCCGTCATGCACCGCACTCACTCCGGCCATTACCCCTCTTTTATTCGCTTTAAATCGCATTTGCTCCGGTCGCCCGCACCGGCTTAAAACCACCACCCCCGATCTCCTCCCTTCAGCCTCCCATCCGCCTATAAAAGGGAGCACCGAGTGCCCCCTTTCCCCGTCAATATCCGTCGGGGCCCGGATATGCAACTCCGAGACCCTCTGTGTATTTTGAACTAGTCCTAAATCAGTAGCTAGCTCACACAGTTGCAACATTGATGTAATCATACCCAAACAAAAAAAATAGCTAAAGAAGCAAACAAATTAGTATTACTTAGCAGCAAAAGGACCTTATGGTCGAGTTTTACAGGGTTTGCCACGCAGGGCTAAAGATAACAGAGTAAACTTGTAGCGGAGAATAAACAAACTTGTGGTAGCCGTCCGACATGTCCACAGGCAATCGAGTGGAGAATGCATCCTAGTTCACAAAGTCTTCAAGGTATTCATAAAAAATCTCTATATTCCCTGGTTCTTCCTCTGTGACTATTCAACAATGGTACAATGCCGTGAGTACTTTAAAGTACTCAACAAGTCGTAGGAAAATGTATGCAAATAGTATTTATGCAAGGCTTGACAAGGATAGCTTTATGGCTATTTTGCAAAAAGCAATACTGATATTACATACAGTGTAACACCCTGGCCCAAAATCCGCTCAATGCCCAAATTTCAGTATGCACCTGCACGTACACATAGCACCCCACTTACACTTTCGTCCTCGCTTCGTGTAAAAGGGTTAACCCAGAAGTACTAAGTTTGGACCCAACAGGCATTATATACTAATACAACTCACTTTAGACAGCAATATGGGACTAATCCCACCACATGACTCCTCATGGGCCACATGGGTCGCACTACTAGTAGGGCGGGGTATTACATTCACCCCCTCAAGGGTTGACGCCCTCGGCAGCACACCACATACGCGGCAAATACCCAGAACCACCCCTCGGTACATGTCCGTGCGTCCAGTGCCAGCACATATGCCATGCCGTCTGTCCACTCCGGGACCACACACGCCATGCGCCATATGCCTGCGCCCCTATCCCGCAAACGACCATGCAGCGATGGTTGATGCTCTGATACCATCTGTAACACCCTAGCCCAAAATCCGCTCAATGCCTAGCCCACCGTGGGGCGGACCCGCACACACAGAGCACCCCACTTACACTTTTGTCATCGTTTCGTGTAAAAGGGTTAATCGAAGGTGCTAAGTTTGGACCCAACAGGCATTATATACTACTACAACTCACTTTAGACAAGCAATATGGGACTAATCCCACCACATGACTCCTCATGGGCCACATGGGCCACACTACGAGTAGGCCGGGGTATTACATTCACCCCCCTCAAGGGCTGACGTCTTCGGCAGCACACTGCACATACGGCAAATGCCCAAAACCACCCCTCGGTACACGTCCGTGCGTCCAGTGCCGGCACATATGCCATGCCATGTGTCCACTTCTGGACCACATGCGCCATGCGCCATATGCCTGCGTCCCTATCCTGCACACGCCCATGCAGCGAAGGTTGATGCTCTGATACCATCTGTAGCACCCTGGCCCAAAATCCGCTTAATGCCCAACCCATCGTGGGGCGGACCCGCGCATACATAACACCCCACTTACACTTTTGTCCTCGCTTCGTGTAAAAGGGTTAACCCGGAGGTGCTAAGTTTGGACCCAACAAGCATTATATACTAGTACAACTCACTTTAGACAAGCAACATGGGACTAATCCCACCACATGACTCCTCACGGGCCACATGGGCCGTACTACGAGTAGGCCGGGGCATTACATTAACCCCCCCCCCTCAAGGGCTGACGCCCTCGACAGTACACCGCATACGCGGCAAATGCCCAGAACCACCCCTCAGTACACATCCGTCGTCCAGTGCCGGCACATATGCCATATCGTGTATCCACTCCAGGACCACACGTGCCATGCGCCATATGCCCGCACCCCTGTCCCGCACGCGACCGTGCAGCGAAGGTTGATGCTCTGATACCATCTAGAACACCCTGGCCCAAAATCCTCTCAATGCCTAGCCCACCGTGGGGCGGACCCGCGCACACATAGCACCCCACTTACACTTTCGTCCTCGCTTCGTGTAAAAGGGTTAACCCGAAGGTGCTAAAGTTAGACCCAACAGACATTATATACTACTACAACTCACTTTAGACAAGCAATATGGGACTAATCCCACCACATGACTCCTCATGGGCCACATGGGCCGCACTACGAGTAGGCCGGGGTATTACATTCACCCCCCCCTTCAAGGGCTGACGCCCTCGGTAGCACACCTTTGAGCGTTCCTTGCTACGCCTTATCGTACTACCACATGTCCTAAGAATGGGGAGGGGACCTGGCTGACTAATTTGCAATGTTCCACCATGGTTGTTCCATCCGAATGTGTGGGTGTCTCTCACGACCTACGTTTATACATTCCCACCTAGTGCAAGAGGGGGCTCTACAAACCCGGTGGATTTCTATCCAAAGGGGGATGCGAAACCTTAGCGAGGGGGAACTGCGGTGGAATGGCGCTTTGTAAAGGCCTTGACACATACTCTAAACAGCTTACCTAAGGTAGTGAGCGGTGGTATCGGCGGATGCCAAACAAACTAGAGAATTCATGTCATGTGGGTAAAGCTGTACAACCTCTGCAGAGTGTAAAACTATTCGAATAGCCATGTCTACGGACATGGACATGCCATTCAAGCCACTCAAAGTTAGACTTGGATTTTGGTTTTCAAAAGACTTTATCAAATGGTTTATTCAAAGGGGAAGTTGGGCAGGAAGCCATGTGATAGGAGGGTATCCTTCACCATTCTTATATGAATGTTATCTGACTATAAAACTAAGAATTTATAAAATAAATTTTAGTTACAGAATAACAGCTTTGGAACTTAGTACAAGTATTTAAAGAAAATATTGCTTTATGCAAACTCAACCAATAGGCCTTCCTTTGATATATGCTTGCATGCATTAACTCTGTTATTTGGGTGTAACTTGCGAGCATGGTAGTTGTGCTCATCCTTGCTTTATGCAAATAAATTTTAGAGGAGAAGGACTTTGCCACCGGTGTGGATCTCAACGACTAGGCAGCTACCCCAGTCGATTGCCTGTTATATCAGCTGGACTCCACTAATTCTTCATCTTTCGCTATGTTCTTTAATGTATGTGGTGTGCTACCGAGGGCGTCAGCCCTTGAGGGGGGGGTGAATGTAATACCCCGGCCTACTCGTAGTACGGCCCATGTGGCCCATGAGGAGTCATATGGTGGGATTAGTCTCATATTGCTTGTCTAAAGTGAGTTGTAGTAGTATATAATGTCTGTTGGGTCCAAACTTAGCACCTCCGGGTTAACCCTTTTACACGGCGAGGACGAAAGTGTAAGTGGGTGCTATGTGTCAGTCCGCCCATGGTGGGCCGGGCATTGAGCGGATTTTGGGCCGTGGTGTTACAGATGGTATCAGAGCATCAACCTTCGCTGCACGGGCGCATGCGTGACAGGGGCGCGGGCATATGGCGCATGGCGTGTGTGGTCCCAGAGTGGACACACGGCATGGCATATGTAACGGCACTGGACGCATGGATGTGTACCGAGGGGTGGTTCTGGGCATTTTTCGCGTATGCGATGTGCTACCGAGGGCATCAGCCCTTGAGGGGAGGTGAATGTAATACCCCGGCCTACTCGTAGTGTGGCCCATGTGGCCTATGAGTCATGTGGTGGGATTAGTCCCATATTGCTTGTCTAAAGTGAGTTGTAGTAGTATATAATGCATGTTGGGTCAAAACTTAGCACTTCTGGGTTAACCCTTTTACACGAAGTGAGGACGAAAGTGTAAGTGGGGTGCTATGTGTTCGCTGGTCCGCCCCACGGTGGACTGGGCATTGAGCGGATTTTGGGCCAGGGTGTTACAGATGGTATCAGAGCATCAACCTTCACTGCACGGGCGCATGCGGGACAGGGGCGCAGGCATATGGCGCATGGCGCGTGTGGTCCCGGAGTGGACACACGACATGGCATATGTGTTGGCAATGGACGCACGGACGTGTACCGAGGGGTGGTTCTGGGCATTTGCCGCGTATGCGGTGTGCTACCGAGGGCGTCAGCCCTTGAGGGGGGTGAATGTAATACCCTGACCTACTCATAGTACGGCCCATGTGGCCCATAAGGAGTCATGTGATGGGATTAGTCCCATATTGCTTGTCTAAAGTGAGTTGTAGTAGTATATAATGCCTGTTGTGTCCAAACTTAGCACCTCCGGGTTAACCCTTTTACACGAAGTAAGGACGAAAGTGTAAGTGGGGTGCTGTGTTTGCACGGGTCCGCCCCACGGTGGGCTGGTCATTGAGCGGATTTTGGGCCATGGTGTTACGTACAGTAAATAGATTGAAGAGCATAATTTAAAAGATTAAGTACATAATTAAACATGTTCTTTCAAAACAACTAGTGAACACCCCGTTCACTACCCAACCAACAAGAAGTGAACAGCCCGTTCACTTCTCAACCATTCCAACCAAACCATTCCAACACTTTTGAGAAAATCTACCCCGTGTGTGAAATCACCAGGCATTGTCCATAACTGGGGACACGACTATTCGAATACTTTTTTAACACTCTGTAGACATTGTACAGCTTGACCCACAAGAGATAATCGTCATATACTGTCCGCCCACACACTTCTGAGGTGTGCGACTAAGAGATTATCACAAAGCCTCGTTTTGACTTGGTTCTGCCCGCTAAGGTTTCGCCATTCTGGACCCCCCCCTCTTGTGCCATGTGAATCCCTCTGTAAACTCGGGGATCACACCACCACGACAGAACCAACCCAAAATATTGCTAATTAGTTAGCCAGGTCCATCCCATAAATGGACTTATGGTTGCACGGTAAGGCCCAGATAAATGGCGCACAAAGTTAAGTCCTCAGTGGTTGCTCAGGCGAGACTTTCTACATTCCAATGTGCTTCCCACACCCACCTTTACCACCGACCTCTCGCCCGAGCATAAATCATTTTCGTTCAACCCGGCCAAATGACAACCCTTGCCATGGTACAACAAATTTTATCACCAGTGGCTTCGCACCACAATTCCATATAGCATTAAGTCAAATTTATCATTCTTTGAGTATGTGATCATGAATCCCATCGTGACTAAGAATGACTAAGCATAATACGCACCCATGTTGGTATTACAATAATGTCCAACTAATAATTAACCATCCTATGGTGTCTAAGGATTTATGTCATTCAAGGGTACATGTCAATAGCAATTATACAAGGAGGCATAATGACAATTTAGGCATTTAACTATTCCCAAAAGCATTTATTATAAACTTAGCAATGCATGTTGATATAAAACAATATAATTTTATAAAATGGGTTCAATATGATCAAAGGTCTACGACTTGCCTTCGTTGAAGGCTTGAGATGCTCCGGTGGACGGTTCCAGGAATTCTTTAGGAGCGCCAAAATCTACACGCGCGAAAAGATCCAAATAAATACAACAAATCCAAATAAAATCCAAAAATTACAAAATTAGTAGCGATAGGAAGAGGTTGAATTTAGAAATGAGAATCTACGAAATCGGATTTCGTATGAAGGAGAACGAATATTCAGAAGTTTGCCTTCAGATGAAATATAGAAAATCATCGAACATGAATAGTGCAGGCTCGGAGAAAAATGATGGCGCCGACGAGGGAAAGGGAGGGGCAGCCGGCAAACTAGCAAAATAGAATCCTATGAGTGAGACGGACCCAATGGTGGTGGTCGCGTCACCGGCGAAGTTCCGGTGTGGCGGCGGCGCGCAAAAAGGCGCACGAGGAATAGTGGCGCCGATGGGCCAGGGGTGCCTCGGGGGAAAGGAAGGGAGCACTGCATAGAATGTTGCGAGGCGAAGCCAACAGCGTGGACGATGTCATCGGGGGATCAAAGACGATGCCGAAAACGACGATAGAAGGTGGTTCGGCCGCCAGCGGAAATTTTTTGCTTGTGGCGAGAGAGAGAGAGGCGAATTCCAGGGATAGGAAGAGGAAGCCGAGGGGCACACCGCGACGCGGTCGGTTCAGGAAATGAGTGACCGAGGAGGGAGAACAGAGGTGGTGAAGCTTGATGCATGAGTAGATTAGTGCATGAGTTGGAGTTCTAGCTACATCTTGCATGGACGTGAGAGCATGAGAATGGTTCATGCTAGATTGCATGCAATTAGGATGTAGCCTAGTGATAGTGTTGCATGTTGAGGCTGCTGTGTTTTTGGTTGGGGATAGCATGGAGGAGGGGAAAGGAGAGAGTGGCGGAGGAAGCTGCTGCCAAGGGGCTTCGGTGCTTGCGGCTGTGGGGAAAAAGAAGCTCATGGTAGGTGCTAGTTGCTTCGGTTTAGAAGGAGAGGAAGGGAGTAGGAAGCACAGTAAGGAGGACATGGGGGAGAGGAAGAGCTTGCTGTTCTTATAGGAGCAATGGTGGGGGAGAGAGAGGAAGCTGTTGGTTGGACATGGAGCTCGGCTAGGGGAAAGAAACTGCTGGGAGCTCTATGAAAGAAGAAGAGAAGGGGAAGGAGGAGCTTGGGAGCAAGGGGATGCCGGTTGTGGTAGCTAGAGGGGACGACAGCAGCAGCATGGGGCTGCTGGTGGAGCTCACTGTCGGTTTGGGGAGCTCGCGGTTGTGGGCAGCAATGGAGGAGCTCAGTTGGGAAGAAAGAAAGGGGAAGTTGGGCAGTGGGGAAGCTTCGGCTGGGGGGAGGGAAGAGAGGAGGGGCTGGAGGAAAGAGCTGCTGCCAATAAATAGAGGAGGAGGGAGATTCGAGCGCTGGCATGGCAGCAGGCTGGCCCGGCGTGCCCGAGGGCCGAGGAGCAGGGCAGAGGGATGGGACAAGGGAGCAGCGGGAAGGGCGATGGGAATCCTGGGCATGGGACATGGCGTGGTGGCAAGGGCTGCCTTGGCGCCTGGAGGGAAGAGAAAGGAGCAAGCAAAAACACGAAAAGCCAGCTCGGGAAGAAAAACAATGAGCAGGAGAGAGGAGGATGTAATACCCTGGCCTACTCGTAATGCGGCCCATGTGGCCCATGAGGAGTCATGTGGTGGGATTAGTCCCATATTGCTTGTCTAAAGTGAGTTGTAGTAGTATATAATGCCTGTTGGGTCCAAACTTAGCACCTCCGGGTTAACCCTTTTACACGAAGCGATGACGAAAGTGTAAGTAGGGTGCTATGTGTGCGCGGGTCCGCCCCACGGTGGGCTGGGCATTGAGCAGATTTTGGGCCAGGGTGTTACAAATGGTATCAGAGCGGGCTTCAGGTCTGTGGTTAATTTAAATATTAAAATGACACACTGTGCACAGTAGGTGGGGTTGGGTAATCCATTGCATCCGCATTTCTAGTGGTATGTTTCATTATGTTGTACGGTATTGAATTACTTTTGTACTATAGTTCTTGTTGTTAATCTATGACATGTTATAATATTGTATATCTATGAATTTATTCTACGATTGTTATGAGATGATCA
Source organism: Phyllostachys edulis (assembly GCA_036346405.1). Classification (NCBI taxonomy): domain Eukaryota; kingdom Viridiplantae; phylum Streptophyta; class Magnoliopsida; order Poales; family Poaceae; genus Phyllostachys; species Phyllostachys edulis. Next base: position 13,662,356 of record CM070556.1, read on the forward strand.
TGTATATTCATAATTGATTATATTGGTTATGCGTGTTGATAACGGATGTTAAGAAGTTGTGGTTGTTGCCCTGGGATTCACCAGGTTACACCACCGTTCGTGGTATGTGGATAGGAGAGTAGTTACCCCGAGTACCATAGTTTCAGGTGTTGAACATGAGTTGCTTTAGAACGTTGTTCTCTTCCTTGATTTTTGAATTTGGCCAATTCTTGTCCTGTGGTGGTTGATGAATTTCTCTTGGGTTCGTGGTTCATTGTAGTTGATGGGTTTCAATAGGTCTTTAATTGTTCTCTGAAACAATTAATGTTTTTCAACTGTTGAGTTGCTTTTACTACTTGTGGTCGTTGTCAATTGGTGAGATTAATATTTTCATGGTTGTTCCTTCTTTCTTATTGTAAAAGAATGACTCATTTATTCGTTTGATATTTTGGATAATGAGAGTTTTCTATTGCAAATTCATTAACATGAGAAAGCTTTGGCTCCATGTATTTCCTTTGGATCATTCTGAGTGTTGAAGTTTAATGCATCTGTTTTCTGAAGGAAAGTGTTAAAATCCTTTTGCAATGCCTTCTTGTGGTTAAGTCGAAGATTGTAATCAAACAAAATGGTTGGGTATAAGTCTCCATTGGTCCTTATGTGTTTTTCAGAACAACTATTGTCTTTTCGACTGTTGAGCTCCCTTTGCTACTTGTAAACATTGTTATTGACAAGATTGTTCTCTTTCATGAGAGTCCTATCTTTCTTGTTGATAAAAGTGACCTGGTTATCCGTTTGGTATTTTGGATAATAGGAATTATCTTTTACAAAGTTCATTGAAGAAAGTTTTGACTCTACTCATTTCTTTTGGAGTAGTTGGAGTGTTGGAGTTTAGAACTTTTTCTTTGAAAAAGAAAGTGTTGAATCAACAGGGTTCTAAGAAGAGTGAATATTAATATGAAACTACCTCGTAAACATTTACTTGATGACCTTACATAAGCGCTAGATTCACCTATTTTCCTGACATGCTAAAATTGTTGAAACCTGTATAAAGGACCAGATGGATGCTGGTGTATCAAATCGTGAAATCTTGTTTATAGAAAATTATGTTAGTGAATCTTTAATCATGTTTTGAACTGATTTTTGAACATAAGGTAAAATGTTGAATCTTTGTTTATAAATGGTTATGAGATTGCAAATAGAATTAGCACCGTATTTACACACATGATTATTACAATCATCAATTGTTAATGAGAGCTGAAGATGGTGTTGAGCAACACCAACAGTTGAGTAGATGAATTTCGTATATGGTCTTTGATAGCGTGCCTTGGGATACTGCTATTGCGTAGTATAATCTTGTTATAATAAATTTGTTTCAACCTTGTGGTTTGTGTTTCCATTGGAAAGTTTGATGATTCTTGGTACTAGTGTACGTTGTCGATGTTATTAACTTGTCAGAATGTGTGATTGATTTTAATACTTGTAGTAATTTGGTCGCCTATGGTGATATCGCTTAAATGAGAATATTTCAAGTTTAGCTTTCGTGATCTTTTGGAGCTCATGAATTATGTGGTAGCTGAAATTATTTTAAATAAAATGATGTATTGGAATGTCCTATTGCTTCTTAAGAGATTTGTGTGATTTAATCTTAAAGGCTCCTTGGTCTGAGTTGGCACGTGAGGTTGCAATCAAAGAAAATTATGTTGATTCTTTTAAGAGGAGATTAACCTGCTTGCTTTTCGTGGTGCTATCGCGGGACAATGCCACTGGCTCGCCCCGGGTGACCCTAGGGCCCAGAGCCACACCCAAACACTTTGCAATAGCACCCTAAGCAGATTTGAGCCTCAAAGCCACCTTGGGTAGGTCCCTTGTGGGAATGTCGTGTTCACTCGAGAGTCCTTGCCGCCATTCACCATTGCGTCGCCGACTCCGTCCATCTCTCAGGCCACCTCCGCCTCCCCTAGCATCGCCTTGGTCCCCTCTACCCATTTCCAAACTTCCCCGAGCCTTTTTGCGCGACCTTGGCCGTTGGTGATCTTCTCATCGTCACAGCCGTGCGCGCGTTGCTCACCTCGCCCTCTCTCTCTCTCTCTGCAACTGGGACCAAAAGGTTTAAAACGATAGTTAGCCCTAAATGACAGTAGTTAAAAAGAACAAAGTCAATGACATGTGGGACTGTCTACAAAAGTAATCAAAAATCTAATTTTAAACGTGTTTAATGTATGAGTCACTCACAGGTACGCTCCACCTGTAAGATTAATGAAAAATCAGAAGAAAATAGAAAAGTCGCTTTCAGTTTTAAAGGAAATATGTTTTCTTTACAGGAAAGTGTAAACCTTGGTAGAACAAAGGAATGAATACGCTTTCTCTACTGTAAAGCATAAAAATCAGAAATACGTTATTGACATTAACTTTTCTTTTTCTCTGGAATTTTCAAACCGAAGCAAATTAAAACATTAATAACTTTTGCATAAAAAATCCAAATGAGATGATTCTGTTTGCTAAATTCATATAAAATGATGCTCTGCCATAAATGCAAAAATATTTATTTATTTTACTGTTTAATTTATTTTTCTTATTTAATTTCTTTCCGGCTCTTTTTGGAATAGACGTCGATTGTTCGAACGAATTTTTTGATGATCCTTCGCTATCATATTCAGAGCAACCAGAGAAAGGCAAGCAACCCTTTTACCATGTTAATCCTACTATTTTAATTTTTGTACTTTATGCAAAATCTATTATGCATGCGTGTATGTTTATTGTAAATTTGCTATGTTGGGATATCGGTAGTTGAAAATCCTATTCGATGCATGAACCTCCTTGAAATATTGATTCCCTTACTATTGTAGCCATTAGGATATGGTATAGGCAATAGATAATGTCAATTTGGGAATTTTAAGTGCGAACATCGCACAAATTCCTACTAGAACGATAGCCTTTTCTAAAACTTGTAAAACAACGATATGATAAACATGAGTTTGGAAAATTTTGAAAAGAATGTCCAGAGGGGTGTACCTCTATTATTTTGTATAAAAATGCAAATGAAAAACTTAATTTTTTTGATGCGGGCGAGTTATATTATATTTTGAGAAAGTGTGAGAGGTGTATCTTATAAGAAGATACGGGGAGATCCTCGCCCAAGTCAATTAAGGACCGAACACCAGCAACTCCAATCTAAGCCTAAGCGTACAACCAAATGTGTCTATATGGGATGACATTAGCTAATTAAGTCATTGAAAACTAACCTTGCACGTTGGTAGACCGTAGTAGTGCGAGCATGACCGGTGTAGGTATGTTCGAAGGGGCTCCCTTCACCGAGGCGTTGGGCACAAAGCCTTTCGACATAATGGTGAATGCCTCACTGAGACAGGGGTATACCCGAGTGAAGTGAGGGTGTTCATTCACTAGGCTAGTGCAAGGTTAGGACTAGGTGATGTAAAGGCTTTGACACGTGCTCTAGGCTGCTTACCGAAGGTAGTGAGTGGTGGTATCGACGAATGCCAAACAAACTAGAAAATTTGTGTGCTGTGGGTAAAGTTATACACCTCTGCAGAGTGTAAATCTATTTAAATAGTTGTACTCGCGGTCATGAGCGTGCTTAGTGCAAACTTAATGGGTATAGTCTCGATTTTTCATAAAAATTTATTTCGTTGGAAAACATGGGAAATGTTTTTGTTGATTTATATTTGTGGATATCATGGGGATATGCTCACGATCTTTATGTGATGGTACAATTGGCAATAGCTCTTTGGGTTTGTCGAAACGATCGTTTTCGGTTTTGTTGAAATCCTGTTTTCAGCAAGTGTCAGGATAATCGGTAGTACCGGCGTGTAATGCGCGGTACTACCGCGATGCGGTAGTACCGGCTTGTGTTTGACGGTAGTACCGCTGGTCGGTATTACCGCAAGCAAAGCGGTATGGTTTTTCCAGAACAAGTGTTTTTGGAAGTTTTGGATTTCCTTGAGGAGCGGACGATCGACAAGATTATAGAGTCTTGATTATCGCAAATCTTAGTAATCGCCATAACATGACGGTAGTACCGATTTGGTTTCTGAGTTTCGTTTAGCTTGGAGATTTGTTTTTGGGTTATGTCATTTCCATGTTTGTTAATGCATATATGTTGCACATTGCATGTTTTGAGCTAACGTGGGTCAAGTTGTGAAGAACTTGTTCCGGAGATTTATTTCTTGGTCTATTGTCAGTGCGGTGGCTTGCGTGTCAATGACGGTCAACGGCGAGGAGGATCGACTAAGCTAGGAGAGCCGAGGTCCGTAACCATCATGGATGCCGGGTGAGGTCAGTGACTCAAGCATGGCACGTATGGACGAGGTGGATCGAACCGCGCTTCGATGTGTTGGTTGGATCAAGCGGCGGGTCGATGCAAGTGCCTTGGAGGTTCCGATGGGATTCGGACGGAGAGACTTGCCGACATGATGAGAGCCGCTGATCAACCTACACGCATGAAAGCAAAGCGATTGCTTCGACAGATTGGACTCGGTCCATGGAGGAGGATCGAGAAGGGTATTTTGGTAATTTCACCAAATACCACCTTGGTAACCTAATACCAACCCACGGCGCAAGACGGTGCGTCAAGAAGTGGTTTAGGTCAAGAAAAGTAAAGACGGCGCTTTAAAATGCGTGCGTGTGTGTCCTGCTTGTTATTGGGCCTAACGGAGCCCATTAGGTTAAGTCTTCTAGAAGCTCTAGGCCTCATATAAATAGAGAGGGTGTTGTTCACAGCAAACCTAAGGCACTTCATTTGAAAACCCTAGTTTGGTTTTTAGGGTTTAGGGAAGAAAAGAGAGGCATAGGCTCTAGAGAGATGGATTGATGTGTATGCTCTGGATGGAGCTCTTGTCCTCTGAGGAGTGGTCAGAACCAAGAACATCATGAATCAATCTATGGATGTTCCTCCAAAGATGAGCTCCCTCTTGTGTTCTTCCTTCTCTTTGATGATTTTGGGTGCTTCCTTGATCCATTGGTTTTGGTTGTTCTTGTGCACTCTTACTCCTTGCTGTGACATGTGGGAACGTATCTAAGGTCACCTAGATCATCATTCTCCCACGAGCAAGAGTTGGATCAAGTTTTTCGCTTTGCTCGCTTCTTTGCCCTTCTTAGGTAAAACTGAAAAGATCGAAACTTTGACGAGATCTGGACGATCGCCACTTGGAATAGGTTCCTAATACCCATAGGAAGGTGTGTTCCAAATTTGGTGGAGTTTGGCCTTACGGTTTAAAAGTTACGCCGATTTTCGATTTTGTTTTCAGTCATTTACGCTCATCGTCAGACAATCGGTAGTACCGACTTTTGCTCGAGGTAGTACTGCTGATGCTTAGTATCAAGACATTTGCTCTTGATAGTACCATGATGCGGTAGTACCAAGACTTACAACAATGTAGTACCTTTGTCCCCATTTTTCGTGATTTCTTCAGGAGTTTGTCGCTATGCTTTGAGGGTTTAGGAGTGATTCATTCAAGTCTTCCACTATGCTTAAGCATTCATCTTCATAGCTCTCATAGCTATTGGAGTGATTTACGATTTGAGAATTGAATCCATTATCTTTGCAAAAATAAATTGGTGCTCCTATTCACCCCCTCTAGTCGCCTTTCCGGTCCTACAATTGGTATCGAGCCCTGCTAGCTCTTCTCATAGATCTTAACCGGTCTTTGAAGCCATGGCGATCGACAAGTATTCACTCAAACCTCATATTTTCGATGGAGGTGATTTTGCTTCTCGAAGGCTCGCATGCAAGCCTACATCGAGGCTCAAGGGCGCTTATTTGGCTTAAGGTCAAAATCCATATGTCGTGGCTTCGTGGCCGATGACGATGTGATCACTCCGCACATTGAGGCTAACAAAGAAAGCTCGCAACTTCTTGATCCAAGGTCTTAGTCGATCTGAGTTTGAGCGTGGGCTCATTTGAGGTCCGCTCACGAGATCCGGAGAACTCTCTCGTGACTACCACGAGGGCTCGATCGCGATCAAGGAAGTGAGATGAACCGACTCAAGAAAGAATACTCAAAGATTGAGCAAAGACCGTGAGTCTTTAGATGAGTCTGGGGAGGTTCTCCAAGATTCTCCATGATCTTCGCTACTGTTGATCTTGTTTTCACCGAGTCCGAGAATGCACGCCACTTCTAGGTGCTCTTGATGTGAAGGTCCAGGGGATGAAGATCACATCTATCAATGACAACATCACCATGAGTGAGCTTACCATGGATAAGCTCTACTCGAGGTTGAAGACGCATGAGATTGACTTTATCTCGCGTCTCCCCAAGACAGAGTCGATGGCTTTGGTGGTCGACCCATCGAAGGGTAGCTCGACTGATTCCTTTGATTTTGGCTCATCTGGTTTTTCTTTGTCAGCTTTACATTCTTTGAGCGATGAGCAGTTAGAGAAGCTACCTGAAGATGATTTAGCCCTCCTATCCACCAAATTCTCGAGAGTTTATAACAAAGTGAGGAACAGGAGGAGAGGTGGCCCTGTCACTTGTTTCGAGTGTGGTGAGCCTAACCACATTCGCTCCAAGTGCCCCAAGCTGAAGGGCAAGGAGGAGAAGGACTCTCGAGGCGCCATCAAGCCAAAGACAAGAAAGGCAAGAAGCCAAACTATCGCAAGTTCGTTAGCCAAGTCCTTACCGCTCTTGAGAATGTTAACATGAGCGATGTGGACTCGGAGACGGAGGACGACGACGATGACTCTCATGGCAAGAAGAAGGCCCAGGACTTCACCGGCATGTGCTTCATGGCTAGCGACAGCCATGACGTCGACTCCTCCAACGATTTACGACCTTTTCAATGATCCCGATGAGGTATGTCCCTCACCGCCGGATGAAACGTGCTTTGGTCATTTCTGAACGAAAATTAGATAAGCAAGCTAGAATGCTTAAGAATCAGGACATCATGATTGATAACTTGAAACTAGAAGTTGCTACACTCAAATCGATTAGTCCTCAAGATGTTTGTGATGCTTGTTCGAATGTATGATGAATTGGTAACTCTAAGACTTGCTCATTCCTCTGTTACAAATCAATTGAAAGATGCTCGATGAACTAGAAACTCTCAAGTCTAGTCCTCGCTTGCATGAATGCCATTGCTTTAGATGTGACTATCGTTGATGCTATCCCTTTGCCTTGTTCAAATTGTGCTTTGCTTGAACTAAAATTGATAGTGCTACAAAAGAACTGAGTAAATTTGATGCTAGTCACACCGCTCTCATTGTGAGAAAAATAAGATTAAAATGAAGGAGATGTCGGAAATGATTCTCAGACTCTAAAACTGCTTCATGTGAAAACGTGTTAAACTCACACTTGAGAATGATGCTTTAAACAAGACACTAGAAGAAAAGGCTAAAATTGAACAATCCATGTCCATGACTGCTTCAAAGAAAATTGTTGATTTTGATTCTTGTACTCTTTGTATTGAACTTGGGCATAATGTAGATAAGATACAAGAAGCTTTTAGAGTTAAGTTCAAAGAGCAGTTGGATAAGATTAGGGATAACTATTGTGTGTCTTGTGAGGCTTTGAAAGTCGAGGTAGTTCATTATAAGGAAAAATCGATAGGGCTAGCAAGTCAAATAAGTGTGCTTCTTGTTATGAACTAGCCAAACAAAATGACTACCTTAAAGAGACACTTGAGAGATTTATTGGTGGGAAGAAGAACCTCAACATGATTCTAGACAAATCTAAGGTGAGTGTGAATAATAGAGGCCTAGGATTTGATTCCCTAGAGCATACCAAGAACCATCCACCTAAGGTTGTTAGAGTTGTTGAGAGTGGCCTGTTTGAGGTAGAACCCCCTAATCCATCCAAGATAGTCTTTAAATCACTGGTTTTGCCCAAACCACTTCTAGCAAGATAGGTGCTTCTACTTCATCGTGTCGCACCCTCAAAAGGTCAAGTACCATTGCACCTTCTGCAAGAAGAATGGCCACATTGTTGAGTTCTGCTTCCGTAGAGCCAAGATTGAGAGGAAGGAGAGGATGAGTACCTTGAGAACCATTAGAGGAGTTCCTTCACCTGCTGTTGTCTCTAGAGCTAGGCAAATGCCTTTCTGCTAGACATAGGCCTAGGTTCAGAGATGACTTCTTTGACTCCTTTGGTGGTTCTAGGCGGATTACGGTTTAGGATTTCGTGAGGAGAGACCATGGGTAGCATCTAGACAGGGGAGTACCGACCTTTTGGTAGGTCGATTCGAGAGGTCTAGGTGGTTCTCGTGTGCGTTATTATGATTTTGCTCCTAACCATTTTACTGCTGCTTCTACTGTTTTGCCTAAGCATCGTGTGACTCAGTACTGGATTCCCAAGTCTTTTATCACTAACCCCAGTACTGAGGCACAGATGTTTCCTGCTCGTGCCTTGTAGGTCCGTCGTGCGAGGAAGGAGGACATATGGCTTGTTGACTCAGGTGCTCTCGACACATGACCGGGATTCTAGATGGTTCTCTCCTCACACGCATCCGCAATGAATTGATCACATTTGGGGATGCTTCTCTCGGGACCGTGATAGCCAAGGGCACAAGGTCTTGGCGTCAACAACAAGTTCATGCTCAAGGACGCCGCTTTGGTAAGTAAGCCGAGGTATAATCTGCTTCTGCTTTCACCGCTGATGAGGGTCTAGAGGTGAGATTTAAGAGTGGTGAGTGCAGGGGTTATAGATTCCTCTGGTGAGCTTGTCTTTGAGATCTCTAGGTTTGAGAGGATCTTTTGTGCCGATTTCGTGTCTCTTCTCGCTTCTAGCCCTAGGTGTCTTGTAGCTTCGACTCCCATGATTTAGTGTTGTGGCATCGTGAGGCTTGGTCACATAGGCTTCACCACTTGACTAGAGTCAAGAGTAAGGATTTGATTAGAGGTCCGCTTAGGTCAAGGTCATTAGAGACCTTGTGTGCACACCTCAGAGACATGGTAAGATGGTTTCGCTTCTCATCCACCTCTCTCCTTAGTGATGACAGATGGACTGGACAACTTTTGCACTTAGACACCTGTTGGTCCTTCTAGAGTTCAACACCGTGGGTGGGAAATGGTATGTGCTTGTGATTGTGGATGATTACTCCGGTATTCATGGGTTTATTTTCCGGTTTCTAAGGACGAGGCATTTGGGTTCTTTAGAGAGTTGGTCCTTAGACTTCTTTGTTGAGCTTCTGGAGCGTTGAGAGCCATTAGGAGTGACAATGGGACAGAATTCAAGAATTCTTCCTTTGCCACTTTCTGCTCGATAGGGGCTAGAGCACCGCCATCACCTAGAGTTCCCAAACAGAATGGTGTTGTAGAGAGGAAGAATAGGACCCTTGTAGAGATGGCGAGACCATGCTAGATGAGCATTCCACACCTAGGAGGTTTTAATGAGGCGATCTCTCTTGCTTGTTATATTTCTAATAGGGTTTTCTTGAGATCTGAATTGGTAAGACTTCTTATGAGCTCAGATTTGGTCATAAGCCCAAAGTTTCTCATTTCAAGATTTTTGGTTGCAAGTGCTTCATTCTTAAACATGGCAACCTTGATAAATTTGAATCTAGATGTTCGATGGCATATTTCTTGGATATCCCGCTCATTCTCGTGGCTATCGTGTATTTAATTTTGACACTAACAAATTGTTGAGACTTGCGAAGTCACTTTTGATGAGGCTAGTCCCGGTACTAGACCCGATGCTCTGTACACGTGTTCCTAATATTCGAGAAAGCATCTTCGCCGACGATGACTCGAGGATGAGGACCCAATCCATCCTCCACCATTTCGAAAGGGTTGGGGAGCTCGCTTCTACTACACCACTTCAGATGAGCAACCTCTTCCTACCTTCACCGACGATCAGAGTGGCTCTGTTCCTACCTCCACAGCCCATGAGGTAGAGGCCACTTCTGCTCCAGGAGCTCCTCTTCATATTCAGCGACAGCATCCACCTGAGCAGATTATTGGGGATATTCATGAGCGAGTCACTCGCTCCAGGTTCATTTCTTCTGATTCTCATGCATATTCTGCTTTTGTTGCTTCTTTTGAACCCCGAGATGTTACTCATGCTCTTTCTGATGCCTCTTGGGTCAATGCCATGCATGAAGAACTTGAAAATTTTGAAAGAAACAAAGTCCGACCTTAGTTGAACCTCCACCTAATCATAATGTAATTGGAACAAAATGGGTTTTCAAAAATAAGCAAAGTGAAGATGGGTTGGTAGTTCGCAATAAGGCTAGACTTGTAGCACAAGGGTATTCCTGTAGAGGGCTTAGACTTTGAGGAGACCTTCGCTCAGAGCTAGATTGGAAGCCATTCGCATTTTGCTAGCATTTGCGCATCCAAGGGCTTCAAGCTATTTCAAATGGATGTTAAAAGTGCTTTTCTGAATGGTTTCATAGAAGAAGAGGTCTATGTCAAGCAACCACCTGGTTTTGAAAATCCTAAGTTCCCAAACCATGTTTTTAAACTCTCCAAAGCCTTGTATGGATTGAAGCAAGCCCCTAGAGCTTGGTATGATAGGCTTAAGAGTTTCTTGCTCAAAAATGATTTTAAAATGGGAATAGTTGATAAAACTTTGTTCTCTCACAAGCATGGCAATGACTTTTTGATGGTTCAGATTTATGTGGATGACATTATATTCGGTGGTTCCTCTCATGTTTTGGTGTCCAGATTTTGATTCTATGAGCAGGAGTTCGAGATGAGCATGATGGGCTAATTGACCTTTTTCCTTGGTCTTCAAGTCAAGCAACCGAAAGAAGGCACCTTCATTCATCAAAGTAAGTATACAAAGGACCTTCTTGGTAACCGACATGGGAAGTAGTAGACCAATGTCTACTCCCATTGCCACGACCACCGTCTTTGGACCCGATGAGGATGGAGAGCCTGTGGACCGGAAGAGTACCGCAAAGATGATCGGCTCCTCCTCTACCTCACAAAGATCGAGGCCGACATACAGCTTTGTTTGGTGTCTGCGGCGCCGATTTCGAGCTTCCTCGAGCTTCTCATCGTCAAGCGGTCGTCGCATATTCGTGTACCTTCAGGACACTCTTGACTTTGGACTTTGGTATTCTTCTTCTTCCGCTCTCTCCATTCGCGCTTTTTCTCGATGCCGATTTTATGGGTGTAGAGTAGATAGGAAGAGTACTTCGCACTTGTCATTTCTTAGGCACATCTCTTATCTCTTGGTCATCTAGGAAACAGTCTTACATTGCAAATCCTTCGCCGAGGCCGAGTATGTAGTCTATGACCCAAGAGTTGCTCTCGTGTTCTCTGGATCTTATCTACTCATGGGACTATGGGTTGTCTTTGGGTAGTGTTCCTCTTTTCGTGACAACACTTCGCCATTAATATTGCCAAAACCCAAAGCAACATTCTAGGACTAAGCACATTGATGTTAGATATCATTTCCTTAGAGACCATGTTGAGAAGGGTGATGTTGTGCTTCACTTTATAGAGTCCGAGCAAAGCGGGTTGCGGATATTTTCACTAAAGCTCTTGATTCTTCTCGCTTTTGCTTCTTTATGGGAGAGTTGGGGTTGTTAGTCCTCTTGGCCTGCTTTTGAGGGGAGTTTGCTCTTTTGCATTCATTTGTATCATAATGCATTTTACAATTCAAAGAACTTGCATTGTAATATAACCTTGTGGAGCTTTGATTATTATCCTTGTATGACTTGATTTCATGTTTTATACCTGTCATGTCTTGTGCTAGTTTGCTAGACTTCCTTTATGGCTTTTTATGTATAGCCTAGCTTTTGCCATGCTAGCTTTATTATCTGTGAGAAAATTGAATCAAAACATGACTTGTTGGATCTTGTGACTAGTTTTGCTTTAGTGATCCTCTTATGATTCATGCCATGTCATATAGGCTTAATTGAGTCTTGAACTTATTCGAGTTTTAAACTGAGCTATGATAATTCTTAAGTCAAGCAAATGAAAAATGTGCTTTTACGTGCGAAAAAACCGATCTCACCAATTCTTTCTCATGAGACGACTTGCCATTGCACTAGGCATGAACTCGGGGGAGTTTTGGATGACCTGCACCACTCTCTTAAGCTTTTGTTGCTTGGGATGGTCGTAGTGAGGCTTGAGATCTAGCACAATGGTAAGAAAACAAATTGGAAATTGGTTGAAGCTTAGGAGGCGATTGTGGATGGCTCCTAGTCCAGACTTGCTTTACTAAGATAAAACCAATCATTTTCAAAGAAAGTGCTCAAAGTGCTAAATTCTAAGTGCTTGAACCATTTGATTCAAAACTGAACTCAAAATGCTCAAAATTAACTAAATTCTAGTTTCGGTCTCCATCTTGCTTATAGACATGGCCTCGACTCATTTTTGGATACCTTTAGTTAAACTGTGATCTTGAGCAACCTGGTCATGCCTTCAATTCATTTAATCTCGATCATTGCTATTTTGGCCTTAGCTTTGCGGTACATGTTTTGCCATACTTGCTTATAGCTTCTTCACATAATATGGCTTGGTGTAATACTTGTACAGTCTTCATGGATAATCTTCATGGCTCCTTTTGCTTTAATTACAAACAAACAAACAAAAAATTAAAAAAATGAAAAATTATAAAATTACAGCCATTCCATTACTTTCATGCTCTATCTTCTTCCATGCACCTTGATGAATTCATTGTCAAAGGGGGAGAAAGATTGGTAAAAATGTTGTTTTAGAGCTTTTTGGAGTCATAGGGTTTTTATTGATCATAGTGAGTGGGATCATTTCTATTGCATTCTTTTGTTCTTATTTGCCTTTTCTGAAGTTGATTTGCAATTCTTGAAGACTCACAATGATCAAAGGTCATTTCAACAATTGTTCTTTCATATGGACCTTAAGTGAGATTTTGACCCGTTTCGGAAAATGAAGCTTTTTGCCTTCTTTTGTCAGATCTCACTTGTCGATACTATTCTGGAGCTAGCTTGGTCATTTCCTTTGCTTTTTCTTGCATTTGGACCAAGTTGTGCCTTTGAACGAAAACGTCGAGTTTTTACTTTTTCAAACCTCAAATTTTGCATTTGTGGGAATTTGCCAATGTGTTCATCAAGGGAGATTGTGGATATCATGGGGATATGCTCACGATCTTTATGTGATGGTACAATTGGCAATAGCTCTTTGGGTTTGTCGAAACGATCGCTTTCGGTTTTGTTGAAATCTGTTTTGACAAGTGTCGGGATAATCGGTAGTACGGCTGTGTAATCTGGCAGTACTACCGCTGATCTTGGTAGTACCGCTTGTGTTTGATGATAGTAGTACTGCTGGTCGGTATTACCGCAAGCAAAGCGGTATGGTTTTTCCGTAACAAGTGTTTTGGAAGTTTTGGATTTCCTTGAGGAGCGGTGCGATCAAGATTATGGGTCTTGATACTATCATGATCTTGATAGTACCGCCATAACATGACGATGAGTACCGATTTGGTTTCGAGTTTCGTTTAGCTTGGAGATTTGTTTTTGGGTTATGTCATTTCCATGTTTGTTAATGCATATATGTTGCACATTGCATGTTTTGAGCTAACGTGGGTCAAGTTGTGAAGAACTTGTTCCCGGAGATTTATTTCTTGGTCTATTCTTTGTGCGGTGGCTTGCGTGTCAATGACGGTCAACGGCGAGGAGGATCGGGACTAAGCTAGGAGCCGAGGTCGAGTAACGATCATGGATGCCGGTGAGGTCAGTGACTCAAGCATGGCACGAGAATGGACGAGTGGATCGAACCGGCGAGCTCGATCTGTTGGTTGGATCAAGCGGCGCGGTCGGTGCAAGTGCCTTGGAGGTTCGATGGGATTGGACGGGAGAGACTTGCCGACATGATGAGAGCCGTTGATCAACCTACACGTGGCGGAAGCGGCGATTGCTTGACAGAGTTGGACTCGGTCCATGAAGAAGGATCGAGAAGGGTATTTTGGTAATTTCACCAAATACCACCTTGGTGACCTAATACCAACCCACGGCGCAAGGCGGTGCGTCCAAGAAGTGGTTTAGGTCAAGAAAAGTGAAGACGGCGCTTTAAAATGCGTGCGTGTGTGTCCGCTTGTTATTGGGCCTAACGGGAGCCCATTAGGGTTAAGTCTTCTAGAAGCTCTAGGCCTCATATAAATAGAGAGGGTGCTGTTCACAGCAGCCTAAAACACTTCATTTGAAAACCCTAGTTTGGTTTTTAGGGTTTAGGGAAGAAAAGAGAGGCATAGGCTCTAGAGATGGATTGATGTGTATGCTCTTGGATGGAGCTCTTGTCCTCTGAGGGAGTGGTCAGAACCAAAGAACATCATGAATCAATCTATGGATGTTCCTCCAAAGATGAGCTCCTCTTGTGTTCTTCCTTCTCTTTTGATGATTTTGGGTGCTTCCTTGATCCATTGGTTTTGGTTGTTCTTGTGCACTCTTACTCCTTGCTGTGACATGTGGGAACGTATCTAAGGTCACCTAGATCATCATTCTCCCACGAGCAAGAGTTGGATCAAGTTTTTCGTTTTGCTCGCTTCTTTGCCCTTCTTAGGTAAAACTGAAAAAGATCGAAACTTTGACGAGATCTGGACGATCGCCACTTGGAATAGGTTCCTAATACCCATAGGAAGGTGTGTTCCAAATTTGGTGGAGTTTGGCCTTACGGTTTAAAAGTTACGTCGATTTTCGATTTTGTTTTCAGTCGTTTACGCTTCATCGTCGGGACAATCGGTAGTACCGCACTTTTGCTCGAGGTAGTACCGCGATCGGTAGTATCGACATTTGCTCATGATAGTACCGCGATCTTGTAGTACCGACTTACAACAATGATAGTACCTTTGTCCCTGATTTTTCAGGATTTCTTCAGGGAGTTTGCTGCTATGCTTTGAGGGTTTAGGAGTGGATTCATTCAAGTCTTCCACTGTGCTTAAGCATTCATCTTCATAGCTCTCATAGCTATTGGAGTGATTTGCGATTTGAGAATTGAATCCATTATCTTTGCAAAAATAAATTGGTGCTCCTATTCACCCCCCCTCTAGTCGCCTTTCCGGTCCTACAATATTTGAGTTGAGTGCCGTGTCTATGGCTAAAAATAAAATATTGCTCGCAGCCGAGGAGGGTTGCGAGTTGTTATTTATTCAATTACTTACTTGTTGTCCTTTATCTATTTAACCGTTCTTTAAACTCCCATAGCAAAATACTACATATTGATATTGCAAATAAAACTTGCCTTATGCTGAAAATAACTTGTAGAATAGAGCCTCATCTCTTGCTAGCCTTGCATTTATATAAATTTTGTGATACACTACAAGTCTTGCTGAGTACGCAATGTATTCAATCTTGCTTAATCCGTTGTTCAGACTTAGAGGATGAGCCTGCACCAGACGACTTCTACTTCGCATCTGGAACTAGAGGGTTCGGTGATGGGTCTTTCTAGGACTTGTCTCTTGTCGGTTGCCTTTGGGTTTGAATGGGCATGATGCTAGAAATTATCTACTTTTATCAATTCTACTTTCGCTGCTGCTTTTGTTACTCTCTTGATACTTGCTTTTATTTGGCGGGTCGGCCTGTGATGTAATAACCTTTAACCGTTTAAGTTATGTACCACCGTTGTGTTATTTTGAATGTATGAATGTATGGATATGAATATCAATGTTGTGATTGTGTGTACTAGCCATTGATCATTGGACTAGTACGAGACACACATGAGGGCTTTAGGCAGTCAAAGCCCGAGGTCTAACAAGCGCGCCCGACAGGGCACAAGAGTCACGAGGAGGAGGCATCGATTGGCAGTGAGAGGTCGCAATGATTTCTCACTCGTGATGGAGGCCATGAACTACGGTGGGAGGCCACTACAAGATGAAGACATGTATGAACAGTGGTGTGAGGCCATTGCCAGTTGTGCAGAAGAGAAAGCCACTATGTGTGGCAACAAGGGCAAGCCGTTGTGTGTGGCAAGAAGGCATGGGTGATTTGCACCGATGAGCCCACGCATCAAGATTAAGGAGGAGAATGAGAATGTTAGAAGTTGATCTTGACTTGAGTTCATTTGAGTTAATGCAATTACCGGTGCACGTGTGGTGATAGCTTAGCGTTGACTACATACGTGGCTGCATGTGTGTAATTGGTGTGGTGGCGAAAGACTAGGGGGAGTCTGTTAGCTTCTATTGCATATGTACGTGGAATCTTGTATAAATAGGTGCTCTCATGAATGAAATAAACGAGTTGGTTTGAAGTGAGTCCTCCTCCCTTGCGTGTGTATGTGTTCGTGTGCGTGTGTGTGTCTATATATATATATATATGTGTGTGTGTGTATGTATGTATATATAATGGTATGGTACTCCTTGAAGTACGTACTCTCACCTCTCATATACCATTTAAATTTTATGGTAATATCTCTTTATCAATTTGAGCATACTTCAATAATAATTATAAGATACTTCAAAGTGAGTTCCATGAAAAATTTCATTAAAGTTCACTTTTTATAGCAAAATTTGTGTATATACTTCTTTTATATATGAAAAAAGGTATATAGCAAAAAAAAAACAAAGGGCTCCAATGAAATTTTTTCAATCAAGTCGCATGGAAGTATCTTCTAAGTGGTATTTAAGTATACTGAAAGTGATAAAGAAGTATAATATATGAGTTTAAGTGGTATATTGAAAGTGTGAGTACATACTACCAAGGGTATATATATATATATATACACACACATATGAGAGAGAGAGATTGACGTACAACACACTGCTAGGGGCCTGCCCTGCCCATAGTTCCGAATTTGGGCTAAAAATTGGTAATTTCGGTTCTATCGGCCTTGGTAGGAATTTAAACTGGGTTAAAAAATTTTAGTTTACTTGAATTTTATCAAAAAAATCAAATTTGTTTGAATTTTATTTAAAATTGATTTTTTTTAATTTAAAATCCAATTTTTTTCGATTTTCGGCTAAACCGGCCTTATCAGGGCCAGAAAAAAAAATTACCCAGGAAAAAAACCCTGCCCCTGGCTACAGTGATTTATACCGGGCCAAAGTCAGACGAATGCGTTTCCGTTTCCAGCAAACTCTTTCTGAAGCCGATCGAAGCAAACGCGTTCCGAAGGTACGGCCTATTGCCTACTAGATTCCACATATTTGCCTGGAGAAATATATGCTAGCACTGTACATACCAAATTAATTAGGCCACGCATGTCGCCGTCAGGTTTGGCGCGCGGCAGATGAAGTTTGAAGGAACCGCCGACCTCACAGGGTTGTTGAGGGAAGGATGCTGTTAGTGGGCCTGTCAGTGTTTTTTTTGTCTTATTGTTCTTTTTCGTGGTGTTAATCTATCTTTTACTATTTACAAGTACTAACTCAATTATGTAACCCATATTCACTTATCTGTTTATATCAGTAATTTTTAGTTTCTTCATAAAGTTAATGATGTTATGTTATAGATGCACATAATTTTTTTTTGAGATTACAAAGAATACACACACACGCACACGCACCACCACGCATACACACCACACCCCCCTCCGCCTGCCTCCACTACTACAAAACAGGCAATAGTAGACGCCTCATCACAGCATTTATTCCTTTGAATCGCTCGTGTTAAACTCTGTCGGGACGAACATTTTGATGCCGACCTATCACAGACGGTTAAGTAATAAGAACCGTGCGTGATACGTACCTATCACATACGGTTTTTTAATAGAACCGTCTGTGATAATTCACAGGCGTTTCTAATAACGAAACGTTTGTGGTAATGATAGTATCACCGACGATTCTTAACAAAGACCGTTTATGAATTATCACCGACGATTGTATTAAAAATGCGTGATACGTTCCTTACTCATTTTATAGAGCGGGCTGTTCGACCGTCCCGATTCGATCGAGCAGTGCGAGCAGACCGAGACTATAAATAGCAAACAAAATTCATAAAATCCTGAAATAATTCAAGGAGGTTTCTAGGATGTGCTAATACTCAAATAAAATTCGAAACCTCACTTTTCAAGTGTTATTTGTTTAACTAAATTCAAACCTAGCTTAGGTTGTTGAATAGAGTTTGAAAAGAGGTCTAATTTTTTTTACACTAGAAAATGCTTATAATTTTGGTATTATAATTTTATTTGAGTATTAACACATCCCAGGAATCTCCTTGGATTATTTCAGGATTTTATGATTTTGTTTGTTATTTTATAGATCTGAATCAGCTGGACCGTTCGATCGAATCGACGGTCCCGATCGGAGGAGTCGTTCGATCGTCCGAACGGCTCCTCGATCGGACCGTCCGATTCGATCGAATAATCCAACAGCCCGGCTCTTAAAATGAGCGATGGAGCGATCACGACGGTTCTATAATGGAACCGTCTGTGCTAACTTATCACAGACGGTTCTATAATAGAGCCGTCTGTGATAATCATTGGTATCATAGACGGTTTGTAATAAGAACCGTCTGTAATAGGGCCATTATAAATAATTGGACCCGACAGACCCCCCCGCGCCCATTCCCATTTGATCCGTCACCCAGGTCCTCCCACACCGCCATCAGGTCCTCCCCATTGCGCCGCTGACAGAGAGGAGAAGGAAGGGAAGGAAGGAGGACGGGAGCCACTCCTGAACCAGTCATAAGCCGCCCCCGTTATTTTGGGAGCTAGTCCTCCTCGACATCGGAGTAACATCGCGTCCACGCATAATTCTGAACACGATGACGTCCAATTACCTATTGACGACATCAAGGTAATGTACATCTCAGGAATACTCCAAAGATAGACCTATAGGACGCCTTAGCTAATTATGTATCATTTTGTAGGACCCGACGCCCTGCAAACTCCAAGTGAGGATGGTTAGGTCTATTTCTATTGAGGCTGGGTGGGGGATGGCGTATCCATGCCAGGAAGGGGTAGTGCAGCACGGTGCCCAGCTGGCACAAGGTTACGCTAAGGTCCAAGTGGACATGGTACATGAAAATTTCATAGCCGCCCCGCTGGAGATTTGCCCGAACGAAGACATCAAAACACTAGGGGATGCCATGCATACTTTTATCAAGTGGCCCAAGAAGAACATCGCCCTGGACCCAGTAGTGCCACGATCTTAACATGACCATTCCTCTCCAACGGGACCCTCGATGACTCCACCTCATCCTTCGCCTTAGAAGGCCACCTCATCGGTTCCCATAGAGAAGACGTCGAAGGAACAAGAAAAATGTGTTGCCGTATCGGTTCCCGAGTCGTCTCGCAGGAAGACGTGTAGCGGGCTAGTCGCTAAGGCCAAATCGAAATCGATGAACATTAAGGTGCCTCCTAATCCCTTGAAATACTCCATAGGAAAACAGTTGTGCTCCGACACAGTATTAACCTGCGCTGGAATAGGTTGTCAGTCTTTGCATCTCTGGTACATGCGAAAGACCGAAAAGAAGGGGTGCGATACTGGAATCACCGTCAGATACAAGGATGAGCATTTCTTCAACGGGTCGGGCCACTTCGTCATGGGCTTCAGCGACTTATACGACCTATTCAACCTCATTGCCCTCGATGCCTCGCTTCTACGATGTTGGACACTGTAAGTGTGTACAATTAAGTTCTACATTCACGTAATACCGATAAATATCACAACTCATTGCTTATGTACAGATACATGATGAAAAAAGCTGAGGAATGGTCCGAACCGGTGTGTTTCCTCGACCCACATGTGGTTTCTGTGCAAACCATCGAAACAGACACATCCTTTGTCGAGAAATACATAACGGCGGGATTGCTTCATCAGAACAGTAAGGACTACATACTGGTACCCTACAACCAGGGGTAAGTGCTTCACTACTTGCTATATAAATTTCATTTGTACTTTATACGCAACACGAACTTAGGTTTAATGACTATAGCGACATACATGAGTAGGTACCACTAGATCCTTTTAGTCATTATAGCAAAGAGGAACAAGGTAATATACCTTGATTCCCTAATCCGCAAACAGCACGACTTCAGCATTCTGACAGAAATACTCGACAGGTGTGCTCATGTCCTCCATACATAACTCTGTTGTAGTCTTCTTTCATTTCAAATGGTTGAGGATAACTTTTTGGAATCATATAGGTCGTTCATCGCCTATGTTGATGGGGGGGGGGACTATACAAGGGGGGATCGAACAATACACTGACACACAAGACGCAATTTCTGGTACGTGCTACAACACAATAATGCTATATCATACTTCCTATTAATGCGTCTCGAACTGATTATACCTATATATGTAATTCTATTTTTGCAGTGTCGCCAGCAAAAAATGATGAGCTATGTGCATTCTACGTTTGCCACCATATGCGACAAATCATTAGTGCTAAGACGAAGGATCCCGAGGTTTGTCAATCTCAAATAATTATTTCCTAATTATAAATTTAAATATATATGCTTACCACTTTACTCTTGCTAGCTTACGTAACTTGATGATAGAATTAGATGCACTCGCTATGAGAGAGATCGTAATGCTCGAGGAACCTCTCGCCTTCATCAAGACAGCTATTATTAACCCCAACAGAGACTTTCACTCTGTCGCCGACCCAAAGTTTCACCCCGTCGACACCTCTCAACCACGTGCAAACAATTGATTCAATTGCAACTATAGCGAGAATACTTGAACAATTTCTTTTGTAATTTATTTTGAGTAATGATCACTTTGAGTTGTCAACAATTGATTATCTGTGATGTATCTATTTTCTGCATGCTTGTTTTCAGAGGGCATGGCTACCAATTCCCGAGGCTAGCCAAAAATATAAAAAAAAAGTAGTTAGGGTAATGAGCTATCACAGACGGTTTTTTGTTAAAACCGTTTGTGAAGGCATGGTATCACAAACGGTTTCAATTAAAAACCATCTGTGATACGTAGCATATCACAGACGGTTCTATTTAGAAATCGTCTGTGATATTCTCAAATATCACAGACGGTTTTTAATTGAAACCGTCTGTGACACTACTACAGAAAAGGTATTCACAGACGGTTCAAAAACGTCATCATAGACAGTTTCGTGAGCCGTCTGAGTTTATGGGTCAGTGATGACATGAGGTCATCACAAACAGTTTTCAAACTATCTGTGATGCATACTTTCACAGACGGTTATTAATTGAGAACCGTTTGTGATGACTTTTCTCTATAAAGCCCCCAAGTAGTGGCTGCTTGTGCCATTAAAACGGCATCATATATATATATATATATATATATATATATATATATATATTGTTACGTAGTCTCGAGTCCACTTTGGAGTGGGATCGTCCGCATGACATGAGAAGGATGTAATCGCCTTTAAACTCAATAAGAACACCAAGAAACCATTCTCACATTTCAAAAGAATTCTCAACTTGTTGCTTGGTGTTCTTGTTGGGTTTAAAGACAATTACATGCTCAAGAATTGTTGGTTGCTGATAGATGATGCCACTTCACAGTCACCGAGTACCAAGGCCCACGTCACTTTCTGAACATAGCGACGTCCAATTACCTATCGATAACATCCGTAATTGGATGTCCCGACGCCTACTTGCATCCATACTTCTTAAACCTACATGGGCTCAATGAGATTGCCCGTGGCTACTGCCTCATCCTTCTCATGTCATGGACGACCCCCAAAAGTGGCCGAGATCATTTAATATATATATATATATATATATATATATATATATATATATATATATATATATATATATATATATATATATATATATATATGATGCCGTTTTAATGGCACAAGCAAATAACGCTGGAGACTTTATAGAGAAGAGATTATGAATGGAATGGTAGGACATACCTAGGACGCAAGGTAGGAGAACTTGACCGGCATAAACACAGTTACACAGACAAAGGTGAAATGAATGGTGAGAGACAAGTGAAGAGGTGTTGTAGTAGTTTTTGACTCATTTGGTCTTATTTTCGAATATAATACACACCAAGCCTAAACCTTTAGAAATTTGAAAAGTTAATTGCAGCCAAGCCCCATCCGAACCACATCCAATATAATCCAACCAAGCACAAAGCTAGAACCGACATCAATAACCCTCAGTATCCATCAGAGAGCATTAACCAAACCCACCATCCCCATTCATTTTTGTCAATCTGAACCCACAACATGAGCTAAGCAAGATGCATAGAATGCACATACACCAATAGCCCTCAGTTTACATCACAGAGCAAGGGGACTATTAATATGAACTAATTATCAATTCAATTTTAGCATAAGACTATTAACATCACTAAGCAGTTCAACAGCTAGCAAGGTGCCACTAGCCAACAAGCATTTGCATGATCATTGCATTCATTTATATTTATGATTTCTCTATACTTCTCTCTACATGTATGTTTTACACATTTACACTTCTTCATGTATGTATGTATTACACATTTAGCATCTGGCTCGCCAATGGCCATCACCATCAAGATCAACCAACAACGCACAATATCAAGAAGACAAGAAGGGACTTACGCTAGTGGGAGAGCCGGGCGAGGTTGGAGGCGCGAGGGAGGTCTCGAGGTAGCACAACGAGCCGGGCAAGAGGGAGGAGGAGCCGAGTCAAGGCGTGGGGAGGAGGAGCTGGAGGCGCAAGGCAATGAGGGGTGAGTGGGAGTTTGATCCGGCGGCGCAGGGAAGAGGGAGCTTGATCCGAAGGTGCGGGAGCTGGCGGTGAGGGAGGAGGAGCTCGGTTCACATGAATACCAATAGTACAAACCAATAGGTGATAGATCTGTCTTACCTCGACATCGCTGGTGGAGAGGTAGCCGGGGGTCGCGTACGCCAGGAGGAGGAGGAAGAGGGAAGGCGCAGGCGTCACCAGTGGTTGTGCTGCACGTCACACACGCACAAGACACTCTTATCGTACGAGTATCTTGTGCAGTGAACCATGGTGTCACAACCGTCGACGATGGGAAGAATGGCGGCATCGGTGACGGCGTTGGTGGGGAGGGGAATGAACGAGAGTAAGACCGCTGGGGAGTGATGAGTTAAAGCGCAAACCCTAGCGGCCGGGCTCCTACTAATAAATCGACTTATCACAAACGGTTCCATTGTTTGTGAAATGGTTTTTTCTCAAGTATATTTATTTTGTATATACACTTACATGACATGAAGAAATTACATGTTTATATGTCAATTTTGTCATTTAAATACTGCTGAAAGTTTGCTTTAACTATATATACATACATACATATATATATATATATATATATATATATATATATATATATATATATATATAGTAATAATTCAACATATAATTAATATAGAAACTTCACCTCCAAACTTTTTAATTTTTGGCCAAGCAAATGGCGATCGATATTACAAAAAGATTAAAAAAAGTAGAAACCTATAAATAAACAAAGTTTTTCTAGTGGCGGGGGTAGGCTGCTATCTTCGTCTTCAATACTTCGTAGGTGGCGACGTCGGGGGTGGACGGTTCGTGATCGAACGAAGCCTAAAATGCGCCCACTTTCGACGCGCTGCTCGAAAGTGTCTCCAAGACCCTCGGACCGTTGAACCAAGAAGAATTGAGCTCATAGGCTCTTTCCTTGCTTGAGAGGTCTCGGCTGGTCGACTTAGTCGCCGCCGCGACACGCTGTGCCCAAGTGACGGCAAGCCTCACGAGACGCAACGCCGCTTTTGGAGGACCACGCCGATGACACGGTAAACTCGCCGAAAGTGGGAGATCACCCGAAGACACGGCGGAGGAGGATGTCAAGACAATGGAAGGTGGCCGCCACGTGCTATGGCAAATTTCGGATAGAGGAGTGAAGACACTGCTCAAACAAAGTGTTCTTCCGCAAAGATGGTTCAACGTCTGAAGAAGAGAGGTGCTCAGACAAAGGCGGCGAGTAGGCCATCAATGCCGCAACAAGGAAACGTAAGAGGCAGACCATTTATATTTTTTTTTGTATAAGTGGGGATGATCATCTTCGATGGCGGATGATCCTTTTTATAAAACAAGGAATAAATTTAGAGCGTGAGACGAAGAGATGCATCGGGGAGCCGAAGCGGCAATGATGCGATTTAATTGAGACGATCGCGATTTAAGAAACTCATCGGTTCAGAGCGATATTATCACGACGGTTATAATAAAAAACCGTCCGTGATATGTAGTAATATCATAGACGGTCATTGTTAAGAACCGTCTGTGATGTTTCACAGATGGTTCTTTGTTGAAAACCGTTTGTGATATGTAGAATTATCACAGACGGTTATTAATAATAACCGCTCGTGATAAGTCACTGACGGTTTTAGCTATGAACCGCTCGTGATATTACTCTTCACTGAGCGGTTTTAAGCGCGAGCCAAGAATACAAACGGTCTCTATACCAAAACCGCTCGTGATTAGATATATCTGACGGTTTTGGTCAACCGTCTGTGATAAGGCGCCGAAAGATAGCATTTTTGTAGTAGTGTGATACCATGCCTTCACGCACGGTTTCAACAAAAAACCGCTCGTGTTATGACGTATCACAGACGTACAAATTCAGACGGTTCAACAACCGTCTGTGATGAGGCTGTATGTAGTAGTGCCCCCCCTCCTTAGCACACACCTCAACAGACGGAGGCTAAGGATAAATCCATGACCTCACAAAATTTCTATTAAAATGTATTCGCATATGCGTAAAGGTGGACACTAGAATTTCAAGCCTGGTGGATAGAGTCATCAACCCACAAGTCCACCACCACTAAGGAGCGTTATCACGTGAAAAATACGAATTCCAAACGTAGAAGTTTCTAAAAATTCTAAAAAAAATGTAGGGGGTGTTTTATATCTTTTCAAAATTGTAACATCAAACTCAATCACATTTGCATTTATATTTTTCGTAAATAGCAAATACGATTGAGTTTGATATTGAAAATTTATAGAGATACAGAACATAATCTCCCACTACGTCTCATAATTTGTAGAATGATTGAAAACTTTTAGGTTTGACTTTTCACAGAATTTTCACCGGAATATGTTGCCCACAAAAATCACTTACACTAATCTGATTAATATGTAACATTCGCTATGCAAAATTTTAAGGCTCCACCCTGGACATATCGCATATGAAAAATGCAGAAGATCTGAGCAGCGTATGGAATAGTGCATCTTCAATTTTTGCAAAGGTGGAGAGCCACCGATATGGTCATTCGAGCATTTCCCTATATAATACCACAACTTTTCTCTGGTCAAGCACGTCCTCGTCCGTAGAAGGAATACTAAAAGCAAAATGATGTTTCTCTCCGTTAAATGTAGTTGTCGTGTCACGTTAATCTCGTGCAGGCTAGTTCGCGGGTAGCAACGGGGCGGGGCCGCCGGGAGGGTGGCCCGTCCCCGTCAAGCTCTGCCAGGGGGCTTATAATGTTTTTTTTTTACCTTTTGATGTGACTTAATCTATTAATTTATAAATACTATGTATATTTTTCATAATATATAGCTTGAGAATTTACATCTTAATACATAAATCCAAGTTTTAGTTCAAATATGTGAGAAAAGAAGACACCTCTCATATTAAAATTCTATAATGTACAAATAAAATAATATGTTTTTAATTCTTATCGAATCTCCACAGATCCCATAGGGTGGAGGCGGGGTGTACAAATAAAATAATATGTTTTTAATTCTTACCGGATCTCCACAGATCCCATAGGGTGAGGGCATCCCTGCCCCCACCCTGCAAGTCTAGCAGATTCTATGGAGGTGAGAGCGACCTCGCCCCGGCCCTGTTAACCTAGCAGGGCCGCCCCCTTCCATGCGGAGAAGTTCCACTCCCGCCCACTATGGGGATTATCCCGCGGGAAAATTACCATTGCTAGACAAGTTAGCACGGCCAGAGGGGATGGACGTACCTTCATAAAGAATTGCCTCCATCCATGCTTCCAAGTAAAGTCAGTTTTGCATATAGTGACGTTAGGACATGCATGTGGTTCAATTCTACTGCTGCAGTTCAACCTTGAGATGTTAGGTGAAAATGAGTGCTTTTGTGAAAATAGTGCAGATATCACTAAAGGTTCTCGTACGACTATAGATAAGTGCATGGTCAACATACATGAGAAAAATTCAATAAAAAACTTAATCCCGTTTGTGTGATACAAAAAAGACAAATACGACATGTAGCAGTGTCAATTAATGTTTAGACAAATACGACATGTAGTTTGCAGTTTGATTTTATTGGAATTTGCAACATTTTTTTTAACATGCTCATTTTCGGCTGATATTTCCCCGTATAAATACTGCCCCCACCTACACGAGGTCACGAGCTCACTATATCATACACTACTAGCTCGAGGCCTCGAGTTGGCTGCTGGTTGCTCGCGCGCGCGCAGCCTCACTTACTTGCCCTAGTACCTGATCTTGCGCAAAGAAGCTAGCTAGCTACCATGTCGTCGTCCCCGCAGCCGTCAACAGCGAGCGAGGACGCCGAGGAGACGCCGACGCAGAAGAAGTACAAGGGCGTACGGCTACGCAAGTGGGGCAAGTGGGTGTCAGAGATCAGGCTCCCCAACAGCCGCGAGCGGGTATGGCTCGGCTCCTACGATACCCCCGAGAAGGCGGCGCTCGCGTTCGACGCTGCCTTCATCTGCCTCCGAGGCCCCGGCGCCGAGGGCAGCATCAACTTCCCAAACTCACCGCCGAGCGTCCGCTGCCGCAGCTGCGACCCGCAGGTGGTGCAGGCCGCCGCGCTGTCGCACGCCAACCGGGTGACGGCACATGAAGGGGCGGTCGACTCCGCGGTGCTGATGGACGTGGACTCGAGCACGAACGCCACTGCAGCGTGGGCGTCCCAGGGGCTTGTGGTGCCTGATGTGGACGTGGGGAACGAGGTGGTGGCGCCGGTGCAGGCAGACGGGAGCATCGACTGGTCGCCCATGATGGCGAACCCTCCGCCGCTGTTCTCGCCGATCGGGTTGGGAGCAACGCGTACGGGTTCTTACTGATACCGCCGGCAACAGTGACGGCGGATGCTGCGGAGGACGGCATGGAGGAAAATGACAATGGTGCAACTACTAGTGTTTGGAGTTTTCTCGCCGGAGGCTCGAACTTCTAATATTAAGTATGAGGGAGGTAACGGCATGAAACACTTTTTACCTCTTTAAGAGTAAGAGTATGTACAATAGACTTATGTCAGTCGTCTATAGTTATTGTCATATAGGATTTTTGTTGACGTGAATGAAAGAGAATGAAGAGGGAGAAAGATGCTGTCTAAAATCCTGTAGCTGACTATAACACAAAAAACAAGAAAAGCATTAAAAGATTGTGTGTTCTATAAAGACAACTAAAAATACAGCAGCCGTCTGTACCATTGTATGAGCTGTTTTTAGTGCTGTCTATTGGTGATATAGAGAGTTGCTATAGACAGCAGCTATCTATACCATTGTACATACCCTAAGAGCATGTAAAATAGGCTTATGCCAGCCGTCTATAGTCATTGTCACATAAGATTTTTGCTGACGTGAATAAAAGAGAATAAAGAAAGAGAAAGATGTTATCTACAATCCTGTAGCCGACTATAGCACAAGAAACAAGAAAAATATTAAAAGATTGTGTGTTCTATAAAGACAACTAAAAATACAGCAACCATCTATACCATTATATGAGCTGTTTGTACCATTGCTATAGACAACAATTGTCTATACCATTATACATGTCCTAAAGGATACCATCCTATCTCATTCTTCGTCCATTTTATCTCGGGATTCATATCATTTTGTCCTCTACTGTATTATCTATTCTCAAAAATATAAATGCGCGGGACTCGAGGTAAAATGCGACAGATTGAACCGCGGATGAGGTGAGGATGTCCCCTAAAAAATCCATTTCCAAGGTATCTAGTGCATGTGAAGGTGTTACCTGTTATAAATTTACAGTTCTAGCACAAGTAGCAAAATTGTTCGCACATTTGTGCGAAAAGATAATAAAATACACATGTTTATATTTGAAAATATAGTTATATTAATGTGTATGATTGGAATTATAGTTGTATTTGAACCCACCGATATAAGTGGTGCAGTTCTTTCTCTCTCTTTTTTTTTCTCCGGTTAATACAAGAATTTCTAGTCTCTTAGTCTTAGAGTGAACATGGAAGGCACTTTTAGCCTTATTTTAATAAGATAATATTGATAGATTAATGGACCATTGGCGTGATAGTATATCCTTGCCAATTTTAGAACCAGTACGTATATGCGAGTTTTGGGGGAGGGTCTCCGCGCTACCTCGAGTAGACGATAACCTCGGTGAGACAAGACATATCGAGGGATCCACCTCAGATGAGGACTGGGGGCCAACCTCGATGAGGCATGACAAATCAGGGGATCCACCCCGGACGAGGTCCGGTGACCAACCTCGGCGAGGCATGACACATCGGGGATCTACCCCGGACGAGGTCCGAGGACCATCCTCGAAGAGGCGTCACACATCGGGGGATCCCCCCTTATGAGGTTCAAGGACCAACCTCGGTGAGGCGTCACACATTGGAGGATCCACCCCGGACAAGGTCAAAGGACCAACCTCGGCGAGGCGTCACACATTGGGGGATCCACCCTGGACGAGGCCCAGGGACCAACCTTAGCGAGGCGTGACACGTCGGCGAATCAACCCCGGATCCAGTCCAGGATAGCCATGCAGCAAGGTCCCATCGATACTCGCGTAGACGGAATGCCAACGATGTCATGTATCTCAGATGTGGCAGGACCCACTTGACGCGATGTACGAAAGTACCCCCGTTGCAAGCTAAGCCTCGATGGCAACAATGTAACTTCATGGATCTCCCCCCTCGTACTCTATAAATAGGACCCATTATAAATGGGGAGATAGAGGGCACCTGTATCTTCTACAACATATATGCAATATATTGGTACGACTTATTGCGTTTGATTCTTGTTGAGGTCCCCTTCGCATCCTCGGCGATCGACACATCTGACCAAGGGTGCCACAAGTTTCCTGTCTGATATCGTATCGATGATAGTTGGTGCCGTCTGTGGGGACTGTAACGAGAAGCTACAAGTTCACGACGAACCTCAGTCTTGTCCCACCCTGGACCAGGTTTCAGCTCACATGGACCTTGTCCTACCCTGAACCTAGTCCGGGCGGGCACCTCATCCCATCCCGAAACAGGTCCTAGCTCACCTATACCTTGTCCTACCCCGAACCTAGTCAGAGAGGGCACCTCGGCCTTGTCCTACCGCGGAACAAGTCTGGGCTCTCCTCGACCTCGTCCTACCCCAGACCTAGTCCAAGCGGGCACCTCGGCCTCGTCCCACTTAGGACCAGGTCCGGGCTCACCTTTATCTCTACCTACCTCGGACCTATCCTGGGTGGGCACCTTCCCAGGCCACGCACCTCCTCGGGGCAAGCACCAGGGGTTGCATTGGTCTCTCGCACCGGTTAACAACATCGATCCATCTGATGGCCTCTCCTCGGTGTGGTGCAACTCGGCTTCGACGACTTTCCCTCAGTCGAACTCTGCTCTGCCTTGATGGTGTCTCTGTGACTAGGGGCTCCCCCCTAGCATCACATGTTGGCATGCAGACCGTTATACAATAATATGCAGCTCGATGGCTATAACACAGCATGACACGCATCCCATAAAAACCCATACATGCATTACATACACAATGGGCCATACTATTTACATCAATCCCTGCAAAAAAGTGTTATGCATAGAATACAATTATATCGGGTGACATGAACACATAATACTATATAACGCGATAACGTGATCACAGCTTCCATACGACTATGCACCGCGGCATACCCCGATGGTGAAATTCCAACCGGTAGGAGTATCATGTAATGTGATCGTGAACAAGTGGAGTAAATCATCTGGTTCTTTCAACTCATACCTCCCACAAACCCATTAACTATCGCTAAAAACCGATTGATCGTATCAACCATTGCTTGGACCATTCCATCCATATGAACCGATATAGGTTACTAGAACAGAACAATAATAGATCCAATCTACTACTGCCACATATCAAGTATATGCGACCGATCTAGATCAAAAACTATGCAAGATGGCTCTGATGCCACTAAAGGGATACGAGTAGGCTACACTAGCTGGTAATTCAAAAACTCTACCACATAAACCAAGAAGCCATGCAAGCAAGAGATCATAGATTGTTACCACTAGACGCGCCATGCAACGAAAGAAGAGTTGGAGCACCCTGATCCAACGTCGTGCGCATCGATGTACTAGTCATAATCGATCATCCAGCATCCTCGATGCCGACCCTCTCTTCTAGCAACCAATCGCGTTCCTTGTAAAGATCGTGGATCGTCCTCATTCAGCACAATAGCAATCGCAGTGGCGCCTCTATGGTATCCACACGTTCAAGGATGGAACACCGTACGCCCATGTGCTAGCACCAACTCGCATGGTAGGGCCCTCGAGAAGATGGTGACTAGGGTTTCGGTGACGCAACTCACATTGTTTGTCCCGACAGCCTCATGCATTGCCATATAAAGAGCCCATGACGGATCCTATCCGAACTCGTTTGTTCCAACACGTTAAGTGTATGACCCTGTAGGTTCATGCGTAATCGGTTGTGACTCAGAAACTCTTTTTTGACCACGAGTCGTTAGCAGTTCTTAGCAGGACAAAACGATTCATGAATACACATAAAAATATATTGGACGAACCTTAAAGCAATATAATCTATGACTAGGTCCTTATCACCTACGACCAGCTTGTATCTCTATACAATTAGTTCATATTTAGTCATGACCAGTTCATAACTCCTTACGACCAGTTTACGACCAATTAGTGATTTTGTTCGACAAGTCTATGACCAGCTCGTATCTCCACACGACCAGTTGTATCTGGTCGAACTGAATGACCAGCTTGTGTATTCTCCGTTTGCCTAACGATATCTGGTTGAACTCTAGGTGAGATATCTTGTCATCCATGGACTGTTCAATATTTTCTCGATCGAGTGACAGATAACTTCATGTGGTAGACTCTTCGACCACTAGTGGCATAGTCATGCACTTTCTTTATCTGACCACATCGAGGGGCCTAGAGATATCTCTCCTGTTATGCTAGGAGTGGCAAATCCCATATCGGGCCAGTCACGTCCCTCTGCGTGTTTCATAGCATACCTGAAAGCTACCTTTATGACTACCCAGTTACGGAGTAGCGTTTGGCAACCCCTAAATTTACTATTACACATGTAGGAAACCATGCCGATCTCTGGTCTAAGGATTATACATTATCATTGGTTGAGACCAACTGATGACACATAAAATCATAACAATCTCAATAGTGTCTCAATGTGGGTAAATCCAACACCATGTTCTCTAACATGTGTTCACATTATTGATTCGATATCCCTATATCCATGACCGGTGAAACATGGTCATCAAACAATACATGTGCTAGTCGATAAGTTACTAGTGTTCCAACCAGTAATATCCGACCAAAGATACATTTAGAATGACATCATATAAGTTAAAGAGCTTCACCAACAAGTCACATACTTGTTAATCTTTGTAACTGATAATTCATTCAAGGAACATAATAACATTTAATAACTCAAACATAGACGTGATACAATCATCTCTATGATTGCCTCTAGGGCATATCACCAACAGTCTCCCACTTGCAGTAGAGTCAATCATACTGGTATCTAATATCTATAGCTCTTGTGTGCACCTTATGCTTAGGTTGCAGGAGAGACCACTACTACAGGAAGCCACATCACAGACAGTTTCTGAACCGTCTATGTTTGTTGGTCTATGATAATAGGCCATTATCACAGACGGTTTTACTAAAAAACCGTCTGTGAAGGCTAGTATCACAGACAATTTGGACTAAAAACCGTCTGTGATATGGGAATATCACGAGCGCTTCTAAGAAAAACCGCCTCGTGATCCGCGAATATCATGAGCGGTTCTAAAGAAAAACCGCTCGTGATTTGTCAATATCACGCATTTACTTTTGTTGAGATCCGCTCGTGATATTTGCGATCATGAGCGGTTTGTTTTATAACGGTTCGATATTTCGTATCACGACGGTTTGTTTTTATAACGATGCAGGATATTTACGTATCACAAATGGTTTTAGTAGAAACCGCTCAGGATATTTCTTCATGACGGTTTTAACAAAAACCGCTGTGATAGCTCATACCCCCTCGACCACAATATTGCTATTTTTACGGCTAGCCTCGGAATTGCTAGCCATGCCCTCTGAAAACAAGCATGCACAAAAACAGATTCAAGCATGCACAAAACAGATTCATTAGAGATAATCAATTGTTGACAACTCAAAGTGATCATTACTCAAAATAAATTACAAAAGATCGTATTTGTTCAAGTATTGTCGCTATAGTTACAACCGGATTACAATTGTTTACGTTGAGAGGTGTCGACGGGTGATGCTCTCGGTTGGCGACAGAGTGAAACTCTCCATTGTCGTTAATGATTTACGCGTTGATAAAGGTCTGAGCTTCCTCGAATGTCCTTGATCTCTTCCGCAACGAGTGAATCACATTGTAAATCCAAGACACAATCCGCTACCAAGAGTAAAGTGGTAAGCTATATATATTTAAATTTATAATTAGGAAATAATTATTTCGAGATTGACAAACCTCGTGATCCTTCTTCCTAGCTCTAAGGATTAGCGCATATGATAATGAGCGAGATTGCACATAACTCATCATCTTTTGTTTGGCGGCACCGCAAAAATAGAATTACATATATAGGTATAGTCAGTTCGAGACGTGTTATTATGAAGTATGATATAGGATTATCGTGTTGTAGCGCGTACCGAAAAATCCATCCTGTGTGTTAGTTGGGCGCTCTTTCCATCGTATATTCCTTTGTTGGCAACATAATTGATGAACGACCTACATGATTCGAAAAAGTTATCCTCGGCCATTTCAAACGAATGAAGACTACAATAGAGTTATGTAAGGAGGAAATGAGCATACCTCTCGAGTATTCCTCTTAGAATGTCAAGTCGTGCTTGTTGCGGTTTAGGGAATCAAGGTATATCACATGGTTCCTCTTGGGTATAATAACTAAAAGGATCCAAAGGGTACCTACTCATGTATGTCGCTATAGTTATTAAACCTAAGTTCAGATCTTTGCATATAAAGTACAAATGAAATTTGTATAGCAAGTAGTGACACTTACCCCGGTTGTAGGGCACCACTATGTATCAGATGTTCGCTCAACGAAGCAATGACCTCGTTATGTATTTCTCGAAAGGACTAGTCTTCTTGGATGGTTTGCAACGATACCACATGTGGGTCGAGGAAACCCAACGGTTCTTTCCATTCCCGGCATTTTTCAAAGATGTATCTATACATAAGCAATGAGTTGTAATATTTATCGGTATTACATGAATGTAGAACTTGATTGTACGCGCTTACGGTGTCCAACATCGTGAGAAGCGAGACGTCGAGGCCAACGAGGTTGAATAGGTCATATAGGTCGTTGAAGCCCACGACGAAGTACCTCGTCCGCTGAAGAAATGCTTATCCTCGTGTCGGCGGTGATTCCAATATCGCACCCTTCTTTTGGGTCTTGTCAAGCAACAGCATGCAAAGCGACAAGCATATCCAAGGTGCATTATCTGCGTCGAGCACAACGGTTTTCGATGATGTAGTTCCTGTATCGCGGACTTCCGGACTTCCGGACTTCCGGACTTGGGAGGCGCCTTAACGTTCGTTGATTTCGATTTGGCCTTAGCGATTGGCAGTGTCTTTTTGTGAGACGACTCAGGAACCGATACGTCGGCATGCTTTTACTGTTCCTTCGGCGTCTTCTCCACGGGAATCGAAGAGGTGGCCATCTGAGATGAAACATGAGGTGGAGTCATCGAGTGTCCCGTTGGAGAGGAATGGTTGTGTCCAGATCGCGGCACTGCTGGGTCCAGGGTGATGTTGTTCTTGGGCCACTGGATAAAAGAGAGGACGGCATCCTCTAGTGTTATGATCTCTTCGTTCGGGCGAAGCTTCAGCGGGATGGCTCGGAAATTGACATGTACCATATCCACCTGGACCTTGGCGTAACCTCGCCCACCGGGCACCGTCTTCAAGATCGCCCTTCCTCGTATGGATACACCATCCCCTGCGCAGTCTCAATACAAAGAGACCCATCCATCCTCACTTGGAGCTTGCACGGCGTCGGCTCCTATAAAACGATACGCAATTAGCTAAGGCGTCCTATAGGTCTATCTTTGGTGCATTCCATAGATGACTATCACTGCAGTTCTAAAAATACCGCTCAGTGATAGTTCCGCCGCCGCCACCATGGTCAAGACAGACCCAACACAGACGGTTCCAAAGGAACCGTCTGTGATGGGGCGTCTACTATAGCCTATTTTGTAGTAGTGGACTTTGTCAATGGATCAGTAATATTCAAATCCGTGTGCACTTTGCATATCTTCACATCACCTCTTTCAACAATCTCACGAATAATGTGATATCGTCGAAGTTTGTGTCTGGACTTTTGATACGATCTTGGCTCCTTAGCTTGTGCAATGGCTCCACTATTATCACAATAGAGATCCATTGGACTGGATGCACTACAAAACACACCCAATTCATTAATGAACTTTCTAATCCATACTGCTTCTTTTGCAGCTTCGAAAGCCGCAATATGCTCAGCCTCTGTTGTAGAACCATCAA
The DNA here is from genome assembly GCA_036346405.1 of Phyllostachys edulis. NCBI lineage: Eukaryota > Viridiplantae > Streptophyta > Magnoliopsida > Poales > Poaceae > Phyllostachys > Phyllostachys edulis. Next base: position 13,696,820 of record CM070556.1, read on the forward strand.
TTGTTCCTTGCTTGGAACTTTTCCAGCTCACTCCTCCATTAAGACAAAACACAAACCCAGACTATGATCTGAAATCATCCTTGTCGGTTTGGAAGCTAGCATCGATGTAACCGTTTACGACCAACTCTTCCTCACCACCATAAACAAGGAATGCATCCTTAGTCTTTCTTAAGTACTTTAGGATATTCTTGCTTGCGATCCAGTGACCTTCACTTGGATCTGACTGATATCTGCTTATAACACTTAGAGCATACATCACATCTAGTCATGTACAAAGCATGGCATACATGATAGATCCAATAGTCGAAGCATATGAGATTCTACTCATTTTGTCTCGCTCATCAAATGTCGAAGGACACTAACTCTTACTAAGATTAATTCCATGTGACATAGGCAAGAAACCTTTCGTGGAATCTTGCATGTTGAACCGCTTCAACACCTTGTCAATGTACATATCTTGGCTTAATCCAATTAGCCTTTTAGATCTATCCCTATAGATCCTTATACCCAAAATATATGCTGCATCTCCCAAATCTTTCATAGAGAAATTATTTCTTAATGAAGTTTTAACAGATTCAAGTATAGGAATATCATTTTCGACCAAAAATATGCCATCCACATATAAGATCAGAAAAACAAGTTTGCTCCCACTAAACTTCTTGTAAACACAAGGTTCTTCTTCATTCTTGATGAAGTCAAACCCTTTGACCACTTCATCAAAACGAATGTTCCAACTCTGAGATGCTTGCTTTAATCTATAGATGGATTTCTGAAGCTTGCATACCTTTCTAGCTTCCTGTGAACCGATAAAACCCTTAGGTTATATCATGTACACAACCTCACTTAGGTTTTCATTTAGAAAAGTTGTTTTGACATTTATTTGCCATATCTCATAATCAAAATATGAAGCAATAGCTAGAATGATCCGGATAGACTTAAGCATAGCGATAGGTGAGAAGGTTTCATCATAATCAACACCTTGAATTTGTTTGAAACCCTTCGCTACCAGTCGTGCCTTATGAATGTGAACATTTCCATCCATTTCTATCTTTTTCTTAAAAATCCATTTGCACTCAATGGTTTTAATACCATCAGGTGGATCAACTAAGTTCCAAACTTAATTGGCATACATGGATTTTATCTCGGATCTCATGGCTTCAAGCCATGACTTAGAGTCTGGGTCCATCATCGCTTCCTCATAAGTCTTAGGCTCATCATTATTCAATAATAAAATGTTATGTCCATACCTTATAGGCAATTGACGTGGCCTTTTAGATCTACGTGGGGCTGATACCTCATCTACAGTTTCTACAATATTTTGTTCATCATGTAGAGGTTCAGTAGGAGTTGAAATATTTTCAGATGTTTCTCGAATTTCTTCGAGTTGCACTTGCTCCCACTGACTCCTTTGAAAAGAAATTTTTTCTCCAAGAAGACACCATTTCGGGCAACAAACACTTTGTCATCATCCTGCTCATAAAAGTAATATCCTTTAGTTTCCTTAGGATACCCCACAAAGAAGCACTTATCCGACTTGGGTGTGAGTTTATCAGACGTCAAATGTTTTACATATACCTCACAACCTCATATCCTGATAAAAGACAATCCAGGACACTTCCCGGTCCATATTTCATATGGTGTTGTCTCTACTATTTTTGATGGAACCCTATGTAAAGTGAAAGCCATTGTTTCTAGAGCGTATCCCCAGAAATACAATGGAAGATCAGATTGGCTCATCATTGACCGATCCAAGTCTAACAAAAATTTCCAGACATGAGGTGAGGATGAAAATTTTATGTTAGACAAAGTACCATATGAGATGAACAATGCAATTTGATTCACCTCATTTGGAGCTAGGATGAAATTTCTATGATTTTTTTAAAGTCATGAAAGTAGTGTACAAAATATTTGTAAAATAAGATTTTTAGAGATAGTAATATGCTCAAAACCTATTCTACAATAAACTACACTAACAGAGGATCCCAACAAAATTGAGTTTACTCAATTTGAAGTTACAGAGAAATACTTATGTATTTTTCAAGTTAAATCAATTTTTAGTGCAAAATAAATCTAAACAAAGAGTAAAACTATTATCAACCAAATCTGGAACAGTAACAAGTCTCAAAAACTATGCCAAAATGAAGTACACTAAAAAATTTAACCCAACAAAATTTGAAGCATCCAAAAAAAGAGTTAAAATGAAATACTTATGCAATTTTGAAGTTTAAAGAAATTTCTAGTACACAATTAAAGGATTTCGAAATTTATAAAAGCATTAATACTTTCTATACCGATACCCATCCTAGCCAACGCTACTGACCAGTGGGGCCGTGGTCAAAGTTTGACCTAGTCAATTTTGACTCAGCCCCAAGCGAAGGTGACGTCGAAGGCGTATTTCTAGAAATACATCTTCCGAAAATGAAAACGTAATTTTGGTCAGAAGTGTAATGGAAATACATTTTCTTGAAGGGAAAGCGTATTACTCCATTTTAACCTATCACTTAACCGGCCTATGGCCCACCTGTCAACGGGACATTACGTCCTTAACTCAATTTAATCCGTGCTTAAGACAACATTTAACATCTAATGATGACTCTACAGGGCGCGTCGGCATCCGACAACGGGACGCTCTAGTTCGCGAGCTCGCCTGGCGTCCCGCCGGCGAGGGAGGCCATGACTGTGCCGGCAAAGAGCGAAATTGGAACCTAAACGTTAATGTGCATCCGTAGACACCGACGGTGAGGTCAGTCGTGGCCCGACGCAGTGGCGCAACGGAGCGGGGCGGAGGGAAGCTTACGGTGAAAACGACAATCAAGCTGCGGCAACGCTGTGAGCGTTCTAGTGCGCGCACAAGCCTCAGTAAGGTTGAGTGACCTTACCGGAAGCATGAGAGTGAACGAAGAAGGTCGGAGGCGAGCCGGCGGCAGAGACCAGCGACGGCGCGAGTAGCTTTACCGAAGGGAGCTTCACCTGAGCAAGGAGGGAGGGAAAAGGAGGTAGGAGTAGATCGAGCGATATTAGTAGACGGCAAAATCGTGGGGAATTGACAAATGCCTCACCGTACCGGAGTTGAGGAAGAAAGGAAGCATTTTCGGCCGAAAAGAGGAGAACTCAGATTCCGGCAGTCCCTGAGAAAGAAAGTAGAAATCAATTTAGGGGAAACCCTTCTAGGATCCTGTGACGCGATATGACGCAAAAAGAAATGGAATTGAACCCCTATGCCGCCGGGACAGCGTTGAGGACGACGGCGACGCTTCGAACCTTCTCAGCTTCGAGCTCAGTTGAGCAGTAGAGGAGGTGGGAGATGGTTCGGTGGTGTTGAAAAGGTGAAGAGGAAGTCCCGGGCAAGCTTTTATAGCCTCTAGGGCGGAGAACTCATGAGGACGAAGCTCCATAGTGAGCTCGGTCCATGGGGCTAGGCATGGACGCTGAGAGGACATGAGGTGACGGGAGCAGGTGCGGGTGACACGGTGGATGTCGAGAAACCAGGGACGAGTTGTTGACGATGACGCAGGCGTGCGGATGCCATTGGCACGCGTAGGTGAGCTGGCGCGGGGGCAGCGTCCGCGTGGAGAAGATGACCTGCGCCTGGGCCCCATTCGCCAGCGGCGCAAAAGAAATGGGATGCGGAACCGTTGATCGCAGATCGGACGGTCCACGATGATGGGGACGATCGGCCGGTCCGATCGGCCCACTTGATCTCACCCGTTGATTTCCAATCGGACGTCTCCCATTAAGTGAGGATTGCTGGGTCGTGGTCGGGTCCAACTGAGCTGGTTGGGTTTGGCCGAGTCAAAGCGGCTCGGTCGGTCCAATAGTAAAATCTGATTTTTGATAAAAAGGCTAAGCTGGTTTGGGAATTTTTAGAGGGCGTTTCGTAGCTCCAAAAATTCTGAAATTTTTAAGGAAAGTTAATGAATAAGGGAAAAATCTTGTGTGATTTTTGAAGAATTTTTCATGCAAAGAATTTCTCTCTAGAAAATTTACAAGCTGCTGCCCTAGGGGTTTGACCAAGAATCAAACTGGTTTGATTGGCCTCTTAGAAATAGCAAATAATTTCTAAAAATTATGAAATTTCTCAGAGGGGTCACTAGGGTGATATAGAAGCTAAGAAAAATATTTTCAGAGGATGATCACAAGGTTTGCTTAAGGAGTTTTCAAGGGTTATGCTTCCATCAAATGAAACATTGATCTTTGAAAATAGGAAACCCTAGGGAACAATTTCCAGAAAATTTCAAATGACAACATGAGGCATCAAAAGTTTTAATTTCTCCATATTTTTATACATTTGAAACACAAACCATTGTTTGGGATGTTACAAAACCTCCCCCCCCTTACAAGAATCTCATCCCGAGATTCGGTTCACTCGGAAAAGAAAGATGGGTAGTCCGCACGTAGGTGATCCTCCCATTCCCTAGTGGCTTCATCCTCTGTATGATTCGTCCACTGAACCTAAAGGAACTTGATGACATGATTCCTTGTTCTTTGTTCAACTTCTTCAAGGATGCGAAAAGTACGCTCTTTGTAGGTCAAGTTTTCTTGTACATCGAGACTTTCCAATGGAGCTTCCTCGGTTGGAATGCGAAGGCACTTGTTCAATTGGGACACGAGGAAGACATCGTGTACTCCTTCAAGTGTAGCGGGCAATTCCAACTTGTAGGCAACGGCTCCTTTCTTCTCGATGATGCGGTAAGGTCCAACATATCGAGGAGCTAACTTGCCTTTGATGCCGAATCGTTGATGGCCCTTCAGAGGAGAGACTTTGAGATAAACGAAGTCATTTGGCTCAAAGCTCAACTCACGATGACGATGATCCGCATAGCTCTTTTGTCTGGATTGAGCTGTGCGCAATTGGTCTCGAATTAACTGAACTTGACTTTCGGCCTCATTGATCGAGTCCGGTCCAAAGAATGGTCTTTCACCCATCTCAGACCAATTCAACGGGGTTCTACACTTTCTCACGTATAAGGCCTCAAATGGTGTCATGCCAAAACTAGCTTGGAAGCTATTGCTATAAGAGAATTCAGCGAACGGCAAACATTTCTCCCAATTCTTCCCGTAGGAAAGAACGCAAGCACGGAGCATGTCTTCCAATACTTGATTCACTCTTTCAGTTTGGCCATCATTTTGAGGATGGTAAGCGGTGCTGAAGGAAAGACGAGTTCCCATAGCCTCTTGTAAGCTTTTCCAAAATCGAGAGGTAAAGAGTGAACCATGATCCGAAACAATCATCTTTGGTACACCATGCAAACTCACAATGCGGGCTACGTAGAGATCTACCAAAAGACCTACACAAAGATCTACCTTGACGGGTAGGAAATGTGCCACTTTAGTTAGCCGGTCAATGACAACCCATATGGCATCATTTCCCTTGGAGGTTTGGGGCAGACCGGTGATAAAATCCATACCGATCGATTCCCACTTCCACTCAGGCACGGACAAAGGTTGTAGCAAACCCGCTGGACGTTGATGTTCGGCCTTCACACGACAACACACGTCGCACTCGGCAACGAACTTTGCGATCTCTCGCTTCATTCGGGTCCACCAGAATCTCTGACGGAGGTCTTGATACATCTTTGTGGCCCCGGGATGAATAAACAAGTGGGAGTCATGGGCTTCACAGAGGATTAAATTCCACAATTCCATGACCTTTGGAACAACAAGGCGCTGTCCGAACCATACAACACCATTGTCATCTTCCGAGAAGCACTTGGTTGTCTCGTTCTTGATATTCTGCTTGATTTGGTTCACTCCTTCATTCGATTGTTGCACAGCCTTGATCTGATCTTCTAAGGTTGGTTGCACAACCAAGGTAGTAAGGAAACCATGCTCAACCACTCCCAAGTTGAGCCGCTGAAATTCTTCAAGAAGGGCGGGCTGCTGCTCTTTGAGCATCACTGTGTTGCAATAAACCTTCCGACTGAGTGCGTCGGTAACAACATTTGCCTTGCCCGGATGATATTGGAGACCCATGTCATAGTCTTTGATCAACTCCAACCACCTTCTTTGCCTAAGGTTCAGATCTGGTTGGGTGAACAAATACTTCAAACTTTTGTGATCCGAATACACCTCGCAACGATTACCGATGAGGTAATATCGCCAAAACTTTAGTGCATGGACCACTGTAGCTAATTCCAAGTCATGGGTTGGATAATAGAGCTCATGAGGTCTCAATTGCCTCAATGCATAAGCAACTACTTTGCCTTCTTGCATAAGAACACAGCCGAGTCCTTGACGAGAAGCATCACAATAGATATCGAAGCTTCGGTGGACATCAGGAAGTACAAGAACTAGAGCTGTAGTCAATCTCTTCTTGAGTTCTTGAAAACTCTTCTCACAATCAACAGAACAATCAAATTTCTTGTCCTTCTTGAGCAACTCGGTCATCGACTTTGCAATCTTGGAGAAATTCTCAATGAAGCGGCGGTAGTAGCCCGCCAAACCGAGAAAACTCCTCATGTGGGTTACCGACTTGGGCTGACCCCATGAAAGCACATCGTTGACCTTACCAGGGTCCACAGCTATGCCTTCCACTGACAGAACATGGCCCAAGAATGCCACTTCTTTCAATCAGAACTCGCACTTGCTGAACTTTGCATAAAACTGATGCTCACGTAGCTTTCCCAACATAAGCTTCAGATGTTCAGCATGCTCTTCGTCATTCTTCGAGTAGATGAGGATATCATCAATGAAGACCACCACAAACTTGTTCAAATACTCCATGAATACCATATTCATAAGATTCATGAACAGGGCAGGAGCATTAGTCAATTCGAAAGACATGACGGTATACTCGTACAATCCGTAACGAGTAGTGAAAGCCGTCTTTGGAATATCTTCAGATCTGATCCAGACTTGGTGATAGCCCAATCTCATATCAATCTTGGAGAATACCCGAGCTCTGGTCAATTGATCGAAGAGGTCATCAATCCGAGGCAAGGGGTACTTGTTTTTCACCGTCACTTCATTCAACGGACGGTAATCAACGCACATTCGCAGAGTCTTGTCTTTCTTCTTCACAAAGATTGCAGGACAACCCCACAGTGATGAGCTTGGGCAGATGAAAACCTTCTCTTGAAGCTCGCTAAGTTGCTTCTTCAACTCCTCCAATTCATTCGGAGGCATCCGGTATGGCCTCTTTGAAATCGGGGCGGTACCGGGTAGCAACTCGATGTCCCGGACTGCAGGCATCCCAGGCAAATCTTTGGGAAATACATCCACAAAGTCACACACTACTGAGACTTCATGAATTTCCAGAGCCGGCTTTGCTTCAAGTGCACAAAGATGTGGTTCTTGCAATTTCGCCGAAATTCCAACTTGCTCGCCGGATGGACTTGTAAGGGAGACGGATTTATTGGCAAAATCGATTTGTCCCAAGTGTTGGGATAGCCAATCCATGCCAAGTATCACATCCAAACTCGCTGAACTGAGGAGGATAAGGTTTGCCAAAAATCCCACTCCTCCAATCTCAATAGAAACATCCCGACATCCTTTTTCAGCTCTCATTTCCGATCCCGGAGAATGAATAATCAAAGGAACATGCATAAGAACGAATTGAAGATCACTAAGTGCAGCAAAAGACTTTGATATAAAAGAATGAGAAGCTCCAGAATCGAATAAAACGGTAGCAGGCTGAGAGTTGACAAGAAGCGTACCCAACACGACGTCAGGTGCCTCCTGCGCTTCCTCGGCCGAGATATGGTTGACTCGACCGTTGCCCAAGTTATGGGCCTTCTGATTAGCCTTCTGATTTGGAGCATGACCATTTCCTTGCCTGCATCTTCCATTAGGACAAGGGGCCGCTCCATTCTTCTTAGGGCAATTATTCGCATAATGCCCCTTGTTGTGGCAGGAGAAACAGGTGACATCGGCAGCCGGATTGCGAAGGTTAGCTTGCTGTCCCGTAGGTGCACGTGGTTGAGACACAGCCTGCGGTGGGCGTGGTACAACCGCCAGTGGCCTCGGTGGTGGTGGAGCCTGAGGATGGGGCACCGGTGCTTGCCCGACACGAGGATGGGAAAGGTTGGCCCTTGCTGATTTTTGGGCCTCCCACTTGCGCTTGCGAGACTCGCCTAGCGCTCTTCCCTTATGCTCAGCCTCAATGGCCTTGTCGACCAATGTCTGGAAGTCGGGGAAGTCGACGATAGATAGCTTGTCCTGCAACTCCTCAGACAAGCCATCTATGAACTTCTCCTGCTTGGCATCATCAGTGGGCACGTCCTCAGGGGCGTATCGAGAAAGATGGTTGAACTCATGTAGGTATTCAGTCACTGACTTGCGCCCTTGCTTGAGCGCCGAGAACTCCTTCTTCTTGAGCTTCATCAAGCCGACGGGAACATGAGCCCGACGGAAGGTAGTACGAAACTCCTCCCAAGTGATGGCTTAGTCCGCGCGCTGCATGGCGAGAAAGGTTTCCCACCATGAAAGTGCTGCCCCTTCCAGTTGATGGGAGGCGAAGAGTGCCTTCTCTTGGTCTTCGCACTGAGCGACATCGAGCTTCTGCTCGACTAGACGCAACCAATCGTCTACGTCGAGGGGATCTTCGGATCGCGAGAAGGTGGGTGGCTGCGTGCGAAGGAACTTCGAGAGTCCTCCCCTCTGATGATGACCACCCCCTCCCCCTGATCCAGAGGCACCGGAATGGTTGGAGGTATTCCGTGCAATTGCCTCTAGGATCCTTGTCTGATCCATGTGGTTTCGCTCAATCTGAGCGAGAACCTCAGCCATGGTCAGAGAAGGCAAGAGCTCCTCTTCCTGACTAGCTGAGTGACCTTGGCTGCTACGGGTCCTTCCAGCCATCCTGTTTCGATGAAGTGGGTTGGTAACAAAAACCCAAAAACTAGATGCGATAGATAGCAGTAGGGAAGCCATCGACTAGGGAAATGAGATATTACCCTAACCCAAAAACAAGTATAACTTAATAACAAAAAATGAACTCCAAATATTGGTAAAAGGCATAATATCCAATTTAAAACTCATAAACCATGAGATCAACTTCTCGTCACGACTAACTCGTATTGAATGAACGAGTAATCGTTAGAAAAGAAAAATTTCAGAACACAACCCAAATCATAACGCATCTAATGAGCATGGTAAAAACCATCTAAGGGTGCTTTAGACACTAGCCAACTAATACCACATCTTACCCTTTTAAACCCCACAAGTTTTAGTTGAATTATCCTATCATTTTCAGCCCTAACGACGATCTAAGTGCTTGCTGTCCAGATTTTGCAATCACTCTCCGAGCTGAGTTTTCCAACTCCAAATGCTTCTAATCTTCACCAAAAGACAGCTAACACTTCATATTCTCAACACTCTTTGGTTCCCCAAAACCGAATTTAAACGGTAACAACTATCTTTTGAAAGAAGATGAGAGGAAATCGACTTTTCGAAATTTAATAAGATCAAGGTGAGATGAGCAATCTAAGATAGGTAAGGAATAAAATCTGAGAACTTACTTAAGTTTTCATAAACCATTTGACATTTTGAACATAAGTTTTTCAAAACATCCTAAAGACGACCAAGCTAGGGGTTTGTACGGTCAGTATGGCTCTGATACCAACTTTTGTGAGAACCTGGGGTATTTAACTTATAATACTTAACCATCAAGTTGGTCCTAGCATTACAAATCAAATATCTCGACTCTCGGCGTATATGTACTTCCCAGAATTGCAGTACACATACCCCATACAAAAATTAAGCATCCATTCCATACACAAGTCATTACATTACCAAGTCTACAAGCTTACATCGCAAGGACATACAAGTTTATATTACAAAAGTAGGGCCGACCGGCCAAATGACAAGTAAATAACCAAAGTAGTAGTGGAAACATAAGCCATAATATGGCAATAAACAAAAGCCAACGGTTTGCCATTACCCACAAGGAAACCGACTGGAAACGTCCAAGCTAGTCGTCGAAGGCAAAGTCAAGTCGGTCTCACAATAGTTAACCCTTGAGGTCAACCTCCTCTACAACAATTAAGCAATGCAATCGAGTACAAAATGTACTGCAAGTCTTCTGAGTAACAAGCCTATACATAGCTACATGTAAGCTGAATCAAAGGAGAAGGTTATATGGTTCATATGACGCACAAAGCAATATTTCATTTGCAATATATAATAGATTGAAGGCAATTTGACAAATCTGTTTTTATTTGATTAAATAACAGTGAGACAATATTTATAAACATAAATAACATCCTAGAGGTGACTTCCCAACAGCCACCACAACATAGCACGAATTACCCATTCGTACCACCCGAATTCAAGTTTTATCGGAAATGTTGAAGTCTAGTTCCTGCACGACCTAGCCAAGCATGTCTATAACCTAGGACGAGGCTATTCAAATAGTTTATACCCTACAAGGGTGTACCAATGTACCCACATGCCAGACCGCCTTTTCGCCACATGATTAAGCACACTTCCTTAGGTATGCTGGCACGGCTAAGTCCTACGAGACGTTTCCAATATTGTGTATTAACTACAAGTCGCACGCATGGGTGAACTCCTCCGTGAACCGCCCTTGTGTGTGCAGACGGGGCTCCCACGGAGGACCCACACATTGTGTCGGGACATCAGCCCAGCCGTAGCAACTGCCGATGCCCCCCGAGGTGGAGAACCTACCGGGAATTCCACCACCGCACACCCAACACACACATGAAACATTCCTTTTTCAACACAACACACACAACCTCCTACGACTCGGAGCTAACACACGCCAAAGTACTAAGTCAAGAGGGATCTCATATGTCCCTCATGTGGTTAGCATGCAATAACGCTTGGATCAGTGACACAAATAACTCGGTCCTTGTTGACTCGGGCACCAAGCACACACCCAAAAGCACACCATCTAACCAATGTGCCCAAGTCTAAAACATTTCATTTTCAGTTTTAGTTTCTCAAATACAATACAAGCATGGGTACCCTAACCCAAGTAATTTAAAATGATGATATAATAACCATCACCGAAGCGATGATCCCCATACTACCGTTCTAAGCATTGCTAAGCGACGCAACTCGTATACTATAAGTAAAGTGACTAGAGCTCATCCATCGAGCTCTAAACCATAGCGGATATAACCTAGGCTTAGTGGTAGAGGATGAACATTTACCTATATTTTATGCAACTATAGGATCACTACTCGATCGATAATTTAACATCAAAATAAAGCATGCATACATACACTTTGCAAACAAGATATTAAAATTTGAAAGTAATGGGATCAACATGATCAAATGGAAACAACTGCTTGCCTTACTGGAGATAACTTTCTTGCCGCATAGGATCACTCTCGTACTCAGCGAATTCGTCGGAACCTGTCGAAAAATTCGAGAAGACCAATAAGAACGAATAACACCGAGAATACTCAAAAATTCAAAGTCATCCAAAAATCATGAAAAATTCACAGAAGATAGAGCATGATTTTAAATGAATTTAGCAACAACAATCAACTGATTTGGAATTTGTATGCAAAAGTTATGGCCTTTGGAAGATCAAAGGGAAGAAAAATCAGGAAAAATGGCAATCTGTCACTATTCGTCCGAAAATTATCTTTTTGCCAAAAATTTCCAGACATGAGGTGAGGATGAAAATTTTATAGTAGATAGAGCACCATATGAGATGAACAATGCAATTTGATTCACCTCATTTGGAGCTAAGATAAAATTTCTATGATTTTTTTAAAGTCTTGAAAATAGTGTAAAAAACATTTGTAAAATAAGATTTTTAGAGACAGTAATATGTGCAAAACCTATTCTACAATAAACTAAACTAACAGAGGATCCCAACAAAATTTAAGAAGTTGAAGCTAGAAGTTGTAGCTGAAGGATTTATAGCTAGTCTAGAAGTGCAGTCTACTTTGGAGAAGCAGATTCGTGAAGCTCAACCGAAGGATTCAGAGCTTTCTGATATCAAGAAAAAGATGGAAAAAGGAAAGTTCAAAGACTTCACCCTAGATGATCAAGGTATACTGTGGATCAATGGACGATTCTGCGTGCACTTTATGTTGATGGTTTGAGACAGCTGATTTTGAAAGAAGCCCATGATTCAAAGTACTCAATTCACCCTGGCAGTACTAAGATGTACCAGGATGTTAAGAATAAATTTTGGTGGCCAAATATGAAGCGAGAAGTTGCAGAGTTCGTTGCCTTGTGCAACATATGTTAGAAGGTAAAAGCAGAGCACCAGAGACCAATGGTAGTCTGTTGCAACCTTTGAAGATTCCAGTGGAAGTGGGAAGAAATCAATGGATTTCATTACGGTTTACCCAAGACTCAATCGAGTTACGATTCGATTTGGGTAATAGTGGATCGCTTGACCAAAGTTGCCCATTTCTTGCCACCAAAACCACTTACTCAGAGATCGCCTTGCGTAATCAGATATGTCAAGGATTGTAAGTTTGCATGGCGTGCCTAAGAAAATAGTGTCAGATCGAGGATCTCAGTTCACCTCCCGTTTTTGGCAGAGTTTACATGAAGCCTTAGGGACTCATCTGAATTTCAGTACTGCATATCATCCCCAAACAGATGAACAGACTGAAAGAGTTAATCAAATACTGGAGGATATGTTGAAGCTTGTGCCCTAGCAAATGCTACCCGTTGGGATAAGAGTTTGTCGTATGCAGAATTTTCGTACAACAACAGTTATCAGGCCAGTCTGCAAATGTCACCGTTTGAAGCTTTGTATGGTCGTGCCTGTAGAACCCCTTTGAATTGGTCAGAAATAGCCGAACGTTTGGTTTTGGGCTAGACATTATCCAAGAAGCAAAAGAACAAGTATATATGATTAGAGAGAGATTGAAGATAGCTCAGTCGAGACAGAAGAGCTATGCTGATAATCGTCGTCGTGGTCTCAGCTTTGAGCCAGAGGATTTTGTTTATATTCGAGTTACTCCCCTCAGAGGTGTAAAAAGATTTCATGCCAAAGGGAAGCTTGCCCCTAGATATGTTGGTCCGTTCAAGATATTGGCTCGTCGTGGAGAAGTGGCCTATCAATTGGAGCTACCGCAGTCGTTAGCAAGAGTGCATGATGTCTTTCATGTCTCCTAGTTGAAGAAATGTCTCCGTGTGCCAGAAGAACAAGCCCCATTGGAGTCAATTGAGTTGAAAGAAGATCTCACTTATAAAGAGCAGCCAGTCAAGATTTTGGACGTCGCAGGGCGCCATACCAGAAGCAAGACCGTTTGTTTTTGCAAGGTTCAGTGGAGCAACCACTCAGAAGGAGAAGCAACGTGGGAACGTGAAGACGAGCTGAAAGCCGAGTTCCCTAGCCTTTTCTCTAGCTAGCCCGAATCTTGGGGACGAGATTCCTTTAAGGGGGGAGGTTTGTAACATCCCAATTTTTTGAGCTTTAAAAATCTTTTAAATAGTTAGTAGGAGAAAATTCACCATTTGGATTTTATTTGATTTTAATTCAAAAGCTTAATATGGACTTTGTTCACCAAAACAATTTAATATGATTAAAGTCAACATCAACAATGGCCAAAACTATTTTATTTGGATTCTTTGGGCTTGGATATATTTTTCCAGATTTTTCTGGAATTTTTCCAAGTTCAATTGCTATTTTCTATTGCTTATTTGGATTTCTGGTATTTTCTTAAAAAGAAAACTAATAAAAATCTCAGTTAAATCTCCTGGGCCGAAATCCATCTCATTCGGCCCACTCCTGTTCATTTCGGCCTAGTCTCGCGGCATAAGCCATTGCTGCCCACGCCTCGTCCCATTGTTGGATCAAGATCGACGATCGATCGAACCCGCGCCACGCCTGCTCCATTTCATCGCCAAGGCCCGCCGAGGTCGTCGTCTCTGCTGCGTCTTCTTCTCCACGCGCGAGTCAGCTTCGCTCGCCATGGCCGCACTTCAAAGTCCGTGTGGCATTAGTCGATACGGCCCGGATTCTCGCTTAAACTCCATCTTCTAGAATCCCTATCTCTACCGCAACCGAATCAGATCAAACCTTAGCCCGGATCCCTTTCTATCTCTAGGAATCCCGAATTTCCTTTTCGTGTTCTTCTCGGACTCCCTGGAACTCCACCGCCAATACACCTTCCCGTACCCTATAAATAGGACCCCCGGGATCGCCTTGTTGTCTGCACCTCAACCCTAGCCGCCTCCTCGCCTGCGCCGAACCCTAGCCACCGCAGGAGCTCGAAGATCCAATCTCGCCGCCGCAACTCCAACGAGCAATTCCTCCGCCACCAGAGCCGCCCGAACATCGTCGACTGTACCTCCATCATCGCAAGAGCGAGAGCTTCCTCCTGGTGGCCTTCACTTCGCCGGAGCCCCAGATCCGTCACACCTGTGGCCCCAACCTCCACCTATTCATCGCTGCCGGCCGCCACGATCGTCCATGAGCACCCGTGAGCCCACCCCTGAGTTCCCCGTCTCACCTTCTACCTCCCTGTAGCACCCGCCGCCGTTGAGCCGCCGCCGTTCGCCAGGACCGTCGGGATCCGAGCGCCACTAGCCCGCTGCCCGTGCCACGTCACCGCTAGGTCATCGCCGCGTCAGCCTCTGAGCCCCCGTGTCGCTCGCGTGGCGTCCCTCGGCCACACCACAGGCACAACCACTCCTAACGGATCCAATCGGCTCGGTGGACTTGGTCTACCGTGAGCCATCTCGCTGACGTGTGGGTCCCACATGTCAGATTTTCTTTTTAATTCTTTAATTCCGAGCGCTGACGTCATTGTTGCGCAATAATCCGATTTTTCTTTTAAGAAATAATTCGGAAATTCGGAATAATTTAGTTTTAGGGTTTTCTTTAGATTTCCAACTTCCCAAGCCCATATCTTTTGCATCCGAACTCCGATTGAGCCCATTCAAATTTCTAAATTCATCTAAATTTAAGATCTATCTATCTGAGATTTTTATTTAATTTTTGGAGTTTGTTTTGCCTTTGTTATTTATTTGTTTTGTTTGCTTGTTTTGTTTGCGAGTAAACATCGATACTTCGGGAAGATTTGAAGAAGAAGGAGCACCTCAAGAGCAAAATCAGTACTTAGACTTATTCCAAGGCAAGTTATACCTTTGATCATGTTGAACCCAGTTTTCTAAAATATTTTGATTCAAATTATTGCATTTACTTTAATTATTTATTTCAATGCTTTTGGGATTAGTTAATATCCAATTTGTTATGACCTCCTTGTCTAATTGTATATCATAATCTTTTGTCACCCTAGTTTGGTTTATTTAGTTGGTGCTATTGTATTACCAATGTGGGTTGGTTAGATGCGATTAGATTGCTTAGCCATGCTACGAGTTATCATCTCATGTAAGTTGCAAATATAAACATGACTAAGTGACTATGGAACTATGTGATAAAAGCTATGTGTACTATGTGCTATTACTCGTTGATGGAATATGGGTGGGAAAAGGTTTTGGATGGGGGCAAGTGGTCTGGTATACTTTTATGGTAGATCCGTGTTGGCGGGAAGGATATGTTAGAATTTGGAAGTCTTGCCTCGGTCAATTAAGGACTTAATTTTGTGCGCCATTGAACTGAGCCTTTCGTACAACCACATGCCTGGTATGGGACGGGCCTAACTTAGTAAGTTATGGAGTCTTGACATTAATTACTTAGGTTGTAGGTTAGCTGTGTCGGATTGGGTGGAGGTGTGTACTACCAAGTAGTTGCATCACGGGGTGGTTTGCCGTGTCCCTGTCCAACGGTGTGCGTCTGTGGCGGCTAAGCATACCGGGAGTGTCAATGTCGAGATCAAGTTTCTGAACTGTTTTGTTACGGCTAGTGCTAGCTACACTAGTTGTATCTTGTGGGTAAAGTGTACAACCTCTGCAGAGTGTTAAACAATCTATTCGAATAGCCGCGTCCGCGGTCATGGACATGCTCGAGGATTTCACACGAGGGGTAGATTTTCATGAAAACCTTGGGAAGGGAGCTGTGTGACCTAAGTCATATGGCTATGTGAATAACTTGTTTAGGCTATGTGTCTTTGTGAACTAAAACTGTCAAATTATTATTGTCTATTTGTTTTGAATTATGCTTTCAATCTATTACTTGTATTTAAATTGCAAATACTGCAATTCTGCAAAAGAACCAAAGAAGTCATTCCTTTGGAATAAGCCTCCATCTATAATTGCATTTCTGTGGTATGACTTGCGAGTACGGTGTGTACTCATGCTTGTTGTAAAACATGCAACAGAAGAGGAGGAGTCTTCGCCTGCTTTCGAGGAGGAGTTCATTGAAGGTGCTTGATTGTAGGGTCCTGATCCTAGTCAGTTGCCTGTGGTGAATTGATGGGATTCCGCTGAAGTTTCCTCGTTCCGCTGCTATCTTATTTCTTTGCTAGCCCTGCGTGGCTTAATAATTGTAAACTCGACCATAAGGACAAAACAACTATTTGTTATCAAATTACTCGTTTATGTTATTAATTGCTTGTGTGGATCGATAATCACCTGTGTTGACACTGTGTGCACTAGCTTGATCCTGGACTAGTGCATTATACACAGAGGGTCCAGAATTGCATATTTTGGGTCCCGACACTGTCAATGGGACATTACGTCCTTAACTCAATTTAATCCGTGCTTTAGACAACGTTTAACATCTAATGATGACTCTACAGGGGCCGTCGGTGTCCGACAACGGGACGCTCCAGAGCGCGAGCTCGCCTGGTGTCCCACCAGCGAGGGAGGCCATGACAGTGCTGGCAAAGAGCGAAATTGGAACCGACACGATAATGCGCATCCGTAGACACCGACAGTGAGGTCAGTGGTGGCCCGACGCGGTGGCGCAATGGAGCGTGGCGGCGAGAAGCTTACGGTGAAAACGACAATCAAGCTGCGGCAACGCTCTGAGCGTTCTAGTGCGCGCACAAGCCTCAGTAAGGTTGAGTGACCTTACTGGAAGCACGAGAGTGACCGGAGAAGGTTGGAGGTGAGCCGACGGCGGAGACCAGCGACGGCGCGAGTAGCTTTACTGAGGGGAGCTTCACCTGAGCAGGGAGGGAGGGAAAAGGAGGTAGGAGCAGCTCGAGCGATGTTAGTAGACGGCAAAATCGTGGGGAATTGACAAATGCCTCACCGTACCGGAGTTGAGGAAGAAAGGAAGCGTTTTTGGCCGAAAAGAGGAGAACTCAGATTCCGGCAGTCCCTGAGAAAGAAAGTAGAAATAGAATTCGGGGAAGCCCTTCTAGGATCCTGTGACGCGATATGACACGAAAAGAAATGGAATTGAACCCCTGTGCCGCCGGGACGGCATTGAGGATGACGGCGGCGCTTCGGACCTTCTCAGTTTCGAGCTCAGTTGAGCAGTAGAGGAGGTGGGAGATGGTTCGGTGGTGTCGAAAAGGTGAAGAGGAGGTCTCGGGCGAGCTTTTATAGCCTCTAGGGCGGAGAACTCGTGAGGACGAAGCTCCATAGTGAGCTCGGTCCATGTGGCTAGGCATGGACGCTGAGAGGACATGAGGCGACAGGAGCAGGTGCAGGTGACGCGGTGGAGGTTGAGAAACCAGGGGCGCTTCTCGCAAACCAGGGTGAGTTGTTGATGATGACGCGGGTGCGCGGATGCCATTGGTGCCCACAGGCGACCTGGAGCGGGGGCAGCGTCCGCGTGGAGAAGATGACCTGTGCCTAGGCCCCATTCACCAGCGACGCAAAAGAAACGGGACGCGGAACCATTGATCGCAGATCAGATGGTCCACGATGATGGGGACGATCGGCCCACTTGATCTCGCCCGTTGATTTCCAATCGAACGGCCCCCGTTAAGCGAGGATTGCTGGGTCGTGGTCGGGTCCGACTGAGCTGGTTGGGTTTGGCTGAGTCAAAGCGGCTCGGTCGGTCCAACAGTAAAATCTGATTTTTGATAAAAAGGCTGAGCTGGTTTGGGAATTTTTAGAGGGAGTTTCGTAGCTCCAAAAATTCTAAAATTTCTAAGGAAGGTTAGTGAATAAGGGAAAAACCTTGTGAAAATTTTAAGGTTGGTGCTGACAAAACTCGATCACCGCTCCCATCGATCTTTGGTTCGCCTTCGAGCAATACTAACCACGAATAATAATATAAGTAAATACATAGTTGGTTTTGAGTGATATAATAGATACCTAAGTTAGTGACTTCTAAATGTTAGCACAAATTAATTTAGATAAAACTTTTCGAGATCTCTACTAAGTTAGCACACCCCAAAATAGTCGTTCTACTGCCTAATCATGCTAAGGTTGAAAACCCGAGGTTCCAGCTTAACTGACTAAATTAACAAGATTAAACAGCTCAAAACGCCCGACTAAATACCAACGATGCACAAAGATTGCTACACAAGCAAGTTAGTCTATTAACAACAGAAATAATGGCTACTCCACCTATCTAGCAATTTAATCCACAGATTGATTTTAAGTTGGTTAACTCGACAAGATCCAAGTTAAATCACTTAATCGCAAGAATTAAATAGCTAACAATTATTAACTAACAACTGCTACTGAATAGACATGAATCGCAACAATAAATCTAGAATCTACCCACTTTCCTAATATTACCCTTAAACCTAAAGTCATAAATCTAAGTTATAACCTTATTTCTAATCTTCCCTAATCTCACTCTCTTCCTCTCGCTCCTTACATTCGGCCTACCCAACGCCCACACGCACAGCCCTCCACTTCTAATCCTATCTGCCCCAAATCCAACTCTCTCCCTCAACAAATCCTCTCCTCCCTCTCTCAACCCAAGCCGCCGCCGCCTGGGGGTTCATGGCCCGACCGCCGCTGACCTGGCCGGATCTGCCAACTCCGCCGCCTCCGCCGAGTTCCCTCTGCCTCTGCCGCGCCCCTCGTCTCTCCCACAAACCCCTCCAGTCCCCGCCGCCTCAACCACCACGGCCTAGCGCCGCAGCGCCCATGTCGCCCCCACATGCCCGGCCGACCCACGCCACCGATGCCGCTGCTCCTACCCTCGACTCGGTTCGGCCCCAACCGACCCGACGCCGCCTCTAGGCCTCCCCACGGTCCCCAACTACGCCACCACCCGGCTCACCCCAGCATCGGTCCAAGCCGTTGCTGACTTCTTCCCTGGCTCCTCGCGCCCTCCACGCCTCCTCCTCCCTCCGGCGCGGCCGGAAGGCCAGCGCCGCTCACGGGCTCAGCTCGGTCCTCACTACGCCTTCTACGGCTCCCGATCTACCAGTTTGGAGGGCTTTGGCCCAGCCAGCTCAGCCTCCTAGCCGCCGACGCCATGCACAGAAACCTCTCTCCCTATTCACTACTCTAAGCTTTAGCTAAGATGCTCATCTTGATATGCTCTAAGGTCTCAAGTGCTGATGGTTGAATGATGCATGAATGCAGGGCTTGGGCTGGATCTGGGGGTGGAAATGGCTACTGGAGAAGCTACGACCAAGGTATGCACTCACCTAAAGCTCACAATGCAATTGCCTTTATCTGATGTTCGACGATGATCGAGTTGGTGATGACGGTGGTGTGTAGGATGGTGCTAGTGCTGCCGATCGTCCTCCTGGCCACCTTGGCGTCGTCGTGCTCCTGGCTGCCTGGCTCCTTGCTTGGCTCCCCTGGCCTCCTTCTCCTGAACTTCTTGGCTTGCTCCTTCTTGGCTTGCTGCTGCTTCTAGACTTGGTTGGAGGAGATGCTCTGGAGGTAAGGCAATGGAATGATGGGCTGGGACTTGGATGTATGAACCACGTCACTACAAAGGAGGCTCAAGCAGCACCAGATGTCGTTCTAGGTACGTTTCTTGTTAATTCAGTACCAGCATTAGTCCTATTTGATTCTGGAGCTTCACATTCCTTTGTTTCCAATAAGTTTGTGGGGAAATATGGATTACCTATCTCTCCTTTAGTTAACCCTATCATAATTCACTCCCTGGGCTCAGAAATGAGAACCAGTTCTCTATGCCCAACCTTACCCTTGAAATATCCAGAGTACCCTTTCTAGCAGACTTAATAGTCTTGCATTCTCAAGGCCTGGATGTGATTCTTGGAATAGACTGGTTAGCCAAGAATCAAGGACAAATAGACTGTGCTAATAGGTCTATCACCCTCACCAATGAGCAAGGAAATTCGGTAGAATTCAGACCCAAGACTTCAACTGGAGGAAGTTCTATCCTGACCAGCTTGAAGGAAGTAAAGCTTGATGACATACCAGTAGTACAAGAATACCCAGATGTCTTTCCTGAAGATTTACCCGGCATGCCACCGAACAGGGACATAATGATCCTAATTGACTTAGTCCCAGGGACCGCTGCAATCTCGAAGCGACCCTACAGAATATCGGCTAATGAGCTAGCAGACTTGAAGAAGAAGATTGAAGAACTGCAGAGCAAAGGATATATCCAACCAAGTTCATCACCTTGGGGAGCACCCGTACTATTTGTCAAAAAGAAAGACAATAGTATGAGAATGTATGTGGATTACCGATCGCTCAATGAGGTGACGATAAAAAACAAGTATCTGTTACCCAGGATCGATGACCTGTTTGATCAGCTGAAGGGAGCAAGCATCTTCTCGAAGATTGATCTACGATCCGGCTATCACCAACTGAAGATCAAACCAGAGGATATTCCCAAGACGGCCTTCACAACCAGATATGGACTGTATGAATTTACAGTAATGTCTTTCGGTTTGACAAACGCCCCTACTTACTTCATGAATATGATGAACAAAGTGTTCATAGAATTCTTGGATAAGTTTGTGGTTGTTTTCATCGATGACATTCTCATTTATTCAAAAGATGAAGAAGAGCATGAGAAGCATCTTAGGATAATTTTGGAGAAGCTCCGAGAGCACCAACTTTATGCCAAATTCAGCAAGAGCGAATTCTGGCTAAGGCAAGTGGCATTCCTCGGACATATTGTATCAGCAGGAGGAGTTGCAGTAGACCCAGCCAAGGTTGAGGCAGTAATGGATTGGAAGCAGCCAATATCTGTATCAGAAGTAAGGAGCTTTCTCGGATTAGCTGGTTATTACCGCAGATTCATTGAAGGTTTCTCCAAGACTGCAAGACCCATGACTCAACTTCTGAAGAAGGAGAAGAAATTTGAATGGACAAATGCCTGCGAAAAGAGTTTCCAAGAGCTGAAGAAGAGACTAGTTTCTACACCTGTGCTAGTCTTGCCAGATATCCACAAGGACTTTGAGATCTTCTGCGATGCATCTCGTCAAGGTCTTGGATGTTTGCTAATGCAGGAAGGAAAAGTCGTCGTTTATGCATCCCGTCAGTTGAGGCCACACAAAGGAAATTATCCAACTCACGATCTAGAGTTAGCAGCAATTGTGCATGCTCTGAAAATCTGGCGGCATTATCTCATTGGTAACCGCTGTGAGATTTTCACGGATCATAAGAGTCTGAAGTACATCTTCACCCAGTCAGAACTCAACCTCCGATAGAGAAGGTGGTTAGAGTTGATAAAGGACTACGACCTTGGAATCCATTATCATCCGAGCAAAGCAAATGTGGTTGTAGATGCCCTGAGTAGAAAGGCGTGTTGCAACACCATCTTGGTTCAGAAAAATCAGCCAAAATTGTATGAAGAACTAAAGCACTTGAACCTGGAGATGGTCAGCCAAGGTTGTGTCAATTCTTTGGAAGTTTAACCCACTCTCCAGAATCAGATCAGGGAAAAGCAGTTAGAAGATGAAGACATCAAGGAAATCAAGAAGAATATGAGAAGAGGTAAAACCCCAGGATTTTCTGATGATGAGTAAGGAACAGTGTGGTTTGAAAACCGCATCTGTGTACCTAATCATCAGGAGTTAAAACAGTCGATCCTGAAAGAAGCTCATAAATCGCCTTACTCTATCCATCCCAAAAGTACCAAGATGTATCAGGATCTGAAGGAGAAATATTGGTGGGTCGGCATGAAGCGAGAAATCGCTGAATTTGTCGCCCATTGAGATGTATGTCAGCGAGTCAAGGCAGAGCATCAAAGACCCACTGGTTTGTTGCAACCATTACCAATCCCTGAATGGAAGTGGGAGGAAGTTGGTATGGATTTCATCACCGGACTTCCGACCCAATTAGGATGTGATTCCATCTGGGTGATAATTGACCGGTTGATTAAGGTAGCTCACTTTATCCCAGTCAAGATCATCTATCCAAGCAGTAAGTTAGCAGAATTATATATGGCCAAGATCGTCTGTCTACACGGAGTGCCCGAGAAAATCGTGTCCGACAGAGGTTCCCAATTCACTTCCCAGTTTTGGAAAAGCCTGCATGAAGCCTTGGGAACCAGACTCAACTTCAGTACCGCCTACCATCCGTAAACAGATGGCCAGATGGAACGCGTTAACCAAATTCTTGAGGACATGCTTCGAGCCTGTGCCATAGATTATGGGAAAAGTTGGGACAAGAATCTGCCCTATGCAGAATTCTCGTACAACAATAG
This sequence comes from Phyllostachys edulis, assembly GCA_036346405.1. Taxonomy (NCBI): domain Eukaryota; kingdom Viridiplantae; phylum Streptophyta; class Magnoliopsida; order Poales; family Poaceae; genus Phyllostachys; species Phyllostachys edulis. The sequence continues at coordinate 13,719,156 of CM070556.1, forward strand.
CTACCAAGCCAGTTTACAAATGTCTCCATTCGAAGCTTTGTACTGTAGAAAATGCAGAACTCCGCTTCTTTGGGATCAAGTAGGAAAGCATCAATTCTTTGGACCGGAGTTGATCAAGGAAGCTGAAAGCAAGGTTAAAGCAATAAGGGAACGTCTGAAAGTGGCTCAATCCCGACAGAAGAGTTATGCTGATAACCGTCGGAGAGAGTTAACCTTTGAAATAGGAGATTTTGTTTATCTCAGAGTAACTCCACTCCGAGGAGTGAGAAGGTTTCGGACCAAGGGAAAACTTGCACCCAGATTTGTAGGGCCCTACAAGATTTTGGCCAGAAAGGGTGAAGTTGCGTATCAACTTGAACTGCCAGCATCCTTGTCAGCAGTCCACAACGTCTTCCACGTTTCTCAACTGAAGAAGTGTCTTCGAGTGCCAACAGAAGAAACACTGCTTGAAAGCATCGACCTTCAGGAAGATCTCACATATGTGGAGCAGCCAATCAAGATCCTCGATGTGGCAGAACGAATCACCAGAAGCAAAGTCATCCACTTATGCAAGGTCTAGTGGAGCAATAATTCAGAAGAAGAAGCCACCTGGGAACGAGAAGAAGATTTGCAAGCTGAGTATCCCCACCTTTTTGCTAGCCAAGTCTGAATCTCGGGGACGAGATTCCCTTTAAGGGGGTAAGGTTTGTAATAGCCCAAATTTTCAAATTTAAGAGGAAATTAAAACTTAATAATTTTTGTGGATTTTCTGAAATTTTAAAAGCTTTTGCTTAATTATTTTTAAACCTAAACAAATTTATTTGCAAAATCTATTACCAAATAATAGTTGGAAATATTTTATTGAAGTCCAAAATGCCTTTGAGAATTTATGTGAATTTTCTCATAATTTTTGGACTTTATTTGCTATTTTCCACAGCTATTTTGAATTATCAGAATTAAATCAATTAGAAAGTCAAAAGAAATCCTCAAACGATCATTTGGTCAAACTCTCTCGCCCAAGTCTTTTCCTCACAAGACACGGCCCAACCAAATTTCAAATTCTCCCCGACGCTTAAACCTCAAACCAATCTCATCCGTTGGATCTTCAATGAACGGTCCGATCTCATTGTGATCTTCGGATGGTCCGAACATCCCACCAAATGATGACTGTTCGATCTAAATCGCACGGCCATCGCTTCGCTCACTTCTTTCCTATTTAGCGCTGTCACTGACAAGTGGGACCGTCGTCACTGTGCATCGTCTCCTACCTTTCCTTCTTCCCGTGTGCCCCTTTCCTTTCCCGTCGCGTCCGCCATTGACGCGGATTCTAAAACCTTCCTTGCACATTCGAATCCGGCCGCATCTCCCTAATTTACGCGCGCATTTAAACCCAGGATTTTCTCTGCCTCTGACACGGCGCTCTAATTATCATTTGGCGGCCAAGATGACCTTCGTGTTTCCATGGCGATTCAACCCCTTGCGCCTCTATAAATAGAGCCTCGGGTGCGCCTTTCTTCTCATCCCAAATACCAAACCTTCTCCTCCAATCTGCCTCTAGAGCCGGATTTTGAAGTTCTTCGCCGGCGGCTAAACTCCGGTTCTTCTCCGATTCCAGCGCCCCCGTCGACACTCCGCCCTCGACTCCGCCACATCGCCGGCATCGCCATAACGCCGCTGGTCAAGCGCGACCAGATCGCCGGAGGACCCCGAACCATACTCATGCCGACCTAAAACTGCCGCCGCTTAACCCCGTTGCCGATGACCTTCCCGCCGCACATCCTCGTAATTCCGGTGAGCATCGCGACTAGCATTCTCTGTTCTATCTTTTGCGCACATCCGCATCCCTTGCCGTGGCGCGTAGCGCCGGCGAGGAGGTCGCTAGAGCTCCGTCGACCTCGGGCCTGTGTGGCACAGCCACATCACCACCACCTCAGCGCCATGTGCGCATTTTCGTTGAGTCAGCGCCTATGTGGCTACCCACGTGGCGCCACATCACCTCTCTCAACAAGCAAGACTTCCTTGCGTTCTCAGGCAATCGCTAGGTCCATCATGGACCATTGACCGGTCGTGGGCGTGGTGCATTGACCACGAGCCCACCCGTCAGTGACCAACCCCGTGCGCTGACATTGAATTCCGGATTTTCCATTAGGAAAATAATTCGGTAATTCGTATGAAAATCTGAATTAGGGTTTTTAGGGTTTAAACTTCTAAAATCCATATCTTTTGCATCCAAACTCCAAATTGGGTGATTCAAATTTCTAAATTTGTATAAAGTCATTATCTAGCAAACTAAACTAAAATATTTTGATTTGGAGTTAGTTTGTTTTGTCTTTTTGAGTTTATTTGATTTTCAATTGAATTTGTCGTTTAGACTTCGACGACTCCGGAGAGGTAGATCCTTCAAAGGACTTAGAGTTCCAAGACTTCAACGAAGGCAAGGTATACCATTGACCATATTATTCCCAATATTTTAAAGTTATTAATTCAGTTTTTAAATTATTAATGCATGCATATTTTTTTATTCAATTATTTTAATTCCCTGTTTAAATGCTTAGTTACTCCAATCCCTTTGGTATAGCCAATTTGAATATTGATTGCCATGACCTTGTCACCTTAGAAAAATAATTAAGAGAATTATGCTTAGCAATTGCTTAGACCAAAAAGTTGATTTGGGGAATTTGGCCAAAATGCAAAATTGGTTTACAAATGATGCTATGGTATTGTCTTTACCATAGATTATTGAAAAATGTTTTGACAAGGAAAAATAAAATAAAATTGGTTTAGACTTCGGCGAATTGGACCGTTGGTGGGTGCAAGTTTATGCGCGGGCTTAATCTGGTTAAGATTAAGGCCCAGGGTTAAATTTGGAAGACGCCCAAGTCAGTTAAAGACCGGTCTTTGAGCGTTCCTTTGCTATGCCTTACCGTACCACCACAAGTCATGTATGAGCAAGATTTGGCTAAATAATTTGTGATGTCTTAGTGTTATTTGTGCCATATTGATTGAGTAGGTGTCGGTTAGATAGTAGTCCCACCTAGCGCAAGAGGGGGCTTCCGGAGGACAGTTAGTCCAATGGAAGTGAAACCTTAGCGGGTGTAAGTACACTAAGATAGAGCATTGTAAAGGCCTCATGGTAATTGCTCAGTCGCACACCTTCGGAAGCGTGCAGTGGCCGACAATAAGAGCAAATTATCTCGTGTGGGTAAAGCTGTACAAACTCTGCAGAGTAGAAAACTATTCGAATAGCCGCGTCCGCGGTCATGGACATGCTAGCAAAGCCACTCCGAGTTAGACCTTGTTTTTGGTTTTGAAATGTTTTCAACAAATGATTTTAGGATGGATAAGCCTTGTGGTAAAATTGGGCAGGTAGCCATGTGATAGGAGGGTATCCTTCACCATTTAATCTTGGAGGTTATCCACACTATAAATCTGTCATTTTAAAATCTGATTTTAATTATAATATAAAAATGGCCTTGGAAATTAATATGAGTATTTAAACTGAAAACGCTGTTTATGCAAATAAACCCTGCCTATCTCCTTTGTTTACCATATGCATCATAATTCCATATTTTGGGTGTAACTTGTGAGCACGGTAGTAGTGCTCACTCTTTATTCAGGAGAAGACCTCTATCAAGACGGTGAGGACCCAAACGCTTAGGCTACGCCCTCAGACGATTGCCTGTGGCAAGTCGTGTGGCCTACTACTTCTGCTTTGCTTCCGTTGTGTTTTACTTTATTGGGCCTCAGGCCCTTTGTAATAAACTCTGAGTTATTATTAATAAAATATGTGATATGTTTGTGTTATCACTTTTGTTTGACTGTGTACACTAGCTATCCTGGACTAGTGTACGAACACAGAGAATTCGGGATTCTTCGCTCCCGGGTTCGACACTGATACAGCGGTGAAATGAGGTATAACAGTGTAGGGAGTAACCTGGAGGTAAGTTACTAAATTTTCTAGGAGATCACTGAAGAGATAGGAATATTGCTTAGTGACAGATGACGGCATGACATGTGCCACCTTGGGCGGTTTGTGACTGCTAAAAGTAGGATGCAGCTTGAATACCGATCCCTAATCGACTTGTGCTATTCCCGATAAGATTAGATCTCAATCATAGCAACGAATTGATCTTATGCATCAACTTGCACCAACCACATATTCATTTCACCCAAGTCTAAACCAACTTATATTTGTCTTCCAAGTTACACCATTTGCTAAAATTTCTATGGTAGAATCAATATCATAGCCTCATTTTAAATCATAATTGAATCGTTGGTTAAGCTTCCCAACTTTCAATCCTGCTGTTATTTCTAAGATCAATTTAATCACAGTATCCGTATTAGAATCATACCTTCCAAATCAATCTATTATGCCCTTTGCTCTACCGCATCATTGCTTACATTAATCCACCAACAACTATAAATCAACCATGCACTATTATTTCATTAACTCCGCCGATTTCATCAATTCTTTATAATTTAACTAATACATCTGAATTCCAGTCACAACTTACTAAACTAGTCCAACCTCATTCTTTATTCATCATCTAAATCCAATCAGATTATCAATACGAGATTCCCATGATCACTAACAATACATCTGAATCTCATTTTATTATCTAATTATATCCAATAAATCCAACATAACAAAATTATTCAGTTAATTCCACAAAGTTTACTCATATATCAAGATTCAACTAATTCACCAACATTTAACATCAGATATTGCTATGAAAATCCAATCGTTCTGCATTTCAACCACTGCCCTTATTGGATCAATTTCCCATTACTAACTCTCTCCGATAATTTACTGGAATCCATTTAAATCTGCCAAGATGTGTTTATATAGGCCAACCAAGATTTATTTCTATAATCCTACAAAGATATACTTCTATAATCCAATCTTAACATATTCTAGAACCCAAAGGGGGTATTTCTATAATCCAAAGATAATATATTTCTAATAATCCAATCATGATATAATCCTATGATCCAATAATGATGAAATCCAATAATCCAACTCCAGCAATTATGTAATCCCACAATCCAATCTTCAACACTAATCTACCCCATAATCCAATATCCCTAACTCCACTAATCCAACAAATGCATTCCTATAATCCAATCACCAGCATTTATTTCTATATCCAATAATAATCCAATTACTTAGTACTCATGTACTTCTACTAATCCAATGTCCCTCAATCCAATATCTACAACGATCTATTTCTATAATTCAACATTCATTAGTCTAACATCTAATAATCCAGTAATAATATATGGTTATGATCCAACATCCAATATCCAACAATTATCTATTCCTACGATCCCACATCTAACAATTTATTACCCCAATATCCAATCATAATTTATTTCTATAATCTAATATCTCCCAACAATGTATTTCTAATAATCCAATATCCATAATCGTGTAATCATTTAATCTAATATTCAATAATAATGCTATCCTTCGTCAGGTGGCGACTTCTACACTTTGCACAACTACGAGCTATAGCAACAGGCTGCGGCTGGGCTATGGGTCTCTAGAGGAATGAGTTGAAAATTCTTGGCCCGGGTGGTCCATATCGGGGTGGTGGTTGTTGTGGTATTATTGGATGGAGTCCATGGGTAGGTGGTGGACAGAGATGGATGACTGTTGGTAATGCTATGGTTCTGGACTGGCTAGGAGCGGACTCATTAAGGTCTACTGGTAGATCTCTTGTTGGTGCCTCTAGTGGTGGTAAACCCAACCTTAGTCCCAATCCTTGATCTTCCATCTTGTGAAGGAAAAGAGGTTAAGAGAAGGGTGTATTAGTTGTTATACTTGTGGTAGTTAGCGAGCCTTCCTGTTGGTTTTATTAGTTCCTCACGATTCAGCAGTAGCTTGCGGTAGAGAAGAAATTATCGTATTTATCTGACAGAGTTACCCCAAGGGTTGTTGAGTTATGCCATACATAGATAATCAAATAACACCAAGATACATAGAGATACAAAAAGATCTAAATCCTACACTACCTGAGTCTCTCGTGCTCAGTCACGCTTGAGATCCCATTCTCAAGACCACCCAAACCATGAGTTTGGCACCGCTCGGAGCTTGCCTCTGAGTGCGACCTATACTACCCTAGATCCACGTGCCTAGGTATGCTCGAGATCCCGTTCTCGAGACCGCCCAACTACGTGTTGGGAAAGGCTCAGGGCTCATTCCTGAGTATGCCTAGGACTTCACTCCTAGGTACGCCAGAGCTACATGCTCGGAGTGCCACGGACCACTCGTCCGGGAAAACTGATGTGCAGAAGGGAGATAAGACATGTTTTTACCCCGTCAGCCATTATCTTTATTTTCTTTAAGTAGTTACAGATTTACTTGAGATGTTGACGGGTCATTTTGGTTGTAAAGATGAAAAGATGAGAAAGCTAACTGGTATGGTCCGGACTTACCAATAAATTTGGAAAAGCAGGTCCATACCAGAATTCTACTACATGCCTCTACCCCTAGCATGAAACTTATGATCTTATATTAGTACCCTATCACCTAAAATCTCAAGCCTTCTATCATAGGTTGAATTGCTAGCCTAATAGGTTATTTGGTGGAAATTAATCACACGGATCCTATGACGAAACACACGTTTCCCCCGTACTCTCTCGGTCGGAAAACTTAACCTAAACCTCCTACGAAGGAATGGTTCTACGTTAGCAGGCTGCCACGTTAAGAAGTGGTAACCTTTTAACATAATACTTTTGAAACAGGAATGGAATAGAAATTGATATGGAGATGAGAATTAATTAAAGTAATTAGTGCAATATAGCAGGCGAGAAAAGCACACCTAAGTTCCTGCTACAGTTTCTATTTTATTAGCGTGGCCCGATCTTATTGCTCTGATACCACCTGTGACGCCCCGTGTCATTACCCTAAGGGTAATCACACTTTAGGCATACGGATTACTATTCATTTGCTCAGTAGAACATTGCTCCAACGAATAGTAAGCCTTTACCAGGGTTATGCAGCAGAACAATAAGATAGAAACTGTACCTTTTTATTCTAGTAATAGCCAAGCAAGGCTATGGTTCTTAATACAAGTATTATACAGCTACAAAAAGGAACTTCTCCTCTTCACTCACCAGCCCTAAAGCACTGGCCGCCTATTCGTCCCACGTGTCAAACATGGCGCCCATTTCGCCTTGGTCCTTGTAGTTTGTGCCTTCTCCTCCTGCCGTTGCTTCGGTATCTACATGTCCTTCGTCCCACTCGAGATAGTTCTTGGCCAGACTAGGATCTACAAAGGAGAATACTAACAAGGTTGAGTACTCAGCAAGCATTAATAGCAAAGAATGCACTGAATGAACTATCTCTGATGGTTATCACATTTTCTATATCATCTCTTTTCTGAAAATAATTTATTAAAACATTAGGTGGCAAAATTTTAATACTGAAAACACTACTAGTCACTCAGAGAGAAGAAAGACCCCCAGTGGTTCCCGTAGACTCCAATCCAGGAGACTGGTATGAATTCATAATTTTGTTTAGCACTGCGCAGGCTTTGTACCACTTTACCCATAGCTATTCTGAGCTCTCTATGAAATGGGTCCACCATATTTCCCTTGATGCGGTTTCGAGATCAGAATACAGAACGTTTTCCAGGTTACGTGATCAAGTCTCCACCCATTACTTTCTGTCGGTGCTGATTTAATCACGCTGCCGACCTCGTCATACACCGAGTTCCAGTAATGTTGGTTGGGGCAGCTTCTATCCTGCACCCAACACTCCATCTTAGCGCTATAGAGCCTTAGATCCCCCACTTCCAGTCTCTTCTCACGGTTCGGGGTTCCTCCATTTACCTTCACACATAATACTTACCCGATGTGGAGAGCAAAATCACGTAACAAGGTAGCATTTTCTTCCCGCCGAAACGGGAAAATGGTTGGTACTGAATTTATGACCTCTGATCGAGTAAGAGTTTTGTTTATCCTTATATTATAACCATATGTAAAAAGGGGCCCACCTCTTACCTCATCATCATCATGGTCGTTGCTTTCCCCTGCTAGGGCCCCCTTTTACCAACCTAGTAATTCTCATTTCTTTCCTCTACTCATTCTCATTTCTTTCATAATCATCTCAATCATTTTCATCTCAATCATTGATTTAAGTTTTTAGAAAACAATTTTGATGCAATAAACATATAATACAGCAAAATACGGTTTACATTTAAGATAACTATGTTTATGTTCAAGAGAACCGCTTGCCTTCGTAGATGTAGGAAAGGTCGGTGCTGACGAAACTCTGATCAGCTGCTCCCGTCAGTGCTAGTTCGTCTTCTATAGCAATACGGCAGCACGAATAATAAAATAAGTAAATACATAGTTGGTTTTGAGTGATATAATAGATACCTAAGTTAGTGGCTTCTAAATGTTACCACAAATTAATTTAAATAAAACTTTTCGAGATCTCTACTAAGTTAGCACACCCCAAAATAGTTGTTCTACTGCCTAATCATGCTAAGGTTGAAAACCCGAGGTTCCAGCTTAACTGACTAAATTAACAAGATTAAACAGCTCAAAACGCCCGACTAAATACCAACGACGCACAAAGATTGCTACACAAGCAAGTAAGTCTATTAACAACAGAAATAATGGCTACTCCACCTATCTAGCAATTTAATCCACAGATTGATTTTAAGTTGGTTAACTCGATGTAACACCCCAGTCCTACAAGGGCCTGGAACGCTACTAAACTAATAGATTAACAAAGTTAAAATGGAAGACAAAATAAATTCTAAATTTCGGCAGAACCTCCCCTGTATAGTAAGCTATACCGGAGGTTCCAACAACACAAGCATCAAGACAATAGTGAAATCAACAAATATCAGAATCCTCACCGAAGTATAATCTGATCTCAAGTAACTATATCAAAGGAAGAACTAAGTTCATGCACAGTACTTAACCAATCTTAACGAAGAAGGGTTTTCAGCCACAGCCAACCGGTATTATTACAGTTCATCAATAATGAATGATTAAATCGAACTAAAATGAATTCCTGAACTTGATTAAAGTGAAGTGAAAGGGTAGTGTGTGCCTAATCTCTCCCCTTAGAGCCAACCTCAAGGATCACCTAAAAAAACAAACAACGCAAGGGTGAGTCCGAGACTCAGCAAGTACAGTAAGCAAATAATACATACAACAACAATCCATGGATAAAACAATATCATTGGGGAATATGAACAAATTGCAGAACAAGTATTTGAAATAATGCAATGGATGAATTAAATGGAAGGAAGGGACTACACACATGCAAATACCGGTATTGCTGGTGACACACCCGTCGGTGTTCACCTAAGCCCGCACTTAACAAAGTGCGGGGATCCAAGCCCCGTACGAAGAACGTTTCGTACAGTGTCCCAAACTGCCCACATTGGAATAATGGGTCTTACGTGCCCATACTAGAATTGATGGGTCTTATATAAGGATCCACTCCCGTGGATGAAATATGAAATATGGATGCTGAGTATGACATATGAATACTGAACAATAAGAAACACGCTCACTATCATGGAGGTAACCACATGGATTGAATACGAACATTTAAGTATCAACAAGGTACTTAGAAATACAATACCAACCGCAAGCATACAACATGTCATAATCCTAGGAACACTAAGGTACTTGCCTTCAGCGCTGCGACGCGTTAATAGGCAATTGCGGTGCTCCCAAACTTGAAGCTTCACCTCCTAGCAAACAAATAACTGAAATAAGGATACGACGAACACGACAATACTAGATAAAGTTCTACAATGCTTCCCCGGCGATTCAAAATTTAACTAGAAACTCTAAACTGAAAATCAACACATTCTGCCCTAAACCGCCCCTAGGCAGCAACACAGTAAATGGCATAACTCTTGATCTGGAACTCCAAATGAGGTGAACCCAGTTTTTGTGGACTCTTAACTGACAAACCCACAATACTCTAGTTGACAAGATAATTTGATTCGGCCAATTTAGAACGCTAACAGATATATGAACGTTCAGCACCGAAAAACTGTCTACAGAATAAATAGTAGCACTAAAATGACCATAACTTTCAATCTATAACTCCGAATTGATCAATCTTTATCAATCCGGAAAGGTTATCAAATTACCTACAATAACCTAGTTGGGAGAAATCCCAGATTCTGCCAATTACAATTTCATAATTTACGAATTATCACAACAGTTTAATCTCGTCAGGAAACTAGACAGCAGAAACTAAAATGGTGATATCTTTTGACTCGAACGTCGGAATTAGGTGCTCTCGGCGGCCACGGAAAGCTAAGAACATCATCTAACTTTAACTAAGAGATGGGAATCTCGAATTCTGTCACTAAGGGCTCGAAATCAACCACGCAACTGACTGGACAGAACAGGACTACAGCAGAAACCATTCGATCCAAACAAATCTGATCCAAATCGCAAATACCAACAGATCAACAACTAAGAATGACAACCATTACCCTTAATGATCCCAGGAAGTCGATGAACAAGCTCTCCCAAGAACCTCCCCTTCCACCCCTCTCCCTTTCCTCTATTGGTCGGCCAACAAGGAACAGCAGCAAAAGGGGAGCTCGGCTGCCACCAATGGAGGAAGAAACTGCTTGGGGACAGCAGGGAGGCACCACCACTTGGAGGAAACAGCAGGGAGGAGCGCCCTGGAGGAGCAGCAGCAAAGGGGGCGGCGGCCAAGCAGCAAATGGGGGTGGCGGCCAGACAAAAAGGAGGGCAAGGGTTGGGGAAAAACTTAGGGCAAGACATCCCCCCCCACACCTTTGGATCACAAGGCTGCATCCTCCACCCTTGGATCTCAAGGCTGCTCCCCCCATGGGCCTATTTGGTTCTCTCTTTGGGCTGGTTGGTCAAGGGCCCAAGCCCAGGGTAGGGTAGAACAGGTGAACAAATCCCCTCCTTTACTCTGAATTAACCGAGTGATCAAACTTCTGCCTCACAACCTGTTCGGGGTATTACATTCTACCCTCTTAGCGGATTCGACCTCGAATCAACGCCGATCTACAAGAAGGAATCCAGATTTGCAAATTCAAAAACGAAGAACACTCACCGGTGAACAAGTCCGAAACTGCCATGCATGCAGACTCCGCCCCAAGTGGCCTCTTTCTCACCGATGAGACCAAAGAATCTTGACGTATTTCAAAGTCTTGTTCCTCGTAACCCGCCTCGACTCCTCTAGAATTTTCACTGGTCGAGACTCAAAGGTAAGATCTTGCTCCATTATCAAAGGTTCCAACGGAATCACATGTTCTGGATCTCTCAGGTACTTCCGTAGCATGGATACATGAAACACATTATGAACTCCTTGCATAGACTCGGGAAGATCCAGACGATAGGCCAACTTCCCAATTCGTACCACGATTGAAATGGCCCAACGTACCTCGGGCTAAGCTTCCTTTGGTACCAAAGCGACTACACCCCGGTAGGCGATACCCTCAAAAGAACCCGATCCCCACTTCAATTCCAAATCTCGCCTCGACATCTGCATAGCTCTTCTCATTTACTCGAGCGCTAATGATTCTTTCTAACCTCTGCCACTCTGGCCACAGTTTGTTGAACCCAATCGGGACCCAAAACTGCCCGCTCCCCAACTGCATCCCAACACAACGGGGATCTGCACTTCCACCCATAGAGAACCTCAAACGGTGCCGCTCGAATGCTAGCATGGTAACTGTTGTTATAGGCGATTCTGCCAAAGCTAGGTGGTCTTCCCACGTCTCCCTTCCAAGACAAAACACAACATCAGAGCATATCCTCTAGTGTCTGAATGGTGCGTTCAGACCGACCATCGGTTTGGGGTGAAAAGTGGTACTCGAGACGGTTGTGCCCAACGACTTTGCAAACTCTCCCGTAACTTGGAGACAAACTTGGCGCCTCGATCCAAACAATGGTCTTGGGTACCCGTGCAACCGCACTACCTCTCGCACATAGAGAGGAGCCAAATCGCTTGCTGAGTTGGTTGTGCGAATGGGTATGAAATGTGCAGACTTACTGAACCGGTCCACTATGACCCAAATAGCATCCTTCCCTCGCTGGATGCGAGGTAATCCAACTACGAAATCCATGGAGATGTCATCCCATGGTCAAACTGGAAGCTCCAAAGGTTGCAACAAACCTGCTGGTCGCTTATGCTCAGCCTTGACCTGCTGGCAAACCCCACAAGATGCTACATATTGAGCAATGTCGACCTTCATCCTTTTCCACCAGAAACTCTTTTTCAAATCCTTGTACATCTTGGTCTCACCAGGATGTACGGTATAAGGAGTACGATGTGCTTCCCTCAGAATCTCTTCTTTGACTTGAGCCTCCTGTGCCACACAGAGGCGGCCTTTAAATCTCAACGCACCAGAATCATCAACACTGAAGTGGCCTTGTTTGCCCTCATCTATGCGTTTCCTCACTCGCTGGAGCATCTGATCATGTTGTTGTGCCTCCCGTACTTGATCTGGAATGGTTGACTCAAGAAGCAAACGAGTCTTAGTCTGCGCGGTACCCACAAAGCAAAAAGAGATATCCATACGCTCAAAATTGGCAATAAGACAACTGAGAGTAGGAGGTGTAGCCTTGCGACTCAGGGCATCCGCTACAACATTCGCCTTTGCCCGTGATACCAATTGTGAGATCATAGTCTTTATCAACTCTAACCACCTCCTCTGTCTCGTGTTCAAATCTTTACGGGTAAAGATGTATTTGAGACTCTTATGATCGGTGAATATGTCACACGATTCACCGTACAAGTAATGGCGCCAGATCTTCAAAGCAAGAACCATCGGGCCAGCTCTAAATCATGAGTAGGATAATTACGCTCATGTTTCTTCAATCGCTCGATGCATAGGCAATCACCTTGCCATCTGCATGAGCACACAACCGAGTCCAACTCTAGACGATCTCAATAAATAGTGAACCGCTTCCTGTGCTCGGGAAGAGTAAGAACTGGAGCGGTCACCAATCTATCTTTCAGTACAAAAGTCGCTCACACGATCGACCATCGAATTTGACACCTTTCTGCGTCCAATCGGGACAACGGTCTAGCGATGGTTGAGAAACCTTCCACAAAACGCCAAGAATAGCCGCCTAAACCCGTAAAACTTCTCACTTCCTTGACATTGGTTGGCCTTTTCCATTCTACCACTATTGAAATCTTGCTAGGATCAACTGAAATGCCCTCTTGATTGATTACATGGCCCAGAAATCCAACTTCAAAAATCCAGAATTCACACTTCTTCAATTTGGCATAAAATTGGTTCTCTCTTAAAGCTTCGAGAACCAATCTCAAATGTTGACAGTGATCCTCTTCCGTCTTGGAATAAATCAAAATATCGCCGATGAATACCACAACGAAATCATCCAGTATTGATGCAAAGATGTCGCTCATGGCTTCCATGAAAATCTGCGGAGCATTTGTTAGTCCAAAAGACATAACCTTATACTCATAATGGCCATACCTCGTAGAGAAAGCCGTCTTCTCAATGTCTTGCTCCCGAACTCGAATTTGATGATAACCTAACTGAAGGTCAATCTTGGAGAATACTTTAGCTCCTTTCAACTGATCAAAGAGATCCTCAATACGGGGCAGAGGGTATTTATTCTTCACAGTAGCCTAATTAAAAGCCCGATAATCTACGCACATACGCCAACTGCCGTCTTTCTTTTTAGTGAATAAAACAGGCGCTTCCCACGGCGAAACACTACACCGGATCATATCTTTGGACAAAAGATAGTCCAATTGCTTCTTCAACTCCTCTTGGAAGGGTCGTGCCAACCGGTATAGAGACATTAAAATAGGTCGAGTTCCCTGAATAAGATCAATCCGGAACTCTACCTTCCGCTCTGGCGGCAACCGAAGTTCCACAGAAAAACATCAGAAACTCATTCACCACAGAATCTCCTCAATGCGCTGTGGAGGAATCACCTTCTCGCTAAGAGACCAAAGCAACCCAATGGTTGAGACCAAGTCCGGGAAACAAACTAGCCAATACTGAATAAGGAATCGACGGTGCCTTGCCGCCTCAAACACAGTTCTTTCCCTGACGGGCTTGCAAGGTCATTGTCTTCCGAAACAACATATCTTGGCACAAGAATTGAATAACCACCCATGCCCGTAATAACGCCGAATGGTGACAACTGAATTACCATAAGATTAGCCTTGAAGTTCTCATCATCAATAGCGATAGAACGGCCGGACAAGTCAGAGAACTAGAAATAAGACCCCCCGGAGAACTGACTACCACAGACTCAGAAATACGCTGCAACCTCAAACTTGCCCTTCTAGCAAACTCCAAAGGCACAAAAGAATAGGTAGCCCCAGAATCAAAAAGAACTAAAGCATCATGCGATTCAACTAGCAAAGTACCTGTCACCACATCAGGACGGCCCAAAGTCGCTGGAGTAGGCATGGCGAAAACTCCCGGTGGTGCCGGAGCAGAGGACGCACCGACACTCTGAGTAGGGTGAACAGGAGCTGCACCAGGTGAAGCGAGTGTCGGTGGCGCAGACGGAACGGGGTTCTAGTAGAACCCTGCGGGAGGTGCAGGAGTAAATGCTGCCGAATGAGCCCATCCTGAAGAGAACTGAGGTGCAGGAACAGCAGCTAGGGTCTGAACTGAAGCCCGAGGAGCACTGGAAGCAGACGCTGCTGGGACTGGCTCCCATTTGATAATGCTCGATGGGTTCGCTTACATATCGACGACTTGTGGCCATCCCGCCACATCGACGACATGTCCTTTGAAAGAACACTGATGCCCTGCTTTCCACCACACCAAGCATTTCATACCTTGACTCGAGGCGGGGACGATCTCAAGTGTGGATGACGAAGAACGTGGCGCCAAGAGGAAGATCGCCATCTTTGAACAGACGGGTATGTTGACTCCCCTGAAGCCTCTTAGGAGCAGGTTGCTGAGATGACCCACCTCCCCCACCAAAACTCCGTTTATGGTCACCACCAGAACCTCCAGCAGAGATAGGGCCACTAGCAGCCTGCCTCTGAGAAGAAAGATCTCTCCCAGCCCATTCCCGGCTCGCCGACCACGGAGCTGAAATCGCGCAAGCCAGTCGCCCCTAGGACGTGGCGATACTCCGGAATGAGACCCCTGCGGAACCTCTTGGCCTTCTCTCGATCATCATTGGCCACAGCTGGTACAAAACGTACCAGATTGTTGAATCCAACAGACTCGACAAATCGACATCTTCCTTGAACAAATGTCGCAGATGGCTCGCTCCATCCTCTCAACAAAGGAATCCGGATAGAATTTGGTCCTGAACTGCTCCACGAATACCTCCCAAGTGACGGGTCCCTGCACCGGGGTTCTAGCAGATAGAACCCCCTCCCACCAGATATCGGCTTGACCCTTCAGTTGAAAGGCCACGAACCGCGCCTTCTGCGTTGAAGTCATCTCTAAGGCACCGAACTGTCTCTCCATGTATCGCAACCAATCTGCAGCCTGGACCGGAGTACCTGCTCCGTCGAAGGTGTCTAGACGGAGTGACATCCACTCGCGGAGACTCATCCTAGCCTCGGGTGGAATGATCAGCAGAAGAAGTTCATAACTAGTGCACCAGAAGCGGGAAGGGCTGCTGCACTTGTCGCCGGAGTTCCCGGTTCTCCTCTCAAGATTCTCAATGATAACGGCAGATGCGGCTCGAGCTCTCGGCGGTTGAGCCGAGGCAACCCTCAACAAGCGACAATCAAGACTCTTCAGACGAAGATGAAGTCACAGCCGGTTCACGACCACGACCACGGCCACGGCCACGGCCCCGGCCCGGTGGACGACCATGCCCACGGGCCGCGCCACGACCATTGCCACTACCTCTCGCCATCTAAGAACACCAAAGCATGAAACTAAACATTTAGCTTAATAGTAATAGAAGCACAGGTCAAACTTCTGCCTCATAACGTGTTCGGGGTGAAAGTTAGATGATGTTCTTAGCTTTCCGTGGCCGCTGAGAGCACCTAATTCCGACGTTCGAGTCAAAAGATATCACCGTTTTAGTTTCTGCTGTCTAGTTTCCTGACGAGATTAAACTGTTGTGATAATTCGTAAATTATGAAATTGTAATTTGTAGAATCTGGGATTTCTCCCAACTAGGTTATTGTAGGTAAATTGATAACCTTTCCGGATTGATAAAGATTGATCAATTCGGAGTTATAGATTGAAAGTTATGGTCGTTTTAGTGCTGCTATTTATTCTGTAGACAGTTTTTCGGTGCTGAACGTTCATATATCTGTTAGCGTTCTAAATTGGCCGAATCAAATTATCTTGTCAACTAGAGTATTGTGGGTTTGTCAGTTAAGAGTCCACAGAAACTGGGTTCACCTCTTTTGGAGTTCCAGATCAAGAGTTATGCCATTTACCGTGCTGCTGCCTGTATGGTTTAGGGCAGAATGTGTTGATTTTCAGTTTAGAGTTTCTAGTTAAATTTTGAATCGCCGGGGAAGCATTGTAGAACTTTATCTAGTATTGTCATGTTCGTCGTATCCTTATTTCAGTTATTTGTTTGTTAGGAGGTGAAGCTTCAGGTTTGGGAGCACCGCAATTGCCTACTAACGCGTCGCAATGGCCAAGGCAAGTACCTTAGTGTTCCTAGGATTATGACATGTTGTATGCTTGCGGTTGGTATTGTATTTCTAAGTACCTTGTTGATACTTAAATGTTCGTATTCAATCCATGTGGTTACCTCCATGATAGTGAGCGTGTTTCTTATTGTTCAGTATTCATATGTCATACTCAGCATCCATATTTCATATTTCATCCATGGGAGTGGATCCTTATATACGACCCATCAATTCCAGTATGGGCACGTAAGACCCACCATTCCAATGTGGGCATTTGGGACACCGTACAAAACGTTCTTCGTACGGGGCTTGGATCCCCACACTTTGTTAAGTGCGGGCTTAGGTGAACACCGACGGGTGTGTCACCAGCAATACCAGTATTTGCATGTGTGTAGTCCCTTCCTTCCATTTAATTCATCCATTGCATTATTTCAAATACTTGTTCTGCAATTTGTTCATATTCCCCAATGATATTGTTTTATCCATGGATTGTTGTTGTATGTATTATTTGCTTACTGTACTTGCTGAGTCTCGGACTCACCCTTGCATTGTTTGTTTTTTTTAGGTGATCCTTGAGGTTGGCTCCAAGGGGAGGGATTAGGCACACACTACCCTTTCACTTCACTTTAATCAAGTTCAGGAATTCATTTTAGTTCGATTTAATCATTCATTATTGATGAACTGTAATAATGCCGGTTGGCTGTGGCTGAAAACCCTTCTTCGTTAAGATTGGTTAAGTACTGTGCATGAACTTAGTTCTTCCTTTGATATAGTTACTTGAGATCAGATTATACTTCGGTGAGGATTCTGATATTTGTTGATTTCACTATTGTCTTGATGCTTGTGTTGTTGGAACCTCCGGTATAGCTTACTATACAGGGGAGGTTCTGCCGAAATTTAGAATTTATTTTGTCTTCCATTTTAACTTTGTTAATCTATTAGTTTAGTAGCGTTCCAGGCCCTTGTAGGACTGGGGTGTTACACTCGACAAGATCCAAGTTAAATCACTTAATCGCAAGAATTAAATAGCTAACAATTATTAACTAACAACTGCTACTGAATAGACATGAATCGCAACAATAAATCTAGAATCTACCCACTTTCCTAATATTACCCTTAAACCTAAAGTCATAAATCTAATTTCTAACCTTATTTCTAATCTTCCCTAATCTCACTCTCTTCCTCTCGCTCCTTACATTCGGCCTACCCAACCCCCACACGCACAGCCCTCCACTTCTAATCCTATCTCCCCCAAATCCAACTCTCTCCCTCAACAAATCCTCTCCTCCCTCTCTCAACCCAAGACGATGCATGCCATGACCCTCATCTCTCTCAAGAACCCTCTCAGTCCCGCCCCTCGGCCACCACGGCCTGACGCCACCGCGCCCTCGTCACCCCCACGTGCCCGGCCGACCCACGCCGCCGACGCTGCTACACCTTCCCTCGACTCGGTTCGGCCCCAATTGACCCGACGCCGCCTCTAGGCCTCCCCATGGTCCCCAACTACGCCACCACCCGACTCGCCCCAGCGCCGGTCCAAGCCGTTGCTGACTTCTTCCCCGGCTCCTCGCGCCCTCCATGCCTCCTCCTCCCTCTAGCGCGGCCGGAAGGCCAGCGCCGCCTATGGGCTTAGCTCGATCCTCATTGCACCTTCTATGGCTCCCGATCTACTGGTTTGGAGGGCTTTGGCCTGGCCGGCTCGGCCTCCTGGCCGCCGACGCCGTGCACAGAAACCTCTCTCCGTACTCACTACTCTAAGCTTTAACTAAGATGCTCATCTTGATATGCTCTAATGGCTCAAGTGCTGATGGTTGAATGATGCATGAATGCAGGGCTTGGGGTGGATCTGGGTGTGGAAATGGCTAATGGAGAAGCTACAACCAAGGTATGCACTCTCCTAAAGCTCACAATGCAATTGCCTTTACCTGATGATTGGAGATTGATTGAGATTGTTTTGGGGTTATTGATTTGCGAGGACGATCGACGATGATCGAGTTGGTGATGACGGCGGTGTGCAGGATGGTGCTGGTGCTATCGATCGTTCTCCTAGCTGCCTTGGCATCGCCGTGCTCCTGGCTCCCTAGCGCCTTGCTTGGCTCCCCTGGTCTCCTTCTCCTGAACTTCTTGGCTTGCTCCTTCTTGGCTTGCTACTGCTTCTGGACTTGGTTGGAGGAGATGCTCTGGAGGTAAGGCAATGGAATGATGGGCTGGGACTTGGATGGGTGAATGGGAGCTGTGAATGGGGTTTGTGGGGATGAATGACGGGGCTGGGGCGTGAATGTGGCTACGAGCTGGGGGAGATGAATGGCTGCCTTCGCAATGGGGGATGAACTGGGAATGCTGGGAGATGGGGGATGGATTTGGCTGGCAAGGGGGAATGGTTCGGCTGCCCTCATCCTTGCTTGTGCACAATATTTCTTTGGCTTTGCTTTGCTTTGGCTGTGAACCGAATGGGAAGCATATGTGTTTTGGCTTGGTGTTTGCCTTGTGAAGCTGTGAATGAGGGATGGCTTAATAGGGGGGGTACATTTCAGCTGGCTCAAACTCTTGCCATGCTATTGACCACTATGCTCTTGTGGTTTGTGGCTGTGGCTTCCCTTAGCCCTATGCATTCCCACTATGCCCCTGCCTCCTTCTGCTTCCTTCCTGATGTGGCTATTCGGTGAATGTGGGCTGTGCAATGCTTGGTATATATGGTGGGATGGCTCTTCTGCAGGGGGAATGAATGTCTCAGGTCATTGCTCGGCCTTACCCTCCCGTGCCTGATGGGGGATGATTCTCGATGCTTCTTTGGGTTGTCTTGATTGAGCAAATGAAGGTGTTGGCTTTTGGGATACCCGGTGATGTTTCGACTGAGGGTAGGGTTTTGCCTGGCTTTGGCTTGAGAGATGGAATGCTTTTACGATTGTGGGCTTAAAGACTTTTGGTCTAAAGGTGGGCTTTGGGTCGGCTTTCGGATAATGGCTAAGGTAGGTCTGAAAAATGTGGGTATCAGTTCTAATATTGCCAGGTGATGAGGCCCACAGAAGGCGAGATGATGCCACTACCCTCGAGTGGTCGGGGGCCTCTATGACCTTCGCAAAGAATCTGATGGCAACCTCCCCCTTCTCCCAATCCTTACTTTAATAACACCCTGCTTGCTCCTCTAATGGTACTGGTGGAGTGTGGTATACGTGCAGGTTTTCGGATGACTAATACGATGCAAGGGTTCGAGGAAGGCTTCGGCGATATGCGATGCAAGAATTTATACTGTAATTTAATTAAATGTTGGAATTTATACCTTGATTGGTTGCAAAGCACTCTTGTAAACACTTTAGTTATTGCCTTACTGATCTAATGGAAATGGAAAAATGCAATTTAGTTATGACTATGCTTTTACTGCTTTACTGGAGAATGCAATGGACTCTTGTAATGGATGATGGAATAATGGTTCTAATGACTAATAAAGAAATGCTTGCGAAAGGAAACTCGAAAATACTAACGAGCTAACACTGATTCAGTTTCTTAACTACGATCTGACACTACAGTTAGCTCACTGCTAATATGAGATTAATTACCGCTAATTACCGATTACTGCTACGCGATTAGGTCTAAAAACTCGGGTTCTCATATCCTACCCCCCTTGGAAAAAAATTTCATCCCCGAAATTGAAATCTCTCCTAAGGGGGTTGCTGGGGCCGACTTCGCACAGCTCTTCTTTGTTCTTCGACGTGTCTTTACTGACGGAGTGACTCTCTCCTTGTGCTCTGCACGAATGTGTAGTCCTGTTCCTTTTCTTCCAGTCTTCTTGTCGGATTCTGATTCCGAGGTGTTGCAGTTGTGTCTTTTCGGGCTTTCCAACATGTGTAGCGATACTGATACATCGGCGGAATGAGGTATAACAGTGTAGGGGGTAACCTGGAGGTAAGTTACTAAATTTTCTAGGAGATCACTGAAGAGATAGGAGTATTGCATAGTGACAGATGATGGCATGACATGTGCCACCTTGGGTGGTTTGTGACTGCTAAAAGTAGGATGCAGCTTGAATACCGATCCCTAATCGACTTGTGCTCTTCCTGATATGATTCGATCTCAATAATAGCAACAAATTGATCTTGTGCATCAACTTACACCATCCACATATTCATTTCACCCAAGTCTAAACCAACTTCTATTTGTCTTCCAAGTTACACCATTTGCTAAAATTTCTATGGTAGAATCAATATCATAGCCTCATTTTAAATCATAATTGAATCGTTGGTTAAGCTTCCCAACTTTCAATCCTGCTGTTATTTCTAAGATCAATTTAATCACAGTATCCGTATTAGAATCATACCTTCCAAATCAATCTATTATGGCCTTTGCTCTACCGCATCATTGCTTACATTAATCCACCAACAACTATAAATCAACCATGCACTATTATTTCATTAACTCCACTGATTTCATCAATTCTTGATAATTTAACTAATGCACCTGAATTCCAGTCATAACTTACTATACTAGTCCAACCTCATTCTTTATTCATCATCTAAATCCGATCAGATTATCAGTATGAGATTCTCACAATCACTAACAATACATCTGAATCTGATTTTATTATCTAATTATATCCAATAAATCCAACATAACAAAATTATTCAGTTAATTCCACAAAGTTTACTCATATATCAGGATTCAACTAATTCACCAACATTTTACATCAGATATTGCTATGAAAATCCAATCGTTATGCATTTCAACCACTGCCCTTACTGGATCAATTTCCCAATACTAACTCTCTCCGATAATTTACTAAAATCCATTTAAATCTGCCAAGATGTGTTTATATAATCCAACCAAGATTTATTTCTATACTCCTACAAAGATATACTTCTATAATCCAATCTTAACATATTCTAGTACCCAAAGGGGGTATTTCTATAATCCAACGATAATATATTTCTAATAATCCAATCATGATATAATCCTATGATCCAATAATGATGAAATCCAATAATCCAACTCCAACAATTTTGTAATCCCACAATCCAATCTTCGACACTAATCTACCCCATAATCCAATATCCCTAACTCCACTAATCCAACAAATGCATTCCTATAATCCAATCGCCAGCATTTATTTCTATATCCAATAATAATCCAAGTACTTAGTACTCATGTACTTCTACTAATCCATTGTCCCTCAATCCAATATTCACAATGATCTATTTCTATAATTCAACATTTATTAGTCTAACATCTAATAATCCAATAATAATGTATGGTTATGATCCAACATCCAATATCCAACAATTATCTATTCCTATGATCCAACAATGATCTACGGAAGTGTGTGGGCGGACAGTAAAAGTTGATTGTCTCTTGTGGGTAAAGTTGTACAACCTCTGCAAAGTGTCAATTTATTCGAATAGCCGTGTCCACGGTCATGGACGTGCTGAGCAAAGCCTTTCGCGGATTAGACTATGGTTTTGTTTTTAAAATGGTTTGAAAAGAAATGTTTTCATAGATGTTTATTCGATATGGGAAAATTGGGCAGAAAGCCTGGTGCAAGGGGGGTAGTCCTTCACCACTTGTGTACGGAGATTTATCCTATACTTGAGGAAAAATGTTCAAAAATGAAATTTGATTTTAGATATAGTATAACTGCTTTGGAACTTAGTATTTGTATTTGAAAGAAACTTGGCTTTATGCAAATCAACCATATTAAGCCTTCCTTTGAGATATCCATGTATGCATGTCATTCTGTTATTTGACGGGTGTAACTTGCGAGCATGGTAGTTGTGCTCATACTTACTTTATGCAAACAAATTTCAGAGGAGAAGGACTTCGCTACTAGTGTGGATCTTAACGACTAGGCTGCTACCCCAGTCGATTGCCTATGGCAGATCAGCTGGACTCCACTACTTCTTCGTCTTCTGCTGTGTTCTATATTGTTGGCATAAGCCTCTTTTGTAATAAACTCGGTTGATTATTAATAAAGTATTGCGATTTATAGATGTTACCATTTCTGTTTACTGTGTGAACTAGCTACTGATCATGGGACTAGTTCATAAATGCACAGAGGATTTGGAGTATTAATCCCGGGTCCGAAAGGTTAAGAGAAGGGTGTATTAGTTGTTATACTTGTGGTAGTTAGCGAGCCTTCCTGTTGGTTTCATTAGTTCCTCACGATTCAGCAGTAGCTTGTGGTAGAGAAGAAATTGTCGTATTTATCTAACAGAGTTACCCCGCGGGTTGTTGAGTTAAGCCATACACAGATAATCAAATAACACCAAGAAACATAGAGATACAAAAAAATCCAAATCCTACACTACATGAGTCTCTCGTGCTTAGTCACGCTTGAGAACCCGTTCTCAAGACCACCCAAACCACGAGTTTGGGACCGCTCAGAGCTTGCCTCTGAGTGTGACCTACACTACTGAGACCATGTGGAGGTCGTCCCGTGTGAGTGATGAGTAATTGACAAAGGTTTTAGGTCAGTCGAGTTTGGTTTGTGTGGTCGGACCTTGTCGTTCTTGCAGTTCACGCGTTTCGTGAAGTCAATCGTATTTGTCGGATAATCGAACGACCGTGTTATGGGCGATACGACCATGAGGCGGTTGTACCGATTGGTAAATGGCGGTTGAAGAATTCCAAAGAAGTTGTTTTTTCGAGTTCTGGTCTTCATTGGAAATCGGAACGACCGCAGGTATTGGAGCGGTACGACCGGAGTGCGGTTGATCCGCTGGTAACATGGCGGTTGTACCGATTGTATTGTGAGGTTCGGCCATTTTGGTGATTTGAGTTTTGGGATAGGTCATATCCAAGTGTGTTCATGCATGTGTGTTGCATATTGCATGTTTGAGCTAACGTTGGGTCAAGTTGTGAAGAACTTGTTCCCGGTTTCGTGTTTCTTATCTCGTGTGGTCGCAGGACGCCGAGTGGAGTCGTGGCGAGACACGGTGGACGGACTAGGCGCAGTGGCGCCGAGGTCGAACGGTCGATGTGTCAAGACGACGTGGACTCGAGGTGGTTGCGGCGTCGAGAGACAAGGAGCGCGAAGCTTCGGAAGGTCTGAAGGGCGAATCGAAATTGCAAGGTCGCATAAGCGGGCTCCGTTGGACTTAGCGGGCATAACGGGGCGGAGACCCGTTAGCCAGGCGCTATAAAAGGAGAGGAGGGGCTGCATGCCCTCCTGGAGCACTTGGGTGGAATTAGGGTTTTAGAGTCAAAAGAGGCTTTGTGAGGTTGTTTCTCTTTTGCTCTTTAGTTGTTGAGAGTGGAGGTGTAGGCAGAGTAGTGCTCCCTGCTTGTCCCCTTCTTGGTTTTGTGTTCATCTCCCCTCAAGAATGGATGAGTGTTTGTTCTTGAGTTGTGAGAGTGAGGAGATGGATTGAGCTTACATGTAATCATCCCTCTGGTTCTAATGTCCATGCGTATGGGGATGTATCTATGTGTTTTTCGCTTTTGATTCAATGAATGAAATCTGAAGTTTGTCTCTCGAACTCTTGTTACGCTTCTTCGTGACTCCCATTTGATGATTTCTTGATTTTGTGAGTCTCTTGTTGTTTCTTATTGGGAAGCCTCAAAACGAGTTGTTCTATGATGGGTTAGTGTCACAAGATCATTTGATCGATTTCCAAGAGCAAACTTGGTTTAAATCTAAGATTTCAGTTTTGGGTTGTCTCTGTTCTTCGTTCTTCCTTTTGGTTGATTCCTGAGATTTTGTGGATGGATCTACTCAATCGTTTCTTGGAATAGGTTCCTAACATCCTTAGGAAGGTGTGTTCCAAATTTGGTCAAGTTTGGCCGTAGATCAAAAGTTACGTTGATTTTCGTTTTGAAACCCGAGCGGATTTTGCTGCTCCAGACAATCGGATGAACAAGACTTAACATCTGCGGTTGTCTGATCGCGGTACAACCGCCGCTTGCTCATGGTTTAGCTTAGATCTAGCGGTACAACCGCCATTTGCCCGTGGTTGTACCGATTGTCCCGATTTGTTCGGCTCTTCCTCGTTTTTGTTTGCCGAGCTTTGGGGGTGAGGTGGATTCAACATAAGACTTCCTCTGGCTTAATCATTGATCTTCATAGCTCTCATAGCTATTGGAGTGATTTATAAGTTGAATCCATTCTTTGTGAAAAAGATTCTGCTCCTATTCACCCCCTCTAGTCGCCTTTCCGGTCCTTCAATTGGTATCGAGCGGTTAGCTCTTTTCAATAGATCTTAACCGGTCTCAAGAGCCGTGGCGATGGACAAGTACTCGACCAAGCCGCCCGTTTTGATGGCATCGATTACCCTTCGGAAGAGCCGAATGGAGACATACATCCAGCCGGGGTATGCCATCCGCGAAAGGTCAAGGTTCGATTCATTGTTCTGCCGATGAGAACATCAATGTCCGGAACATGGTTGATGTTGAGGCAAATGCAAAGGCAAGGAACATCATCATCCGGGGTTTGAGTCGTGGCGAGTTTGATCGCATATCTCACTGTCGTCCGCCTCGACATCCGGGTGACCCTCGACGATACCATGAGGGCACCACCCAGATCAAGACGACGACAGACCAGTTCAAACGAGAATACAACAAATTTGAGATGCTTCTTTGGTGAGTCCCTAGATGAGTGCTTCAGCGTTTTCACAAGATCTTGAGCAACCTCCGAGCGGTCGGTCTCACATACCCCGACTTCGGACAACGCTCGTCGAGATACTTACAAAGACTCGATCTGCGGCGTGTGGGAGATGAAAGTGACTACCATCAAGGACACCACAGACCTCTCGACCTTGACTCTTGATGCGGCAGTACTCGCGTCTCAAGACTCACGAGATTGACATTGTCTCGAAAGTCGAAGTCACAATCGATGGCTCTAGTCACGATCGATTAAACCGGTTCTCTTCTTTGCCGATTCTGTGGTTTCTCCTTGTCGCTCTCGTGACGTAATCGATGATCGCTAGAGCAACTCGAGGATGAGCAAATGCCCTCCTAGCTCGGAAGTTTTCTCATGCTTACAAGAGGAGGAGGGACAGAAGAGGGAGGACCTGTGATTTGCTTCGAGTGTGGTGGCCCCAACCACATTCGAACAACCGCCCCAAGCCGGAGAAGGGCAAGAACGACTACGGCGGCTCGGGCAAGAACGACTACACCGACAAGAACTGCAACAAGAAGCCTCCACTCGGACGCCCAAAGAAGAAGAAGTTCATAACCGGCAAAGCCAAGAAGCTCTTCCACGCGTCCTCACCGCCTTGACGACCTCGACCTCGGCGAGGTGGAGGGATGGAGCGACGATGACGGACGGGTGACCAAGAGCCCAAGGATGGCGGCGACGACTTCTCCCAATGTGCTTCATGGCCCTCGAGGGCGAACTCAATGACAATGAAATGTACTCCGACACGACGAGGTAGATCCCACCTCTGAGCAGCTCAATCATGCTTTTCTTAAGCTAGGAGGTTTTCATGCTAAAGCTAAGGCTAGGTGTCTTTGAGTTAGAGAAGGAAATAGATAGACCGTCACTAGAGATTATTGCTCTTACATCCGCTCCTTCTAGTGATGATTGTGATACATGCTCGCTTTCTCAAGTTGATATGGAGAAGTTAAGGACCTCACATGATAGTGTGTCCTCCAAACTTGATAGTGTTAAGGTGGAGAATGTTAGTCTACTTGCCGAGTTAGAGTTGAGTAGGATGGTCATTACCCTACTTATTACCGATGAGACTACTTCTCCCACCTCATGTGAGGCTAAGGACATTGTTTGCTAGAGGATCTTATGCCATGCTTCTTGATCTCGCCTGAGTCTTGTGAAAATTGCAATAACTTGAAGATGAACTTAAAACAGGCGGATCATAAAATTGTTGAACTACAAGCTTCTTTACTTGAGCCGATTGTTTCATGCTTGAACTGTCCTAAGTTAACTGCTGAACTTGAGGCTGTCTCCAAACAGTTTCAAGATATGATTGATCATGAAAGGAAGTTGGCTCGGTTTGCTTCTAAGGACCCCGTTAGCTCACCATGCATTAAGTGTAACAAACTAAAATCTGACTTGATTGCTTTGGATGAGAAATGTGTGAAGCTAACTAAGGACCTTCTAGAGAAGTCACATTGTGCTTGCAATATGATTGTGGAGAAGGGGGAGAAGCCCGGTGGTAAGGATGAGACGCTTAGCAACGTGAACCAAGCGGCTAGCGAGGGATCGCCCTTCAGAGTCGGTGTGCTTGCACAAGCCATTCTTCCCTCTCTCTTTGGTTCTTCTTTTGCTCCCTTACCTTCTCTTGCTTTCTTCTTCCCCTGCTCTTCTTGCACCTCTCTCTTTCGGGAGTGTCGAGACCTTATGAACACTCTCGAGAGATTTGTAGGAGGCAAGAAGAAGCTCAATCTTATTCTAGACCAATCTAAGATCTGCAGATTTAATCGTGGTCTAGGATATGACTTCTTTGAGGACATGAGGAAGCATCCACCGCCGTGCTCGCACTCCATAGCACTGTGTGATCGAGATCGAGCCAGGACCGAGAAAGTCCATTTCAAGTCAGCGGGCTATGTCCAGGGGATTTCTGACAGTAAGGTAATTTCACATGCTGCTTCTACCTCTCAGAAGGTAAAGTATCACTGCACCTTCTGTCAGAAGGATGGACACACAGTCGATCGATGCTTGGTAGCGCCAAGATCGTACAGAGACCATGTTGAGTCTCTTAGGCGCATTCGTGGTCGGCCCTGGACCTTGAGTGCACCTAAGACCAACACGAGGTCTAGGCTTGTTTCTTCTGATGGGTTTGTGCAGCATCGAGGACTTGGTTTTTCCGAGTTTTCTGGTTTTCGTCCTCAAGCTGCTTTCAGTCGTGACTTCCGCCGTCCTGAGGGTAGATCTCGTTTTCCCCATCGAGATAGCTACCCATGGCGTGTTCAACATGTTGCGTGTGCTCGACTTCGCTCCTTCAGAGCGATCGGACCCAAAGAACAGCCTTCTACTCTTAGACCTTCGCTTTGAGTTACTGAGAGCGAGGGTAGATAGAGGTCGATCGTGCTTGACTACTTCATCCGCCGACGTGTTATTCAAGATTGGGTGCCAAAATCATTGTTGATTTATCCCAAGATCGAGACTTTACTCTGCTTGACTCGGTTCGCCGGGTAGGGAAGGAGAAGGTTTGGCTTGTAGACTCGGTTGTTCTCGCTCATATGACCGGAGACTCCGTTGGTTCTCTTCCTAGCCCGCGCTCCGGTGATGAGACGATCACCTTCGAGACGCTTCGTCTGGGCGCGTCATCGCCAAAGGTACTGTCGCGTATTAATGCTTCTTTTTCCTTAAGGATGTTGCCTTGGTTAGTAAGTCTGCGGTGCAATTTGCTTTCCGCTTCTCACCTTCGATGACGGTTTCGAGGTGAGCTTCAAGAAAACGCTTGCAAAATTCTTGACTCTTCTGTAGTCCGGTTTATGGATTTCTCGTTATGGGAGGATCTTTCGTGCTGATTTTTCCGATTCTTCCGGTGATCCTCTCCGGTGTTTGGTTGCTTCGAGTCCCGCGATCTCTCCTTCGCATAGGAGACTTGGTCATATTGATTTGACCATTTGACCCGAGTTAGCGACCATGATCTCATTCGTGGTCCGCCAAACTCAAGATGGTCAAAGATCTTGTTTGCACTCCATGCCTAAGACGGCAAGATGGTTGCCGCTTCTCATCCTCCCACACACGATTATTATGACCGATGCACTTGACATTTGCTCCACATGGACACAGCTTGGACCAAATCGAAAGTCTTGATCGGCGGAGGGAAGTGGTATGTTCTTGTTGTGGTCGATGACTTCTCGAGGTACTCTTGGGTGTTTTCTTAGCCTCGAAGGACGAGACATTTACACATTTCGAGGTCTTTTAGTAGGTCAGTCTGCTGAACTCCCGGTGCCTTACGAGCGATCCGCAAGGACAATGGCACGGAGTTCAAGAATTCCTACTTTGAGAGTTTCTGCGGTGAGGCAGTGTAGAGCACCGCCTTCTTCTCCATACGCCCCTCAAAGAAATGGCGTTGTGGAGAGGAAGAACCGTACCTTGGTCGAGATGGCGGGGCGATGCTTGATGAGTACTCTACACCGAGGAAGTTTTGGGTGAGGCCATTGCGATCGCGTGCCATGTTTGAATCGAGTTTTTCTTCTGCACTCCTACACCGCACTTCTTATGAGCCGAGATACTGGACGAAAGCCCAGCGTCTCTCATTTTCGTGTGTTTGGTTGCAAGTGCTTTATTTTGAAGTCCGGGAACCTAGATAAGTTCGAGTCACGCCTCGTGATTCGGTATCTTTCTAGGCTACTCGACTTCTTGGCGGGCTTATGAGGTGCAGAACTGCGAGTCTAGTAGAATGGTAGAAACACGTGAGGTGACTTTTGACGAGGCCACCAGGGACTAGGCCAGATATCTCGTGTTCTTTAGAGCGATCCGAGACCATCTTTGTGGATGATGAGGACGAGGAGACGATGGTTGTTTACGATCCGGCTCCTCTTCCTCCCTTGAGATGCCTTCTTCCACGGCACCTCAAGGTGATCGACTGCCTTCCGCTCCTCCGGAGCTAGTGGCTTTGTCCCCGCCTCGTCGCACACGAGGTAGAGGCCACTTCTTCTTCTCATCCAGACCTCCCGACATATCCGTAAAAGTCATCCTTCAGGCGGATGATTGGAGATCTTTTTGAGCGTGTCACACGCCTAAGTCCGCTTTTCTCATTTCTGCTCCATTCTCGCCTTTGTTGCCTCCTTTGAGCCCAAGGACGTTTGTCACGCCCTTCGATGAGTCTTGGGTCAATGCCATGCATGAGGAGCTAGAAAACTTTGAGAGAAACAAGGTCTGTCGCTTGTTGAGCCCCCACGAGGCCACAATATCATTGGAACCAAGTGGGTGTTCAAGAACAAGCAGAGTGAGGATGGGGTAATCATCCCAAACAAGGCTAGATTGGTAGCTCGGGGTTTTCCTGTGTTGAGGGTCTAGACTTCGAGGATACCTTTGCCCTCAGAGCTCGACTTGAAGCCATTAGAATCTCGCTTGCCTTTGCGGCTTCTAAGGGTTTCAAGCTTTACCAGATGGACGTGAAGAGTGCCTTCCTCAATGGCCTTATTGAGGAGGAAGTCTCGTCCGACGACCTCCGTGTTTCGAGAACCCCAAATACCCTAACCATGTCTTCAAGCTTTCCATGATGGATTCTTAGCAGGCTCCCGAGCTTGGTATGAGAGGCTTAAGTCCTACTTGATAAGTCATGGTTTTGAGATGGGTAAAGTTGACAAGACCTTGTTCATCCGCCAAGATGGCATCGACCTTCCGCTCGTCGGATCTATGTCGATGACATTATCTTTGGTGGCTCTTCCCATACTGTTTTCCCGGTTCTCGGATGTCATGAGCACCGAGTTTGAGATGAGTATGATGGGTGAGTTGACCTTCTTCCTTGGCTTCCAAATCAAGCGGACTCGGGGGTACATTTCTTCATCAAGGAAAGTACACTCGTGACCTCTGGCGCTTGACATGAGTGATGGGAAGCTTGTGTCGACTCCCATGGCTTCTACAAATTTATCTTGACCTGAGATGAGGATGGCGAGCCAGTTGATCAGAAGGAGTTCAGAAGTATGATCGGCTCCCTTCTTTACCTCACTGCCTCGAGACCAGACATACACTTCTCCGTGTGTCTGTGTGCTCGATTTCAGGCTTCTCCTCGCGTATCCCACCGCCAGGCGGTTAAGCGCATCTTCCGGTACCTTCGAGCGACCATTGACTATGGTATCTGGTACTCTTCCTCATCCTGTCTTTCCTTGAGAGCCTTTTCGGATGCAGACTTCGCTGGCTGTAGGATAGATAGGAAGAGCACTTCTGGCACCTGCCAATTTCTTGGCACTTCTCTTGTTTCCTGGTCTTCAAGGAAGCGATGCAGTGTTGCATGATCCACCGCAGAGGCCGAGTATGTTGTCGCAGGCCGATTGTCAGAGTCAAGTGCTCGATGGCTTCGACCTGCGGGACTTTGGGTTAGTTATCGATGTTGTTCCACTCTTTTGTGATAACACTTCATGCGATTAACATTGCCAAGAACCCAAAGCAAAGATTCGGACCAAGCACATCGATATTCGCTTCCACTTCCTTAGAGACCATGTAGAGAAGGGCGATATAGTGCTCCAGCCAGGAGAGTGACCACCAGTTGGTGACATTTTCACCAAGCCATTGGATTGTTCGAGGTTTTCACTCATGGGAGAGCTTGGGGTGGTTTGTCCTTATGGACTGTAGTGAGGGGAGCTTTGGGTTTCTTGCTTTACTATATTATTTATGCTCTTGCTCCTTACTATTGCATTGCATTTTGGGTGCATTTGGGATTAGTCCTCCTAGCATAGATTAGAGTGCTTCTTTTGTCTAGTTGTTTAGATTTACTGCTCTTATCTTGTGATTCTAGGATGTCGCTTATTAGTCGTCTCTTCTCACTAGGTTGAGCTTACTCACTTCTTATAGGTTCTAGCAAGGGTTGGGCCACCCTTGGGTAGACAGGAACGTGTTTGCTCCTTAGTGTGTTAGCAAGGCGCTTGATAGTCCTAGAGTCATATGGGGTAGATGAGAGTCATCGAGCCATAGTATTCTCTATATCTTATCTATGCTTTAAGGATTTTTGCTTTTATGTTTTCCTTGCCGACTTCTCGATTTATTGTTTTGGTTCAAGGGAGTTCTTTTGGGAGCTTCGAGCTTAATTTTGAGTTAACTCAACTTGAACTAAAAGTTGCATCTAATGTTGAGGGGAGCCGATCTTCGCTTTTCTAGCATTCTCGCATTGTCATATAACTACATTGAGCCTTGATTATTATCCTGCTATGATATGTTTACAATGCTTTACACCTTGTCATGACTTGTGCTTATTTGCTAGATTTATCATGACTTCATATGTGTAGCCTAGCTTTTGCCATGATAAGTTAATTAAAATTGCTCAACTTAAACTAAAACTTGTCATGTTAGCACTCGAGATTAGTCTTTCTTGAGATATCTTTTATGATTCATGCCATGTCAAATAGGTCGGGTAGAGTGATGAATCTATATTGAGCCTTAGATTGAGCCGTTTTAGTCTCTTGATGATGCATGAGTTAGTACAACTTGTTAAAAGGCAAAAGATCTCTTTTGTGCTAAAAAACCGATCTCACCAATTCTCTCCTATGAGACGGCTTGCCATTGCACTTGGCATGAACTTAGGGGGAGTTTTGGGTGACCTAGACTATCTTCTTAAGCTTCTCGCTTGGAGTAGTCGCATAAGGCTTGAGACCTAGCACATGATAAAACAAAAATCTGGTTGGAAACCACCATGAATTTCAAAAGAAAATATGTTTCATGTGTTCAATGTGCTTAAAGCCACAAAAAGTATCATGTACTTTAACCAATGTTTCAATCTTGAGCATAGCACTCTATTTGGTCTCAATTTAAGCTTCTTAGTTCCGCTTAGCTTATTGACATGGCCTGCATCATCCTTGGATATCTCTAGCTAGACTTTGCTCATTGATGACTTGACTTGCTCACATAATGTACCTCATTTTCAGATTGTCATCTATGTGTTCTAGCTAGCTTATACATATCTTGTCATGATCTAGATAGCCTTTTTATTAAGTTATGGCTTGGTGTATTACATTATGGTCATTCTCGATAATTCTCATGGCTCTAATGCTTAGAATAATCAAACTTCAGCCATTTCATCCATTGACATGTCATTTTCTCTCTTGAGCATTCTTGATGTGTTTATTGCCAAAAGGGGGAGAATAGAGAAGAAAAGTCTGTTGGGAACAGTTTAGAGCTTTGGAGAACAATTTGCTCTTTTAGTTGTTGCTCTAATGTTCCTTCATCGACATGGTCATTGTTTCACTCTTCTTCTTTGGACCATGTTGGGTTCTTCAAACTCAAACTCAACTTTGCTTTTTTTGAGTTTGTCAATATACTCATCAAGGGGAGATTGAGAGACCATGTGGAGGTCGTCCGTGTGAGTGATGAGTAATTGACAAAGGTTTTAGGTCGATCGAGTTTGGTTTGTGTGGTCGGACCTTGTCGCTCTGCTGGTTCACGCTGCTTTTCGTGAAGTCAATCGTATTGTCGGGATAATCGAACGACCGGCGTGTTATAGGCGATACGACCATGAGGCGGTTGTACCGATTGGTAAATGGCGGTTGAAGAATTCCAGAGAAGTTGTTTTTTCGAGTTCGGTCTTCATTGAAATCGGAACGACCGCAGTATTGAGCCAGACGACCGAGTGCGGTTGATCCGCCGGTAACATGGCGGTTATACCGATTGTATTGTGAGGTTCGCCATTTTGGTGATTTGAGTTTTGGGATAGGTCATATCCAAGTGTGTTCATGCATGTGTGTTGCATATTGCATGTTTGAGCTAACGTTAGGTCAAGTTGTGAAGAACTTGTTCCGGTTTCGTGTTCTTGTCCGTGTGGTCAGCAGGACGCCGAGTGGAGTCGTGGCGAGACACGGTGGACGGACTAGGCGCAGTGGCGCCGAGGTCGAACGGTCGATGTGTCAAGACGACGTGGACTCGAGGTGGTTGCGAGGCGTCTTGAGACAAGGAGCGCGAAGCTTCCTTTAAGGTGCGTAAGAGGCGAATCGGAAATTCGCAAGGCTGCACAAGCGGGGGAGGGCTCCGTTGGACATAGCGGGCGTAACGGGGCGGAGACCCGTTAGCCAGGCGCTATAAAAGGAGAGGAGGGGCTGCATGCCCTCCCGGAGCACTTGGGTGGAATTAGGGTTTTAGAGTCAAAAGAGGCTTTGTGAGGTTGTTTCTCTTTTGCTCTTTAGTTGTTGAGAGTGGAGGTGTAGGCGAGTAGTGCTCCCCGCTTGTCCCTTCTTGGTTTTGTGTTCATCTCCCTCAAGAATGGATGAGTGTTTGTTCTTGAGTTGTGAGAGTGAGGAGATGGATTGAGCTTACATGTAATCATCCCTCTGGTTCTAATGTCCATGCGTATGGGGATGTATCTATGTGTTTTTCGCTTTTGATTCAATGAATGAAATCAAGTTTGTCTCTCGAACTCTTGTTCTGCTTCTTCGTGACTCCCATTTGATGATTTCTTGATTTTGTGAGTCTCTTGTTGTTTCTTGTTGGGAAGCCTCAAAACGAGTTGTTCTATGATGGGTTAGTGTCACAAGATCATTTGATCGATTTCAAAGAGCAAACTTGGTTTAAATCTAAGATTTCAGTTTTGGGTTGTCTCTGTTCTTCGTTCTTCCTTTTGGTTGATTCCTGAGATTTTGTGGATGGATCTACTCAATCGTTTCTTGGAATAGGTTCCTAACATCCTTAGGAAGGTGTGTTCCAAATTTGGTCAAGTTTGGTCGCGTAGATCAAAAGTTACGTTGATTTTCGTTTTGAAACCCGAAGCGGATTTTGCTGTTCCAGACAATCGGATGAACTGGCTTAACATCTGCGGTTGTCTTGGATCATGCGGTACAACCGCCGCTTGTTCTAACGGTTGTAGCCGATCATGCAGTACAACCGCCATTTGCTCGTGGTTGTACCGATTGTCCCGATTTGTTCGGCTCTTCCTCGCTTTTTGTTTGTTTGAGCTTTGGGGGTGAGGAGTGGATTCAACATAAGACTTCCTCTGTGCTTAATCATTGATCTTCATAGCTCTCATAGCTATTGGAGTGATTTATAAGTTGAATCCATTCTTTGCGAAAAAGATTCGGTGCTCCTATTCACCCCCCCCCTCTAGTCGCCTTTCCGGTCCTTCAACTACCCTGGATCCACGTGCCCAGGTATGCTTGAGATCCTTGGCCAGATGCCTCTATCGCATCATGTGCTATTTTCGCCTCTGCCTCCACGACCACTTTCGTGGTCGTAGTCGCTTCGACAGCAACGACTTCTTCCACCACATGGACGGTGGACGACCCTTCGACCATCGCCACTGTCATTTCTCAGACTGCCAGATAAATATCAGTGGGTTTTTCGACAGAAACGTCCTTAGGGATTAGAGGAGTTGGGCTAAGATTACAAAAAGGAAAACACGTCAGATTGTAGAAAGCAAAAGGTAAATGTTGTTTTTACACTTTTGTCTTTTTACTTACCTTCGCTTCCTGGACTTGATCTTGAATCCAAAGGAAACATTCCCTAAAGAAGATTTCTTCGGCTTCTTCTCTTTGACCACGTCTAGTCAAAATTCGAGTTGAGGAATGAGGTCAACCATGACCACGTCTGGTCATGGGTCATGAACAAGAACTGCCGCTCCTTGGGCCTCCTAACTCTCCGGATGGCCGAGACCTGTCTTGACCATCCCAAGGGCAACACTTCCCTCGGCCATAGGCCCTACTGGTGCAACGGTTTTCTTTACAAAAGATATAAATCTCTTCTAGTTCTCCTATTCTAGTTGCTTGACAAAGCCACGAGAGGCAGAAACTACGAAAGTCTTGTTGTCATAGTAGAAGGGAACCTTGGTCTTGGGGGCTTTGGGTTTAAAGGCTTCGACCGCCTTTGTTTTCTCTGCAGCAGCCATATCTGCAGCGAATTTTGCAAAGGGCTTGGTCAAAGTAGCCGAACTGGAGCTTGCACCTCCCTTACCGGTGACCCTCGCAAGTCGATGCTTTTTGGCCAGAGGAGCCTTGACTTTCTCCGCCTCCGTGACAACGACCATCAATTCGACCTCTGCGTCGTCTTGACGGTCTTCCACGCCTACTTTCTGTAGAAGTCAGAAAAAGAAATATTACTAAGTGGTCGTAAGTCCTTCTATGACTAGCACATAGTCGCAAGTTTTTCTATGACAATCCTCTAGTCGTAAGTCCTTCTACAACCAGTACCTAGTCGTAAGTTTTTCTACAATAATCCTCTGGTCGTAAGTCCTTCTACGACCAGTACCTGGTCGTAAGTCCTTCTACGACCAGTACCTAGTCGTAAGTTTTTCTATGACAATCCTCTAGTCGTAAGCCCTCCTACGACCAATACCTAGTCGTAAGTTTTTCTATGACTATGAGATCCTAAAGATGAAATCAATCTTTGATTACCTTTAGGTGTTCCATCTTATCCTCTGTGGATAAGACCGGTTGTATTTGAGGAGCCACCACATTGGGTGGCGGGGATTTCTCACAAACGAGCTTGACTCGAGCATCAATTTCCGATTGTGGGAGATCTGCAAGAGTAAATAAACTTTCAATAGCTTAGTTCAAAATTAACAGAAAGAGACCTAAGTTGAAAATTTACTTACCCTTCTCGTAATCTCTGGTCGAGTCTTTTAGCCCTGAGTACCTCCACATAGGGTGTGCTTGTTTCTTCAATAGCTTGACTCAAGCTTTTCTTGTTCCTTCGGCGTCTTCTCCACGCGAAACGATGAGGCGACCTTCTGAAGAGAAGGTTGAGGTGGAGTCATCGAGGGTCCTGTTGGAGAGGCATGGTCATGTCAGGATCATGGCACTGCAGGGTCCAAGGCGATATCCTTCTTGGGCCACTAGATAAAAGTTTTCATGACATCCCCTAGTGTTCTGATGTCTTCATTCGGGCGAATCTCCAGCGAGACGGCCATGAAATTGTCATGTACCATTTCCACCGGGACCCTAGCGTAACCCTACACCAACTAGGCACCGTGCTGCATTGTCCCTTCATGGCATGTATATGCCATCCCCCGCCCAACCTCAATAGAAATGAACCCAACCAGCCTCACTTGGAGCTTACAGGGCGTCAGCTCCTACAAAATGATACACAATTAGCTAAGGCGTCCTTGATGTACATTACCTTGATGTCATCGATAGGTAATTAGATGTCGCCATGTTGAGAATTTTGTGTGGACGCGACGCTACTCCGATGTTGAGGAGGACTGGCTCCCAAAATAACGGGGGTGGTTTGTGACTGGTTGAGGAGTTGATTCATTTGATCCTGTAATCTTGTTATCTGTCCTTGAAATTTTGCAGCAAGCCTCGCATTAATCTCCTCTACCAACTGGTCCTCGCGCTCGCCCTTAGATCTCTTCCTACTCCTATACATGCAAGAGTCGTCTAGGAATCCCTCCCTCCAAGGTACGTAAACCCCAACGCCTCGTGTCCGACCGGGGTGCTCCTTGTTTCCCAGGGTCTTGGATAGTATATCCTTCTCCCTAACTACTTCAAATGAGCCTTGGGAAGATTCGGTAGTCAACGCTTGCTGCAAGATGCCATTATGTTATTTTTAGACACTATGAAGTTATAGACTTATTAACAACTAGGTAGTTCGACATATTTACCAGACATTGGGACACTTCCTTGTCTGCCGAGTTTGTGAAAGAGATGCCGCCCGAAGACGTGGCTGACGCCCTCGCTCTTAACCAACTTTGGGCGCGCTCGTATGTGATCCCAGCAAATGGCTGGGTTGCGTTCTCATTCTCTACCGTCCATTGCGTGGTTTTACCCGTCTATCCAACGGTGCCGAGTTTGTGGGTGTGAGTGTTTTATGCTTAGAGAGCCTTGTGCGCTGCACTTTGCTCCTGAAATTTGGTTGTTGTCTTCATCCGCCCAAAGGCATCCCATATATCCCGTGATAAGAATTGATACTTCGTGAAGGGCGTCCGACCTGTGTTCACGTACTTCGTGACAAGCGTGCTCTTGAAGGTCCTCCACGCGTGTTCCATCGCGAGCAATGCCTGCCGTTCTACGTGTGCCTGGTCTGCTTCTGGGATAGCGAACGAGCTTGAAATTTTAGTCCACAGCTGGCCTCTCTCTTCGTCCGTCAGAGACTTCCAGCTTGGTGTGGTAATGGGGACCCGTTCCCTTCCATGTATGCCGTAGATGGTCCGGAATCTCGCAGCTGCTTTCTTGGGACTCAGAGGAATCCCAACGGCACTGACCTCCGTGATGGTCATTCGGCCGGCAGGCAATTTCGATATTCCTTTGCCATCTCGCTTACGTACCACTTTCCTCGGAGATCCAGACACATTCGGCGATGTCGATGATGGCGACGAAGACGGTGCGGACGCCATCTCGCTTACTTGCTATCTATATAAGTTACATACACAATGAACTAAAATTTTAGAATTCAAAATGCTGAGAATTTAAATAAAATGGATTGCAAGTTGATACCCACTAGGTATTTTCGAAGATAATTCCCCTTGGAAACATATTTTATACAGAAATAGAAGTTACCCAACCAATTAACTATATAAACAAATAGTATCTATTACTAAAATAGTATCAAAGGATACATTCAAATTAATAGACAATACATTCACAACAAATGAAAGCATATATAGTATGTACTACTCAAGGAAGTCTCCAACATATCCAACACATATGTATCAAGTATGTAGTAAGGCTAAGAAGTTTTAGGACTGTCTAAAGAATATATCTTTTGTTCCCATCTCTAGCAAACTGAATTCACAGAAACTGGTAAACGAATATGCATGCTACAAGCCTACAACATTAGGCGTATCAAATGGTATCAAGCATATCACACGTTTCGGTCGAAGCATATACTACACAAATCATACCCTAGGGCTCCAAACATATTTTATACAAAAAAAATAGAAGTTACCAAACCAATGAACTAAAATTGCCTTGTAAATGATTAACTATATAAACAAATAGAAGTTGCCCATTGAACTTAAATATAGAATACGTAGTAAAGAAAATTGAAAACTGAAAAGGTACACATGTTAACATTTGCTAGGTAACATATACCACATGTATATGAAAGAAATCAGCATAAACCTCAAATAATTGAAGTTATGGTGTGCCCTCAGAAGGCGAGTTGGAAAAGAATTAATCCTTGGCATCTCAACCCTTTTGCCTATACTCTTCATTAATTTAATCATGATAATATAGTTCCAAATTTTGAGCTCTAAACAAAACTTTACTAAACTATCAAAAGATCAAAGGTAATAGTACACAGACTCTATTTCAGTCAAACAGGATATCACAAGTATCACAAACTGAAATCTACATTACCAACAGAACTTCACAATCTCCAATATATATAATGAAAGCAAAATCACAAGTCCAGCAGCAAAGCTGAATGGCTAGCAAAAGAATATTCAAATTGGATTGCTAGATATCAATATAACCTGAGCAGAACAACTAGTCATACCTAGAGCAACAGATTGACTTCAGATCAAGAGACAGTAGCAAGAACACAATAGAGCTCAAAATAAGAACTAATTATCAAGTTAATTTTAGTATATGGCAAACATCATCATAGAGTAGAAAAAAGCAAACCCACATATAATTCTTTGTAATATATCTCCTAGTAGAACACACATATATATAATCAAAGTGAACTGCAATTGAAACAAAGAGATACTTACAGAGCCGGCGATATTCAAAACCACCGAGCACCACAAGAATCAAATCCGAAAGCTTCTTCCTCCTTAGGTCAAGACAAAATCGACCTCAAGAACTCCAATTGAACCCACCAATATTCCTTCGAGTACCACACAGAGTATGGCTCAAGAAGGAATCCAACCAGATGAGCACAACCTAAGAAGATCAAGAGTTCACTAAGCGGCATGGAGAAGGAGGCCGAGTGGCGTGGCTCCGGCTTGGAGGACTTCGATGTGGAGGAGGAGGCTGAGAGGCGTGGTTAGGAGGACTTCGGCGTTGAGGAGGAGGCCGAGCGGTGTGGCTCCGGCGTGGAGGAGGAGGCTTCGAGCGACGGCAGCGCTCGGATGGGGAGGGTACTCGAACAGGCGAGAGGGCCTTTGGGTTGTCGAACGAGCAAGTGACGAGAATAAGGGCGCAAACGCTAGTGGTTCCCTACTAATAAAGGGATATCACAAACAGTTCTATTATAGAACCGTATGTGATAAGTAATCACATGTAATATCCAGATCATTCATTAGTGAGTACAATATTATTTAGAGAGGGAAATTAAAAGAAAATTCAAGATTTGTGGGAGCATTGGACCTTGGGCTTTCGGCCCAAGGCGTCCTAGCCAAGTAGGCCGGCCATTTAGTGGAGTCAAGAGGGGGTGTCCCTTCCCCCAAAACCCTAGCACCCTGCAACAGGACCGCCACCACACTATAGCATGTGGGTACTATAGCAGCACCCTTCCCTGCTGCTCTGCCAAGAGGAGGAGAAGAGGAGAAAGGAAGGAGAGGAAGGAAGAAGAAGAGGAAGAGGTAGAAGGAGGGGGATCTTCACGAGGACTTCAGCAAGGTCCAGCAGAGAATTCGTGGGTAAATTTGTGTTCCCCATTAGTTCTTGCAATTCTTTTATATGTGATTTGTGGTCGAAAGTCAGATTAGTACCCTGCTGTTGTAGATCAGTATTTCTACAGTTCTGATGATCCATAAGTTTGAATTAGTTCCAAGCGAAATCAAAGAATAGGGTCTCCTAGAGTTATGTGGGTAATTGCGATAGCTTTCTGGAAAGTCTTGGATCGCAATTTTTGGATGGATAGATATGTTACGATTTTTGTAATCCGAGTGCATGTTCAGTCCCTGGGATTCGGGCAACGAACATGGTTTGCATATTAAGGTTTGGAAACAGATGAATATGGACTTTTAGTATCCATGATTTAGATAGATAACTTAATAATGATTCTAGAGAGTCCAAGTTCATATTTTTTGCATAAGTAGAACGAAAGTTATGGAATTTTGAATTGTTCATTGCAGTTCTGTCCCTCTCTTGGGGACAGTCGGGAAAGCTTGCTCGGTTAGCAATTTTTGTTGCACAATGGACAAATTATAATAACTTTATTATGGACGCTAGTTCTCTGTAGATTCCACAATGACTTAGATCATTGTTTGGTTGTACCAATTAAACGATATGTAATTTCTAAGTCGATAGAACCGAAGATGACAGAATTATCTTCGGAGATACAAACAAGGGTTTAGATGGATTAATCTAAACTTTTGGTCACCTGAGAATTTGTGGGTGTGTGGGTGTAGATTCCAGAGAATTTGAGTTCATGATTTTTGGAGCTTTGAATCAAAAGTTATGGTTGTCCTATGGTGGCTGTCTGTTTTGGACAGATTGGGACTTGGCAACATAATGGTATTGTTTCAGGTCGCGAATAGGTGCAAATGAGTTCATTTAGTTTTATTGCTATGCTATGTGCAATTGAATGGTTTTCTTAGTATGCTTTACGGATGCCAGGTGGTTGTGAGAACCCAGGGATAGAGTCCTCTTTTCGTTGTCATCCGTCTCACAGTTGAGGCAAGTGCAAGTAGTGTAGAGTATTTGTGGTGTTATATTCATGATAATTACCATGGTTTAATCGTATGGAATTTTATCTATGATTTTGTTGCTGAATGTTATTCTCTCATGATGGATTGAGAATATTAAGATCATTTGCATCATGGCATTCATTTCTTTGAGTCTTAGACTACGTGGTAGCCAAGGACTGATTCTCTTGAGGACCCATGTAATGGATGGGTGTCGACGATCGAGTCACCGATCTTACGAAATGAAAAGATGAAAATGGCAGAGAGTTCTTGGAAGAGAATAGGACTGCTCTTTATTGCTATGAACTGGCTATTACAAGGGGTGCCTTCGACAAGGCTGTGGACTAATCCTAATTACACTGAGCGTAATGCTTGCTATGCTATTATAATCCAATCGTCTATTGATCTTCTGAAATGGATTCGATCTCCCCTCTGCCTCTTGCGTTCTTCTTTAAGTAGTTGACGAAGTAGCGACAGTTACTCCTGGAAGTGGCGCCT
This sequence comes from Phyllostachys edulis, assembly GCA_036346405.1. NCBI lineage: Eukaryota > Viridiplantae > Streptophyta > Magnoliopsida > Poales > Poaceae > Phyllostachys > Phyllostachys edulis. The sequence goes on from CM070556.1 coordinate 13,760,262, forward strand.
GTTGGGAAGTGACATGTCTGATCGGAGGGAGGCAGTGGTTGACAAAGTATCAACCATTCGACGGTTGTGCGCCTGTGAGACACACAACTGTAAGGTGGTTGTTGTTAGTGTCTTTAGATTATGAAACGTCACGTGGTATGGACCAAATATGACATGTGTTCCATTCATCACACGGTATGGAATATACCTGGAGTCAAATCCGGATGTCAGTTCATTGCTTCTACGAGCAGCCATCTGGTCAGGGAATGGGCACAGGCCCTCGTCCGACTAGGGTATCCTCGAAATAACCTCTAGAATCCTTACAACCACAGAGGTCGTGAGCCTTAGGGGTTACGACCATGAAAACATGTGGTCTTTTATTATGTGTTAAATTAATACACCGAGAGTTTAATCCTCGTCAACGGGCATGGGTCCCCACATTCGTGGAGTGTGGGCTTGAGGTCCTTGTGCCTGAGGGCACAAGCTTGAGTATGCATCGACGGATGCACTACTCCGCATTATCGGTAATTGCAAAGAAGGAAGCAAGTTGCATTCTTGGTATTTGCATTGCATGAAAGTGGTTCAATTGCTGATGGCAATATGAGGATTTTGTTATGTTCCATACATGTGTATGTTTTGATTACTTCACTGTTATACCTGTTGAGTCGTGGACTCACGCTTGTTGTTGATGTTTTCTTTAGGTACTTCTTGAGGAAGCGACATGTATGGGAAGGGTTAGATTTTGGTGCACTTCACGCATGATCAACCTTGGCAAATAAAAATAACCCGTTTACTTAAATTTAAGTGATCCTGCTATTAATTTTATTCTCAGATGGTGCTCATCCTTCGTGATGCTTGAGTTAATTGTAATTGGATTAGTCAAGTCTGTCTTGTGGACATTACTGTTATGCTTTAACATTTTAGATCTTGATTTATTTACTCTTACATGCTAGAATATTTCTAGTGACTTGCCTAGTCTTTCATTCAAAGAGAATCTTGAAGAATCCTGAAATATTCTTATAGTTCTACAAATTGATGATTAGAACAAGGTTTATGTCTAGAATCTTGTTATTCAAAATAGTTTTGATTAATGCTAGCTTGTTAGAAGTTAAAAGCTTGTTGAATTATAATGGTGAATAGAAATAATGATGTTTGTTAGGTTAGTATAGTAGCATCCTAGGCTCAATGTTGAGCTAGGGTGTTACAGTTGGTATCAGAGCGGGCATTAGATACGTGGTAATTGAATCATTAAATTAACACACTGTGCATAGTAAGATGGGAATGGATCAAGCATTGCATTTACGTTTTCGTTATGTTGCATTGAGCATTGCTGTTATGAATTGATTATGAATGCTTATGATTTGATTAATATGATGGTTATGTGTGATGATAGTTGCTGTTGAGAGGTTGAGGTCGTGGCCCTGGGCTTTGCCAGGTTACACCACCATTCGTGGTATGAGATTAGTGAAGTGGTTACCCCGAGTACTATAGTTACAGGTGTTGAGGGTGAATTTCTTTAGAAAAGTTGTTCTCTTCTTGAGCTTGATTTAGGCCAATTCTGGGTATAGTTGCGGATGATGAATTTTCTTGGGATATTGGTTACAAGGCAGTTGTTGGGATTTCACTTGGTCTCCATTTGTATTATGGAGTAATTATTGGCTCTTCCGACTATTGAGTTGCTTTGCTACTTATGAACATTCTTCATTAGCGAGATTGATATTTTCATAGTTGTTCATTTTTCTTATTGGAAAACATGACACGTTTATTCCTTTGATATTTTGGACAAAGAAAGTTTTTTGTTGCAAGTTCGTTAAAATGTGAGGGCTTTGACTTTATATATTTCTTTTGGATTATTTTGAATAATGAAGTTTAATGCCTCTCTTTTCTGAAAGGAGGTGTAAAAACCTTTTAGTGATGTCTTGTCATACTTGACTAAGAGGTTTTAATTAAATGATAATGTACGAGATGTCAAGTTGGGTCAGTAGCGTGATGCATAATTAATCTTAATGAATGTCCTTGGTAGCGTGGGTGGATAACTTATGGCTACCTTGTAGCGATTGCAAGATGAGTTGAGACTAAGAGTGTATCTATTTCTAATTGGAACCGATAGAGTTATTAAGAGATGTAGAATATTGATGAACTAGTTTGATCACTATGGGTGATAAATTTGGTAAGCTTCTTGGGTAAATTGGATTTGCGGGTCTAAACAGATTAATCTAACCCTTTGGGTTGGTTAAGTCCAGAAGGTGTTAGATTATTATCTTAGTGGACATTAATCTTGGAGTTATCTTTTATAGAAATGTAATGATCATATGTAACTGCTAGGTGCAATTATTATGTATCGAAGTATGGTGTTGAGCATCACTAAGAGATGAACTGATAGGATGTAATTGGTGATCTATGTTTACATGATGGTGGAGTGGTAGGATAATAGTATGTCTTTGATGAGATGGTTAATCATTAAAATTGTTTAGTTTGTTAAACTTGTTGGATTACTTGATCTCAATGGAGTTATTTAACTGTGTAGCAAGGGAGAGATAAGGATGTATTTGACTGTTGTCTTAGTGGATAATAATATGGAAATTTTCTTTAATTGGCTGCTTGATGATCTTATATTTGCTAGTGAATGCAAATAGAAAAAGGACCATAAATTCTTCTATGACTGAATAATCGTCAAATGTCTATGATAACTGCTAGATTGGAATTGGTGTGCACTAAATTGATGGTGAGCATTGCTAATAGGTGAATGGTTTGAATTTAAGGGTGATCTATATGTGTGCTTTGCGAGGATGACCTAGGGCAGCATGCCCTTGTTAAAAGATGGTTTACTACAATAGTGTGGTTTGTGCATTAGATATTCTCTTGACCAAGTTGAGTATTGCAACCATATAGAAAAAAATATATGAAATAAGTTATTGTGTTTCTTTGAAAAGGTTGATGATGGAATAGTAATGTAACACCCCAGCCCAACATGAGCCTGGAATGCTACTAAATAAATATGATAACAATTAAAACATAAGACATAATTCTAAATTTCGGCAGAACCTCCTTTATATAGTTAACTATACTGGAGGTTCCAAGAGACACATATATCATAATCAAAATTCCAACATCCAAAATTAATCAAAGCATTCAAAATACGCTAATCAACTAAAGCATAATCAAGGATATCCAGAATAGGCAACACCTCATTATTACAAAAAAAATTCAACTATGTAGAGATACTCTTCCAATTCATAATAACATACTCTGATCAACTTCTCTACCAAAACAATAGCCAAATATCGCTAAACAGAGCTAGTCAGACTTGCATAAACAATTTAATATAGCTAGATTGATGTTGCCAAGTCACAAAATTTCTGTTATGTGTTGACCATAAGCAACATTTTAGCTTGGTTATCATTTAATTGCCCGGGGGGAGGGCAGCAAGACAAAACAAGAGATATAATCGCCTCATCAGGCATCACAAACTTGTTGATTAATGTTTAGTAGAGAAGCTCAAGTGTGGGCATGGTTCGGAAATCAGCAGCATCGGGCTGTCATGGTCAAATATCCAGACGAGCAGACTGCGGCGCATGATGCACAAAGAAAGATCGCTGGCAAGATCAGAGCATCACGAATATTAGGCAAGGCTTGTTATTTAGGAATCTATCTATTAGGTTTTTGGTATTACCACTTAGTTAGACAAGTTATTATTATATTGAATTGTTAGAGATAAATTTCCTTATAGATTATTTCTTAGGGGTCAAGTTGGGTCGTCGCTATAAAAGAAGAAACATGTATGTATTATTAATCAAGCAAGAAAGATGAATTAATCTAGTCTCCCTTCCAAGATTCTATCATCCCAGTCTATTGACTAATCACTCATCCCACAAAGCCGTCGTCGCCCAGCCGTCCTCCTGGCGGTGTTCACCCTATTATGAACTAAGGTTTGTGACATTTGGTATCAGAGCCACTCACCATGGTTTCCGGTGCCGCACTATCTTTCTTGGAGAAGTTGAAGGCTACAGTGAAGAGCAAAAGGTCTTACTCGACAATATGACTGTTGTCAATTGGAGCTTTGTTGATCCTTGTCCACATAACGCGACGTCGTCATCATACCCTCTCATCAACATGGGCCACCAAAGATTTCAACCGTGGCCACCACCGCAGCACGAGGACGAGTTGCCTCATTGCGAGGGGTGTAATATCATGGTCAAATATCCAGGCGAGCACTGTAGCGCGCGCACGGTAGCATCGCGCGTTACTGTAGCGCCGCGGTGCTGTAGCATCACGGATATTAGGCAGGGTTTGTTATTTAGAAATCTATCTATTAGGTTTTTTGTATTACCAATTAGTTAGACAAGTTATTATTAGATTGGATTGTTAGAGATAAGTTTCCTTATAGATTATTTCTTAGGGGTCAAGTCGGGTCGTCCCTATAAAAAGGGAAATATGTATGCATTATCAATCAAGCAAAAAAGATGAATTAATCTAGTCTCCCTTCTAGAGTTCTATCATCCCAGTCTATGGTCTAATCACTCATCCCACAAAACCGACGCCGTCCGACCTTCTTCTCAGCGGTGTTTACCAGGCTGCAGCGTTAACTAGTGCTAACTGACGGATTACCAATAGCTACTGGGAATTCTAGATGAGATTTTTGTTTTTAACCATCCAGTTTAGGGGCTAGGAAATCCGATAAGTTAGTGCCTTTAGGCCAAAACTGCGTGGATGGTATATGTCAAATCTGGGTCATCTTCGTGTTATTTTACAATTATTCTTTTAAAACATGGAATGAGCCACTAACTACAAATAGCCGAGTCTGCCTGAATTTGCTCTAGCACGAAATCAGGGTTTAGTAATAGTGGGGATTTGAACTTCCCAAACAGTCTGGAGAACCCTGACTCCCTGAGCGTACGACAGTAACTGCCTCAGCTTCTAATATTCGAGAATTAGCAGCAATTTCATAGCCAAAGAAAACACTAACTTTGTTGTCTTCAGTGGAATATACAAGTACACCACTAGGAGGATCTCGATGTGCTAGCAATAGTTCATGAGCACCCCCTAAATCATGCATTCATACATCACTTACAAACACTGAAGCTATTTCCTGATCTAAATCAAACTAAAACTGAAGTATGGGACCAATTACCGTCAGTAAATTGGAATCCCAATTCACAAAACGGATTACAACGACTTGCAAAGATCACTGCCACTGGTGCTTCTACCGTTTTCGAAGATCTAACTGGAGTGATCTAATTGAACAAAATGCATGTCCAAAGCGCGATCAAGAAACCTGCACAAACACTTAAAGCTGCAGTGAATGATCCAGGCTTACAGCGGGGCGGGAGGGCAGACTTGGGGAGGGCGATGGAGGGGTCGCGGAAGGTCTCGAGGTAGAAGCCGCCGTCGGGTTGGCGCTGCAGATCCAGCTGGGAGACGATTGCCGCCGCCGTCTTCTTCTCCCTGCTCGAGAGCGCCATGGCTCTGCTTTGCCTCCTGCTCTTGCCTTCCTCCTGCAGCGGGTGGAAACGAGCCGAGCCGAGCCGGCTCGAGCCGAGCTCATTGCGGCTCGGATGAACAGTAGGCTTGACTCGGCTCGTTTTGGAAACGAGCAAAAAAAACCTGCTCGGCTCGGCTCGGCTCGGGTGTGGGCTTGAACGAGCTCGTGAGCGCTCGCGAGCTTAAGGCACAGCGTGAACCCCCGCACCTCCTCCCCCATTCCAGGCTTCCAGCACAGAGAAGCACCATTCACAACTCACAGATCTCCATCATTCATTCACAGATCTCATCCACTCAAGCATTATCGCAAGAACAAACAACTAACAAGCAAATCGCTAGAAGCCTAGAACAAACATTAACAAACATTGAATCATTCATCGCAACGCAAGAACATTCAAGCAAATCGCATTCAAGCTCCTTGAATCTTGATCTCCTGACTCCTCCATCTTGATCCTCCCGGTCTTTGGCGCCAAGGCCTGACAATGGTAGTAGGGAAGGGGCGGTGGCAGGGCTGTGGTGGACTGGAGGCGGCGAGGTGGGAGGAGGAGGTGAGGGGGAGGCCGTGAGGTGGACTGGAGGCGGCGAGGGGAGGCCGTGAGGAGGCGGCGAGGTGGACTGGAGTCTGGAGGCGGGGAGGCGGCGAGGTGGATGAGTCTGGAGGCGGGGCGGAGAGGCGAGGCTGGCGGGCGGCGGGGGGGGCGGAGGGAGGAGGAGGGGCGGGCGGGCGAGGAGGATGAGGGGGAGGCGGCAAGGGGCCAGGAGGGGCGAGGGGAGGCGGCGAGGTGGGAGGCGGGAGGCGAGGCCTGAGGCGGGGCGGAGAGGCGGGCGAGGGAGGCGGCGGGGAGATTGGCGGGAGGATAAGCCAGAGATTGTGGTGGCCTGGTGGGTGGGGGGGATAAGGGCGAAGGGTAGGGATAATGCAGTAAAGGCACGGCTCGAATGGGCTCGCGAGCGGCTTGCGAGCCGGCTCGGCTCGGCTCGGCTCGAACATTGATCGAGCCCGAGCCAGCTCGAGCCTGATTCGAGCCGAGCCGGCTCATAAGCCTCGAGCTATTTTTCCAGCCCTACTGTGCTCCTGGCTTCTGATCCAGGTGTTACATTCTCCGTTAAATTCATCTCGACCGTTGATCTGCGACGGAGCTCTACCAACCAACGGTCCAGATTTCTCCACGCCGGGCATAAGGGATCTGGCTCGGTCGGGCTCTCGAGCCACACACGCACAACGGCCCAAGTCCAGCAGGTCCAGCAGTCAGCACCCAACCGGACCAATCCACCGTGCCATCTTGCTCGCCTCACCACCGGCGACCATGTCCCTGGCGGCCATCTTCGTCTTCCTCCTCGTCTCCGCGCTGCAGATGCTCGATCGCGTCCTCGATCTCGCCAGAAAGGTCAGCGCCAAGAAACTTCTCTTCTTTTTAATTTTACTTCGATGGATTTTGCACCGATTTTTTTTGGAAGAAAAAATTTGATCTTTGGGTACACTGCGGAGTTTGCCAATCTTTCAGTAATACAATGATGCCGGCTTCGTAATTAGTGGATCTGCTACATGCTATAGTTCCGGTTGTTTTCTGTTCTGTCCGAGTAATGTTGTCCTGACCGGTTTATGTTCCAGAGGGGATCACTTACTGATGAGCAGCTCAAACTACGGCTGGAAATCACGCAAATTCTCAAGGAGGCTAGTGCCCTGTCGACGTAGGCAATTTGTTTAGCCTCCCTCCTGTGATCTGGCGATGTTGATGGGATTGTTCTTTAAACTTTTCTTTTTCGTCTCCCCTGTCTCTGATTATTTCCCTGATTGTGTTGCAGGCCCGCGACGTTTGCGCAAGCCGCAAAGCTCAAGCGGCTTGCTGCTGCTAAAGAGAAGCAGCTAGCAAAAAGTATGATCTGAACCCTTGGATATGTTTCATAAAGGAGTTGAATTCTTGGTGTTTTTGTTTGTGCAAGTTCGCCTTGCTGTAGCATCATGGAATGAGATCTTTTTCTCCCGTATTACCTGATTCCCAAAGCCCTTATCATTGTTGATTTCAAAGAAAAACTTTCATTGGTGGAGACAAAAAAAAATGGCACAACAGTGCAATTACAATTTACAACTGTGAAAAATTCTTTTCTTTTGTCCATTTTACAGTACAAGAACTGGATATTAAGGGGAAGCAGTCTCTATATGACCAATATGGAAGAGTTCTGTTGATTACCAAGGTGATTCATGATTCATGTAGCTTTTGTTCTCTATTATTTGATATGTATAGTTTCACGAGTCTCATCAAATTCATCTGGTAGGTTCTAATTTATGGTGTGCTCATTCTGTGGTTTTGGAGTGATCATGTAACTACTGTTCCCCAGCATCTTCTACAACCCTTCGGTATGTTGATGTCACTTATCAGTTATCAGCTTGTTCCAAAGCCTTGTTAGTTGCCTGATGTTTCCTCACTGCACTACATTAGTCGGTTAGTCTATCTATATATGTATAAACATCTGGTGAGATTAAAGATGCCTCAATAATTCTTTAGTAAGAGTAAAGTAAAATTTCTAGAAATTCTCTCATTAATCAAGGGAAATAGAGAAGGATCTACACCATTAATTTAGTGGGACCTGATTATAATGTGGCATATTAATCAAATATTTACTAGAGTTGTTACAGTTGTATAATAGATTCAACTTATAGGTGTTTAAAGTCATACACGGGATACAAATCTACATTCAAATATAAAGATATGCCTAAAGATATGTATGTAACATCTAGTAGTGCGAATTGCATGGGTCTAAAGCTAGTAAGGGGAAATGTGACCTTTACTTTAGTTTAATGATGGCATTCGCTGGATAAGTTTTCTTCTATCTAAGAAATAAGTTTGCCTTTAGAGGAAGAATGCTCTGGATTCATCAACTCCAACTCCAGGAGGACCAAACACCCCAAAAGTAGGGATTCAATTCCAATTCACAAACTCCATGCCCAATACCTGGGATCCAGACGGGGCCTTAGGGCATTAAGCGAATTGCCAATGCAGATATCAATTTTCAGATCAGGGCTGTGAACAGTTGGTATAAGGCAATGCTAGTGTAATTTGTCCTGGTTCTAAATATAATTGGTATACTTGATTTTTGGATCAATGAGAGTTGACATCCTCAGTACTTGTATGTTCGTTCTTGCTTTACCATTTGGGTCTATCGGAACCAAATTTTATTTCTTTGTTCCTTTTTATTTCACCATTTGTCATACTGTATAATCAACGATCATCAACAGCTTAATGATTTGAAATGATTCACAGGAAGGATGTTTTCCTGGAGAGGTGTTGATGCTACTACAGGCCGTGTCGTAGTAAGTATAACCAAACTTGTAACTTAAGGGCCTCGGTGTCGCGTACTTGGAATGATAATTCAATCCTGGGGTCACCCCTATTAGAAAATAAACGGATAGGATTGCGAAAATAAGGCATGGTAATGTCTTATTTCTAAGTTCTAACCCTCTTGGTTTGGTTGACACAAACATCCTAGTAAATTTAGTTGGGGAACAGTTTTTCCTAATTTCATATAAACAAGCATGGAATGTTTTTTTCAAGGAAATGAAGTCGCTACTTTTCGTAATCCCTCATTGCGCTGGTGCAGGTTGGAATTCTCCCGTGGCTATTTTTTACCTCTCGTGTCAGCAAGTTGCTGTGCCAAAAACTTGCCCCCATATTTCTACATCCGTAGCTCCTTCTGATGAGTCAGTTCTCTCACGGTTTTTTTTTTCGCAATTATGTATAACCTCTCTCTACCTCTATGGGCTTTTGAAGTAGCAATATTTGTTCGTACGTTGTCAACTCCTGTAAAATATTGTTGTGCTTATGCCCAAGTGTCTTGAGCCTTTTGTTGTAATTGTAGCGAAAAAGGATATGGTATTTTTTTTGTTTAACATTTATTTCAGGTTTAAATAAATTATTATATTGTAATGGGATGCGGATTTTCCACCCTTTTGGTAATCGCCGCTCTCATTATATTGGTTGGGGCATGAGAAATGCTGTTCAATTCTTAAAACCAGCGGCAAGCAACCCGCCATGACATACAATGAATTAAGGTTCCGGATGCACATAAGAGATTAAAAACATAATAACCGAAAAAAGAAAGGAAAATGATTAGGAATATAGGGAAACCAACTGACATGCGCATTATTATTGTGCTGATACGCAGGAACACACCAATACAAGGGAAACACGATACCAGGCTAGGACACGATCCAGAATTTTTGGCCGATACGGTAAGTTTGCGAGCCGTATTTGCACTTTTGATAGTATGACGCCGGTATTTGCAGAATGGCCACACCGACGACGGTCACCGTCGCCAATATGGCGCATAACAACAACTCATTGCGGCTGCGAAGCGGTCAAGACGCTCGCTAGGGCAAGCCGCACGCGATCACAGCTACCATGAGGCGGCCAAGCAGGCAGCCAAGCGCCAAAACCAAATCGCCGCCACGCCCCGCCGCGGCCCGCCACGTCCCAAGCACCGGGCCATGGTGGTTCTTGCCAACCGTGGTATGCATAGCCACCTCGCGTCAGCCACTATAGCTTGCGATTAGTTAGTTCATTAGCGTTAGTTAATTAGATAAATAGGTTACAAATTAGAAAAATAGTTATTGTATGTAGTTTGAATTTGAAGGAAATTTATAATATAGCAAATGAGTTCAAAAAATTATGAAATTTTTTGTGGAGCCTCTCAACACTGTATACTTGCTCGTGTGAATTTTTTATAATTTTATTTGTTCAGAATTGATATCGTTATTTCGTATAAGTGCTATGTTCGTATGAATCAATAAATATAGAAAACGAGCTCAAAAAATTATGAATTTTATTTTGTTGAACTCCTCACGCAGTGGACTTAATTATGTAATGTTTCAGTAATTTTATATGTGTTCTAGTATTGTCTCGAAAATTTAGGATTTAGGTCGCAAAAATTTCGATTTTAGGTTTCATGATTTCATGTGAAGAATGTATAAAAAAAACTACATTTAGTTTAGTGTCCGCTGACGCATGGCCATCATGCGCCAGCCAAAACAGTGGGGTTGCTGACCATCTTTCCCACCGTCCCTCCTTCCTCCTCCGCACATCTGTCGCCTCGTTCAGAAATTCCGGCACCAATGCTTACGGAATTCCCGGCGCCAACACCGCGACTCCTTCTCCGCTCAGCTATAAATACCGAACTCTGGCACTCGCTCTTCGCTCATCTCAATTGTGTTTCGATTCTCGTTCTCGCGCTCGTCACTGAGAACCCAGAGAACGTAACATAACTAATTTTATTGGGAGGTTAACTATTTTGTTGCTTCTCGTCGCTCGGCGCTCGGCCTTCCCCCGAAGGGCTGATTGATTACTTCCTCCGAAGGGTAGGTAATTTATGTTATGCTTTTGCCTATTTACCGTAGTCGTAATTAGTCAGTCTTAGTCAGCTAGTCGTAATTAGATAGTTTAGGGGTAATTAATTAGTGGTAATTAGTTAGTTCACTAGTAATGAATTAGTTTAGTGGTAATTAATTAGTTGTAATTAGTAATGTAATGTTTTTCCACCTTGTTTGTTATGTACAGCGCCAAATTCTACGATACCCAGCTATGAACTCTTCGGCCAACTTGTACACGAGGATGTTGCAGAAACGCCAACTTCTACACTCACCGCCACCATAGGCAGCCCCGAGACAAGGGGCACTTGCTATGGCACCGCGAAGACTACTAGCATACATCGTTAAATAGGACACTCTTTGTCGTGGATGATCTGTATTATACGACATGCTAGATAAGGTTGTGCATGACCAACCGAGGGAAATACGTGGTGTGCAGATCATATGACGATGTACCGTAGCCTTCAAAACGCACACGAGTCGGAGGTTACGGTACATCGTTATATGATCTGCATGTATTTCCCTCGGTTGGTTCATGCACAACGTTATGTAGCGTATCGTACAATACAGTATTAAAAAACATCATCCACACTAAACCGATAAATAAACCCAGTGCACACTTATGTAGCCTGTCATTGATCAGTGTTACATTCTCTCTGTGTTGGAAAAGAGAAATACTTGTATGCTCTCAAAGGACTATGTCATACAAGAGCTAAACTTGAAATGTAGTTCACTGTTAGGACATGGGAAGTCCTAAACTTGAAATGAATGTGTGCTTGTGAGCATTTGTTTCCGTACGCATTATTTTGAGTTCTATATTTATTTTTGGTTGCACTAGTGGTTTATTTGGAAATTCGCTTTTAATCATCTATGAAGTACACTTCTATATGACCTGTGTATGTGATGCGGGAGCTTTGTTGATTTTATCCACTTGACAATCCACTAAATTGTGTTGATAAGACAAACAATGAAGTTCACAGGCATTTCCTAAAACAATGGAACTTTCAATTAGACAAGCAAAGAATGATGTTATTGTCCATATGTTCCTAGAAGGATGGAAAATGCTGATATGACAATGGGCCTTATGCCATTTCCTTTCTGCAGAGGGTGCAGGGTTCACCAATAATTAGAAAAGCAACACAGTAAGAAGCGTGATAAGGTGAAAGCACACAACGGGCGATTAGAAAAGCAAAGAATATATATCTCTATACACACACGGTCTATTTTATTTTGAAGGCTCTCCTCACGCAGTTGACTTAATTGTGTAATGTTGTGGCAATTTCATATGTGTTCTGGTATTATCTCGAAAATTTAGGATTTACGTTACGAAAATTTCGATTTTAGGTATCGGAAATTAGGTTTCATGATTTCGTGTGACTTGGAATGTATAAAAAAAATAGCAATACAACTCTATTGGAGATGTCGATATACAATAGTAATGCGTACAAATATAGTAAATCAAAATCACACAACATACGATACTATATGGCTCACTCCTCTGAGTCACTACTCTCTGCCTGCGGCGGCTGCGTCCGCGTGCGCGGCCTTGTTTTGCGCCGAGCATGACCCGTGGAGTACGTCCACCGGTCCGGAGAATGTGTGTCGGTTCGGAGGGGGTATGGAGACCCTTGAGGCGGAGGTGGACCAATAGACTAACTCTGGAGCATAGTCTGGTAGGCGAACATGTCGTGCTGCTGAGCCATGCCGACCTTGGGGACAGCTCTGAGGAATTCATCCACGACGAAGGCAAGAAAACCACTCTGGGGGGTCCGATTCCTGCAACTCCGGTTGTGCGGATGAGCTCGGGCCTTGCACGTACGAGGTTCCGGCGTAACCTGAGGAGCTCTGGCCTGGAATGAACTGTGGGGTACCGAACCCGGAGGACATCTGCCCTTGAACGTGTGGTGGGGCAATAACCCGAGGAGCTCGCCTGCATCGCTAGAAACCTTGGCTGCCATTGTCCATGCCTCGGCGTTGTCTTGCTCCCTAGCAGAGCCGGAGGCTCAGATCGTCGCGGTCACGACGTGAATCGGTCATCACCCCCACGGCCGTCACCCCCTCGGCCGTCACCCCCACGAACAGCGAAAGGTCGCAAGACGGAACGATGTTAGTACAAATAAACACTATGGACGTAAACTAAGAACCTCGTACCTCCCGGATGTGCAGTGTAGATAACCGAGGGGGAGCGCCAGTCTGTGTACCGGGTCCGGATGACATAAGTGATTGATCCCGACGGACCTGCGGCGAGAGAACGTCATGATGTTAGCGGAACGTAAGGTATAACTAAAAAATCTGAATGTAAATTTGTACATAGCGACTTACCTCCGCAGCGACCTGGCCCACGGATGACCGACGGGGAACGCTACGATGCCTGCCGGACTCGCTAGGTCGTGGTGACCTAACGGGTGAGCACGCCCTCCCCCCCCCCAACTTCGTGCCTGATGCGCAGGACGTCGTCCCTCGAACGACCACAGCTCAAATTCTTTATTATCTTCTTTATCTCCCCTGAGATGTGCTTCAAAACTTTTTTATATACCGTCGGGGTTCTATCTGGGCTGAGTTGGGCCTCGTCCGCTACGCTCTGGATGCGCAGCGCCCGCTCGAACTGTAGTGACATACGTAACAGGTTCATTAACAAAAAGTACGAATGTCGTCAACGAAACTGCGAACCAGAGGTTGTAAGTGTCGTACAGTGTCATCATGTCGCGAAGCGCTGTGACGATCGTACGTGTAGCGGAGGCTCTCTTGGTGCGTCAGAAATGTCACCTCCTCCGCGCGCTCCGGAGGAGGAATGGTGAGTCTTGCGCGCGTTCGTGGCACGTACCACTCCATGTACGCACCGTATGACTCAGAGTCATACGGGCGTGGCTCAATCCGCACATCCAGAGCGGCTGTGCTCATCCATGTCGCAATCCATCGCCGCCGTGCATTCGCCATCTGAATATGCCCACCCGACCTCGATTGCCTGCATTTTCGAAAAGATTAATGTTACAAAAGAAGACGTAAGGACTGCAAAAAATACTTGGATGAAGTTTGACTCACAGGTGTACGGCGTGCTCCAGGGGCCTGACGTCCGAGGGGGAACGAGCTGGTACCGACCAAACTGTCGTATTATGCGCTGCGGCGTGTAAGGCTCCACCATATGTGAGAACACCAGGTGGCAGGTCGTCGTCCACAGTTGTAGATCGATGACGCATTGCGCAGACAGCCCGTGCGGCGCAACCGTGAGCAGAAAATTAGCATGCCATGGACACCAGATGATGTCGCTCTCGTGCAACGACTCGAACTCGTTGTGGTACAACGAGTAGCACCTTGCCGGTCTTCCGCTGGCCTAGCGCAGATAGGCAGCAGTCCACTGTAAGCCCATGGTGGGAGCGTCTATGGGGTCATGTGGGAGAGGGTACGGGTGCGCCGCTGTCTCGATGGTCGGCCACCCAACAGGGAAGTGCTCTAAACTCCACAGCTGCAGGAGCACGAAAGAGCATTTACCAAGTTGGTACCAATACTGCAGCACTGCAAGCGCCACACAACCCCCATGTGGTGCAAGGACGGTGATCCCGGTAGATCAAGCATCGGCTCGACCCGCGTCAACCAAAGACTCGGCGACGAGGATGAAACTGGGGTTTACAAAATCACCCTTTGTGGTTGGAAACATGACCCAACCAAAGAGCTGGAAAAGGTAAGCAACAAGGTGTGTCCTAACGACCTCGTCAAGTGCACCCTGCAGGCATTTGCTGAACTGCCTCAGCCAAGCCCGGGGGACGCCACGTGCACCCTCCGGGAGAGGTTGGCCAAACCGCTGCTCCAGCCTGGCCTTCCAGTCCACACTCGGAGGGCCAGGAACAAGCGGCACACCCCGGACCGAGAGACCTGTCAAGAACGAGACGTCCTGCAGGGTGATCGTCATCTCACCCCACCGAAAGTGGAAGGTGTGCGTCTCGAGCCTCCACCTGTCGACAAGTGCGGACAGCAAGCTACCGTCTAGGGTGAACTGGCGTCCGACGGAGACCATCCTCGCAAAGGGCAACAAGCTCGTGTCCCGGAGGATCGGGACTTAGCGATCGTCCAGCGCCTAGCAGTCCCTCCCCGCCCGAAGCGCCAGGGTCGCAGGGCCATCCGTGTCAGCGGTGAGCCACAGTTTGCATCGGTGGTCCTTATCGTAGAATTCTTCTAGTAGCTCCGGTAGAGACATGCCTTGCAACACATAGAATAGAGGGAACATTAGTGAGATAGTGGCTAATGAACATAAAAGATTGTAAATTAATTGCAGAGTAGTTTTCCATATTTTAGCTGAAGTGGAACTTAGCATATGACAATCAATTTATAGAACGTAGATAGACCTTCTGAGTTTCAAAATGAGAGATCAGACAACTCGTAGAATAGCTTGAACCTTTTTTGGGAATCATTTGCAATTTGCAGCTGCTAATTGCAATATCAAAAGCATGACACTAAGCTAGGTTGGATCAACAGAATCTCGTAAAAACACACGCACATGTTTTCGTTGGATATGTAGACATTTTAGCTGTAGATATGATATTATACCTTTTAGAAACTTAATTCTATGAGGCTAGCAAGTACTCTGGTTATTGTATACAATGTTTCCTAAAAGTCAAAAAGAATTGTACATTCTAACAGAGAAAGTACATCTCATTATATTTCCCAAATGAATATCTAATTCAGTGACAAAAATGACTTTGAAGCTCTAATAATTATATAAAATTCCTAAATTGGTGTCTCCAATGGAAAATATGGAATAAACGTAATGATATATAAGATATTGTACCTAATTGGACTTCGAGCGCGGAATAAAATGAATGAGCAGAAGATCGAGCGAGCGAGCGCGAAATAAAATGAATGAGTGAGTGAGCGAGAAATGAAATGAATGAGCGGAAGAGTGAGCGAGCGAGCGCGCGCGAAATGAAATGAATGAGCGGAAGAGCGAGCGAGCGCGAAATGAAACGGTGGAAGGAATTTATAGCCACAAGCAAATCCTTATCCCACGCTAATTAAGCCATATCGGCGGACATGGATTCGATTGATGAGACAGATAACGACTGATCTGATGGATGCTTTCGGTGGATAAAATATGGCAAATGGAGGGAGGGCCTGTTTCATATCCTCCCATAATCAACACATGGCAAATAGAGGCCAAAATAGAGGGAGGGTCTGGTTCAAACTCTTCCCACAATCAACACATGGCACGGACGTTTATTAATTCGTACGAACAGAAAACTTATACGAAATAGCGATAAAAAATCTGAACGAATAAAATTATGAAAATTTTACGCAAACAAGTACATATTGTCGGGAGGCTCCACAAAAAATTTCATAACTTTTTGAACTCAATTACTATATTTTAAAATTCCTTCAAATTTCAAAATCTAACTAACTAACCTAACTAACTAACTAACGAACGGATTAACTAACCTAACCGCGGGCTTATTTGGCTGGCGCACGGCCACCATGCGCCCGCGGCTGGCGCATGGCCGAGCCCGGTGTTTTGTCGGTGAGTGCGGCCGGGCCGGGCGGTACGCTGCAGCGGGCAAGAAGGACGCCGGCGCCGTCTTGGCGCCATTGCTCGGCGCATGGCCACCGTGCACCCAGATGGTTACTTTTGCTAATACGTTTTTCATACTGCCATAAGTGTAATTAGTGTGCAAATACCGGCTATTTAAGCCAAAAATTCCACGATCCATGTACACAAGTACAAAGAGTCAAAGAGACGCGAATACAAGGGAAACACAATACTAGATCAGGCACACATACACAGGACACGACACACAATTCACACCAAGCAAGCCATGCAAGGCCGTGTTCTCTTATCCCCATGTCCTCGGTCGTCTTCCATCGATCGATCCATCCACCTAGGGCATTGGCAACATTATTTCAGGAACTAGCTGCATATACATATATACTCTCGTGTTGTGTAAATTAAACACGGCGCGAAAGCACACCGGCCGGCGGCCACTGCTGGCGTCGTTGGATCGACGGGGCTAGTTGGTCCTGCTCATCGGCGCCTGGACTCGGGGGCGCTCTACTTGCCGACGGTGCAGCCGCCGGCCGCCCCGCCCAGCCTGCATGCCAAAGAGCGCGTGCGCGCCGTCAAATCTTCAGTTTGCATCGTCTCATCAATTGTACTTGATTTACCATGTGACTATCGAGAGCGTCGGCAGTGCTGTCCCTCTTAACACTCCGGTTAAGCCCAGAATGCCGCTAATTAGACTAACTAACAATTTTAATATCATTTTATAATAATTTACAATAATCATCTCAAATATAAAACCTATCCACGGGTCACACTAAAACAAGTACAATGATATAACAGTCATAGATAATTAATCTCTAAAAAGTATAGTAAGATTATAATCCAAAAACAATGCAAAACCAATAGAATAAAGTCTATTGAATGGATACTCAACTCTAACTTATCATCTAAAGTTATTCAATACCATCATGTCCTAAATATAAATTATCATGCTATAATAAAAATTTCTCAAGTCCAATGAATCAAATAATTGGGTGGTGGAGATTCCAAGTGTGTTAGCCCTTCCCGAGTGAAATGTCAGCAACAGTCACTTAAAAACAATAATAGAGCAAGAATGAGTCCAAGACTCAGCAAATACATAATAAAACCATAAACAATAGTTTATCAACCATAATCAAGGTTATCAATATCATTTATCTATTTAATGACATTCTCATACTCAAATAAACAAGTCATATTCCATATAGGTAAACTTGCAATTTAACAATTTACTCATATATACGTATGCACCTTCATGCTCATGCTCATATGCATCTCATCAGCTAATACCGGTATAGCGGAGTGTTCACCCGTCGATAACACACTCTATCCTTCACTCCCGTGAAATCCCCACCAAAGTAGGATTTTATCTAGAGCACTCCGAACTAGTCATATATCTTTCTCACCGACCTTATCAGAATAGTTACATGACTTTCTCACCGACCTGGCTCATGCAACTCTTCTCTTAATGAATGTAAATGATGCAACATCTCTAATTATTCATCAACATAATTCATCTCATTAACTCAATATCTCATTCTCATTAATTCAATATCATAATCTCATTCACCCAATGTCATCAATATCATGTATAAGAATAAGCTTAACGAAACTATAATAAATAGCATGATAAGTAATATCAATAACAATGTCGAGCAACACGTTGTTCATCACTCTACCATGTACTTGCCTCGTAGCCCATCGAAGCCGGATGACAAAATTGTGGCATGGCGCATGAGGACACAGTCCCTGAACAAGCAAGTAATAACACACACTCAAAAACATCATCACAGCACCAACATGTCACACTAATCAACCTCACATGTTTACACCAAACCAACTCTTTTAACCTGAAACTAGTGGACACACTACCCGCGGTCCCAGTAGTAAAACGGTCCTATCTTACTCATCTTAACTTCAAATAGGCCATCCAATAATTTCTAGAATCCTGACAAAACAACCTACATTTTCCTAGTTATGACGAAACTCTGATTCTACCGTTTTCTATTCCGTTCCTTTACCCCAAGACTGTTCCAGATTCTGTCAAAATAGTCTATTTCACAATTTTATATCTTTAATTTTAGAACTTGAACATATATGAATAATATGAGTTATGGAAACTACACAAGATTTTCTACAATATTCACGTTGACACAAATATTTATTTTTACTAATTTATACATGAAATCGACCCAACTACACGAAGTCTGCCATCTACGTCCCTAATCTGGACAGCAGCCTTCGAGAGGTCATATCTTTTCGCTCGCTACTCCGATTTTAATGATTCATACCTTCCTGAAAAGCTAACACGATAATCTAACTTTTATCTAATTACACAGAACACTAATTCCGAGTCTAAATACCCTAATCTCTCCCTCAACTTTCTGCCCTAAACCTGATGAATCTGGCCAAAACACAAATCCATCTTCCCCTTGACCAAATGTTCTAAAAACGAATTAGAGATTAATCTAGGATAAATCTAATGGGTTCAGATCGTTACCTTTAGAGACACAAAGCCAAAACACGAATTTGTCCCTCTTTCTCTTTCTTTTCTCTTCCCTCTCACTTCTTCATCTTCCTCCTTCTAGCTAGCAACAGCGGAGGGCAGCGCTAGTAGGGAAAGGGGTGGCACAAGGGCTACAAGGGGAGGCGATGCTACAGTATGTGGTGCTACAGTATTGGGTGGCTAGGGTTTGTCTTCCCCCCCACCCTCTTAAGCCGGTTCCCCACTTGGGCCAAAGAGCTATGGGTTGAAGGCCCGAGTTCTAGTACTCCTCCCAAATTCTGAATTTTTCCTTTCTAATTCTATTTCATTTTAGTACTAATCTCTTATTTGTTTTATTTTCAAACGGGATATTACATTCTAACCCCCCTAAACAGAATTCGACCCCGAATTCTACTTATCATTATATTCGCAAGAACATCACAACTGAAATTAATTACAATTAACGTGTACCTGACATGAACAACTCTGGATACTGCTCGTGCATGTGAGACTCCAACTCCCACGTCGCCTCCCTCTCAGACTGACATGCCATGGCACCTTAACGGATACCAACATCTTACACCTCAACACTCGTCTCGACCTTTTTCAGGTATACTCAACAGACGGGACTCCAACGTAAGGTCTTACTCGTTAGTCAACGGCTCTCACGAAACCTCACACTCCAGATCTCTCAAGTACTCCCTTAATATCGAGTCATACAAGACGTTATGTGCCCTACGCCTGGACTCGAGACAGTCCTAACGATACGCTATCTTTCAAAATCCCTGTAACTTTCAGAAACAAACCAATGTACTCTGGGCCAACTTTTCCTTTGGTACTAAACCACACAACTTGCTCTAAACCCGACGAATCTGGACAAAACATAAATCAATTTCCCCCTTAACCAAACGTTCTATAAACGGATTAGAGATTAATCTAAGATAAATCTAATCGGTTCAGATAGTTACCCTTAGAGACACGAAGCCAAAGCACTAATTTGTCCCTCTTTCCCTTTCTCTTCTCTTCCCTCTCCCTTCTTCCTCTTCCTCCTTCTGGCCATCAACAGCTGAGGGCAGCGCCAGTAGGGAGAGGGGTGGCGCAAGGGCTGTAAGGGGAGGTGATGCTATAGTATGCAGCACTACATTATGTGTCGCTACAGTAACTGGGGTGGCTAGGGTTTGGTTTCCCCCACCCTCTTAAGCCGATTTCCTACTTGGGCTAAAGAGCTCTGGGCCAAAGGTCCAAGTTCTAATACCCCTCTCAAATTTTAATTTTTTTTCTTTCTAATTCTATTTAATTTTAGTACTAATCACTTATTTGCTTTATTTTCAAATGGGATATTACGGTCGCAAACCGGCTGACACGTCGAAACCGCGGCTGGCAAGCTCCCTGTACTCTTGTGCAAGCGCGCACCAGTGGCAGAGAAGATGGGTGATGCAGTCGGGCATGGGCGACTCCGGCAGCCCGTACAGCTCCCTGAGCTTGCCGCGGTGCCACCCCGCGTACATCCACCACAGGCCGAAGTAGGCGGCGAAGTGGTAGAAGCAGCAGTGGGTGCAGCTGTCTGCGTGAGGATCAACGAGGGGACACAACACAAACCATCATCTCTTGTCTGCCACGTCCAAGATCCAAAGCGCACTCGCATAGTCGCAAGTTCCCAACCTAATACTGCTGCATTGGCAATTTGGCACGGCCTTGATTGAATGAACTACTTGACCTCTTTGAGGCATATGAATCATGTTGCTAACTTCTCTCTCTCTCTCTCTCTCTCTCTCACTCTCCGTCTCTCCAGCCCCTTCTATACAAGGTGGATTTTAACGGGACACAGAGGTTAAAAAAGTTCTAAGTTCATGGGGATATTCCGCTGGAGAAAATGACTACGGCACCTTTCCACTAAGGTCTCTTTTGTAACGTAGGATTTTCACACGAATTTCGTAGAAATCAGTTCAATTCTTACACGAAATCAGAAAAATTCCTGCATTTCAAATATGGCTTACGTGAATTGGAAAGATCAGAGATGATAGTATGCTGACCGGTCATGTATAATTAAATGCTTAGATGTACGGCTCAACACGCACATTGAACAAGTTTTGAAAACTCAGGACGCCTTATCAAATTTAAAAAATGGCCGGAGGGAGGAGTACGGAGTACCTTCAGAACCTTGATCGACAATTTCACCAATGCAAGCGAATGCCAAGCAGGGGAAGCAAGCACTGCAACAAACTGGCACGCGCGCGCAGAGAAATTTAGCGATAACACGCGTGGCACACATACCAGAGCAGAGCAATCCAATAGTTTTACGTACATGACTCGCATCCGTCCTGTGACAGTCAAAGAGGCCACCGTGCCGGCTAGGGATGAAAAAATACTCGTTAATGAAATTCATTGGCTCAGTTTAAAATTACTCTAATTGTATTCATTAATTGGTTAAATATTGAGATGAGTCAATTTTGTTCTATCTCATCTCGTCTCGGCTCGGCTCATTAACTTGATTCTAAAATTACTTTTAAACTATAAATAAAATAATATTACGTTAAATTATATCAATTTCGAAAAAAAGATCAATAAAACGAGAAATAGCCACTGCCAGCCCAGAAGCTGCTGGGCTGGTAGTCACGTCCACGTTAGCAGGCATCTCGACTTCGACCTGTGCATCCATGGAGTTCGAGAACCCACCGCAAGCCTGTCATTGGAAGGTTAACCGTTAATTACGCATAATCCTTTTCTATCGGTAGCTCTTCTCTTTTTTTCGTTTTCAACCGTGTCCATAGCTCATCAGAGAAGGCATAACAGAAGAAAAGGCGAGCATGCATGGGTATGATCTGAATTATGCGCACTTTTTCCCTTGTGTAGCACCAATGCAAGTCCAAAGCCGAGTAATCTGAAAGGCCCGTTGGGAACTCATGCTTCTTTTGGAATTTTGTAGGATTTAAACTGTGTTGTGTAAGATTCCTATTGAGTAACAATCACTCTAATTTATGTGCTATGTTGGTGTCTTAATAAAGTTTCTTTTTAAAAGAATCGACTTGACGAGAATTATTAGAGTCAATTATTCGGGTATACCTTTATTTATAAATAACCTAGATCTTCTACTAGCCCAAATTAGTTCACTGGGTCCAAGATCAATCAAGCAGTTACAAAGTGGGCCCGAGAGTTTTTCTTAGACTACCCTCGGCTCTCTTTTTGAACGTCTTATTGGACCTCCTCTTAGAGGTCTTCTCATACCATTCTAGGACTTTTCCCCAGCAGAGGAGATCCTCAGAGGTGGTTACCCACGTATTGTAAATATCACACATGGAGAAAAGATATTGGCTTATTATATCCGGAGATATAACGGTCGTCATGAAGGGGCGCAACAATTGACTTGAAGGGACGCAACCATTGGCGCGAAGAGGCACTGCTGCAATAAACTGCCGATGCTTTGTAAACTATAAAAACCCGGCCTATGTGCCTTTGTAAAACCAGATCCCGATCCAGACCCTAATCCACATTTATCCATAATCATTCTCCCTGTAATCAAAGCATACCCTTTGCAATATACATTACCATTTTGAGTCTTTTGTCGAATAGGTAGCAATCTCTATTTTTTTTCTTTATATTTTTGTTTATTCGTTCTATGACGAAAGTCTCATACGTCGACAACTGGCGCCATCCGTGGGGATCGTCATCACAATTTTTGCCAACTCAATTCTAGTGAGGCATCTAGTGCCTTACATATGAATCAAAGTCTACCAACAACATTGAGAGAAGCATTCTTGATATCTCCGACTACGATGAGTACATGGAAGAAGGTTTCGTTCTCATCTCCAGCAACGCCAATGGTTCCTTCGAAGCCATTTCTGAAGCACCATCGTCCGCCGAGTCCACACCCGCGGCCATGCCTTCGTTCACAGGTGCCCCCGTGGACGAATATTATCCCGAGTATGTTTCCCTTGGAGTAGGAGATTTGGAAAGTGCCTGGAGCCCAACGTGTCATGATGATCTCGCTGGCAACCTCCACGCTGAGGGCCTAGAGAGAACATTTGGGAAGAATCTTCTCTTCGCCTTACAATACATCTCATCCTCCTCTTCAGAGGACGATGGTATGTTCACCCCTTCTGCCTGTTCCGGAGTCCGTCAGGTTGCCGCCCTTGGTGACAATCAATCCAACGTCGACGACGAACCTGAGACATCAGGACAATGCCAGGAACAGGAAGAACGGGAACGCCTACAACAAGAGGAGCAGGCCCGACAAGCCGAGATATGTGCCACCACACAAGCGCATATCTCATAGGCTTGTAGCCACTACTACCGGGACACTCCTGGTTCCACAGCAAGGGCGCCACAATAGACGATGCATATGCCACCGTCGCGAGCAACGATGGTGAGGGACCCAAATGCCTTTCCAACCCCCATGCAGGAGGACTCCCCTACAGAACGTGTTCGCTACTTAGTGAGTGCCATCGCACGTCCTCCAGAAGGACTAAATCTGGAGCAAGGAGTACAAGTAAGGCGTGCTATCGCACAAGAGCTAAGGATACCACGGAGAATATCTCCACTCAATCGCATACTGCGCTTTCCCAGATGGACTCTCGTTTAGAGGGGGCCTCTCTTGGACGACGAAGGCAAAGTCAAAGCGATGGTGTTCCTGGCCGTCACGTCCAAGGCCAAGGTGAGCATGACACCCGTTTCTCGGGACGTGATAGACATCCTAGATCTCCTGTTGGTCATAATAATCGTTGCAATGTACGACAATATGTTGGACATTATGTAGGTTGCAAAGCTTTCTCTCCCAATCTAAGAGATGTTACCTGGTTAGAGAAATTCAAACCAGGAAGTATGGAAAATTTTGACGGAACACAAAACCCGTCAGAGTTTCTCTAAGTCTATACTACCGCCATTCAGGCTGCTGGAGGCGATGATAAGGTAATGGCTAATTATTTACCCATAGTTCTAAAGGGTTCCGCTAGGATCTGTTTGTTTAACCAGCTTAAGGGATCCATATATAAATGGGAGGCACTTTGTAATGCGTTGCAAAATAACTTTAAAAGTTGCTATGCAATACCGGGGAAGGAGGATGATTTACATCAGCTCCATCAAACCCCCGACAAAAATTTACGTCAGTTTGTAAAGCGTTTCATAGAAGTCTATAATACTATCCCAAATATTTCTAATGACTCTGTGATTCGAGCTTTTAAACAAGCGGTGAGATATTGAAGGCTCACAGAAGACCTCAACATCAACCCGTCTAGGACCGTGTCAAAACTCTTCGACATGGCCGATCGGTACTCCGATGCCAACGAGGCAGTGGGGTAGAACCGAATGGTGGACAAGGGGACCACCCCTCCTCAGTCAAAGAAAAGAAGTCAAAGAGGTCCGAAGGCTCCACGAGCAGCAAGGGGAAACCCAAGAAAAAGGAGAAGGGGAGGTCCAAGCAACCCACCAGCGAGGTCGCTGCCATTGACCAGCGACCACCTTGTGACAAAAGCAAGGGTCCTTAGAGCAAAAGGAGGCAAAGAGGTCGTTTGAACGACCGTACTACCTCACATGATGTAAATACATCCAGGAGCAATGAGTGTTGGTGCCCATTGCACAAGGTTCCTGGCCATGACCTCCGCAACTGAAGTACTTGGCAGAAGCAGATGGTGGAGTATTACGACGAGAAGGGTCCAATGCCTGTACCACCAGAAGATTGCGGACCACCAGTGGTCCAAACCAATGACAAAGACACAGAGATGTCGTTTCAAAGGACGGATCACCATGTCAATGTCATTTACGGGGGTTCGGCCGCTTACACCTCCAAGCGGCAGTACAAGGCGGCATAGAGGGACGTCAACAACGTTGAGATCCCACCTGACCATCCAGAGTACCCCAAGTTGTCAGAAACCTCCCTGACCTTCACCAAGGAAGATGTCCCTAAAGATATGTCTACTTCTCGTAAATTACCTTTAGTAGTTTCCCCTACCATAAGTAATTGTATAGTA
The DNA here is from genome assembly GCA_036346405.1 of Phyllostachys edulis. Lineage (NCBI taxonomy): Eukaryota > Viridiplantae > Streptophyta > Magnoliopsida > Poales > Poaceae > Phyllostachys > Phyllostachys edulis. The sequence continues at coordinate 13,785,056 of CM070556.1, forward strand.
GGAAGAGTATTAATAGATAGCGGTAGTTATTTAGATTTGTTGTTTATTAATACTTTTGATGAGATACAAATTCCTCGTTCTAAGATTAAACCCATGACAAGTCCCTTTTTTCGGATAGTGCCAGGTATGTCTGTTACACCTATAGGGCAAGTAGTATTACCAGTAACATTCGGTATGGCTACAAATTTCCGAACTAAGTTAATCACTTTCGAAGTGGTTGATTTTGAGTCTTCTTATAATGCAACTTTGGGTAGACCATCTCTAACAAAGTTTATGGCAGCTACACATCATGCTTACCAGAAGATCAAGATCCCTGGGCCAAAAGGCGTGATTATGGTGCAAGGTGACCAGGCTGACGCACTTTCATGTGATCGTAAGTCGCTAGAACTTGTCGATCAATTATCTCTAAAAGATCTTACTTTAGAGGATAAAACAGGGAAAGCCGTGAAGATCAAGGCCACTCCTTAGCCCAGTGAGGAGGTAATGGTAGTACCACTTAGCCCCGATGACCAATCCAAGACAGTCCAGATTGGTGCGGGATTAAGTGAGAAATAGGAAGACGAGCTCCTCACCTTCCTTCGGGCCAACTCGGATGTCTTTGTGTGGAAGCCATTTGATATGCCAAGGGTCCCAAGGGAAGTGATTGAGCACATGCTAGCTATTAATCCTGAGAAAAAACCAATCAAGTAAAGACTGAGACGCTTCGCCCTGGATCGTCAAGAGGCCATTAGAGTGGAGCTCAATAAGCTCCTTGAAGCTGGCTTCATTCAGAAGGTAGATCACCCCGAGTGGCTTGCGAATCCGGTCCTGGTCAAGAAATCTAACGGTAAGTTGCGTATGTGCGTTTATTTTACCAATTTAAATACTGCTTGCCCAAAGGATGACTTCCCTTTACCTCGCATCGATCAGTTAGTTAATTCTGCTGCGGGTTGCGAACTGATGAGTTTTCTTGATGCCTATTCTAGATACCATCAGATCAGCATGGCGAAATATGATGAAGAAAAGACTGCCTTCATCACACCCTTCGGCATCTATTACTATGTCAAGATGTCATTCGGGTTAAAAATGCTAGAGCCATGTACCGGCGTTTGATGTAGAAAACCTTCAACAGTTAGCTGGGGCGTAATTTAGAGACTTATGTAGATGATCTCATTGTAAAAAGTAGTACTAAATGTGACCATCTGAAGGATCTCACAGAGACCTTCGAAAATGTAAACAAACATGGAATAAAGCTTAATCCTAAAAAGTGTACTTTCAGGGTTAATTATGGCAAATTGCTTGGTTTCCTTGTTTGTTCTCATAGAATCGAAGTTAATCCAGAAAAGATTCGTGCCATTAAGCAATTATGACCACCTTCCACTGTAAAGGAGGTCCAAGCCCTACATGGTCGGATGGCGGCTCTTAGTAGTTTTATTTCTCGATCAGGGGAACGTAGTTTGCCTTTCTTCAAGATGATCCGCAAGAGCAATAAAAAATTCAAAGGGTCCGAACAAGCTAACAAAGCCTTTAAAGGCTTAAAAGTTTATCTTTCGAATCCTCCAATATTGGTCTCACCCTTAGAAGGTGAACCTTTGTTGGTCTACTTGGTAGCAACATCAAATGTGGTCAGTGCAGTACTCGTTGCAGAAAGGGAATGGTCTCAATGATCTATTTACTATGTAAGCAAGGTCTTACATGGACCAAATGAGTGATACCCCGAGGTTCAAAAGCTAATATATGCTCTTCTGATGATCTCCAGAAAACTAAGACATTATTTTCAATCTCATAAGATCACAGTGCCTTTATCTTTTCCTCTTGAAAATATACTTCACAAACAAGAAGTAACATGTCACATAGCCAAATAGGTAGTAGAACTTGGAGAATTTGATCTTCATTTCACTACCTGAATAGCCATAAAAAGCCAAGTTCTTACTAATTTTGTGGCTAAATAGATGAACACTCGGGATCAACCTCAAGTTAATCCAGTGTTAGACGACCATTGGACACTGTATTTTAATGGTTCCCGTGAACTTAAAGGCTCGGGGGCTGGGATTTTGTTTATAACACCACAAGGTGATCAACTTCAGTATGTCATACAGTTTCTGTTCCCTGCCACAAATAATATGGCAAAGTATGAAGGATTTCTAGCTGAGCTTCAAGCAGCCAAATCCCTCGGAGTCCGTCGGCTTTTAGCGAAGGGAGATTCGCAATTAGTTGTAAACCGGGTATCAAAGGAATATCAATGTTCTGATGAGACAATGTCTCAATACCTGGGTGGAGTGAGGAAGTTGGACAAACACTTAGCAACTTCGAAGTCCAACATATACCGCGCGAGGACAACTCCATAGCGGACCAGTTGTCGAAACTGGGTTCCTCACGAACATCTGTTCCAACAGGTGTCTTTCTCGAATACCTTACAAAAAAATCAATAGAAATAGGTTCGACCACCTCAGAGGTCGGAGTCATTGAGAAAAATGCGGAGTGGATAAAACCATTGACCACTTATTTCATATCAGGGACATTGCCCGATGATCCTCAACAGAAGATAGGTTAATTCGAAGAGCACGCATGCACAAATTGGTCGAAGGGTCATTGTATAGAAAGGGAGTACATGGTGTTCTCATGCGTTGCATATCCCAAGACTCCAGGATAAAATTACTAAAAGAGATCCATGGGGGCTTGTGTGGCATACATGCATCCTATAGAATCTTGGTTGGAAAAGCTTTTCGGCAAGGATATTACTGGCCCATTGCTCTACAAGATGCCATGCACCTTGTTAATACATGCGAATAGTGTCAATTCCATGTTAGACAATTGCACCAGCCATCTTATCAATTACAAACCATTCATTTGTTATGGCCTTTTTCTACTTGGAGTATTGACATAGTTAGACCACTACCGCAAGCACCCAATGGGTATAAATTCTTGTTCATGGCCATTGATACATTCACTAAGTGGATAGAAGCCAAACCAGTCGTTCATATAACGGCTGTGGCGGCAAAGAAATTCTTCATACGAAGCGTTGTTACGAGATTTGGAGTACCAGTCGTCTTATCATAGACAACAGAAGCCAATTTATTAGTGACGTGTTTCATGATTATTGTGATGAAATCGATACCAAGATCTGCTTTGCTTCCGTGGGATATCCACAGAGCAATGGGGTAGTAGAAAGGGCCAATGGTCAGATTACGCAATGTATTAAAAATAGAGTTTTCAATCGCCTTAAGGCATGCTCAAAAACTTGGATAGAGGAGCTCTTCTCTGTCCTATGGGCATTGTGCACTACTACCAGTAGAGCAACTGGTGAAACACCATTCGTACTAGTCTACAGTGCAGAAGCGGTGCTGCCTAATGACATTCAGTTAGGTTCAACACGTATAGACCTTCAAGATCATTTAAGTCAGGGAGAATTGCGTGAAGATGATGTCAATCTACTGGAAGAAAGACGTGATTGAGCACTAGTAAAATCGACTGCTTATCTACAAGGGCTGAGACGCTACTACAATCGAAGAGTTCGTCCAAGAACACTTCATGTGGGCGACCTGATCCTGAGACAAATCCAGAACCAAGCCAACTTGAACAAGTTGTCCTCTAGAAGGAAGGGTCCATATACTGTAGTCTCTATCACTAGGCCAAGATCAGTTAGATTTGACATGGACGATGGTCGTGTTCTATCTAATACATCGAACATTGAACATCTTCGCAAATTCTATGTATAAGTACATATTTCCCCATATCATATAAAAATATAATTTAATTGTCTTCTATACTGTTAGTATCATATTAATTTTTTTCGGCATAAATTTTTTCGTATCATTTCGCAAACATGATCACCATCTTTTCTGTCGTTTACTTAAGTACCTACGGTTGATCAATTTTGCTAATGGGTCTAGTATCTTTACTTATCAAATGGTCATCGGTATACATTTGGGAAATGACAACTGTTTGGGACCTCTTCTATAAGCCAATTCTCATTGCATAAGAACCCAATAGTTTAATTTCATCTTCTTGAATACACAATGGTTTGGATCATTGATTTTTAAAAGATATCCAGGTCCTAAAGCATTTGTTCGCCCGAAACACTTCTCCCATTGTTGGACAAAGTGTTCGGTGGGGGGGCTACACATAACAAAATAAATAAGAAATTCAACTTGCGAAAATAATTTAATTTGCAAAAGCAAGTCAACTTCTGACAAGTAATTACAACTATCATATATCAAATCCTTTTATTATCCCATACATAAAAAAAATGAATCATTACATTGTCATTCTTAAACACTTGAAGGATTGGCAGGAGCACTAGCTTCAATATTTTTTATGATCCCCGCCACCACTGGTGTGATCTTGGCCTGAGCTGCCATACCTGCTTCTTTTGTTTTGAACTTAGGCGCAAGAACAAGCTTCTAAATATCAATGGAGTCTCTGTAAAGAAGATCATTCTTTAATAAAACTCGGTTTAAAGCTTGACCCATTGCTCTCGTTAAAGATTAATATATAGTATTCTTCATAGCAGGTATGTGTTTTTGAATGTATGTAATTTGAGTATGGATATCATTTCTATGGTCATCCAAGATCATTTTGGTCACGAGAAGGGTTACCGGAGCCTTCGGATGCTTTGCGATTTCATGTAGAGAAGCTGAGATTCGAGAAAAGCTGTTTCCCGTAACTGTAGTGATCTCCTTGCTGGTCTTCATCAAGGTATCTACCTTCTTTTCACGTTCTTGCACGGCAGTGCGACTCCGTGTCTCCACTTCCTTCAAGTCTTGAATCGAAAAAAGAGAATAGAATTTATGCATTGCAAATAATAACAAGGTCAAATGCACTATAAAAAGAAAAGAGAAGTTCCTTACCTTCCTTCTCCTTAATGAGCATCTTGTTCTATTCAAAGAGGTTATAACTTTCTTTAGATTACCTGCCTAGGATCTCTTGTAACTTTTTATTCTTCTGAGTCAAGAGGCGGATCTCTTCAGTTTTCTCTGCCATGGACACCGCACTCCTCTCAAATCTCTTCTCCGCCTCAGATAATTTTAATTTGAGAGCATGTAGAGCAGACTCAGCATTTTCTCGTCCGGCTTTTGCCAGTAAGCACTCTCTATAATGTAAACAAAGGCATAAGTTAATTATTCGGTTAGAATTTTACGATTGAATAATAATTTCATGTACTTACTTCTGTTTCTCCTCTGCAAAAGTCTTAATCTCCCCTATCATGTCAATATTGACCTTCCAGTGTCTTTTGACAGATGTCATAAGGTCCTGAAGGTCCTTCTTTTCGGTTCTAGAAGGAGAGCTTTCAAGAGGAACTTCATCCTCGGGCTGATCCAATTGAACTAAACGGAAAACTCCTCTAGTTGGATCAGTCCCGATATCTTGCGACTCCTAAGACATTTTATGAGTCAGGACTATACTGATATATTCTAAAAATGAAATTACTAGGATAGAAAGTTTACCAAGATATGATCATCGTCGTCTCAGTTAAAATGGTCTCATGGACCATCTCCTCAAACTGTATGGTCTCCTAGTCCATTCATGTTGTGCTGGACCCACAGGCCACCTCTTCTATTTGATCCTCTTGGGAGGCTCTTTCTGTTGGGATCTCCGTGCCCTGGGACATCTCCTTAGACGTCTCAGCAGTTGTCATCAGGACATCCTGGACCACTTCATCAGTGGTCCTAGGAGGTATTTTCATTTGTAGAATCTCTTCTGCTAGGGATTCCTCTGTTGTTAGGACGGTTGATGGCGAAGTTTGTTCCTGTGTTGTCAATTGTCTCCTTTTTGGGTCCGATGACAAAGAAAGGCTAAAAGAAAAGACAGGATTGGTCATTATAGGTTAAAATTATAAGGTTATCATCGAAGAACTTCTTCGGACTCCTCCGATGATCCTTCACCCTGGACCACTCCAACCACGAAGATTGATGTAGTGGATATGGGTTGGGGGTTAGAGACATATTGACAAATTGGAATCTTGATCTTGTTTTTCAATACCTTGCAGGTAGAAGGACTCGAGGGAGTTAGGACCGGAGTTGGAATTGAGGTAAGAGGCTTTGGTGGAACTGAGGTTGAAGCCGGTACAAGTTTCGTCTTCTTTGGCAAAGGAGGTTTGGAGCTTATCCTGGCATTCTTTGCCAAAGGAGGGGCAGAGCTTGTGCTAACATCTGAGATAGGACGCTTCTTTGATGTCGTCTGTTCAGAAAGCACAAGTTAGACATGAGTAAAATCACTTCTTATGTCTAGTTATTCTTATAGATACTTACCATTTTGCGATCTTTTCTGAGTGATAAGGCAGCTCCAATCAAGCTTGGGGGATGCGCTTCTAAATTAATCGGTTTTCTTTCTGGAACCCGATCCTTCAACAGGATTGAGGCCCTAGCAAGGACCTCATCATCCAAAAAAGCTGCAATATAATGAAAGATCACTTTACTTCAACTATGAAATTTAGTTAGAGTAAAAGGTTAATGGATTGTTACCATTTTCGGGGATGTCATAATTGCACGATAATACTTCCCTCTTCTGAAGGGGAAAGATCTTGTTCTTGAGGAAGTCATGGATAATTTTTCATCTAGTTAGACCTCTCCTCACCAGGTCATTTATAACTAAGACCATACTCTTTTCATCATCAGAGAGCTTGATCTCCTTGTTAGTAACTCGGTTTTCTGGGGACCACTCTAGTGGTGCATTGCGGCTATAAGTAATCCTACTCTCTTGCAGAACAGTAGAATAAAACCATTCTTTGCTCCATGTTTGCCTAACATCCTTGGTAGCCAGGAAGGGGAAAACCCTCTTGTTGGCATCTTGAAACTTAAAATAGAAGGAGCCTAAGGCACCAGCGCCTTTCTTGTTCCAAATGATTTGGTAATAAAACTTAAACAGACGCAGACTAGGGGCTATTCCTAAAAACGCCTTAAACATGTGGGCAAAAACATTAAGTACCAGAACTGAATTCGGTACAAGATGAACTAATTTTATTCCATAATGATTAACAACTTCAATCAAAAAATCATTCTCGGGTAAACGAAAGCCTGCTCAGAGATAGGGCACAAAGAGTACCGTAAAACCGGCCAGAGGGCATGGCTCAATCTCCCTCCCCGGCGCACGCCACTCAATAATGGGCTTCTCTGGTAGATGCCTGTCTTGCTCCAGCCCTTTGAGCTCCTCCGCGGATAGCATTGACAATTTCCATCCTGCCATTGCGTCGGTTCGGTGGTGGATTGAGGAATTCTTCTCTTCGAAGGATTGAGAATATATATATATATATATATGGTACATTTAAAAACCACTAACTCCATGACGAGATGGCTGCACCTCAACCAGTGGTGACGTGACAGCTCATACTCAGTCAAGGAAGTTTTTTCGTGAATCAGAGACATGCAAGAAAAGCAGTTGAAACATTTTTCTCTTTTTCCAAGGATACCTTTGTATTGTAATCATTATAAGTAAAAAAGTATAACACCTTTAAAACGGAAACTGTGTCGATATGTGCTTCGAGAAGTGTTCACCTGATCATTAGAATTTTTCTTCTATCTATTTCTTGAAGATATCAGTCCATAGACTAAATTGACTTCTGGCCGACCTTCCATAGATCATAACTCAAAAGTGATTCAAGGGTCGACCAAAAGTCAATTTGATTTGTGGAATATATCTTTTCCACAAATCTCACCCATAGTACTCTAAGGACTGATTATTTCTTCCAATGTAATCTATTCATATTTGAAGACTTTAATCCATAGAGCAAATTGACTATTCGACCATCTTAAAATAAAGGTGATCGAAAAGTCAATTTGGTCTGTGAAGTATTGTCTATTTCATGCTATTTCCCTGAGTGGAAGAACACCGAAGCAAAAGTAAGAAAGATGGAAAGTTTTTGAAGGAATGTCTCTTGCTTCTACCCTTCTGATGGTTATGTATAGGCCAATAATTTGTGGCAAAATTAAATGAACAAAGACAAAAGTCTAACAGATAAGATTTTATCAGAAACTATTCCTAATAGATCGTTGAAGACCAAAAAATAGATGTTCCTTCGGGAATTGTTTTCATAACTATACATGGCTGAAACTTCTTCTTCTTAAGAAAAATAGTTATTTACAACTCAAGTGAAACTATATTCTTGACCAAGTTTAGTGCTATTCAAAACTCCTTCAAGTAAGTCATTCTTCACTTGAAGTTGAGGGGCTAGCTGACGAGGATTATTAGATAGTCAATTATTCGAGTATACCTTTATTTGTAAATAACACAGATCTTCTACTGGGCCCAGGTTAGTTTAGTGGGCCTAAGATCAATCAAGCAGTCACAAAGTGGGCCTCAGAGTTTTTCTTAGACTACCCTCGACTCTCTTTTTGAATGTCTTATTGGACCTCCTAGAGGTCTTCTCATACCACTCTAGGACCTTTGCCCAGCAAAGGAGGTCCTTAGAGGCGGTTATCCACATATGTTGTAAATATCACACGTGGAGAAAAGATGTTGGCTGATTACATCCGGAGATATAATGGTCGCCATGAAGGGGTGTAATGATTGACTTGAAGGGGTGCAACCATTGGCGCGAAGAGGCACTACTGCAGTAAACTGCCGACGTTTTGTAAACTATAAGAACCTGGTCTATGTGCCTTTGTAAAACAAGATCCCAATTCAAACCCTAATTCACGTTTATCCATGGTCATTCTCCCTGTAATCAGAGTATACCCTTTGCAATATACATCATCATTTTGAGTCTTTTGGTGAATAAATAGCAATCTCTATTTTATATATATATATATTTTTTGTTTATCCATTCTGTGACAAAAGTCTCAGACGTTGTCACTACTGTAATATTTTAGCAATGTTTTTGTGTTCCAAACGGACATTAATACGGGAGAGTGTATGCACAGTAGCACATGCAAAGACCACTCGTTCAATTAGAAGAGGGTGAGAACTCCATAATTCAAGGCCTTTGAATCAAACACGGAAAAACAGTCTATTTTGCCCCTCGAAACTCTGGGTGAAATCAACCAAGTCCCTAAACTTTAAGGGCCTCTTTTGATTCGCAGGAATCTAAAACGCACGAATAGGAAAAACATATGATTACAATGTCATGACTTTTTTTAGTACTACATGAATTTGCAACAAAAGGTGTTTGATCACACCACAGGAAAGCCATAGGAATTTTTCCAAGAGCTCTTAGCCAATGTTTAGTTTCCTGTGGAATTGAGTGCATGGGAAAATATTCCATAGGAATTGTACCACTTCAATCCTACAAATCAAACAACCTATATAGGAAAAATTATTAAGGATTAAAATCCTCCAAAAATCCTATAAATCAAAGAGCCCCTAAAACCGGAAATTCTAGCTACTAAAACTTCAAATACCAAAGCACCTAACCTCTAGGCTGGGTTTGAAGGTACTTTAAGGGATAAATCTGCCTTCAAAACAAACTTAGGCTGGTTAAGTGCTTTTCTATTAAAAGATTAAGGATAAGATTTTCGTTTTTAATATCTAGAGGGTTAAGTAGACTTTTACCTTAACTTTTAGTTTTTTTTCCTTTAGAAGGCCCTTAATTAATATGACGTATTGTTATAAATCTATCCGGCTCTTAAGAAATAATGTATGTATAGAAATCAATTGTTTGAATATGCCTGATGATATGAAGGAAGGGGATAGCCACGCCATTTCATGGGATTTCATCTATACTTTATTTGGCTCACCCTGGGAGACGCATGCTATTAGGGGTGTCAACGGATCGAAGACGAATCGAATGGTGGTCTTCCCATATTCATTTTAATATTTTTCTAAACGAATACGAATATAAATTCGAATATTATCGAATATGAATCAAATGTTGTAATGAATGTGAATACGAATCGAATACCTACTTAATTCAGTCAAATTCGGATATCCTCATAACTTACATAATGGTAAGATGTTTATGATACTTTATCCTCATACATATCACACTTAATCATTCTAGTTTATCTATTCATCTAAAAACATGAATTCACATTAAACTAAATATACTCATCCAACTAATTAGCCATAATGCAATAAAATATGTATATTGTTTTATCTAACTCGAATACGAATAGTGCAGATAAAATAATATTTCGGATAGCAAAAATCCAAGCCATATTCGTATCCATATTTTTTATGTGAATATGAATACGAATAGGGGGGAAATTGTTAATCGGATGAAAAAATCTAAATCATATTCATATATTCGGTAGTCGAATAAAACAGATAATTCGTATCCGATTGACACTCCTATTTGCTACGTAGAATTCTAGCCTCCTTGTAATAGAACAGTTTTGGAGTTAACTTTTGAGTTCAGGAGGATCCTCTGTTATTTTTTAAAAAAACTTTATTAGGCTTCATTGGACAATGGGCATTGCGCTGATCATTCAAAATCACTTTTTCCTATTTTTAGATATAATAATTAGTTCAATGCATCTTTTTTAGGGCTATAATAGCTAAATTGAACTAGAATTAGTAAAGATTATTGTAGCTAACTAGATTCCGCATTGTAGCATTGCAACCACGGACTGACCCTAGTCTAAACTATAAGGGCATGTACAATGGTATAAACAGCTGTTGTATATAGCAATTCTTTGTGTCACCTGTAGACAACTCATACAATGAGTTATCTTTTCACTTGTCTTTATAGATGACACAATCTTTTAATACTTTCATGCACATAAGACATTTCCTACTTGGTTCTGGTGATATAGTTAGCTACATGATTATATACAATACATTTATATCTTTTTATTCTCTTTCATCCACATCAGCTTAAATCCTATGTGGCAGAGACTATAGACAGTTAATGTAAATCCATTGTACATGACCTAAGATGTAGACTCAACATCACTTTTGTAGTTTTCCAATATTTAATTTTCTTACCATTTCTGTTCTTTTTATGGTTTGCTATCGGCAATCAGCGAAAGGAATGCAAACTTCAAGGAGCATGAATGAATAGGTGCAGGACTAACGCGAGAGATCGTCGTTTCGTCTCAAGAGTCTCGAGACTCTTGAGGCAGGTGGTAATTAGACTTAACTAGTAGGGTGCCCGTGTGTTGCAATGAAAACCTTAATGCTGCACCAAATATTATGCATGTTATGTGCGCTCATCATGTGGAGCATTTGTTACGTGCACTCATCGTGGGAACCATATGTGAAGCATTACAAAATAACGTAACCTCACACTGTAATTTGATTTAGCTTAAAATGGCTGATAAGTCCATCCTGAGAGCTCATCACTAACATGTAAAAGAGGATATAAGGACCAATGACAGCGAATAGGACACACAAGGAAAACTCACTACACACACACACATATAAGTATCTTTTGAGCAATAACACTTCAACCATCACAGAACAGGAGAGTATGCAAGGTTTAATCAATCAAAATCATCTACAGTTACAAATGGTGCAATCCATTTGTATGACCTACCTAGCAGACAAAGGTCTAGATCAATCAACTTTAACTGATATATTTGCACCTAAATCATTTGGAGATTTGATTAGGAATCTATGAAGATATCTTAATTATAATAGTATTAACAGTGGTCATGCATATGGCGAGGGTCATGTATTGGTGGAAAATGTGCAAGATCTCTCAATTCCCATCCTCATGCCCAAGAAAGTTATCCGGTTCTGCCAAGTTCGAAAGTTATACCTATTTTTCCTTTACATCCTCTTTATATTTTGGTGTACATGATGATCTCTCGAAAAGAGAAGAGGCAAACTCATTAAACATGATCGGACAAAACATGGATATTGCATTGCGGATGTGCTTGAGTGTTATATGCTCACATTTCACGCCAAATGGTACGCTATCGCATCATCTTGGTTGGTGCTAATCAATCACCCACATCAAACTTCCTCTGAAATTGATACTCAAATAGATATAGTCAAGGATTGTAAATGCAACTATCGTAAAGAATACCTTATGCAGAGTGAAAACCAAGAATCGAAGTTACCGAATCAACTAAGTAGAAGGTGAAAACCAAGAATCGGGTTACCGAATCAACTAAGTAGCAATTATGCAAAACAAATGTAAATGTTCAACTACATTAAATCACCTTACTACTTGACCACTGATATAAGAGTGCAAACGGAAACTGTAATTTTGAGAAACCTTGAGCAAAAGTGCAGGAATCCATGGCGCAGCTTCACTTTCAGACAAAGACGTGTGGATCAGGCAGCGGCAACCTCTAGGTGCAGATGCGGGCAATCAGGGCATTGAACTCGGTGCCGGACGGGGAAGGTCGGGGACAGAAAGGCGGGTGAGGGAGTCGGTGCGAAGGCATGGGAGGCTCCTCGTCGTGGGGTAGCTCGAGTATGTGTGGATGCGGGGAATTCCTGCATTAGAGTCTTGTATGTGCTTTGATACCAGACCCACTCATCTAGAAGTGAACAAAAATATGTACATAGTTCAGTGACAAACCTACTGAATCATAGAAAATGTAGCTGATGATTCCACCTTTAACAATCTTTGCTACTTAATCGAACCACACTATATTAGGAGTTAATAAGATAAGGGAGCTTATACACACATAATAAAGGTAAGTAGGTACCTTCATAGTAGCATTCAGTTTAAAGCTTTCCTCATACATTTCGCTTCCACTTTGGCGCCCTCCAAACAAAGGGTAAAGCATCTTTGTCCTGTTTGTCCACTGTTATATATATACGATAACCTTTTTACAATTGTGTTGGGAGTTCTCTTTGGAATGACAACATCATTGGGATTTATCTGCGACATGTAACTGGCAGCATGTAGAATGAAGGGACCAATGTTAGACTATGGAGCAAGGCAAGGAATAATTTTTACGGTGGAGCGGTTTCGATGAGAGTCCCATCGAGTCCAACACAGAGATAACTTTACTGTCTTTTTTTACAGAGTGCTGCATGGGTGCAAAACATGGCACACTATGTTAGGTTAAGGCAAAAGATTGTAATAGGCAGTCTTGATAGAAAGGCCAAGACATATTTAACTTGAGAATGTGGTCCAAAGTAAACACACCGAAGCTCTAGCACATCATCATAAATAATAGAATTTCAAGTATTAGGGCTCGAGATAACGCACATGATTAGGACAATCCATCGGCAGTAGCAAGGTAGTGAGTGTTGGCAAGAATTTGCGTGCAAGAATTAATCCTAGGCCAGTAATCAGTTGATACACAAGCCGACCAATGAATCAGTTAATAACACCATTTCTTTTCTCTTCTTTTGCGCAAGGTGGGATCATGAGAGGCAACCACATTGGACCCTTCCAAACAATTGTACGTGGGTAACAACAAGTTGACAACGCTACACCGATGCATCATCAAGTGGTTAACATGGCGTTGTGGAAGCAGGAATCCCAGCAACTACGATATACTGCAATGTACATACACAAAGAGGCACTACAAAGGATGGATGAATGCATTAGGACGGAGAAGCGAGGGACCTGAGAGGAATGCGACGGAGGAGCTGCAGGACTGGGAGTCGAGGGCGAGGACCGCCCCCTTGCGCCACACCAACCGTATCGCGTCCCCCTTCATCGCCGCCTCCGCGCCTCCGCCTCCTGCGAGCACATCCCCAGGGAAGGTAAGTAGGCAGGCAGGTCCGGAAAAATCTGAACGGTTTCTTGATTGGGTTCCCTACCTTTGGTACTTGTGTATCAACTGCTAATATTGTAGAAGAAACCAACTACTTAAGGAAGCCTCACCTTGCAGCCGCCATGAAAGCGACAAGCGGCCGATATTGGAGCGAAGAAGGGTACTCCAATCCAACGGGACCGTGATGCAAGCCTCACCATCAAGATCCAACCAAGAAAGAAATAGCTAGTGGAGAGGAGGGTCCGTCACCTCCTTGATCCAATATCTCTGCCGCCGCTGAACCTTGAAGCGCAGCCGTCGGTCATGGATCCTCGATCCATCGCCTCGGTTCCCCATCGACTCGATTCAACACCGCTGCCGCCAGTGGCATGGAATCGCATCTGAAGAATAGGTGTGAGGGAGTTGGGATGGAGGCGTAGGCGGAGGCGGAGGAACGGGCCGGCGGCTGAGGAAAGCGAAAATCATGGGGGAGCGAGGATGGAGGCGGAGGATGCAGAGGAACGGGGCGGCGGCCGAGGAAAGCGCCCCGGGGGGGGCGGATCTTCTTTTGCCGCTGCTAAAAGGGCGGACGAACGGGTTTTTTTTGCGTGAGCTGTGGAAAGCAACGGGTTTTTATTCGTGTTAGAGACGTAAGTGGATGACCGTTTCTTACGGGGTAAACTTTGAATTATAGTAGTTAAGATAATCTTTTTTATTGGACCTGGTCAAATCCCGGCCTCACACGCGTGCATGCACCTTCCCGCCGTCCTCGGCTGCCTATTCCGAGAAAGCTTACCCCGCCGCTCCCTCTCCGACGAAGAGACAGTGGCCCAAAAACCAAAACTACCCCTGTAACCATCCTTACCAGCCTTAGGCATGCGCGTCCCACACGCCGGCCTCCCAGTCCCGGGCCCCCTCACGCCACCATGGCCCCCTCTCCCCTCCACCACCTCTTCCTCCTCCTCGTCGCCGCTGCCGCCCTCCCGGCCGCTGCCGCCCAGAACATGACCGACGCTGAGGCGCTGATGCAGCTCAAGAAGTCCTTCACCAACTCCTCGTCCCTCTCATCGTGGCTCATCACCAAGGACGGCAACAAGTCCCCGTGCACGCCTGGCTCGCATGAGTGGCACGGTGTGGTGTGCACCCGCGGCGTGGTCACGGGCCTCCGCCTCAACAGCCTCGGCTGGCGGCACCATCGTCGCCGCGCGCTTGTCGGATTCCCCGCCTCGTCCGTCTCCTTCGCCAAGAACAACTTCACCGGCCGCTCCGGCCTTGACCACTCACCGCGCCAAGTCCATGTACCTCTCCAACAACCGGTTCTCCGGCAGCCTCCCGAGGACTTCTTCGCCAAGCTCAGCCATCTCAAGAAGCTATGGCTCGACGGCAACGAAGCTCTCCGGTCCGTCCCCGGCGTCCATCGCCTGTGCCACGTCCTCCTCGAACTCCACCTCCAACGCAATGCCTTCTCGGGAGCTCCGGCCGTCGCCCGGTGCTCAAGTCGCTCAACATCTCGAGAACGATCTTGACGCGTCGTCCCGAGGCGCTCCGGAAGTTCGACGCCAGTGGTTCGCCGAAGAACGAGTACCTCGCTACGTGTCGACCGACAGTCGCGGTAAGCGCCAGCAGCAGATCGCACCCACCATCCAAGCGGTCGTCATGGTGTTCGCCACGCTATTCGCCTCGGCCGTCGTGATGGCCGCCGCCTGCGCTTGCAAAGAACCAAATAGAACGCGTCCGCAACCGACTCCATCCACGAAGCGGCAGCGTCGACATGGAGGGCCTCGAGGAGAAGCCGCCCGTGTACATGGTTAGCGAGCATCGACCACGCAGGCGGAGCAGCTCGTGGCTCGAGGAGGACGGGATCGTCGCCGCACCGGCGACGGCGTCAACGCAGCGAAGGTGGGCGAGCCGCGGTCAGGGCCGGTGATCTCGCCATCGTGAACGCATCGCAAGGGCGTGTTCGGCCGACCGACCGATGAAGGCGGCGGCCGAGGTGATCGGAGCGCGGGCTCGGATCGGCGTACAAAGCGGTGATAATAACGGCGTGGCGCCGTGGTGGCGCGCGCGACATGAACCGTCGCGACCAAGGACGATTCGAGGCCGAGATGAAGCGGATCGGCGCGATCGCCACACCAACTTCCGCCGCCGCCTACCACTACCGCAGGGACGAAGCTCCTCGTCTCACGAGTACATCCCCAAGGGCAGCCTACTCTCGTCCTCCACGGCGATCGCGGCGTGGACTACGGCGCTGGGCGGCGATGCGGCTCAAGGTGGCGGTCGGCGTCCGCGCGGCACGGCGTTCCTCCACACGGAGCTTCGCCCGGCAACGAGGTGCCCCACGGCAACCTCAAGTCGGCTAACGTCCTCCTCGCCCGGACTTCGAGCCGCTCCTTGTCGACTTCGCTTCTCGGCCTCATCACCCTATGCGATCCCGCAGCCCATGTTCGCGCACCGCGCCCAGTGCGTTGCGGGCCACCCGGTGAGCGCCAAGGCGGACGCTCATCGCCTCGCATCGCCCTCCTAGAGCTCCTCACCGCAAGTTCCTCGCGAAGATACCTCCACAACGCCAAGGGCGGCACGGACCTCGTCATGTGGGCCACGCGTCGGCGATCGCCGACGGCTTCGAAGGGACTGTTCGACCCGCCATCGTGGGCGTGGAAGTTCGCCTGCCGGACATGACGCTGCTCATGAAGCTCGCGGTGGAGTTCGTCGAGTTGGACCCGGAGAGGCGGCGGGACATGAAGGAGGCCGCGCCAGGTGGAGGAGGTGGTGTCCGCGTCGCTAGCCACGCGAGGGAGAGGCAAGCGCAGCGGCGGCGAAGGAGGCGCGCCAGAGACGCGGCCAGAGAAGCTCAGACGCCACAGACGTCGGCGAGCAGGTCCATTCAGCAGATCACAAGTGTCGGCGAAGCGTCGTCCGGCGAGGCAAAGAATGACTACTCGACGCACATCTCGTGAGACGGCAATGGCGAGCGTGAGTGACCGAGTCAGATTTTGTAAGTCGATGTCTTTGGTCCTTTTTCCTTGTCTGTTTTACTAGTTATGTCGTGTACTTGGAAATGTAGCTCCAAAAAATATGCAATCAAAATATAGAAGTGAATATTACACGAATGCATTTCAATTTTTCTATTAGTCGATCAATTCGTATTCTTGTACTTTAGGTTAGTATTTTTTTTTTCCTTAAAAGTTGAAATACATTTACCAAATCCTCACAAAAAAAGATACATTCACTAAAATGTACAACTTTTCACCAAAACATTTATAGTACAATGTTAACAACTCAAAATGAAGCTTGCTAAATTTCGCCCTCTAACAATGCATGCCTTCTGCTTATTATGTAGGCTGCGGATAGATGGTTGTTCTGCAGCGAAAACAGAACACGCAAATATATCCATCAATACACAAATCACAAAGGAAGGTAGGAGAGGAAATACTTTGTGCATAAGGAGGAGAAATAGGGGGGCATTCCTGACACCAAGGGAAGAATCCGTAGGATCCAACATTTTTAATTGTTCCTTTGATCTTAATTTTGTCACACCACAGGCGCATTTCATCGTATGTACGTATGTATGGCTGTAATCTAACTCCATGTGTAGGATGGGTTCTTATTTTGTTTACTTATTGTGGGTTTTATCTTGATTGATGTTATTTCCATGATGAGTTTGCCCTTGCAAATTGTAAGAAGGGAGTAGCACTGTTTACCTTGGCAATTGTAGCTTCTGTTGCTCCGTATACGCAAAGTGCGTATGCCCTTGCATTTGAAAATCCATGAGCTCGATTCCATGATCCTTGGTGCTCTAGCTCTGGCTTTTGTGTTCAGCATCCCCTCTGATCCACACCTTTCTCACCAAATTGTCTTTTGAGTAACTACACTAGAACTACATGAAGTGTTCAATTTACTTCTGAAAGTGGGAACCAGCTGCGAGCAGCATCCTTCCTGACATTGCTGCTGTCAAGCCTCTCTCTCAACATCTCCTTTTCACGCCATTGACATTGTTCAGCATACATGTTCGACATCAAAACATAAGGCACATGCTTCCATGCAGTGGCGGAACCAGGAATTTGGGAGACTGGGGCGAGGACTGACATATTGTGCTGGCTCGCCGCGCCGCGTCGAGTCTCAGCTCCTGCCCGTGCCGCGCCTCAACCCCTGCCCCGCGCCGCACCACCGCCACAGCCTGCGTAGCTAGATTATGAGTCTGCTATTGTAATATAGCAAGGTGTAATGGAGTGACGACGGTG
This sequence comes from Phyllostachys edulis, assembly GCA_036346405.1. Lineage (NCBI taxonomy): Eukaryota > Viridiplantae > Streptophyta > Magnoliopsida > Poales > Poaceae > Phyllostachys > Phyllostachys edulis. The sequence goes on from CM070556.1 coordinate 13,802,814, forward strand.
GTGAGCTAGCTAGATTTAGTAATTCCATTCTCCGGCAACCCGTGGAAAACCTCATAATGATTTATTTAGTAAAGACTAATTTTTAGTGGAAAACCAGGTGATATACCTAGATAAACCCCTGTTTTCAGTTATGTTCCATCGCATCGGCATCAGGGGCGGACCTGCCAATATGGCAAGGTCTGGCATCTGCCAGACCTCCCTCCGGTCGCCGACCCCCCCCCCTACCCCCTGGTATTTTCTCTCCTAGGTGGTCAAGCAAAGCACCGGCAGCAGCCACCGGCGTTGTTGAAGACGAGATGAAATTCATATCAGAAGAGAAGAGGCCGCCTGGGCGCCTGGGCCAGCCAGGCCATTCGCGATCTCCTCGCGGGCTCATGCCCACCAAAGACCATCGCCAAGACCGCCAAGACGTCAAGACTACGCCACCAAGTGAGTGCCCACGCCGGATTTCCAGGTCGAGTGCCTCACGGCTCACGCCCTCGATCTTTCACAGTTTCACCCAAAATCCCCAAATCGAAATCCCCAAATCCAGATCCAAAGATCCAGCGCCGAGGCGGCAACGCGCAACGCCTTGAAGCGGCGCAGCGCCAACGAGGCGGCAAAAGGGCGAATCACAAGAACGGGCGAAGCCGGCGAGGCGGCTAACCGGCGAAAGCACGCGAACGGCGCAAGCACAGCCAAGGCCGGCGCGCAGGGCTCCACGCCGGCCGCCGGGTGAACTGAGCCAGCGTAGCGCCACCGCCACCCGGCGCGAGGGCTCGAGCCTTGAGGGTGACGCCATGTCACTGGCGGCAGCCCGCAGCCCAAATGACCAGCCCAGCTGCACGCGACCTCTGCTCAGCCGGCCCAGCCTCCCTCGACCTCGGACCTCACCTCCGGTCTGGTACGCTCTGCTCTTTGCTAGTAGTGCTCAGAAGTTCTGCAGAGAGGCCAACCGCCGTAAGATTTGAGGAGGGCGCAATGTCAAAAAAATAGTAAGTGGCTTAAGTGGTGACTGGTAAACGGTGATTTACTGATTTGTGATTTGTGAATGATATGTGGTATGAAACTATGAATTAGAATATTAGTTGATATGTCATATTGATATGAATATTGAATAATGAATTGGTTGTTAAAATTGAATTGGACAGCATATAATCACAGAAAGATATCTGATGATTGGCTTAATGACTTGATGGTGTGCTACATCGAGCGAGAGATATTCAAAGGACTTGATCGTGATAAAATTAAGAAACGGTTTCAAGCCATGAAATCTCGGAGAATGAAATTGCCTCGTTCTCCTAATCGTAATTAGTGTTTTAGGGGTATGTCTTTTGACTTCTCTTTTTTCTACATCTTTTATAATTTATGATCAATTAATCGTGACATTACTAATCTATTTATTTTTGACAGGTTACTTCTTCTATGTACTATCTTTATTCAAATTATTATGTTCGATAACTTGGTGGAAAGTTATTAATTAAGCTTCATTAGTGAGGTATTTCTCGATGTCCTACATTTATCTTCACTCGTTGATACCGTTTAATGTCATATATCGTTTTGGTATGATTTCAATATAGTTCACATATGAGTTCTTTTGATTTGGGTAACACACTTTAGTCCATATTTTCAACTCCACATCTTCGCCATACCTGAAATTATATCCTGGGTCCGCCACTGATCGGCATGAAGAACAGATGATAAAAAACAATGTCAGGGTGAAACATCACCTTTCTCATGGAATGTAGCTCTCGCCCAAAAGGTTCAAGAAACCTCAACTCCACATCAATAGGCCAGACCTAAAGTAATTAATGAATGAGATGGTGAGCCTAAGCACATGTAAAAGATAGCTGAATGCTGAATTCAAAGTTGGAGCCAATGCAAACTGAATAATGCCCAAGAATGAAAATTGCATCCGGTATGTTCAGGCTTGAAGCAAGAATGCAATGGCACTCAAACAAAGAGAAATCGAAAGAACTGCAACACAACAAAACTATTTAAATTCAGAACAATGAAAAGTGGACAAAGGATGAGAAATTAGTATTTTGTCATGTGCATTACAGCATTAGCATTGCTCAAGGCCACAAGTCAGTGGAATTTACAAGGGATGTTCATGCAAAGTTCAGACTCTTCAGACAAGTGCTTCTTATAAAGTTTTGATCAAGCACCAGTGAAATTAACTGGTTCAGGAGACAAGAAACGTGCATTCTGGCTACCTTAAGCGGTTGATCCCGTAATCCGCAGAAGAAAGCCAGCGTGAATGCCGCTTCAAAGACGACGACTTCGCCTAGTGGCCTCGCCACCGCCTCACACCTTCGCCAATCAACTACAATCAAGTAATAAAATCAAGCAAACACTAATAGAACTGGAATCATAGAAGGGGTAAAGGAGATATAGAATCGAGCCTCAGAGTCACATGAGCCGCGCCCCAAAGAAGGCAGCTGAAGAAGCAGCAACAGAGGAAGCAAAGCTTGTGGTGGCGAGCTAGCGAGGCCGAGACTCGGGCATGGACGCCCAGGAAGTCATGCACAGAGCAAAGCCGAGGGGTCGTCTTGACCTAGCATCGGCGGCGTTGGCAAGCTGAGCTCGGGCGACACAGGGGGGCGAGCTGAGGCCCAGAGGAGGAGGAGGCACCCAGGTAGGGAGGGAGGCCGGAGGTGGTAGCACCAAGAAAGAGAGGGAGCGCCATGGGAGAGTGGAAGTAGGAGAGAAGCTCCAGGAGAAATAGAATGGGGATAGGAAGAAAAGAAATGAGGAAGAAGAAGACCAAGAAAGAGATGAAGCACTAGGGAGGGGGGGGGGGGGTTCCGCCCAAGAGACCCGGGGCAGCTGCTCCGGCTTGCCCCAGGGGTGGTTCCACCACTGCTTCCATGGCTCCAGTTCCATGACCTTCCCTGCTGACCTCTTCCCCAGCTCGACTTCTCCATGTAAACTGCAAGCACCTAGAAGTGACTCCCATGCAAATGAATCCATTTCCAACCCCATATTTCTAATCAGTGACTCTGCTTCTTTTAGTCTCCCGGCATGTCCTAGCAGATCAACCAAGCATGCACAATGCTCCCTCTGTGGCTTAACATCATGATCCTCAACCATGGGGTGAAAAATAGCAAGCCCTTCATCCACAAGACCTCCATGGCTACAGGCAGAAAGGACTGTGAGAAATGTGAAGCTGTCCGGCCTAAACCCTCCATGAATCATTGCTCTAAAGCACTCAACAGCCTTCATGGCCTTGCTGTGTCTCCCGTGCCCGAAAATCATAGCTATCCATGACACCACATCGTACGCCCGCATCGTGTCAAACACAAACTGAGCATCCGTTGAGCTGCCACACTTGAAGTACATGTCAAGGAGGGCATTCCCGACAATTGTATCCAAGAAAAAGCCCGACTTCATGACCCGACAATGCACCATCTTTCCATGCTCAAGACTTGCAAGGGCACCAAATGCAGAGAGCACACTAATGAAGCAGTAGTCGTTCTCCTTCTCCCCAGTCCTCACCATTTCTTTGTACAAGCTCACTGCTTCCACAGCAAGGACATTCTGCTCCAACCCAGAATCATTGCTGTCCAAGTGATTATGTTCGGCTCTGAGATCCTGTCAAAGACTTCCACAGCTGAACCCATCCCTCCACCACATTTCAGGTACATGGTGATAAGAGCATTGCAGGTCGCCGTTTCTGAGTCAAGGCCTACCTTCCACGCGCACGCATGGAGCTGCATGCCGAGGCCCAGATCGTCCTCGCTCGAGCGCGCCTTCAGGATGCTCGCCAACGTGAAGCCGTCTGCGACGCCTCCAGCCCTGCGCATTCTCGACAGCATCTCCACAGCACACCGCGGGCTCCCGCACCGCGTGCACGCGTCGATCATGACATTCCAGCACACGACGTCCGGTTTGGTGATATCTTCAAACACGCCAACAATGGCGTCCGCGTCCCCGCACCGCTCGTACGCGCGCACCAGAGCGCTCCCCACGAACGCATTCGAGCAGAACCCGAGCCGCACCGCATCGGAGTGCACCTGCCGGACGAACCCGCGACCCTTCGCCATGTCGCTGCGCGGCGGCGCGAGGAGGGCCAAGAGGGTGGTCCCGCTGGGCCTCGCGCCGCAGCCCTCGCGGAGCAACCGCGAGTACGCGCACGCGCGCTCGGCGGCCGAGCGGGAGAGGCACGCGATGAGGGTGTTGTACGAGACGGCGTCCCGCTCGGGCATTGCGTCGAACAGCCTGCGGGCGAGGTGGGGCAGGCTGCGGCGGGAGTAGAGGCCGAGCAGCTTGTTCCATAGGTAGGAGGCGAGGAGGAGGAGGACGCCTCGAGCCTTAGGACGCGCGCAGCGGCGGCGGCCGCGGCGGAAAGGGAGTGGTCGCGGCCATTGGAGGAGGCGCGCGGCGGCGGGTGGGTTCCGGTTCTGGAGAGGGCGCCTCTCGCCAGCGTTTGGCCTCCCGTTCAAAGTACATGGTCGTATAGGAATTTTTGGCGGTATTGGCTTATTTTCGTCCAGTATTTGCAAGAATAACCGTTGCCGAATTTTTTTTGTAAAAATGTCGTCCTGCTGCACGCCCACCTTGCGGCATGCCCTACCCTCCCGCCACATGTGCCCTACCGCACGCCCACCGTGCGGTGGCGGCCTGCCGCACGACCGCCCTGCGGTGACCGCCCACCACGTCCGCCCTCCCGTGATTAGGGTTTCGACGGTGTTTGGACGAAATTTAAAAATAGCAAATTAGTTCAAAAATGTGCAAACTTTTATGTGGATACTCCTAATACGGTGTACTTGCTTCTATAATCTTTCCATAATTTTATTCGTTCTGATTTTTTTCTCTCAATTTCATTTAAGTGTACTATTTGTAAAAATTTATAAATATAGAAAATGAGCTCACAAAATTATTAATTTTGTTTTGAAGGCTCCTTACATAGTGGACTTGATTGTGTAATGTTTTAACAATTTTATATGTGTTCTGAAATTGACTTGAACATTAAGGATTTAGATCTCCAAAGTTTCGACTGATTAGGGTTTCAGCGATTAGGGTTGCAGCGGTGTTTAAAATATAGCAAATTAGTTAAAAAAAATATCTGAAATTTTATGTGGACCCTCCTGTCGACGATCGAATCGCCGATCTTATGAAAATAAAAAGAGGAAAATGACGTGGAATATCCTGGAAGAGAATGGGGCCGCTTTTTATTAATATGAACTGGGATTACAAGACTTGACTAGGACTATCTCCAATTACATCAATGTATTGAATACCGCCGCTTTGGCTTCGTGTTGCCTTCGTTGTTCGTTATTTGTACGCTGCCCCTCCTCGCTCTTCTACGCTCCACCATTAAATAACTCCCGAAGAGGCGGCAAGCACTTCTCGGAGAAGACGCCCTCGATGAAACGTTACAACCGGCTCTGGAGGTTTTAAGGTAGTTAACAATGTGCTAAGCGCCTTACGGTTAAGTATTTGTGAGAACCTTAACCGTAAGGTGGTTTATCGTCAGTGTCTTGTATATCATCGTAAGGTATGGAACGTTTTGCACGTGTTCCATTCATCATACTGCTTAGAGGTGCCTGCTCATAGCATTTCGAGCGCACCGGGTCGAAACCTAGTCCCACCGTGGTACCCATAGTGTAACCTCTGAAATCCTTACGACCAGTGAGGTCGTTAGCCTTAGGGGTTATGACCATGAAGGCGTATGGTCTTTTTTATATTTAAATTAATACATAGAGGTTTTAATCCTCATCAGCTAGCCCCCGAACTTTAAATGAACAGGTCGTGTGAACGCCTTCTTCCGATGAACCTGTATCGGGTAGACCCCCATTTAATGTCGTGACATTCGAGGTGGTTTGTGTTCATTTTAAAGTTGAGAACTTGCCTTGGGAACTGAAGAGTTCCTCTGTTCGTTGGGCGAAAAAGAAGCTTTTTGCCGTTCAGACTCTTATGGATAACCTCTTATCGTAATTTAAAGACCCGAGGCTATAAAATCCTCATCGCTAGACCTTTTGGATTCTTTATGTTTCCAGATCCCTCTTTCTAATCTCATTTACCAAGACAAAAAATCTTCATCCTTCTTTTCTTGTTCTTCCGACCACAAAAATCTCCTACGAACTCTACTCATCCTTAAGGATTTTCATCATGTTGGAGCAAATCACAAAGTGGTTGCCTTCGGATTTGAGCAAGAAGAAGCTTGAAGCCTTGGAGAAGATTGGGATGCTTCCGGACAAGAACTTGATCAGATGGAGATCGGCATTTGGAGAGCATTTCCCAAGCCGCGAAGATGAGGAAATTCATGTTTTCCTCGCCTACATCGAATGTGGGCTGAGATTGCCGGTACACAAATTCCTTCTCCGTGTTCTTGAGTTCTACGGGGTGGAATTGGTGAATTTGGCTCCAAATTCCATCGCCAACATCAAGATCTTCACATATTTGTGTGAAGCATACCAGGAGTGCCTCCGAGTTTGAGACTCTTCGTATTTCTACCGAATGGTGATGGGGAAAACCACGGATACTCCCGGAGAATGTACATTGCGCCTTCACGACGAAAGGCCAATGAGTACATTCATATGTACTCAAGTCCTCGTGGTCGCTATGGAAAAAGAATTGGTTCTATATGACTGTTACGAGGATGATGGCCTCTACTCACGGATGAGAGCAAATGAAAATCCCAAATGGAGAAAGACCGTGGAGAAGACAGAATGGCTCTGGACGATGGGTGGATGCCATCTACGACCCACGAGTCAAGGGCTTGACCTCTTGGCACGTGGTGAGAGATTTCACTAAGCGCTAGATTAGTCCATCAAGCTTCTGACCCACTCCTGACGGTCCATTGGTCGTGATGAAGCTATCTCAGAGGTGGTAAGTCTTTGAGATAAACTCCCACCAAGATTTTCATTAATGTACTACCCTAAAACCTGTTCATGTTTTGTTTTCTCTCTTCTTTTAAAGCTCTTTCCCCTGAGAAAATTAGAGAACAGATCAGGCTGATCTGTGTAGGGAGCCTAGAGAAAAGGCTGGATTCCCTGAGATCTTGGCCATAGTTCCTGCTGAAGAGAGATCAACAAGGCTTAAGGTAAGCAATCTAAAATCTCTTTTATCATGCATATATATTCTCCGATCAGATTTTTGATCATGCTCTATTTTTGTAGTTGGTCGGGTTGCGAATCACACAAACTGGTGAGGCTAAACATCCCACCGTTGTTCCAACCGATTCGTGCCCAGATGCACTGGAAGAGGATGAATCTCCCGAGGTAACAGAACATTTCATAAGAATATATATATGTAGTTTAGATAAAAGATTTCATCACCTAACCAAATTCATTTGTTGGTTTAGGTGGAGAAGGCTGAAGGCCACCGGCGCGACTACGGAGGTCGCTAACCCTGCATCGGCCGTTGATTTAACGGACAGCTTGTTACCGAACAATCGGTCTCGAGGTCGGTGAAACCACTCCGCCCGACCAGATGGTCAAGGACGTGACCTTTGACGAGCTGATCGAGGGCATCGCTTCCGACATCCTGTTGGATGATGCAACAGATTTGACCAATCCTGCCGGTTTGGAACCGGCAAGGTCAGAAGAAAAGAAAAGGAAGGGTGATGGTACAGATTTTACTCTTCCGTGTTTTAAAGTCAAATCTCGGAAATTAACTAGGTACGCTCGAATGAAAGTGGTCGTATAAGCGCATACCGTTAATAATTTCTTGATGATTTGATGCCTCTTTTTTTTTATAACTTCCCTTCTTTGCTTGGTATAGGTCCTCCGTGTTCGTGTCGCTTCCACTGCACTCCTTCTAAGGACCAGGTATTTGAAGAGGTCCATGAGCAGACCACTTCCCAGGATAAAGTTCCTGAGGAAAAAGTGGTCGGAGAAGCCCCCGAGTAGGCGTCAGGGCCAACAGTTGAGTTGGAACCATCGGTGGTTCTAACTCCTTCTGCGGAGGTAGATGCTCCTAAAGGCCCTCAACAGGTTCCGACCATTGTTGGTAATTCTCCTCAACCTGACAAGTTCCCTTTTCGCCCCCGATTCATCGAGGATAAGGAGCTTGACGAGGCATGGGAAAAATATCGGATCATCAAATCAAAATGCATCCTAATTCAATATTTGGCGGATATAATGATTTGGCGATCCGTAAGTATCTACGACCGGTTTCATAATCTCTCCTAAAAAGTTTTTATAGAGAATTTTAAAGAGGAAAATGCCATTTGAACAAAGATATGGTCGAGAATTTTGTTGTGGTCGGAGGACCCACCCAATGATTAAAGACTTGGAGCGAAACACTCAATTAGAAAGTAAAACTTTCCCTTAGCCTTTTTTCTTTCTTCAATGCTTCGCCTTTGCTAATTATTCTCCCTTATCGTATTGTGATAGATTTGGAGAAAATAAAAGAAGAGATTCTAGCTAAGAAAGCCAAGACAACTCTGCTTAAAGAAGAGATCAAAGCTAAGGACCGGTCGATTGCTGAGGCTACGACCAGCAAGGAAGATCTTAACAAGAAAATTGAAGGTAATAGGTCGTAAACTTGACTTATTATCTTCCTCCAATTATTTTTGTGTTTATCACCTGTTTTACTCTTGCAGAGCAAAAACAAGTTTTGGACAGAGTAGAAAAAACTCTGAAATTTGAGCAAGACAAGGAGGTGGCTCTCGCTCAAAGTTTAGATGAAAAGATCAGATTTTTGAACAAGATGATCTTTGATATGGGATCGGATCAAGCCCGCTTACTCTAAGAGATCCAAGAGAGAAAATGCACTACTTGGGTCAACTTCTAGAGGATCTTAATACTCTGCTCAACACTACTCGGAAGAACTATGCCCAGGCCATGGAAACAGGCGTTGCTAGTGGAGTTAGTTTTGCTTTGGAAAAACTGAAAGCTTCCGACCCCTCAATTGATTTCCAAGTTGTTGAAGATGACTTCAACTGCCCACCTGAGGAGGCAACCAAGTTCATGGAAGAACTCAAGCCACTCGGAGATAAAGTAGTAGAGGAGATGGAGGTCGGATCCCCATCAAGTAGTAATTAGTCTGGGAATATTTCTAGAGTAGACTCCTGCAAAAAATGTAAAAATATTGAATATGTGTAAAACTTACCTTTTATGTCATTAACAATACCTTTGTTTATCCTGTTTGACTCTCTTTTTTTTAATTATCACACACCTCCTAGCCCCCAACTGCTTTATAGTAGAAGAACTTTACTATACAAGCAGTTAGCCAAGAAAGAGAATGAAAGTCGAAACCATCATTTTGAAGGTATATGCCGATATGAAGTCAAAAACTGATCGTAGTAATACTAGGAAATCATTGTGGTCTGAACCAGCTTATGACTTCGCCTAGTTATAGATCTTTGTTTGTCATGATCGAAATACCAATCAAAAGTTGTATATGGTCGGATAAGAGACTTTGTTATTTGACATAAGAAGAAATGCAACAAATGAATGCAACAAATTATAAGTGAACTTTGTTTATATCTATTATCCTAAAGTCTGGTCGGAAGAAATGCTTAGATCTGAAATCATATATCATATTTCACGAAACGTGTTCAAACTCTCTATCCGACTGGTAGAGAGGATCGTAAGAAAAGAACCGTCACTAGGAAGCTCCTTCCAGTGGGCAGGACACGTGCGAAAAAGAAGAGACTTCGACTAGGAGGCTTTCCGTGTCCCGACCAGTAGCCAGACAAGAGCGGAGCAGAATCTTGAAATAATGAAATATAACCTTCATAATCTTTAGGCATATCATTCAGTATGGAAAGTTATTTGTACGATGCTCTGATTACTCATATATTCCCTTAAGAAAAAGAGTTTTTGTCGCGCGTGGAAAAAATGCTCACGACTAGGACCAATACGGCGTAAGACATAGAAGTCGTTGCCATAGAGTAACAGAGATCCTTTGAAAGGATATCGGAGAGAAAATTGTCTTCTCCGACCAGTTTAAATTAACAATCATGAACGACCAGCCTATAGGTGTGTGTGTGTGTGTGTGTGTGTGTGTATATATATATATATATATATATATATATATATATATATAAAAAGCAAGGTTACTTTTTTTTTAAAGAATAAATGAATTTATTGAAATTGAAAGAATTGAAATAAAGTAAACAATAATTAAACATAGAACTTACGCAATTGATCAATGTTCCAAGAATTTGACAAAATTTGCCCATCAGACATAGCTAGTCGTATGGAACCTGGTCGAGTAACTTCGACCACAGTATAAGGACCTTCCCACTTGGGGGAAAGTTTATTGCGATTTGCTTGGCTCTGAATTTTTCTGAGAACCAGATCACCTTCAGCAAGGCTGCGAGGTTGCACCTTACGACTATGGTACCTTCGCATGGCTTGTTGGTAGACCGCCGATCGTATAAGGGCTTGGTTTCAATCGTTCTTTAAGGAAATTGACGCTGCCGAAGTCTTCGCTCATTCTGATCATTTTCGTTAAAGCGATCGCCGAAGCAGAGCCAATTTTGAGTTCGAGGAAGTATGGCTTCAACCAGTAAACCAAAAAGAATGGTGTTTCACGGTCGCACGATCGTCGTGGGTTCGAACGCCCATAATACAAACGGAGTTCTTGAACCCAAGCTCGACCGCTTGATTAACTCGTCGAATACTCGGCGTTTGATCCCTTGCATAATGATACCATTAGCTCATTAATCGCCCGTTGCTCGAGGATGAGCAATGAAGCAAAATGAACTTTACACCGAGTTCATCGCAGAATTCTTGAAATTGACTGCTAGAGAACTGGGCGTCATTATCTGTGATTATGCGACTGGGTACACCAAATCGTGTGATCACATTTTTCATGAGGAATCTCTTAGCGGCCTCAGTTGTTGTTTTAACAACCGGCTTGGCCTCGATCCATTTTGTAAACGTGTCAATCATGACGAAAAGGAATTCGAAGCCCCCGGGTGCTCTTGGAAAAGGTCCTAGAATGTCCAGTCTCCAGGTTGCAAAAGGCCAAGAAAGAGGAATTGTTTGTAAGGCTTGTGCCGGCTGATGTACTTGTCTGCTATGAAACTGACATTGTACGCACTTCGTCACAAGTTCTTTTGCATCATGAAGGGCAGTTGGCCAGTAGTATCCTTGCTCAAGGCTTTACCACCCGGTGTTACAGAGGAATGATGTGCTCCAGACTCCTTCATGGATTTCGATCGACAACTTAATGCCATCCGCTTGAGATATGCATCTCATCAACACTCCATGAGATCCTCGTTTATACAAGGTACGCTCGATTAGAGTGTATGATTTGGCTTTTTAGTGCTATAACGATCGCCTCTACATCATCTTCTAGAATTATGTCATGTCAAGATAATTGTAGATCGATGTCATCCAATCTCTACCTTGATCGTGATAAATACCAACCGTCAACGACACGTGGAGCATCCATGTTCCTTTGGTTGGTTTGTTCGACCAGAAGAATCATGTATGTTCTCGGAAGGCTCGACTACCGAGGGTGAATCGAGTTGCTCGAGAAAAACTCCGGTGGGACGGTTGACCTCGTGGAGGCCATCCGTGCTAATCGGTGCCGCGAAAAGTTTTCCTTTCTAGGAATATGTTGGATCCGAAACCAAGAAGTGATTTTCGAGTTTCATTACTTCGCAGATAAGATGACATCTTAGTACTCGAGCATTGATACTCTTTCCCGCTTGATTCGCTACCGCTTGAGAATCGCCTTTCACTAGTAATCGAATCCCGAGCTTAACGAGCCGCCGAGTCCCGCCAAGAAACCTTCATATTCTGCCACATTATTTGTGGCAGGAAAATTTAACTAGATGGCATACTTGATGTATTCGCCAGTAGGGGATATCAGGATCACTCCAGCCCCCGACCCTTTTAACATCAAGGAACCGTCAAAGTACATTGTCCACTCCTCGTGATGTTCGTACTCGGGCCCTTGGGTGGGTTCAGGGTTTGTCCATTCGGCCGTGAATTCTGCTACTGCCTAGGACTTTATTGCTGTTCGTGAAATGAAATGGAGGTCAAACGCCCCTAGCTCAACCGCCCATTTCGCTATTCATCCCGATGATTCCTCGTTTCCAAGGACTTGACCAAGGATATCCAATCGAGACGACCACCTTGTGGGCTGAAAGTAGTGCCTTAGCTTCCTTGAAGACATAAGGAGACCATAGAGCAAATTTTGTACTGTGGGTATCTTTTCTTTGGTCCATGTAAGACTTAACTACGTAATAAACCGGTCGTTGGATGTTATCCCTTTCACCGACCAAGACACCGCCATCGTTTGTGGTGTTGTTGCCACGCACATTAGCAAGTGTTTCTCCGGTCTCTGAGAGACTAAAACCGGCACTTGTAAGGTACTTTTTAAGTTCTTCAAAGGCATCGTTTGCCTCTCTAGTCCACTCAAAACTCTCATGTTTCCGAAGAAGTTTAAAGAAAGGTAACCATTTTCCCCTAACCTTGCTATGAACGACTTAACGCCGCCATCTGACGGTTAGTTTTTTGACTTCCTTCTTCGTGGTTTGGAGGTCGATCCGGTCGATGGTCGCTATCTTTCTTGGATTTGCTTCAATACCTCTAGCGAGACTAGGAAACCAAGGAATTTTCCAAAGTGAAACTCCAACACACACTTTTTCCTGGATTCAACTTGAGGTTATGCCTTCTCAAGTTGTCGAAAGTTTCTTGTAAGTCGAGATGTGATTGCTAGCGTTGGTGGTCTTCTGACGGATCGTCAACGTAAGCTTCTAGATTCCGACTTATTTGTGGACTAAAGGTTTTTGCATCAACCTTTGAAAAGTTGCTTGCGTTTTTAGGACCAAATGTCATCTTAACATAACAATAAGTGCCATATGGAGTGATGAAGGAAGTTTTCTCTTCATCCTCTTTACTCATACTAATATGGTGGTACCTGAATACGCATCTAAAAACTTAGTAATTCACACCTGAGGTAGAATCTACCGGTTGATCAATGCGTGGAAGGAAAAATCATCCTTCAAACAAGCTTTATTAAGATCCAGAAAGTCAATACACATTCGCCATTTCCATTATTCTTCCTAACCATTACAGGTTGGCGAGCCACCGAGGGTGGTTGACTTCACGATGAATCCAAATTTGAGAAGCTTGTCAATCTCTCGATGGATTGCCTCCTTCAATCAGCGCAGCGCCGCACTTCGCTTGATCGGTTTCTTATCGCCGAGAGCTAGCTCAGCTCGATCACCTCCCGGGGGACTCCGGGCATATCGGACGCCTGCCAGGCGAATACGTCCTGATTTGCTCGGAGGAAGGAGACGAGCAACTCTTCCTATTTAGGATCGAGTCTTGCTCCGACCAGAACCTTGCGAGCAGGTGGGCCAGCATCTTCTGGCCCAGGTAGTGACTTGGCGCTGTCCGGAGAAGCGCCTTTGTCGAGGGATACCTCTTTTGTCTGGTCGGAGGGTTTGGGTGTCACCTTCGGTCTTGAGTGCTTGGCCTGCATGGTAGATAGATTAGCCTCTCTGGTCGGAAGTTCATCGACCAGTTCAAAGGATTTTCGGTCACATGCATATGCCATTTTTCGATCTCCCCGAACAGTGATGACTCCCTTTGGCCCCGGCATTTTCAAACTTTGATAACCGTAATGCGTGGCTATCAAGAACTTTGCTAATGCCGATCGACCAAGAATTCCATTGTATGCGGATTCAAAGTTTACCACATCAAACGAAATTTTTCTCCGTTCGAAAGTTATCGGGCCTTCCGAACGTAACCGGTAAGGAAACTTGCCCTATCGGCTTAGCGGTGGAGCCAGGAACTATGCCATGAAAAGCATATTTCACCGTTTCATCTTTGACATGGGGACCTCGATTTCTTCTAAAGCTCCATAAATAATATATTCAAAGAACTACCTCCATCTACTAGGACTCGATTAACCCTACAATTATTAATGATTGGTTCAACAACAATAGGGAACCTACCTGGTCGAGTCGAAGGAATGGGGCAGTCGTCTTTGCTGAAGGAAATTGCGATGTCCGACCACTTCGATTGCTTGATAATGTTCGGAGATTCGACGAGGTTGACCTCCGCCCATGGCCTTCGGATGATGTTTGATTCGTATGAAGAAGATCCTCCAAAAATCATGTTGATCAGTATGTTGGGGATCCCGGTACTCCATCTCTTCGTAGCCATCCTTGTCTTTTTTGGAGCTCGTTTCTCCGGGTTCTTGTATTGCGGGAAATGGTCCTTCACCTGCATAATAATCCTCCAGCTTTTTTGCCGACTCGACAAAGCGTAGATCATACCGCTTCACCGTGAAGTGGACACCACTTCTTTTCGAATCCCGGTCGGAGTTCGTCTTGCCCCGACCGGTGTAGTCCTTCTTACCCTTCATGAATTTATCAGAATGGCTAGGACCTCATTGTCGTCGAACTGCGGTTCTTCTTCTTCTTGAGAGACTTCTTTTCTTTTTCTCTAGTTTGTCCAGGCGGTGAGGAATCTTGTCTTCCGATCAATGGCTTCAAGACCACTCGATTGCTTCGCTTAGCGGTGGCATACTTGTCGGCCATGTCAAAAAGCTCAACGGTTGTTCTTGGAGGGTTCATTGCTATGTCCTCCGTAAACCGTCGATTTCTCAGACCTGTTTTGAAAGCCTGAATAACAGACGACTCTGCGACCTCGGGTATAGAATTGCGAACTTGGCTGAACCTCTTGATGTATTGACGTAGAGTATCATCAGAGCCCTGCCGGATTCGGTGGAGATCATCCTCCTTCCTGTATGGTCAGACGCATTCTAGAAATTTGCAATTAGAAGGTCACAGAGTTGCTCCCAAGTATAGATCGATTCGACCGGTTGGTTCAACAACCACGACCGGGCAGACCCTTCAAGCACGGTGGGTAGATAGTTGGCCATCACATTTTCATCGCCTCCAGTAGCTCTGATGGCGGTGGTATAGATTTGGAGAAATTCCAATGGATTTTGAGTTCCATTAAACTTGTCCAAATTGGCCGGTCGGAACCGGTTAGGCCAACGCATAGCTTGGAGCCCTGCAGAGAAAGCTCGACAGCCTATGATTGATTCATGGCGCCTTCTCTGGGAGGGTGCCGGATTGTAATCGGTCGGAGACCGGTTCCTAAGATTGGAACGCTAGAACTCCGGTGTGCTGATCCGGTCGTGGACATTGGTATGATGTCTTCGACCGCCTACTTGATTCAGACGATGCCGAAGATCGTCAGGTCCAAGCGATGGTTCTTCTCGACGTGATGGGGAAGTAGCTTCATGAAATAACCTTCTCCCCTCGTGACTCCTTGGTCGGAATCATCGAGGAGGTCTTGGTATCGGCTGTTCCCGAGCATGACCATGTTGTCCCCTGCTGAGGGAGGAACGTTGAGATGAAGTCATAGTTTGACTCCCTGAAACCCTTTGTTCCTGGTATGCTTCCGTGCGCTGCATGGTCTGTTGGAGAATTTCGGATACTTGACCTACAAGCTGTACAAAACCTGGAGTTCCCGCTAAAGTAGGATCAGAATTATTTAACATGTCTTGAACACGTCGCAAGTTTTGTACAGTTACCGAAGGCCTTAGGAGGTTCATATTGGTCGTAGGTGTACGCGGACCTGAACCCTCCCCCGACCTTCGGATTTGATTTGTCCTATCAACTACTCTAGGTGGGGCAACGCCAGGCGAATTAGTTGATGGACGTCGATCAGTTCCGTGGACTCCGGAAGTTGGTGCCTGATGGCCCGGATCATCTCTAACAACACGTGATAGCGCGGTAGAGAATGTAGGAACGTGCAGGGCATCTTGATTTTCATCAACGATCGCGTTGACTTCGTGCCTCCAACATCGATCTTCTGATGAGCTTCCATCGTAACTAATGGAGAGCTTCTCAGTGCTTCTGCCAGAAGTTTCCACGACGGAGAGCGGTCGGAAATGAGCACCTCCTGAGGTCTCCTCGGCGATTCGACGTCTTGCCGATCGTATCTCGAAGCGTGATCATCCCCACATGGCCTACGACCAGTGGAGGCTTCATCGACACCGTTGCCAGATGTCGGCTGACTCCTGGAATTGCCAGAAGCCATAGGAGAATATCTTTCAGCCATGATTTCATCGAGGGTATAGAGATTTTCTAGCGGTGGTGCTGAAATTTCTTCACCTATTTTGCCGGTCGGAAAGGCCAGGCTTGAAGAGATCCCCTGACATTCCGAGCTGATTGGAATGGCTGGTTCCTCTGATTGCGCCACCGATAACGGTGGCGCATCCTCGTCCATCCGGTCGATCTCGCTATCGTCGGCGACGTGCGAGCCGGCGGAGGAGGAAGAGGAGGATGATCTGTCATTTTCCTCCATGGCACGAATGCATCCTTCCATATCGAGGTTGGCGTAGTCCGCCAAGTCGAACCAATTCTCCTCATTCCAAACTCCAAGCATATTCGCATTAGCGATTGCATGAACTTGGGTGAGGATTTGTATGAGCGAAGAGTTTCTTGAAAACTTACGTCTTCTTCCCCACGATTTGCGCCCATTTGTCGGCGATCGAATCGTCGATCTTATGAAAATAAAAGAGGAAAATGGCGTGAAGTATCACGGAAGAGAATGGGGCTGCTCTTTATTAATATGAACCGGGATTACAAGACTTGACTAGGGACTATCTCCAATTACACTGAATGTATTGAATACTACTGCTTTGGCTTCTGTGTTGCCTTCTGTTGTTCGCTGTTGTGTGTGCGTCCCTCCTCTTCTTCTGCGTTCCACCATTAAATAACTCCCGAAGAGGCGGCAGTTACTCTTGGAGAAGACATCCCTGATGAAACGTTACAACTGGTCGGAAGTTTTGAGGTAGTTAACAATGTGCTAACTGCCTTGCGGTTAAGTATTTGTGAGAACCTTAACCGTAAGGTGGTTTATCGTCAGTGTCTTGTATATCATCGTAAGGTATGGAACGTTTTGCACGTGTTCCATTCATCATACGGTTAGAGGTGCCTGTTCATAGTATTTCTGAGCAGCCCCCTGGTCGAAACCTAGTCCGACCAGGGTACCCATCGTGTAACCTCTGGAATCCTTACGACCAGTGAGGTCGTTAGCCTTAGGGGTTACGACCATGAAGACGTATGGTCTTTTATGTATTTAAATTAATACATAGAGGTTTTAATCCTCGTCACCTCCCGACAAAGTGCACTTGCTTGTGTAATTTTTTCATAATTTTATTCGTTCTGAATTTTTCTTGCAATTTCATATAAGTGGACTGTTTGTACAAATTTGTAAATATGTAAAATGAGCTCCAACAAGTTGTGAGGTCCATATCCTCATCATCAGTGGACGTGAACTGGACGTCACCCTTACAGTCAACTGAAGGCTGCAAGACGGAACGATGTTAGTCGAAATAAACACTTTGGACATAAACTGAGAATCTCGTACCTCCCGGATGTGCAATACAGATGACCGATGAGGAGCACTAGTCTGTGTACCCAACGTGGACGACACAAGTGATGCATCTCGACGAACCTGCGGCTGGAGAACGACATGATTTTAGCGGAACGAAAGGCATAACCAAAAATATAATTTGTAAATAACTTACCTCATCACCGATATGGCCCGCGGATGACCGACGGGAAGCGCTACGATGTCGGTCGAACTCGCTAGGTTGTGGTGACCTAACAGGTGAGCACGGTCCCCCCCACTTGGTGCATGATGTGTAGGACGTCGTCCGTCGGATGACCGTAGCTCAAGTTCTTTACTATCTTCTTTGACTACACGAAGATGTACTTCAAAATTTTCAGTAGCCCTAGTCTTTGTATGCAGGCTGCGCAGATGGCGATCTCGATCGTCGCGATCTTGGCTGCGCCCACTCCAACTGAATTGACATACATAATAGGTTCAGCAACAAAGAGTACAAATATCATAAATGAAACGACTAGAGGTTGCAAGTGTCTTACGTTGTTGTCACGCCGCAAAGCGATGTGCTAATTGAACGAGTGGCGTAGGCTCTCTTGGTGCGTCACCTCCTGCAGGCGCTCCGGTGGAGGAAGGGTGAGTCTGGCGCACGACCATGGTACATACCACTCTAGGTACTCACCGTACGTCTAAACCTCGTGCGGACGCCACTCTCGCAAGTACTCCAAGTGGATCATCTCCGTCCATGTCGTAGTCCACTCATGGTGGACTAGTTACCAGTCCTGAGAATGCCGACCCGCCCTCAATTGCCTGTGTTTCCGGAAGGATTGATATTAGGATAAAAGACGTAAGAAGTGTAAACATTACTCGGATGAAGTTTGACTCACAGGTATATGGCTCACGGTAAGACCCTACCGTCTGGAGGGGGCACGACCTAGTACAAACCAAACTGTCACATTACGCGCTGCGGTGCGTAAGGTTCCACCATATGGGCGAACACCAGATGGCAGGTCGTCAACCAAAACCCGGCGTCCTAAGTGCATTGCATGGACAACTGTGTGGGGCTATCGTGTGCACGAAATCTGGAGTAAATGGAGCCCAGATGATGTCGTTGTTGTGCAACAACTCGAACTCATTGCGGAACAACGAGTAGTACCTCGCGGTATGTCCTTGGCCCAGCGTAGACGGCCAGCAGTCCACCGTAAGCCCATAGTGGGCCCGTCTATCTGGTCGTCCAACTCGGCGTACGGGTGCACCACTCTCTCGATGGTCTGCCGCCCAACAGGGAAGTGCTCCCAACTCCACAGCTGCAGGAGCACGTAGCAAACGGGCAGGTTGGGGGTAACACCGGTGCAGCACCGTAAAGCGTCACACAACCCCCGGTATGTGGCGTAAAGGATGGCTGATCCCCAGCTATACTGAGGCATGGGCATAGCGTCCGCATCAACCAACGACTCGGTGAGGCGAATGAAGCTAGGGTAGCACCAATCGTCATGTGTGGATGGAAACAAGACCCAACCAAAGAGCTGAACAAGGTAAGCAACAAGGTATGTCCTAACGACGACGTTAGGTGCATCCTACGGGCATTGACTGTAGTGCCTCAGCCAAATCCGGGGGACGCCAGGTGCACGCTCTGGGAGAGGTTGGCCGAACCAATGCTCCAGCCTGGTCTTCCAGTCCGCCAACGGAGTGGCTGGAACAAGTGCCTCACCCTGAATCGGGAGACCGGTCAAGAACGAGATGTCCAGCAGAGTGACCATCATCTTACCTCACTGAAAGTGGAAGGTGTGCGTCTCGGGCCTCCACATGTCGACAAGTGCCGATAGCAGACTGGCGTCTAGGGTGAACCGACATCCGACGGAGACCAACCTTGCAAGGGGCAACAAGCCCGTGTCCTAGAGGATTAGGACATAGCGATCATCCACCTCCCAGTAATCCCTCCCCACCCAAAGCAGCAGGGGCGAAGGGTCATCCGCGTCACCGTCGATCCACAGCTTGCACCGGTGGTCCTCATCGTAGAAGTGTTCCAGAAGCACCAGTAAAGACATTGCTTGCAACACATGGAATAGACGAAATATTAGTGAGAAGAATGATAATAACCTTAAAATACTACAAATTAAATATTACGACGAAACTAACACTATAAATTAATGTACACTAATTTAGTAGTACAAAATTAAATACGGCTATTTAAACATGACTAAATTAATTAGGGCTACCTGATTACCATGAATGAACATGTGCTACATACTGACAATTAAAAAAGCATGTGTGTGTTGATCCCTATTCTTTCCCTTTGCTAAAAAATTAATTAATTTCTTATGTGTGTGTTCATTGCATGGTGCATGCATACTTGAATACCTAACAACTACTTGATTGCATAGCCAGCAGTGCATGCATGAATAACTAGCAACTTCATTTTTTCTTATTTTTCTATTTGTTGTCATTATAAACTTCAACTAATTGTTTAAAACTAATTAATTAAGAGAAACTAATTAATTATGACTAATTATTTCGTAACTAATTAATCTCGCCTCAATAATTATACACGCTAATCCATGTTCTTTCCCTTTGCTGAAAAAAATTAATTGCTTATGTGTGTGTGTTCATTGCATGGTGCATGCATACTTGAATACCTAGCAACTACTTGCTTGCATGGTCAGCAGTGCATACATCGTATGACATTTTCTTAACTACAAATTACAGATTTAGAATTAATTATTTACGTAACATTAATTTAACTACGAAAATTCCAAAACGACTTAAATAAGTACACCTGGAAATGACAACTAACTAAGTTCGAAAATAGTACTACGACTGATTTACTAACAACGCGGTTAATAAAGAATTTAGAGACAAGGAAAAAATTACCTGCTAATATGGTTGCAAATGACAGTGTTTAATAACGCTAAAATGTCTATGAATATAAAATCGATAGAGACAACTGAGAGAGAGCGAGCGAGACGACGAAACTTAATCGCTCTCGCTCGTTATTTATAGCACCTGTGAGCCGAGAGAGAAATCTCTCGCATGCATGAATACATGCACATGCAGGAAACAAGGATTTGACGAGGGAGAAAGTGATTAGATGGAGGTGACAGGATGACGCGACAGGTTTTTCGGTGGAAAAGGAGGCTTGCACACAGTGGAGAGAGGGCCTGCTTTGGTTTTTGTGTTGGTTTTTTCCTCACAAGAACCGGACCGGTTCGAGTCGTTCGGGTGATGTGTGGCAGGGCTACCGCACGACGGCCGTGCAGAAGGTGTCGACGTGGTAGGACCACCGCACGGTGGCCGTGCGGCAAGCCGCCGGCAGGTGAGGGCTGGCCGCATTGTGGCCGTGTGGCAGGGTGCCATTTTTGCAAAAAAAAAAAAACACATACACACAGCGACGGTCATTTCTGTAAATACGGGGTGCAAATGCGCCAATATGACCAAAAATTTGTCATATAGCGGCTGTGCGAGCGGGCACTACACTTTTTTGTCTGCAGTATGCAATGCCGGTTTAGCCTGCAACGTGGAGGCGACTCATAGTCGGTGCTAGTCATGGGCAGTTCAATGGATGAATGGCAAGGGCAATAGAGATCTAACTAACTGGCAAAATTAGCTACATGATACTGATATTTTTTGTCAATTGCTTTTAAGACTTCAGTTTGTTTGTTTTTTTTGTTAAAACACACTGCTAAATCGTAACTATTTGCTGAAACACATTTTAACCATTAAAATATTATTTTCGGGTGATAGAGGAGAGAAATGGTTAGAAAAAAGTCAAACTTGCCTTTCGAGTCGAGTAGTGACACGACTGGTGAATTAGGAGCAAGGGGGGAATTTTAGGATGAGAGCTAGGGTTCTCAAAGTAAGGTTTCAGTTCGGAACTAGGTAAGACACTCGGTTGGACTGAGCCAGAAGGGGTCAAAGTTACCGGCAGTCATTTTGAAAATTCTCTCGACGATTCAATCGGAAATGGTATTTTAATAACCGAAGTATGTTTCAGTAAATAGATACGATTTAATAGCGTGTTCCAGTAAAAGTATAAAAAAACATGGCCTAAAGCAAATGCCACAAAATATATGTGAATTGTAGCCAATTTTGCCAACCAACTTCTTGTATCTTCTGGAAGCGATTAGAAGGAGATACCTAGAAGAAACGACTACCGATCAACATCGTGGAACATTCGAACAAATCGAATCGAATCGAATCGATTCGACAGATTCAGCACGAGGAAAGCGAGCTTTTTTATTTTTTTAATCTATTTTTAAAAAATATTTTAAAGATAATATCTCATTATCTTTATTTCCAATTCTAACTCTTTAGTCACACTATGACCCGTGGCATGACTAAACTATGCTATCACGCCACCGACCACGGCGTGATAAAACCTGTCATGATAACCCTTCGAGCCAACACGCGTCCGTTTTTTAGCTAAATCCTGTCACACCTAGGGAGTGGCGTGACAGCACTCGTTTGTCACGCCGATATCCGTAACGTGACAATATGGTTTTACCACGCTATGCGTTGTGGCGTGACTAAAGAGGTCAGAATTGGAAATAAAGTTAGAGATGAGTTATTTTTAAAATATTTTTTAAAAATAGATTAAATAATAATGAAAAGTTTGAGGAAAGTAGAAACACAACCATTGCATTGATGAATGTAACTTGAATGAAGTCTGAGAACCTATAGGCTATAGCTATAAATCGAGTCTGTTACGTTCGCTCAACATTTGTAACTTCGAGCAAAACCGCTCCAGTTTGCAGTGTTGCGGTATTCCACCTTCCATGTCACTAGGAAAGCCTTCTGCACGGAGCCAAAGGATTGCAGCACTGTAAGTGAATCACGTAAAAAGAAAACAAATATTTATTCATCAGACTATCAGAGGTTCCACCAACCTTTGGCAATGGCCCCAAGAAGCGGAAGGAGAAAGAAGCTATGCAAGGCAATTGCAACACTACTTCTCACTGCAATCAGCACAAGTGAGCATCACCTGCACAAGTGTACGATATAACTAAATACAACTTCTGGGACAGAAAGGACTGTTTTACTTTATAATTCAAATGGACATAGAGCATTTACACCTGCGAAGAGCACCTGGCTCGTGAGTCATGTTTCCCTCGGAGTCAGCTTCTTCGCATCGGCATCACTCATAAAGAGAAACTTCACGATGTAGATATCGGCAGGTTGGACATGAATATGTTAGCCAGAAGTTCTCCTGAAGATTCATCTCTAATCCTACAGAAACTTCAGGTTAAAATTTTCGCTCCAAATAACAATTCTGTAGTAAAATGTATATAGAGTATCTATTGTAGGTCAAGAAAATATTGTTGCAAGAGAGTCGTGAGAAAAAAGAAATGCCAGAAGTAAATTAGACAGATGGTTGTATTTTTATACCCGTTCAATAATAATTTTATGCATAGAGTACTTTACAGAATGTCCAGCGGACAAAATTGCAACACGTTTGTACCATTTAAGGCCTAGGATAGAGCCTGGTTGAGTAAACCGTATATGGATTCACGAGTGCTGCATAACAACCCCTTACTTCATCATATTGAAATTCAATCTCTGCAACTCTAAATGCATATGGCAATATTTACAGTGGGTAAAAAGGTGTCAAAGAAAACTTCATTAATCTAATTGGTTCACTCGTGTTAGAACGGTACAAATAGTTTTATTTTGAGTAGTGACTTTAGATCATGATGGTTTCAGAATTTTGTTGGAAATGGAAGATTTTCGTATAGATTGTGAAAGGGTCCTAACATGTAACAAAATAGTAAAGTTCAGATAGGTAGAAAATAATCTTGTGAAGAGCTAATTCTGTTCTCTGTTCTCTGTTCTACATATAGCACAAAGCCATAAATTAGGGAACTTAAGAAGATGCAACCCAATGTAGAGAACAAGATAGCTATATCAGATTTTCACATCAAAATACTCTTGTACTTTCTGTTAGAATTAATCTCGTTTTTTGTTAGGAAGTTGGAGTCCGGTTTCGTTTCTTAGTTTGAGTCCGAGTCGGCTTCAAGCCAGCCATGTAACTAGTCGGTTTGGTTTCGTTTTGTAGTTAGTCCAACTAGTATATAACTAGTACCAGGTCAAGCCATGTAATAGCGAACAAGAAGCAAGAGTTGGAGAAATAGAAAAAAGGAAAAAGGAGGAGCAGAAGGCTCCCGGAACAAAAGTTCTCGTTCTCTATTTTTCGTTTAGTTCTGCGATCTTGTTTTGTCTCGGCAGTCTATGTCTCCAGCAGGAAGCAAGGAGGCGCAGCCTGTTGCTGAGATATCACGTGAAGACAGAGCCTGAGGCAGTTCACGTAAAGCAAATAAGGGGGCAGAGGTGTTGCTGTGCTTTAGTGCAAAGCCAGGTTGGAGGGCAAGAAAGAAGTGGGTTCCACGGACAGGTCACATCCAAGCTATTCACTAATCAGACGGATTAGAAAAATTGCAACAAGTGGTATCAGAGCCTGTTGATCTTGGTGCTATCTAAAGATCATGGGTGACAATGCGAAGACCCGGGATGGGCCGGTTTCTCTCCTATATCCTGTCCTGACGACCGACAAATATCTGGTGTGGGCTATGAAGATGAAAGCGAACATGCGCGCCCGAAGTCTGGGTGCGATCGATCCAAGGCAAAGGACAAGGAGGTGGGCGATAAGGTAGACCAGACGGCTTTGGCCATCATCTACCAAGCGGTGCAGACTCCATGATCGTCGGCTCATCGGCAAGGAGGCGGCACATGAGGCGTGGTGGCCTTCAAAAGATGCACGAGGAATTGATCGTGTGAAGGAGGTACGGCTCTAGAATTTGCATACCGAAGTTCGAGAATCTCGGATGGGAGAAACCGAGTCGGTGGGCGAGTTCGCCGGAAAGTTGTCTTCATTGTATAATCAGATTGTCTCTCGGTGACAAGATGGAGAATCGTGGCGATGAAAAAGTACTGCTGCGTGCTACGGAAAAGTTTGTACCTATTGTCCCACGCTCATGTACTCCCGGATCTGGAGCAAAAGAAGATCGAGGAGATCACCGGTTCCCTCAAAGGCGCATGAAGAGCTCTTGAAGGGTATAAATCCCATAACGAGCAAAGGTATCGATCCCATAACGAGCGTTGCTAGTAAAGGAGATACAAGCGATGGCGAGCGATTTGGCGCAGAGGTGGCCGTGAAGACAAGGTTGGGCAAGGCGATGGTGGCAGATCCGTGATAAGTCACATATCAAATGTTTCAAATGTGATAAGTATGGTCACTCGCATTGGAGTGCATGACCACATAAAGTGCTTCAAGCTGTGACAAGTATGGGCACTATGCTTCGAATTGTCAAAACAAGAAGAAGAACGAGGAGGTAAACCTCATCCGAAGCTGTGAAGATGAAGATGACGCTCCTACCCTGCTTCTCTCCTTATGTGTCAACAAGGCGCCGGTCATGGTGATGTTGAACGAGGAGAACGTACTTCTTAAACTATGCATGGAGGGAGGAAATCACGATCATACTGATGAGTGGTACTTGGACAGTGGAGCAAGCAATCATATGACGGGAGATCGCTCCATGTTCCATGAGCTCGACGAGAAGATTTCGGGAGAAATCAAGTTTGTCAATGGCTCTATGGTACAAATAAAAGGCAAAGGTACAATGTTGTTGCGATGCAAGAACGGTGATCAGAAGATGCTGCCTGATATTTACTTTATACCAAGTTTGTGCAACAACATACTCGATCTCGGGCGGTTAGCGAAGCGGGGTGCGAGGTGGAGGCTGCGAGGTGAGTTCTTGCGAGTCTCGACAAGAACAAAGATCTGTTGATGAAGGTAAAAGATCCCCAAACCGATTGTACAAAATTTCCCTCAAAACTTGTAAATCGGTTTGTGTGAAGGACATCTGGGAGGCAGTGGAACTTAGATAATAGTCAAGAACATGGCGGAACCTGTGAGTGGCACGCAGCTTGGCGCGAGGCGCTTGCGGCGTGAGTCTCGGGAGGAGATCGAGACGGTCTTGCACAAAGGCGTCTGAGGAGGCTGCAGGTGGTGAGTCCCAGCGCATAAAGGGCGCGGTGTACACGAAGTTGACGCAGGAGGAAGAGGCGGTGTAGCCTCAGCTGAGATGTATGTGGGGAAGTGGATAGACTTAGTCCAAGAGAGAAGAGCGGGAGGCTCAGGTAATGACGAAGCCCAAGCGGTCATGGGAGAAGGTGCTCTGGCCCAGGCGGGCGTGCAAGGAAGGACGAGTTCAGTCCAGGTGCGAAACGCGGCAAGCGTTGGTTTGTGCATGGCTCAGGATGGAGCAAAATCAGTGGTAGGGCCAGTATCGGCCCACAGTAAGCGCGCAGAGTGCGAGTAAAGAGGAGACTTGGAAGTTTAGATGAGAGAGAATATCAGCATGATCAAAGTGAAGAAACGAGATTAAGGGGGTGATTGTTAGAATTAATCTCGTTTTTTGTTAGGAAGTTGGAGTCCGGTTTCGTTTCTTAGTTTGAGTCCGAGTCGGCTTCAAGCCAGCCATGTAACTAGTCGGTTTGGTTTCGTTTTGTAGTTAGTCCAACTAGTATATAACTAGTACCAGGTCAAGCCATGTAATAGCGAACAAGAAGCAAGAGTTGGAGAAATAGAAAAAAGGAAAAAGGAGGAGCAGAAGGCTCCCGGAACAAAAGTTCTCGTTCTCTGTTTTTTCGTTTAGTTACGTGATCTTGTTTTGTCTCGGCGATCTCTGTCTCAGGCGAGGAAGCAAGGAGGCGCGACTGTTCTTTGAGATATCACGTGAAGACGAGCTGAGGCGATTCACGTAAAAGCAAATAAGGGGGAGAGTCTTCATTGTGCTTTAGTGCAAAGCCGAGTTGGAGGGCAAGAAAGAAGTGGGTTCCACGGACAGGTCACATCCAAGCTATTCACTAATCAGACGGATTAGAAAAATTGCAACACTTTCTCAGGTTATTGACTGACATTTCACTAATCACTACCTATGCATGTCACTATAAAGTAATGAAATCACCACAGTTGATGATATCAACTTACCAAGTAATATAGTTTTCGCAACAAAAAGAAAGAAAAGTGGAAAGAAAGAACCAAATTTCTGATAAAAAATAACCAAGCTAAAGGAAACCTACTACAAACCCTATAAAGATCTCAAAAAGAAGCCTCACCTGAGAATTGTTTTCCTGCTTGTTCATGTAATATGACCATGTATCTCACGTTCCTGATAAGATTAGTTCAAGTGTGCAACACATAAGAAAGTATAATAAAATTGCAAATTGCAAGGGGTTTATCCTAAGCTAGTGTTAGCATTCATCACCCACCCCCATCAAGCAGCTATACATATGTCACACCTGTACAGGAGGAAGTAATGACGAGTGGGGTCAAGGGACTGTAGATCTTGTATAGAATGTGTGTGTTGTCCATGTACCAAGGGTCCCATTTGCCGGTGTCTGTATCAGGCTATAAGACCTGAAGTGTTGTACTGAATTGAGACATCGACAAACTAAAATCTTGAGTTTTATCTCTACTGTTCTTCTTCCCAATCTGGACAATAACATAGCAGAACATCCTGTGTTATCAGTTCTCGGGACCCGAATTTACCGTCTGGAGCCCTCTGTGCATACCAGTACTAGTTTCTGGATCAGTAGCTAGTGCACACAGTTATATTATTGGATATCAAACACATCTCGCAAAAGTAAAGCTATTGTATAATATTAAACAGTGCGTAGATAGACTGTACGGTCGCTTGACTTACACATGGGCCAATTATATCAAATACCTTAAATATCTGCAGCGGAACGGAAACTACACGCAAGTGGAACTCTCAGGATATGCCTATAGGTAATTGACTGAGACTCGCGACATAGTTCTTGTCCTCTGTCTTACGGTCCTATCGGACACAATTAAGTGTCGGCAGAGTCTTCTTCTTCTCCTCTTCGTCTTCTCCTCTTACTGAAGGATAATGTGGATATCATTGGGATATGCTGACGATCTTATAATGATGATACAATTGGCAATGACGTTGAAGGTTTGTTGAAACACGCGTTTTCGGCGAAGTTCAAAATGCTGTCAGGTCTCAGGCGGTCAGACCGACCATTGTGTGGTGGTTAGACCAGCCTATGTGGCGGTCAGACCGGCCAGGCCTCAACTCAGGCTCAGGCTAAATGGCAGGCGGTCAGACCGGCCATTGGGTGGCGGTCAGACCGGTCAAAATAGATTTTTGATTTTGAGGCCGGGCCAAAAATAGAGGGTTTAGGCAAGAGAGGAGATTCTCCTACACTTGGTCTCATAATTTTTGGAGCTTCGAGTCAAAAGTTCTATTCGTTTGAAATTTCCAAAAGGTTTAGAATTTCCAGTGAAGAAAATTGGCTAAGTCGGTGGGCGGTCGAGGCCAAACCAGCGAGGCGGTCGAGGCCGGCCGAGTCTTGGTCGAGACCGGTTTCACTTGTTCATCGGCCAAAAGGTGGCGATGATTGTTGAGTTAGGTCATATTCATGGGTTTCAGTGCATATGTGTTGCATGATGCATGTTTTGACTAACGTGGATCAAGTTGCGAAGAACTTGTTCCCAGAATCGATTTTTTTGTCCATTGTTGTGCAAGTTGCTTGGAGGTCAATGACGGTCAACGGCGAGCATGATCGGGACTAAGCTTGGAGAGCTGAGATCTAGAACGATCGGGGGATACCGGGTGAAGTCAATGGAGTCAAGTATGGCGCAAAAGGGACAAAGGTGACCAAACGGGCAGTTCGATGTGACGGGTTGGATCAAGCGGCGCGGGGGTCGGTGCAAGTGCCATGGTGGTTTCGGTGGGAGCCAGATAGGAGAGACTTGCTGACATGATGAGAGCCGCTGGTTAACCTACACGTGGCGAAGCATGGAAGTGCTTCACACAGATTGGACTCGGTCTTTGCAAAAAGATCAAGAAGGGGTATTTTGGTAATTTCACCTAAATACCGCCTTGGTGACCTTTTGCCAACCCCCAGCGCAAGACGATGCAAGGAGAAGCGGATTAGGTCAAGAGGAGATGAAGACGACGCTTTAAAATACGTGCGTGAGTGAACCCGTTTGTGTGTGGGCCTAACGGGTGCCCATTAGGATTTTTCTTCTAGAAGCTAAGCCTCCACTTTAGAGCTGCTTTATATCAAGCTCAAGACTCATGAGATCAAGAGAGGCAGTCTTCCTAAGAAGGATAACATGGCTTTGGTAGCTGATCCTTTGAAAAGAACTTTTGATGGTTCTTCTGAGTCTTCTTTTGGATTTTCTCTTGCTTGCATGTTTATCTGCAATTCAAGAAAAAGAGTTTGAGAGTCTTCCTGAGGCTGATTTAGCTCTTTTAGCCAAAAAAAAAAGTCACACGAGCATATAACAATATTAGAAACAAGAAGAGAGGTGACCCTGTGACGTGCTATATGTATGGAGAGCTATATCATATCCGGTCAAACTGCCCCAAGCTGAAAGGTAAGGGCAACCGCAAGGATGAGAAGACTGCGTGGAAGAAGCCTATTTCAGGTCTAAGCATGGCTAAGCATAATTTTTCTCAAAATATTCTAGTTCATACTATTGCATAAACTAGATTTTTATCTAAGGTGTCAAGGTATGTCTATTCCATGTCAAATTTGGTTGTACAAAGGAATTAAGCATAACTATAATTTAAAAAAATAGGAATTTAAATTACATTGAATAGAAATACGCATGCAATAATAATTTAAAATAGAATTTAAATAATTTGAAATAATGGGATCAAATATGATTAAATATGTAACTTGCCTTGCTCAATTCGTTGTTCTCAAACGGCGTCGAAATCTGAATCTCCGAAGTCGTTGAAATCTATACGTGAAAATAAGCCAAATTCAAACAAAATTCAAATGAAGATTCAAATGAACTATAAGTTAAATAAGTTTGGTTTAGTTAGCTAGATATTGAATTTATAAGAATTTAGAAATTTGAATCAACGAAATCGGAGTTCATATGAAGGAGAACGAACCCGGGAAGTTTCAAAATTACATGAAATGATGAAATAAAGGATTTTCTTGCGAATTTGGAATTATTTTTAATTCGGGAAAAAGGTTGAGCCACTGACACATGGGGCCCACGGCACAGTGGCAAGGCCACATGGCTGCGACATGCGTGCGAGCGACGTCAACGAGAGGGCGAGGTGGCGTCTACATGGCTCCGAGGTGGCACCTAGGTGGCAGCCACGTGGCTGTGCCACATAGGCAATGGCCGGCGGCGGCTCGGCGACCACCTCGCCGGCGTTAGGGGCTCCGACGATGGGTGGGGGTGGTACCATTCGCACAAGGGTGGCGAGGCGATCCCAATGCTTACCCCCTCGGTGAGAGTGACGGTGAAAGGACGGCGGCGAGGAGGATTTGCGGCCGCGAACGCGGGCTCACAGCGGCGATGGCGATGCGGCAGGTCTCCAGCGAGGGCGAGGTGTGCACGGCGTAGGCGGCAAGGTGGCGAAGTCGTTGGCGCGGTTGGAGTCGCCGGGGAGTCGACGGCGGCTAAGAAATTGGCGAAAAATGAAGCTTCGCCGGTAACGAAAGAACTCAAATTACGGCGAGATTACGAAGAGAGGGGAGGGGAGATTGAGAGGGAAATGATGAGTGGAGCATTGCGCACCCGGTGCTCCCTTTTATAGGGGCCGGGGAGGGTGAGGGAGGAGATCGTACGCGCGGCCATCTCGGCGATTATGGCAAAAATCCAGTGAACGTGTGCGTGATGGAGGGAGAAACGGCCGGGAGTGGGCGCGGGATTGAGGGGCGGTTTGAATGCGCGTGCGGGTGTGAGAAAAGGTGAAAAATTAGCGGCGTTGACGGAGCTTGGCGCGGGCGAAAATGGCGGTGGCTCAGCGCGTTGGGGAAGAAAAGCGCAGGGAGAAGAAGGGCACGGGGCGGTTGGATTTTGATCCGACGGCGTGGATGGGGCAGCTGAGCGGCCGAGCCGGTGCAGCGAGTGGGAGCCGTCCGATTTAGATCGGACGGTCCCTACTGGTTGTGCCGATTGGACCTTCCGGGAGTGCCAATAAAATTGGACCGTTGGTCATTGATCCAACGGCTGAATTGATCTAAGGTGAAAACGCGTGGGCGCGCGTGTGGCTAACAGGCGGGGCAGCGTGGCGATGAGGAGGTGGCGAGGCGGTAGAGTGCGGGCATGGGCGAACCAAGGCCGCACTGCAAAGATAAAAGGAATGGGCTGGAGCAATTCGGCTCGAGAGAGGTTTTGGGATTTTTAATGCTTTTCTTATTTAAATAATCCGATTAAATAAAAAGGGCTTAGAAAATAGCAATTAATATCCAAAAATTCTAGAAAAATTCACAGAAATTCCTAGAGTTATTTTGGACTTAAATAAAATATTTCCAACTTAAAATTGGTAATAGATTTTGCACATAAATTTATTTTGTCTTTAAAATAATTAGGGAAAAGTTTTTAAAATTCGAGAAATTAATTAATTTTTATTTTCCATTTTAAATCAAATAAAACTTCACTAAATTTTATTTTTGACTTTTTAAAAACTTCAGAAATTCAAATAAAGCAATACAACTCTTTCAAAATTTAGAAAGTCCAACAAAATAATAACTTTTTCTTAATTTTGGTAACAGAACTTGGGATGTTACATGTCTCTAGTCCAATGGATCTCTATTATGATAACAATGGAGCCATTGAACATGCTAAGGAGCCTAGGTCACATTAAAAGTCCAAACACATACTTCGACGATATCATATCATTCGTGAGATCGTTAATAGAGGTGATGTGAAGATATACAAAGTGCACATGGATTTGAATATTGCTAATACGTTAACAAAGCCTCTCCCGCAACCTAAGCATGAGGTGCACACAAGAGCTATGGGTATTCGATACCTGTATGATTGACTCTAGTGCAAGTGGGAGACTGTTGGTGATATGCCCTAGAGGCAATCATAGATATGATTGTATCACATCTATGTTTATGAATTATAGAATAAATGTTATTATGTTTCTTGAATGATTCATAAGTTATAAAGATGAACAAGTACGTGACTTGTTGGTGAAGCTCTTTAACTTATATGATGTCGTTCTAAATGTATCCCTAGTCGGAACACTAGTGACTTATCGACCAGCACATGTATTGATTGATGACCATGTTTCACCAGTCATGGATATGGAGATATGGAAGCAATAATGTGGACACGTGTTAGAGAACATGGTGTTGGATTGACCCACCTTGAGACACTATTGAGATTGTTATGATTTTATGTGTCATTAGTTGGTCTCAAGCAATGATGATGTATGATCCTTAGACCTAAGATCAGCATGGTTTTCTACATCTGTAACAGTACACTTAGGGGTTGTCAAACGCTACTCCGTAACTAGGTAGTTATAAAGGTAGCTTTCAAGTATGTTATGAAACATACGGAGGAATGTGACTGGTCGGATATGGGATTTGTCCCTCCTAACATAACAGGAGAGATATCTCTGGGCCCCATGATGTGGTCGGATAAAGAAAGTGCATGAACATGCTACTAATGGTCGAAGAGTCTACCACATGGAGTTATCCGACACTTGATCGAGAAAGTATTGAACAGTTTATGGATGACAATTTATCTCACCTGGAGTTCAACCAAATATCGTGAGGCAAAGGAAGAATACACGAGCAGGTCATTCAGTTTGATCAAATACGAGCTGGTCATAGACTTGTCGAACATGATCACTAACTGGTCGTAAACTAGTCGTAAGGAGTTACGAACTAGTCATGACTAAATATGAATTGGACGTATAGAGATACAAGCTAGTCGTAAGTGATAAGGACCTACTTGTAGATCATATTGCATTAAGGTTCGTCCGATATAATTTGTGCGTATCTGGGAATCGTTATGTCTTGCTAGGAACAGCTAACGACTCGTGGTCGGAAAGGGTTTCCGAGTCACAATCGATTACGTATGAACCTAACAGGTCATACACTTAACGGGTCAGAACAAACATGTTCGGATAGGATCCATCATGAGCTCTATATAAGAGGATGCATGAGGCTGTTGGGAAGCAGACACACATGTGAGACGACGTGAGTTGCTCCACCGAAACCCTAGCCGCCATCTTCTTGTAAGAGCCCTGTCGTGCCGTGCGAGTTGGTGCTAGCACGCCGGCGTACTGTGTTCCATCCCTAGACATGTGGATACCGTAGAGGCGCTATTGCGGTTGCTGTTGCGCTCAAGGATGATCCACGACTTTGCAAGGAACGCAATAGCTGGCTGGAGGAGACGATCGGTGCCGAGGACATTGGACGATTGACTACGACCACCACATCGATGTGCTCTACGTTGGATCAGGCTGCTCCAACTCTTCTTCTGCTGCACTACGCGTCTAGTGGTAATGATCAATGATCTCCTACTTGCATGGCTTCCTAGTTTACGTGGTAGAAATTTTTGAATTATCAGCTAGTGTAGCCTACCCATATCCCTTTAGGATAATCTCGGCCTTCTTGGGGTGAGGTTCCATTTTAATGTTGAATTCCTGAATTTTGGGATGGTTTTCGAGTACGTGGGTGGGGATGTGGTGATGTCTTTCATAGAGCGCGACAAGGTTTTGTTGCTAGAGATCAAAGGTCATCTCAGGGACCATGTTACAGTCACTGATGATATGGTTTTGCATTGGTTGTTCCCTAGTTTAAGATTAAGCAATGGCCTAAGACTTTTGGTAGATGACAAGTCTTGCACTACCATGTCTGATTGCATCACTAAAGGTGGGGTGGTGGACATATATGTTGAAGTTACCCAGCTTGATGGATATGATAAGAGTGATGATGAAAGTGACTGGAAGCATGAAAATTTGGTTGAGATTGAAGAGCACAATGATTTAGAGGAGGTAGATGTGGTGGTGCCTAATGTGGAGCCCCAAACTAGTGTTACACCAATCAAGCAATACAATGACAGAGAACTACAGAGCTTTAGGGGATTTTATCTCCTGCGAAGGAATCTCAGCCTGATAGTAGTAAGGGAAAGGAAATTGCTACAATAATAAGTGATGAAAGTGACAGCTCTGACACTAATTACCAACACAAGAGTGATAACAGCTCTATAGAAGAATCAAAAGCAGAGGAAATGAGGAAGCTTGCCAAGGCATTCAAGAGGGAACTTGTGGCTAAGAAATTGGGTCTTGATGTTGCAGCTGATATGGATACAGCCGAATTAAGCCAATCTGAAGATGAAAACTTGGATTCAGGCTATGAGACACCTTATTTCAATTCAAGTGATGAGTATTCATATGAGGAAGTTAGTGATGGCCAAGGTGGTGAGCAAGGCTCATGTTCCAATATTCTCACTTGGAATGGTATTTAGAAGTAGAGAACAATTCAAGAAAGCTTTGATCAAGTATAGGCTAAACAACTGTAATCACTTAAAGTTTGACAAGGATGAGAAAGACAAGATCAGAGAAGTGTTCATGGCCTGCATGTAGGTGGCTAATTTATGGCTCAAAGAACTCAAAGTGAAATTGGTTCCAAGTTTCCACATTTTTAGATGAGCACCACCGCCCTCCAAGAAGGGACAATAAGCCTATGACACCTCAGGTGATTGCAAACAATTATGGTCATTTCATCAAGGCTAACTCAACATGGAAGCTTGAGAACATTAAGCAGACAGTTCTTAAGGTATGGCAATTACTCTATGTTAATGTTGTTGTGAATGTGCATGTGGATTGCTCCTTTGTCTTGTCTTAACAAGTTTATTGATGTATTCTATAGGAGATCATGGCTGATGTAAGTTTGTCCAAGTGCAAGAGAGCTAAGTGGATGGTGATGCCAAAGATGTTGGATGCACACAAAGGTGAGTACACAAGGGTATTTGATTACCAACTAGAACTATTGAGAAGCAACCCTGGTAGCACAGTATCTGTTGCCCTTAAGTAGAACAAGGGAAGCAGATGAGGCACCAAAGGAACCTAAGGGGACAAAGCTAACTAAAGTTGGATGTAAGGTCAAATGTGATCTCTGCAAAAAAAAAAAAGATGGCCACAATGTGAGATGTCCACTTAATTCAAATGCAAAGCAAAAGAAGAAAGATGCCACTACACACCTCAGGAGAGATGCTACCAGAAAGAGGAAGCAAGCAGAGGCATCAACTCTGCAGCAGACTTAAGCATGGCATTGGTGAGTACTTAACCAGACTTGATTCTTGAAGCCATGTCTATAGTTGTAATAAATTGATAGTACATAATCACTGATAGTGAGATTACCATCTTGCAGGTTGTTCACAATATTGAAGCCGCTACTCAAAAATCAAAGAAGAGGTCGAGCAGCAAAGCTCCAATTCTCAGCAAGACTACCAAGTAGTCAGTTTGTGATGTAACTATTAAGTAGCTCTTTGTCATGAAGCTTTTGGACTCGTTGATGGTCTGGACATGTAACTATGTAGGTGAAGCTCTTTGTCATATGTAGGTGAATGTTTTGGACATGTAACCCAGTAGACTCAATATCATGAAACTTTGTCATGAAGCTTTGTGGATGGTGTGGTAATGAAGCTATCAATGTTTTGGATATGTCACTAATGTGCAAGTGTTTCTGTTAATGCAAGGATTACTTAATTCAATGCCAAACTTCACAATGTCAGATGTTCCATAATTACTGGAATTTTGATATGTGAATGATGTGCAAGTTATTCAGCTAGTGCAAGAATTACTTAATGCAATGCCAAACTTCTCAATGTCAGTGTCTGTCAATATCTGTTAATGTTGTGCAAGTGTTCCGGTTAATGTTTGTCAATATCTTTCAATGTTGTGCAAGTGTTTATTTTGTTATAACTGTCAATGTTGTGCAAGTGTTTCGGTTAATGGAAGGATTACTTAATGCAATGCCAAACTTCTCAGAGATAGATGTTCCAGAATTACTACATTCCATATAGTTCAACATTCAAGCATTACAACTGCATATGACGATTACAAAAGAGTAACAATGTTGATTACCATTTCAATTACCGCATGCCCAAACAGAAAACACAACTATACTAACAACTACTGCATAAAACAAGAACTTGAACATGTTCTCCTTCTGGACTCAAACATCAAATTCTACCACATGCATTTTTCTCTCCTCCAGCTTGTTCTTTAGGACAACAACTTTATCTTGTTCTCTTCCGAGGCATTGTTGCTGTGAAAAGAGCACAAAGAGTAACAAAGGAGTTTAAGGAATAAAATTACAATAATTCACAATGCCATTTTTGCCGAGATCCTCTGTCGCGGGCGGTTGGACCGTTGCCACGGCTGGTCGAACCGTCAGTCGGCTGGTCAAACCGCCAGTGATAAAGGTGGCAAACAATTTGGGAGCAACCCACAAATTGCAAATTCTATGCATTGGCACAATGGACACTTGTTAGTCTAATCCCCATCTACTTGTGTGTCAAAAAAATTCCACCAATTTAAATGAATTAAGGATATTATTCATATCAAACCCTAGAAATTTAGGGAAAATCACAATGTGGACAAATTGCAAGTGGAGATTGAGAGTTTATCGGCTTAGATGATGAGATAAGAAGTTTGAAGACGAATTCCTTGAAGAAATTGAAGAAAACAATGTCGGATTTGGAAAAACCTCCAAACCTAGGTTTTCATGGTACGGAGAGATGAGACAACCAAAACGAAATTCCATCCATGGAATGGAGAGAGGAGGTGGAGGGCAACCTCTTGATTACCTCGGGAAGCAAAGCCAATGGCCGTAGAAGGAGTTCCACGGCCGCAGAAGAGAAAGGCGGCCGGAGGTGAGAGAGAGGAGTGTTTTCGGGTGGAGTTGAGGTCTGACCGAAATAGTAGAGATGAAAACATTTCGGGTCAGAGAAGAGAAAGTCCCACTCGACAGATCGGTCTCCGCTGGGCACGGGCGGTCGGATCGGTGGGCTAGTGGTTTAGACTAAAACTGCCAACAATTTCAGTGCTGAATTTT
Organism: Phyllostachys edulis; assembly: GCA_036346405.1. Classification (NCBI taxonomy): domain Eukaryota; kingdom Viridiplantae; phylum Streptophyta; class Magnoliopsida; order Poales; family Poaceae; genus Phyllostachys; species Phyllostachys edulis. Next base: position 13,838,930 of record CM070556.1, read on the forward strand.
GGAGAAAAGATGGAAATATTGTATTTTGCTCCAAATTTTCATACAATCAACCACATAAATATATTTGGAGCATTTCCAACTTATATAGCCCTTAAAAATCCAATTCTCAAATATTTTTTATAAATTAAGCCCTTATTTTCGCAAAAGAACTTATGTTCATGAAACTTCTTCCAAAAGAGCCAAATTGAGAATTTGATGGTATTTAAAACATCCAATTGTATGTGTGAGTCATGAATACCATCACGGACCTATTTATGTGAATACTTTTGGCTCAAATGGCAAAACTCACTTAAGTGCTAGAAAGTGACCATTTAGGTCAAAATAGTATTGATCAATTTTGAAATCAAATAACTTTTGCAAGGTTGGCCTTTTGAAAATATTTTGAATACCTAAAAGGTTTAGAATAGTCAACTCTAGGATTTTCCTTTTGGGACGGTTTTCAAATTCCTTTTAGAATAGATTTTACACAAAAATCTAGTTTAGGTCAAAAATAACATACTAAGATCTATAATTTTGCTAGAAACTCATTTTTGCTTAAAATAGGTTTTTCTTTAACCAAAACATTTGAAAATTATTTGTATACATTTTGCAACTTATTTTTCATAAGATTACTTATAGTTATGAAATTTTTGACTTTTGGCTAAAATACTCAATTTTGAAAAACATTACTATCACTTAATTTATTTGGGCACACTTATGGATATGATGTACATGTATATGACTTAGCACTCCCTCTTAATATGCCACTACCATATTGCTCAAGATTGCAATAATGGAGATTTTTGAACAAGAGTAAGAACACATTTTTTAAGAAGATTTTCATGAATGCATCCTACACAAGACTAGGGGCTAGATACTTCAATGTACGTACTTGTTACCGAAATAGCAATGGTTATTGATTTGATAAGATCATCCTCATGCTTGGCTCCAAAATGACACATGGTGGAATCCACCTCTATTTGAATGAACTAAGCATCCAATTCCTCTCCAAGTACCTATTTGGCATTTTAATCACTTTTTGGTACCCAAACTCGGTTGGGTCCTTGAATGTCAGTCACAAGAGATTTGGGCACCCAAATAGCCCTAGCAATAATCTTAGGTGAACTAACAAATCTAGCAATCACCCTACCAATTTTATCTTATCTAAGCAAATAATGATCATTATAAAGAATAGGCTTAGGATTGTTACCCATGGAACGTTGTTTACCAATGTGTCCCTTTTCCCGGCAATTGTAGCAAGTTGAGCTTCTACTTCCCTTTCTTGTCTTGTTTTCTTGTTCCTTTCCGGTTTGCCTCTTCTTTGAATGTCTTGATTTGATATCCACTTGATTTGGGCACATTGAGGCATTATGGCTCTTCTCGTTGCAACAAAAGCACTTGTTGATTTTTGTATATCTTTGATTGTGTCTTGTCTTGCTATTTTTTTTTCTTCCTGGAAATAAAGTCAATTCCACTCTTGTCTTGCAAGCTTCTTTGCTTGCTTAATATATCGTCGAGGGTGGTCTTCCCTTTGAAGCTTCTTTCCAAGTCAATTGTCAATTTCTTGACTTGGACCTTAAGCTCTTCATTTTCCTCTACAATATTAGTCTCAACAAATATAGAGGAAGAACATGCATCTAATTTTGAGCTACAAGGAGCATCTAGCAAATTAACACAAGAAGTAGATATGCTAACCTTAGATGCAATACAAGGGTTAGCAACTACACATGTCATATCATCTAATAAATCACATATTATACCTATATCCATCTTGGAGCTAGTGAATTCCTTGAGAAGGAGATACTCATGCTCTACTTTTAGCACATCATAATTATTTTGAAGAGAGATATGTTCTTTCTTCAAAACTTTAAATTTTGTCTTCTCTTTCCCAAGATATTTATTTAGATCCTCTAGCATATCCATCAAATCATCATATGAAAGTTCATCATCATCGTTTACCTCATTTTTACCTTTTGCCATTAAGCATGTAGACATGTCAAATAGTGATAGAGCCTCATTTGCATCTGAGTTGTTTGATGGATTGTCCTTTGTGATTAGCCTGGCAAAATGTCTTATTTTGCCATCATTCTTCTTTCTTGATGATGATTTGGTCTCTTCCTCATCTTCCTCCCAGTGATGACACTTTGAGGCAATGTGTCCCTTTTCTTGACAATTGTAGCACCTAAGAGTCTTATAGTGCTTTGTCTTGACAATCGGTAGGAGTCATCCTTGGCAATTCGGATGAATTGAGAAATAATATCACCAAGGTCTCATATTTGTCCGATAGAGCCCTAAGCATCTTGCACACATTATCAAGATCAGTTATATCACAAGATAGGCATTTGAGCTTATTTACTATGTTGTTCAATCTAGAATACATCTCATTGATACTCTCATGAGGCAACATAGTAAATGACTCATATTTAAGCTTAAACTAGAGGGGTTTGAATAGACGGTTTTAAAAATTATTTTGGCTAAAACCGAGTTTTATGGGGAATTGTAAATTAATTCGGTTTTGCTCAATTAAAACCTGAATCAACTGGTCTTGACTAAGTGCACCAACATGCTAAGACTAAGACAAAGATAGCAATCCTAAGAAGATGCGCAAGCAATTTAATTATATAAATGTAAATTGCAAGAAAGTAAAGCTCAAGAAAGCAAACCACAAGAACACTTGAACTTTTTTCCGTGGTGATCGAAAACTTGTCGGTTTCCCTAGTCCACCTTGAGGTAAGCCCAAACGAATTGGACTAGCTCCACAAATTAAACCTGCACCTCGAATCCACTCGGGGTTGCTCTTTCTCCACTCTGGAGATGGTGAGCATCAAGCCACTCACAACCGTCCAAATCTTCTCACAACCTTCTTTGAGAAGATCACGGGTGCAACTCCTCTAAGTCGTCCAGGTGTCAGCAAACACCAAGAGTAACAAGTCGGAGATGCTCACTTGAACGAATCAAGTGTCTAAGCTCAATGGATACTAAATCCAGCACCTAATGCAACACATGCACTAGGATTTTGCTCTCTAAGATCACTAAGTGCAACGCATGCACAAAAGAGATAAGAGAGCTTGCTCTTTGATCAAGGGGAATGAAAATGGCACTAGCACCCTTCCACAACTGGCCACAAGGGGTATTTATACACCTACACAAGAAAACTAGCCGTTGGAGGAGAATTTGCAGAAAAACAGGGATTCCAGGTCAGATCGCCGATCAATGGTCGGTCAGACCACCCTAACTCCAACGGCTATAAAAACTAGTCGTTGGACACTCAAACGGACTGACCTTCCTCGCATGGGCCAGTCAGACCGCAAGGGGGGGCGGTCAGACCGCTTCACAGAGGAGACAACCAAACCCAGAAAACACCTCCTCTGGAAAAAGCTAATCGGGGAGGTTGACCGTGGGGCCGATCAGACTGGCCAACACATGGCGGTCAAACCGGTTGCCCATCGGTCAGACCAGTCAACATGGGCGGTCAGACCGCCAGGAAGTTTGGACCGGTACTCAGCTCGGTCAAACTCCTCAAGGGGCAGTTAGACCGCCACAGACTTAGAAAGCTGAAAAATAGATATTGCATTTCGCTTCAACTCAATTTGCAAAACACTTTTGTCAATTGATGCGCGATGCAAACAAGAGATGAAGGCATGGTTCTCAACAAGTTGCAAAACGTATTTGCCGACTTTTAGAATCACGCCACAAGGAATTTGGCACATGGACTTAAACAGTTTGCAAATCACATTCACAAACTAAAGTCACATACTACAAGGATTATGCATGAGCCTCAACTATTTTCAAAACACATTCACAAACATCGGTAACATGCTAAAGAGAGCTAGAGCAAGCACTAAGAGCTATCAACACATGACACACTCAAGCTACTAGTCAAGACCCCTCTTAATAGTACGATAACCTATACTAACAATCCGGTCTCGACACCAAACACCGAAACTTGTAAAAGACTAGGAATACATCCTTAGCCTATGCTAGTCATACCTTTTGTCTTGAGCATCCATCTTGAAGTGATCACTTGATAACATACATCTCCACTCCAAGTACGACATCTTGACTTGAATATTATCAACACATGATGATCTCCTTTACTTCATGATCTTGTCTTGATGCTCATCAACACATGATGGCATCATAATTCTTCATCATCATGGGACTCAACCTGTTTCACCAACTCATGAAAAATGTTTAGTCCACATGATGATTGTCATTAATTACGAAAATACTCCATTAACTCATAATGGCGGATCTAGATTCTTTAGAGGTGGAAGACCGGTTCTGACAGGTGGGCCTGGTGCGTCAGCGAGAGGGAGACGCGGGGTGCAGGTGTGGAATGGAGCGGGCGCTAAGGAGTGGGCCGGTGCAGATTCAGCCCAACGGCTCGTCGGGAATTCAAGTCAGACTTTTGAATTTTCAAACTGGCTGATAGTTGTTTGAATTTCTAAACATAACAAACGAGCTCCAAACATTATGAAAATTTGTCTGGAGTCTCTTGATACAGTATGGTTCTTTGTGTAAATTTTTCAGGATTTATCTGTTCTGTGTTTTTCTCAAATAATTCTTCTAATTCATGTTTTCATATCATTTCAATATTTGTTTTATGCAAAAGTTCAAAAACATGCTCAATTTATTTTTCTGTACATAAGCATGCTAAAAAATTCCATTTATTTATTTTGAATATTATTTCCTAAAATTGGGATTTTGGGATGTTACAATCACGAAATATTTCTATTCCAATCACATAGAAATTTCTTTACATCATGCAAAAAGGATTTATCATTAGCAGCAAGCAGAATATCGTCAACGTACAGGGCCAAAATAATATACTTCCTCCCACTGACCTTCATGTAGATACACTGATCAACGACATTCTCTACAAAGCCATACACCGTAATGGTATCATTGAACTTAATATACCATTGTCAGGAAACTTGTTTGAGTCCATAAATTGACTTCTTTAATTTACACACCAAATCTTATTTCCCCGGAGTTAAGAATCCTTCAGGTTGGTTTATATACACTTCTTCGTCCAAATCACCATTCAAAAAGGCGGTCTTTACATCCATCTGGTGAAGCTCCAAATCATAATGCGCCACGAGAGCCAAAATAATTCTCAAAGAGTCCTTCTTTGAAACAGGACAGAAGGTCTATGTATAGTCAACACCTTCCTTCCTTTGGCGACAAGTCTAGCCTTGTATCTTTCAATGTTGTCTTTCGGGTCACGTTTGGTCTTAAATACCCATTTTACACCCGACTTGTTTTGAACCTTGAGGCAACTCGGCTAGTTCCCAAACTTTATTGTCATCCATTGATTTCAATTCTTCTTTCATGGCATCAAACCACTTTTCAGAATTATCACATTCTATGGCTTGCTTAAACGAGACTGGATCATTTTCGACACTCAAGTTGCATTCATGTTCAAGTGAATAAACCACATAATCATCGGAAATAGCTGGTCTTCTCTTCTGTATAGACCTCCACACTATCTTTTTATGTAGCATTTCCTTTTCAGTTGTCATTTGTACATTAGTAGCTGGTTCAATAATTGTGTCTTCTGCATTGTTGTGTGGTTGTCATACAACAAGGCTAGGAGCAAAATTTAACTGGATTTCTTTGATATCCACATTTCGTGGATTACTACTCCCACTGATCTCACCTTTCTCGATGAACTGAGCATTTCCAGCCTCAACAATTCTTGTACTATGGTTAGGACAGTAAAATCTATACCCTTTTGACTATACAGGATAGCTGATGAAGTAACCACTAATGGTCCTTGCATCAAGCTTCTTTTCATGTAGATTATATACTCGTACCTCCGCTGAGCAACCCCAAACATGCAGGTGCCTTAAGCTAGGTTTCCTTCCCGTCCACAGTTCATAAGGAGTCTTAGGAACTGACTTGCTAGGAACCCTATTCAACAAGTATACAGCAGTCCTTAATGCATGCATCCACAAGGATAATGACACATTGCTATAACTTAACATACTCCTAACCATTTCCATGAGAGTATGATTTCACCTTTCAACCACCCCATTTTGTTGAGGTGTTCCGGGCATTGTACACTACGCACAAATGCCTCAGCTTTCAAGAAACTTTGCAAATGGACCTGGACATTGTCCACTTTCATCAAACCTTCCAGAATACTCACCACCTCTATCAGACCTCACTGCCTTTACTTTTCTATCTAGCTGCCTTTCCACCTCATTGACGAACACTTCTAGGATGCTCGCAGCTTGAGATTTTTCATGCAGCAAGTATATATAACAATAACGTGAGAAGTCATCAATAAAGATGATGAAATATTTTTCACCGGCCTAGGATGGAATATCAAATGGACCACAAATATCAGTGTGTATCAATTGTAATAGCTCACTATTCCTTGTAGCTGGTTTCTTTGATATGTGTGAGGTTTGCTTGCCCCTAATTCAATCCACACATACATTCCAGTCAACAAAATCCAATTAAGGTAAGATATCACATTTAACTAACCTCAAAACCCTTCCTTTGGATATGCTACCTAATCTTTTATGCCACAAGAAAGCAGATAGCCACAAGAAAGCAGATAGCTCATTATGTGCATTACGTTTATTACCAATAACATGAAATAGAGATTTAGAAGAAAAAAAAACATCACCAAGATTGAAGCAGTATAAACCATCAATTAAAACACCAGAACCATAATAGTATTTATTCTTATATAATGAGAACATACCGTCTCCAATCATAAACTTAAAACTTATTACATCCAACTTTCCCATTGATACTAAATTTCTAGTACATTCGGGAACATAAAGACACTCTTTTAAATCTAAGTACATAACGGTATCAAGGATTGTTCTATAAGTCACGGTCCCTTCAATTCATGCCTTCATTCTGTTTCCCATGTACGAAAACTTTTCATGCCCGCTTATGGGTTGGATCGAAAGGAACACATGTGTAACATTTGAAACATGAGTAGTACCACCAAAATCTAACCACCAGGTATTGTTAGGAACTTCAACAAGATTTGATTCAAAGCATACAGAAGCATAATGTATACCTTTCTTTTTGAACCATTTCTTTCTCTTCGGGCAATCCTTCTTGAAATGTCCAACTTTCTTGCAAATGGCATCTCAGCTTCTTACGAATTTGGCCCTCACTAACTTGCAGTGGAGTTTTGTCCTTCTTCTTGCCTTTCTTGCCTAGGTTTTCTTTGTTGCTGCTTGTACCGTTATGCACCATGAGATGAATAGAGTGATCCCTTATTTTCTTCAACCTTCCTTCCTCCTAAACCAACATGGCCTTGACTTCTTGAAGGTTCCACTTTTCTTTAATGGTGTTGTAGTTCACTTGGAACTGGCCAAACTTGGAAGGAAGTGAGTTAATAATGAACTGAACTAAAAAATAATCACTCACATGCATGCCCATCGATGTCATCTTTGCAGCAATGTTTGCCATGCCTATCACATGATCATGAATGGGTTGCGACCAATCAAATTTCTTTGTCGTCAACTCACTCATGAGGCTCCCTACAACGGACTTGTTAGTGATGTCCGACTAAGAGTGTTCTTTTAGCTTTGTTATGAATTCTTTTGCATCATTTGTCTTGGGCATTGATGGCTTGACATTTTCAGCAATTGTTAGCCACATTAGGTTCAAACCCAGCCTGTTAGACCATTCCCAAGAATCATAAAGGGATCGATCATCATCAGTACTTTCCTCAGTAATGGCTGCGGGCTTTTCTTCAAGAACTAGTGCTAGGTTCGAATCCATAACACCTAGTTGAAACCAGATTTGTCCGCACCAATCAGCATAGTGACCATAGCTTTGACTCATTAAATTAATGGATGCTACAAATATTAAATATGCTCACAAATTAATACTTTGAGTAAACTAAATAAATTCATGTAAGAACAAACTTAAGTGTGCATCTAATACATCTTTGGATGAAATTTAAATACAATGCTAGAAGCAACAATGATGCTAAAACATACTTTAATAGATCAGTAATCAAGCCAATATGCATGTTATCTTTGGATAAACTAACACATTTACCAAGTATGTTGATCGATCTCTTTTAGTGTCACTAATCATAAGCAATGGTTTGCCTTTGGGCGACCTCCTAGCTTTACAATTAGTGATCTCAATTGTTCACAATATATATTGTCGTAGCTAAAAGACTAAACAGTAGAGAAGGGGGACCCCCCGGTACACGAAGGGTCCTCGAAAGATGGGACTGGTTGTCAAGAAGTAGATGAACTTATATTTCAAATAAAGTCCAACAATACAATTACCCTCCCCTTACAATGGGGGGGAGGTGGCTATTTATAGCCTTTCTATGAGGTACATGAGATTACAAGCTTACCCCCTACAGGACCCTATGTTGGTAGGGGCTGCAGGGACCTTTCCTAACCCTAAGACTAGCTCTCGGCTCGTGGTGGACCGTCATGGGCTTGGTCCACCCTGCTGGTGCGCCTGGTCCAGCGATACAGTGACTCCTCTGGGCCCCTCGGACCTCCGGACCCCTCGGGAGCCTTCGGGCCCCCGGGATCCTCCGGACAGCTCAGGGTTAAGTGGACCCTTCGGAAACCCTCTGGAACCCTTCGGCCCCAGGGACCCTCCGGACGTTGGGCCCTTCGGAACCCTCCAGGAGCTTCCGGCCTAGGGGCCCTCCGGGAACCTCCGGACCCCTGGGCCTGTTGGGACCCTTGGGCGACTCGAGCAACAGTGTCGTCTGGCCTTCACTTGTTTACAGTCGTGGGAGCCATTGTGCCACCCTACGACACACACACACACACACACACACACACACACACACACACACACACACACATATATATATATATATATATATATATATATATATAAGATTGGAAAAAAGTAAGTAGAATTAGATTCAAGATAAAAGAAAGGAGGTTTTAGTAAGAAAACACGGATGAATCTTGCTCTTTTCTCTATTTTAGATCGGATTTTTTGGCGGCATGGCCAAGCGGTAAGGCGGGGCTGCAAATCCTTTATCCCCAATTCAAATCTGGGTGCCACTTTGATCAATAAAATACTTAGGCTTATAGTACTAATCGAACTCGACAAATTAGTACCTGCATAAGTTGGGGCAAGAGAGTAACTAGGCTCGGTGATCTTGGATTTTGAGAATCCATAGTTCTATCCTCAAACTGGGTTTGTTTTGTCGGTAGTGGCCCAAACGGCTACCAATAAGGATGAGGTTGTGTTTCCTTATTAGTTTATTAACTTTAATTGATTCTTAATTGATTCAATTCGAGAATTCAAAATTACAAGGCTAAGATGTCAGAAATCTTGATATCCAAAGGGCCCCTAAGGGGCATTCTTTTTTTTTTCAATCTAAGATTGAAGATGGGACTCCATGAAGGAATATCAAGAGTTCCTAATTATCATACATTTTATTTATCATACATCTTATCATCTTATGCTACCTACATACACTACAGTAAGGGCTACTGATTCTGTCGAGAATCAGATTGAATAGGCTGATCAAAAATCAATTTCGGAGTTGTGGATAAAGTCCCCTCATTCTTTCATAGAATGATAGAAGGGCTGTAGGGTTTAGGTTCAAAATAAACATATATATATGTATGTATGTATCTCCATGTATGTATATATATATATATATATATATATATATATATATATATATATGTGTGTGTGTGTGTGTGTGTGTGTGTGTGTGTGTGTGTGTGTGTGTGACGCGTGTGTATATACATACATACATATATAAAGCATTGAACAAATTATGAACAATTGACAATTAAATATCTAAGATCCTTTCAAGCAAGGCCACTTTGGTAACTAACATATAAATATTTAATTGGCATGACATTTCCAGTTATGCTCATAAGAATAAACTATGACCTTATGAACAGAAACAAAAATCCATCCATTAACAGTACCGGACAGATGCGGTCCTTTGAAGTACGTAAAATTTAGTCCAACAAGTCTTTTAGTTTGACCGAAGCTTCATGGCCAAATTGAAGTATTGTAAAGCAATATTACACTTGAAGTTTAAATAAAATAATATTACCTGATTATTCATGCCACTGATGCAGTTAGATTAAACACAAACTTTGATACACTAGCATGATGCACAGGTAAAAGAATACGAAAGATGATTAACAAATTCTAGAAATCAACTAATTGATTACAAAAGAACAACTGTTATGGTGAATCAAAAGTGCTAAGCATTGCTCTGATACCAATTGTTAGCAAAAATGTGGAAGCTACAAGATCATTTAGCACAATTTGATTCAACCAAATTGCAACCTTTATATGTGCAACAATGCACAAACCCACCTTGAGACATGCTAGCTCCTTGCATATGATGTTCTATCACCTCTCTTCCTTCTACTAGAATAGTTCCCTTGATGATTAGGAAACAATATAATTTGAGTGCTAAGGTGTTAATGTCAATCTTGACTGTTGGATCATGTAGGGCGTTTAATACAAGGCATTGGAGGTGGGAGCATGCAGAGTGTTTAATGAAGACGCATTAGAGGTGGGAGCATGCAAGGTGATTAAATTGTTTAGATGTGAGAGCCCGCATTAATCTTGGATGTTCAATCCAAGTCCAACAGTCAAGATTAGCATTAGCACCTTAGTACTCAATTACCCATTAGCAGTGGCGGAGATACGCCTCAGACCGCCGGAGCAATGACTCGGTTCGTCAGAAGATGAGCAATTAAACTGACGAACATACTGCTGCACTAGCATTCCTCTTCATGGATGAATTAAGTATCCATTCACATGCATGCATATGGCAGCCTTAAATTCCTTTGTGCATGTAGCGTAGCTAAGTGCATCATTAGCTTAATTCTTTCTTCAATGTGATTAAATCACACAACTCATAAGACTTAATCACCATCATTAGTACACAACATTATCTTTTACAAATTGAAGGGAGAGGAGAGGGAATTTTAAACTCCATTATTCTTAATCTTTTAGTCTAGCAATCATCACACTTAGATCATTTAGTATAAGAACCATTTATGTAATTTATATGGGCCATTTTATTGTTAAGTAATTTAACAATAAAAACCATTTAGTTATGAATATGTTTACTTCGATTGTTTTATGGTGCTTATGGAAAGAAATAAATAATATGTATTTTCAAGATAAACAGTGGTGTGGAATGCAGGTCTTACGTAGAAAGATAACTTTGATGGCACCATAAATGGAGGGTACTCTACTCTGCCCGGGTACACGAGAGCATCAGATGGATCTTTATGTCTGTCAATTGAAGTCCAGTGTGAGAGCAGCATCGAGCCTGAGGTGGAGATGAAGATGTTCGATTCTGAGAAGCCACGCACCGTGCGAAGACAACGAAACAGCTGTAGATAAAGGGAGTGAAAAAATGTTTTGAGTGGTGGTTTTGTATGGCTGAAAGTAGATGATAGGGGCGTTGATTGTGTGATCTATTCCCTCTGTTCAAGAACGTATAGCGTTTTGGAATTTGACACGGTTTTTAATATCTAACTTTAACCATTATTTTTTATATGAATATATTTTGTAAAAAATTACAAAATTATTATATTATAAAAACATTTATCATGGTAAATATAATTATACTATTCTCTCGTGGCTGATCTAAATAATTTTCATATATTATTTATTAAAGTTAGAGAAATTTGACTACATGCTTTTAGACCTTTCAGGCAGGTGAGTAGCAGAACAAGTAATCCATCTCGTATGCATCACAACGTTCAGCATCAAACACATAACAATTTATCAATCACACATGGGGGAGAAGAAAGTAGTCATATGGCGTATGCATCAGCATCACAATCCACTTCGCATGTACCTCGAGAAAACTTCGCAAATAGGCAAAACTGAAGGGAAATGGAATGTGAATTGAATGAAGCTATGTATAATATTACACTGTATTCAGTTGTCAGGCTATTCTCCTGCTGCCTCTTTTAATATACAACTACAAGAAATTACAGTTCTCCAATAGTGGCTCTTTTTAGTTTTTCTTACATCTCTTTCACCCTTTTTTTTGGGTGGTTCATTTTCTCCATGGTACTTACCTAAGAGATGTTAGTACACCACAACACGGAGTAGACCGGGTTGAGGCTGCGTGTAGTGGAGGCCTTCGTCCAGAAGGAACTGCTCGACGGCAATTGGCAACCTTGCAGTGCGAGAACCCTTGGTGTGGTGGCCTGTTCCGACGCATACCATGACTTGCATCCTCTCGCCTGCAACCCTCGCCGTGCTCCTCAGAGCACCTAGCTCAACCTTCAGAATGTGTATTGCTTCACTCACATGGAGTCCATGTAAATCAATCAGACGGTCACTCCCTCGTTGTGAAGTAACAGGGTTCCTGAACAATGAAACAAAACTCAGGATAAAACAAATGTGCTTGTAATATGTCGGGAAATGTACACACAGCAGCTAATCAAGTAGATAAACATAAACTGGACAAGAAAGGATTTCTTTTTTCAGTGCAGAAAGGGCAAGGGAGCAATTGGGCAACCTCTGTCGATAAATAGCTTCTCTAGCTTTCTCATGAGCTGCTTTCATCTGTGTGTTGTACGCCTGCCCCTTCATGCTTAGTTCCTTGGCCAGAGCTTTGTTGCCAACCAAGTAAGCCCGACTAGCCTGTCAAGTATATCTTTCTGTGAATACTTATAACAGACAAAATATCCAGCCTAATATGTATAGTAAGAAGATACATAAAAAAGATGGATAATGCGATAATGCGGTGTTTTTTTATTAAACAAAAAAAGGAAGCGAAGGGTTACACAGTTTTAGGCAGAGCATGTGCAGATTCATATTTGACAATATGACAATTATAATTGATTAAAGATCAAGGCAACTTTCATGAATGTAATGTCAGAATGAAGTTAAAATGGAAGATGAAATGGATCGTACAGTTCGCAGCCCGTTCCTTAGTACAGTTAATAGAACACTCGTATGCACATGCGCACATGCATATATGCATAGGTACATACATATACAACCATGCATGGAAGCCAGAATTAGGAATGCTTACCTGCTCAAAACATGCATTTCGGATGCGGGCAAAATCACGAGCTTCTCCCCTTGATTCTGAGTACATATTTGCTGGTGGTTCACATACAAACATATATTGATCAGTCTATAATTGGAACAGAGTCTAGGGAAAGAACACAATGTTGCAGTATATTCATCTACTTTTGAATTTTTGTAATTCCCGGTCACACTTGCGGTTATGCGCACCAAGTTTCCAAGTATAATTTACCACCTGAGATTTTATCTAGGATCCAGATGGTTCTATTTAAAATGAATACTTTGGTAAGTAAAAGGTACTAATATTAACTTGCCTAGTTCTATATGATGATAATTTGCAAAACCTTACAGGTGGAATTGTGCAATTTGCACAAGAAAGAACTTAAAACATTCAGATGAGTATTACCCACTGCGTCACCAGTTTCAAGCCAACGAGCTGCCCGTGCACTGCTAATACTTTGAAACTTGTTCCCAGAAGATGGTTTAGTGCTAGAACTGTACTGTATGGGTACAGAAACAGTTGAAACACCATTACCATATTCAGGACCCTTCTTAAACTTCCAATGGCCAGAATTTTGTGATGCAATTTTCCGAACAGCTGAAACAAAATCACCAGTACCACTAGATATTGTGGATGAGTTACGTCCGTTGAAGATACCAAGGATATCCACATTTGCCTTAGAGAAACCATTTTGATCTTCTGCTGATGGCAGCGCAGGGAAGTCCCCTGTGCTAAAGTTTGGTGCACTGGGGGTCAAATTCAGAGTCGGATTGGAGGTTGTATCCACTTGCATCTAAAAAATTAGGGGGGGAATCACTTAAGATGCTACTGAAATGTTTTAAATGTAACACAACTGTATAGAATCACATTACAAAGAAAGAGAGGGGTTTCAATATTGTCCTTTGAGGGAGACATTTAATAGTAATACCCTTAATTAGAAAGGGCACCGTAACAGTTTCAGGCATAGATGAAAATAAGAGAAGTACTACAATTTAAAGATATCATGCAGCAAGTTGGAGAAAATACAACAATGGCGTTGGAGAAGTGGCATGAAAATGATCAGAAAGATCAAATATTGAGTAGCTTCTACTTAGTCATGGGTAGGTCCCAAGGCTCATGCACAGTACAACAGATCAAACAATGTTGCAGCCGATAGAGAAGCTACAAAACATGCCAGTGTGCATATAAGATATCGATATCAGAATGAAATGTTATTATCCAACCAATAATTGCTGTCTTCCAATGGTGGACAGCCAATGGAAAAGCTGCCCAAAAAAACAGTGTCCCAACAAGATCAAGGTCAGCATGACAACAGTGTTCCAACCAGCCATTGCTGCATATCTAATTGGCTCCACCAAAAAATTACGATGTACTAGTTATGTTAAGCAATGTTCTGAGTGGATGTCTGGAAGAGTTCATTTGTGTACTATTCTTACAGACAGAAAGACATTACCTCTAGCTGGGTGAGAATTTCAATAGTATGATTGAAGTCGCATCCATTTGCATAGTAAAGCTCTGCAAGGCTCTCTGCTGAAAATCCAGGGAACTGAGATGCTAAATACTCAAGGGGGTCAACAACACCATCTGATGTGCCAGCATACTCACTAGCAAAACTGTCAGAAAAGCCAGCAGTACTTTCAGAATCGTAATGAAGGTCCTGATTTCCATTAGTAAAATGGAGATCACCCGCATAATTTTGCTCCCAGTTGCTTGAACGCATAGTTGAAAAGGTTGTCTGTGAATTATCTTCATACAGTAAATTGGTAAGCCCCAGTTCCAGGCTCTTGCTAGCTGGAGGAGATAACTCATGGTGCTCTCTTGACAAGCGGCTGGCTGTTGTCCCATAGAAAGGAGGTGCATTCAAGGTCAATCCAGTAAGGGACAGCTCTTCAGGTTCTTGTTCAATTTTCTCAAAAGAAGTAAAGTCTGGAATAATGTCATCAGGAAGCTGCTTACGCCAAAACTGGTGCGCCTCGTCATCCGAGTTATTAGACTTTGATGACTCGGACCTATCTAGGATTGTTTTTCCAGAAGACCCCCTAAAGTCTGACTTACCTAGATCTGAAACTGTGCTACTTCCAAAAGATGGTCTAATACATGAAGGTACAAATTCTGCTGCATTGGGATTTAATGCAGTGACTTTATTTGGTAACATTGACCTTGCATCTCCATTATTTGAAACAATTTTATTCAGTGAACTCATCTTTTAATAGAAATTACATGTGATGTTACATGTACAAGAGAAATTATTCCAATAAAGATTTACCCAAGCCCTGCAAAGATAATCAACAATGAGAGTTAGTAGAGGCTTGGTTGAGCTGACAATTCAGGACATTCATTGAAATTATCACTGCCATAATAGTAAGAAGCTACTTGCCAATCTGCAAAACTATTTTACCCCACTTCCATCTTCTTCTGTGAGGTTGAGTGCAGCTAATAAATTTGTGCGTGATTACAAAAAATTGATATTGTGCTTCAGAAAATCTCATTTCATACTTATCATAAAAATGGCACAAAAAAATAAAAAGTAACAACATTATCCACTAGTCCTTATTATTGGGGTATTAATTAAAGCAAACCAATTGAATTCTTTGAAACTAGGTTCGACATTTACATGATATTGGACAAATAGACAAGGACTCAGTTCGACAAGTTTTTAAAGTGCAAAACTACAAGCTGTTCTTTCTTATCATATTGTTAGGCTTCAAAAAGTTCTTTCTTTTTTTTATTACAGTCAGGCAGAGATGCCACTACCAATATCACCGTTACTCATAATAGAAATTTCTACATTTACAGACGACCCAAAATGGGTAGCTCTGTTTCCCAAAACAAACATAGAATACTTTGCTCCCCGCCTCCGCAGAAGTATGACGTGCCCTTTCTTAGTTACTCACTTACTCCTATAACTGTCCTACCTTATTGCAAGTTTCCACATCACGAAAGAAGCATCTTCCCGGGCAGCTAATCATTAGTTTGTACAATTAATTGGTTTGAGAGATTCAATGTCTCCTACTTCAATCTTACGCATCGGCACATTGTTTCTTTTTCACCAAAATTTGCCCTTGCCATTAAATTCACACGAGGAGCGAAGGAAGCAGACGAGAGAATCAAAACAAAACAACAAAAAAGGAAGCTTAGGACGATGTTGCTCTTGTAGCCGTTTTCGAACCACCACCTTAATCCCCTGCAAAGTCTACCCAGCCCCAACTCTAACATAAACGGGGCCCCAACATAAACTTGGGAAAAATCACACGCGCGAGCGCGAACAAGGCAAAAGAGCAACGAAAAGATGAGCAGACAGTACACCTGCTTCGCTCTCCGGGACAGCACACGCAACCACGTCCAACCCCTGCCACTAAAAAAGAAGCAAAAAAAAAAGCAGGCGGCCTTTTGTTATCACCGCACGGCCGCAATCGGAAACGAAGACGAAAACCAGCTAAACCAAACCGGACGTCCCACGAGATACAAACCAGAGCAGGCCCGATCTACTCGGAATCCAAGACGAACCCACACCAGATCTGGAGAGTTCCCGCCGTCAAAAACCGGTACCTTTCCGCCGGTCGATGAGCTGATAGTGGTATATAGCTGGCGAACGGCCCATGGGGCGTGAGGGCACCCACCGACGGAAAATCCCCCGGCCCTCCCGCCGCAGGGCCTTCGGATTACCGCCCAAGCAACGGAGTCGGTGCGGCGGACCGGAAAGGAGCTCGGACGCGCGCGGCGGAGGAAGCAGAGGCCGGGGCGGAGACGGGGTCGCCGAAAACTGCGGCTTTTCTGCGGGGGGAGGGGGAGGGGGAGGCGGAGGCGGAGGAGGAGGCGGAGAGGCGTCTCGGCCGTAGAAAGGAGAGGCAAGGAGAGCAGGAGAGGGGGAGGAGAGGGTTGGTGTCGTTGGATGGGATGGGTGGATAGGTGAGGGATGGTGGAGTTTGACCCGTCGCGGCGTGGGGTGGGGCCCGCCCGGCCAACGGGGGCGCGGCTGCGTGGAGGTCCTGGAGGAGGACGGTGAGGTGGGTGGGGCCGGACGGGCGGGTGCGGTGGCCCCACCTCGGGATCTGGGACTGGCCCGGCTGCGTGCGCGCACCTGGCTGCGATGCGAATATGCTAGCAGGTGATTCGGTTTTTGGCTGATTTAGCCCTTTTTTTTTAACCAAATAGTAAATAAAACCTCTACAAACGAATTGGCAAAAACGACGGGATAACAAATTAGACAGACAATATGGATCTATTACCGTGCTCTCAGTCCTTTAAAGCCACCTTCTATAATCCCCGTACGCAATAGACCACATTCTGCGATCCCAGTGCGCGGCATATCACCTGTCGTGCTGTCAGTCCGTGACATGATAACATGCGCACGTGGTACAGCGAGCAGACACGTTTCTGCAGCAGATTGAGAGCGCGGTAGGTAGCCTGCCGTGCACGGTGATCGTTGAAGGTGTTTGTTATGCATAGGGATCACGGAAGGTGTCGCCGCGGTGTTATTTTTGCACACTTATTCGAGCGGATACTACTTTTGCTATTTAAAATCGTGTCATTTTAGCCCACGATTCTAGAATTTTGGCTTTTGGGTGCTGGTTCCGTACTCCGGCTTTGCTTCTATAGGGTGCGCGTCGCTTCGGCGGCTGCCCAAACCAGGCCAGCTTCTTGAATGAGAATGGAATGCATGCAGGGATGGTGCGTAGCTTGGTCCTCCTTGCGGCGGCTAGAGTTGTTTTTGTTGTTTTCAAATATTTTTTTGATTCAATGAATTCCTCATTCGGAGTAAAAGAAAATGTAGAGAGGAGAAACAAGCAGGAGCTTCTGTGTAGAAAACGGGGCATAAGATATGTACAATAGCGTGATATCAGCTATTTGTAATATTTACCATGTTATATATTAGATGATGTGGATGAGAGACATAGAGTATAGAGAATTGAGCCGTCTCTCAGGTCATATATAATAGGCTTACATCAGTTGTCTATAACATTTGCCACGTAGGATTTAAGCTGATGTGGATGAAAGAGAATAAAGAGAGAGAAATGTGTTATCTATAATCCTGTAGCCAACTGTAGCACCAGAACCAAGAGAAGCATTAAAAGATTGTGTTTTGTCTACAATCATGTAGCCGACTATATCACCACAGCCTATTGTATGAGCTGTCTTTAGTGCTGTCTACAGATAATATGGAGAGTTGCTATAGACAGTAGCTGTTTGTACCATTGTACACGCTCTCATGCAATAGTCGACTGTAACACGAGAAATAAGACAAATTATATATGAATAAGTTGTCTATAGAGACGTATAAAAAAGACAATACATTGTAGGAGTTGTATTTAGTGTTGTCTATAAATGATATGGAGAGATACTATAGACAACAGTTGTCTATACCATTATACATGCCCTAATTCCTATTAAATTCATGCACCCAAAACAAGGTCTGATAATTCCTGCATTCCTCTTAAACGCGGAGGCATCGGCCTCATAAGGAAACACCACATAATACATGGATTTAGAAGAACAACAGATACTTCACATATCATTCATCTAAGGAATTTGTTTACCTACCGTAGCTTTTCGGCAAAAGCTTAGATTAAATTTGTAGAAATTTGAACGAAATTTCAAGAGGTTTGGTATTTGGCTGTCTGGCTTTTAGGTAGGCTATCTGTAGCTTCTGAGATTAGAAATGTCTGAAATGCCCCTAAGGCAAGTAATAGCTTGTTTGATGCCATTTAAAGGCAATCAACAGCAACTAACGGCTATTAACGATAATTAACGACAACTAATGCAATTGACTACAATTAACGCAATTAAGTACAATTACCGCAATTGACTACAATTAACAATGACTACCACAATTAACGCATTTGACGATAATTAACGCAATATACAGCAATAAACACAATTAACTGCAATTAACAACAATTATTACATAAAAATAAAATAAATAGTTATTACAATAAATAATTATTACATAAATAATTAAAATAAACAATTATTACAAGAATAATCACAATAAACAATTGTTGATGATTTAGTATCGATCTTACGAATGTATATTTGAGGGTTTCTGTTGGACCGAAAAGGCTACTAGAGGGGGGGTGAATAGGAGCACTATCTATTTTTCGCTTTGATCCGATTCAAACATGATATTGACTCAATAGCTATGAGAACTATGAAGATCAATATATCTAAGCATAGTGGAAGACTTGTACTTAATCCCCTCAAATCCCCAAAAGAAACGATCAAAACACAAAAATCACCTTATGAGCAGTCTTGATGAACAAGAATTATCGAACCGGATGAACAAATGACGGTTGTACCGCAGTCCGGTCGAACCAGATGAACAAAGGTTTCGGTCGTTCGATGAACAAAGAAAATCGGCGAATGAACGAGAAATGTGAAAAACGAAAACAAAAATCGACGTAACTTTTGATCCGCTGGCCAAACTCCACCAAATTTGAAACACATCTTCCTAATGATGTCGAACCTATTCCAAGTGACGATCGAGAAGATCCACGTCAAAGTTTTGATCTTTTGCATTTTACCGAAGGAGGGTTCAAAACCGAGCAAAAGCGTAAAACTTGATCCAAAACTTGCTCGTGGGTGGATGATGATCAAGATGACCTTAGATGGGTTCCCACGTATCCCAGCAAGCAAGATCAAGAAGAAAAACCAAGCAAAACTCACGGATCAAAGAAAGACCTCAAATCACCAAATAGAGAAAAGAAAGCAAATGAACTCATCTTTGAGAGAACTTTCTTTGGATTGATTTGATGTGGTATTGGTTTACTGACCACTCCATCAAGGAGGACAAAGACTCAATACATGAGCACGAAATCAAATCCAACTCTCTAGAACCCTAACCTCCACTAATCCTCTCCCTAAGCAAACTAGGGTTTCAAACACAATGAAAGGGTTGAGGGGGTGCAGCCACCTCCCTCCTCTATTTATAGTGAAGGCTTAGACCTTCTAGAAGAGTAATCCTAATGGGCTCCCGTTAAGGCCCAAAACAAACGGGTCACACACGCACGCATCTCAAAGCGCCGTCTTCACTTTCTTGACCTAATCCACTTCTTGATGCACCGACTTGCGCCGCGGGTTGGCATTAGGTCACCAAGGCGGTATTTGGTGAAATTACCAAAATACCCCTTCTCGATCTTTTGCAAAGACCGAGTCCCATCTTCGTGAAGCACCTTCATGCTTCGCCGTGTAGGTTGATCCAAATGCTCTCTTCATGTCGGCAAGTCTCTCCCATCCCGGCTCCCACCGAAACCACCATGGCACTTGCACCGCACCCCGTCTTGCTTGATCGAACCGTCACCGAATCGCCGGTTCGGTCACCTTTGTCCTTTGCGCAATGCTTGACTCCATTGACCTCACCCGGCATCCCCGATCGTTTCGGACCTCGCTCTCCAAGCCTAGTCCCGATCATCTTCGCCGATGACCGTCGTTGGCCTCCAACAACCTCGCACATCAATAGACAAAGAAATCGAATCCGGAACAAGTTCTTCGCAACTTGACCCACGTTAGTCAAAACATGCATCATGCAACACATATGCCATAAAACCCATGAACTTGACCTAACACAAAAGCAATTCTCCAATTGAAATGACAATCAAGACAAAATCGGATTACCGCCATGTTATGGCGGTACTCTGATTATCAAGATAATACCGCACCGATAACTGTGGTTGTACCGCTACCTAGAGAAAACCAAAACTTCCCAAATTACACTCGTTCGGGAAAAACCATACCGCACACATGCGGTCATTCGCGATGCTTGAGACTACTAAACAACCAAGGCACGGTACTACTCAAGATCATGGTCGTCTGCATGACTTACACGCCGCATGACGACCGATTATCCTGACACTTGCTGAAAACGTTGTTTCGACAAACCGAGAACGACATTGCCAATTGTAACATCATCCTAAGATCTCAGGCATATCCCCATGATATCCACAGTTTCCTAGAATTATAACCATGCAAAAAAAAAAACAGTGATTTAGACAGGTTCAGGTCTTCTCTGGGGAGAATAACAACTCTACTCATGTGTTTCTGTATTGACTATGTTGTTTACAATCGGGAAAAAGATCACTAAAAATATACTTAATGTCTTCTTATTGTAATCTCTGATTGATCTCTCCCTCCTCCTGTCCACCGACTTTAGCCTTTATATAGCACATGAAGGGGTAACATGTAACACCCCAAAAATTCCCGAGAACAAAAATACGTGATTTTTAAAACTTTTTGCATGTTATTCGTTATTGCCTTAATTACGTCCAAAGTTATTTTAATTGCGTTTTGTTTTTCTAGCTTGTGTGGTGACACTACTATAAAAAAGGCTAATACTGGACGCCTCATCACAAACAGTTGACCAAAACCGTCTGTATTACATGCAATCACAAACGGTTTTGGTTTAGATACCGTCTGTGTTACTGGCTGTGCTGAAAACCGTCTGTGAAGAGGTAATATCACAGACAGTTCATAACTAAAACCATCTGTGAAGTATCACATACGGTTATTAACAATAACCGTCTGTGATAATTCTACATATCACAGACGGTTTTCAACAAACAATCGTCTGTGAAACCTCAAAGACGGTTCTTAACAATAACCGTATGTGATATTACTACATATCACAAACGGTTTTTTGTTATAACCGTCTGTGATAATATCGCTACAGCTCCCAGTTGAAGTCCGATGATCAGTTTCTTCGCCACTGATGCGTCTCTTCGTCGCATCAATGCTGCTTCGGCTCCTTGATGCGTCTCTTTGTCTCACGCTCTGAATTTATTCCTTGTTTTATAAAAGGATCATCCGCCATCGAAGATGATTATCATCCTCACATATAACTCTAGTATTTATATAAAAAAGAAATGGCCGCCTCTTCTGTTTCCTTGTGGCCGGCATTAATGTTCTACCTGGCTGTACAGTACAAGCAACTCTCCGGCCGTATGTTGGCGGATGCTGCGGAAGAACAATGTTTCAACAGTGTCTTCACTCCTGACGAGGATATAATAATCCTCATTTAATTATTTATCTATAATTCATATTATGGATAATAATGATGTCATATGGTTCTTAAGTACACCCCTTAATATTCATAAGAGGGAAGCTGGAGGTCGTAAGTTCTTCTACGACCACACTATAGTCGTAAGTTCTTCTACGACTACCCCATAGTCATAAGTCCTTCTATGACTACCCCATAGTCATAAGCCCTTCTACGACTATGTCTTGATCGTAAGCTCTTCTACGATCAGTTTATGGTCGTAAGCTTTTCTACGACCACCACCTGGTCGTAAATTCTTCTACGACCAGTCTCTAGTTGATGTGGCTTACAGACATGTGAGCCAAATCGACCAGAGAATCTACCGCACTATATTTAAAGATATGTGCAGTAAACTACACTGTTACTCTCTGGAATAATGGCACAATTTAACTCCCTATCATGGTGATAACTGCCTCTCAACGTGGAAACATTACTACTCTCACAATAATCTCCAGTAACGACTCCATAATCTGCAACATTAAGGCGCCCTTTGGACCGGAAGAACAGCAGCACACTCCGAGTACTATAAAAGGCAGAATCATCAGAGGAGGGAAAATCAAGAGCATAAGGCACATCATCCTAGTCTTTCTCTTGATATTGTAATCCAGCATACTCAATACATACACATTGGAGTAGGGTTGTTATTCTCTCAGGAGAAGGCCTGAACCTGTATAAAAATCCCTGTGTCTCCCTCTCTACATGATTTTGAGCCTAGAGGAACCCCCGAATCAAACAATCTTTACGTAAGTTCGGTTATAAAACACCGACAACTCCTCTCTCCGAGAATTTGCCAGAGCAGGTGACAGCCACCTTTTGTCGTCTTGACATCCTCCTCTGTCGCGTCTTCTGGGTGATCTCCCACTTTCGACGAGTTTACCGCATCATCGACGTGGTCCTCCACAACGACGCTGCACATCTTCAGGAGGCTTGCCGTGACTTGGACTTCTTAATCGAGGCAGCGGGCGATCGAGTCGACCAGGCCGAGACCCCTCAAGTAAGGGAAGAGAGCCTATGGGCTCAATTCTTCTTGGTTCAATAGTCTGAGGGTCTTCGGGAGGCACTCGAACGAGCGCGTCAGCGGGTGGACGCATTTCAGGCTTGTTTGATCACGAACCGTCCGACGCTGACGCCGCTGCCTACGAAGTATTGAAGACGGAGATAGCAGCCTGCCTCCGCTACTAGAAAAACTTTGTTTATTTATAGGTTTCTACTTTTATAAAAAATCTTTGTAAGAAGCAACTGGCCACGCTGTTTGGCCATATGAAAATGCCAAAATGAAAAAAAAACTAATTTGGAGATGAAGTTACTATATTAATCATATGTTGAATTATTACTCTCTCTCTCTATATATATATATATATATGTATGTATGTATATATATGTATATATATATATATATATATATATATATATGTGTGTGTGTGTGTGTGTGTGTGTGTGTAGTTAAAGCAAATTTTTAGCAAGATTTAAATGACATATAAACATGTAATTTCTCCATGTCATGTAAGTGTATATACAAGATGATATACTTGAGAAAAACCATTTCACAGAAGGTTCTATAATAGAACCATCTGTGATATGACATATCACAGACGGTTTTATTATGGAATCGTTGTGATAACTATCACCGACGGTTCCATAATAGAACCGCTCGTGATAAGTCTGCTTATTAGTAGGAGCCCTACGGCCGCTAGGTTTCCGCCGCCTCTAACTCGTCACTCCAAATACCGCTAGGGTTTGCGCCACCCTAACTCGTCACTCCTCAACAAGACTTACTCTCGTCCGTTCCCTCCCCACCTTGACGCCGCCGCCCGCCTCGCCGCCGTTGCCGCGTTGTGACACCACTCTGCACTACACAAGACACTCAGACGATAGGCGTGTCTTATGCAAAGGTCGTGGTCGTGCCACAACCACGGTGACGCCGCCACTGCACCTCTTGCCCGCCTGGCCCATGGCTTGATTCTCCTGCTCGACCTCCTGCGCTCGGGCCCGGGCCCCCTGGCTTTGCTTTCCCTATCCTCCCTCTATTCTCCACATATATGTGTGTGTGTGTATATATGTATATATACACATATATATGTATATATACATATGTGTGTGTGTGTATCTACACACACATATATAGTAATAATTCAACATATAATTAATATAGTAGCACTTCACCTCCAAACTAGATTTTTTTTTTCATTTTGAAATTTTTATATGGCCAAACAGCGTAGCCAGTCACTTCTTACAAAAAAGATTAAAAAAATTAGAAACCTACAAATAAACAAAGTTTTTCTAGTGGCGGAGGTAGACTGCTATCTCCGTCTTCAATACTTTGTAGGTGGCGTCGCCGGCGGCATTTCTCGTGATCGAACGGCTCGAAATCGTCCACTGACGCCGCTTGTTTGAATGTCTTCGAAGACCCTCGACCGTTGAACTAAGAAGAATTGAGCCCATAGGCTCTTTTCCCTTGCTTGAGGGGTCTCGGCTTGGTCGACTCGATCGCCCGCCGCCTCGATTAAGCAGTCCCAGTGACGGCAAGCCTCCTGGAGATGTGCAACGTCGTTGTGGAGGACCACGTCGATGACGCGGTAAACTCGCAGAAAGTGAGAGATCACCCAGAAGACGTGGCGGAGGAGGATGTCAAGACGGCGGAAGGTGGCCGTCACCTGCTCCGGCAAATTCTCGGACAGAGAAGTGAAGACACTGTTGAAATAGTATTCTTCCACAAAGATCCGCCAACGTCATGAGAGAGAGAGGTGCTTATGCAAGACGACCAAGTAGGCCATCAATCTGGCGACAAGAAAATGTAAGAGGCAATTTACATTTCGTATGTGTGGGGATGATCATCTTCGATGGCGGATGATCCTTTTATAAAACATGGAATATATTCAGAGCGTGAGATAAAGAGCGCGACGGGAACCGGCGCGCATTGATGCGACGAAGAGATGCATCGGGGAGTCAAAGCGGCATATTGAGGCGACGAAGAGACGACGCATCGGCAACGAAGAAACTCATTGGGCTTCGGAGCTGTAGCGATATTATTACAGACGGTTATAACAAAAAATGTCTGTGATATGTAGTAATATCACAAATGGTTATTATTAAGAACCGTCTGTGAGGTTTCACAAATGGTTATTTATTGAAAACCGTTTGTGATATGTAGAATTATCACAGACGTTTATTAACAATAATCGTTTGTGATACTTCACAGATGGTTTTAGTTATGAACCGCCTGTGATATTACCTCTTCACAGACGGTTTTTAGCGCTAGTTAAGAATACGCATTTCGTCTCTAAACCAAAACCGCTCAGGATTGAATGTAATGAGCGGTTTGGTCAATCAATCGCTGTGATGAGGCGTCCAGTATTAGCCTTTTTGTAGTAGTGATTGCTACTATATAATCTAATTCAAACTTAGCTTTGTGCAAATAAAAGAACCATCAACCTCTCTTGATTAGCCTTACATATATAATAATTGCATTGTGTGTTGGATTGGGAGTGCTGTTATGTACTCATGCTCGCTCTTTATATTCTTTTAGTCAGTATGCATAAAAGAAGGTTACATGGATAATTATGAGTATTGGTCAAGACTGAAGATCAAGAAAGCCAATAACTAGGTCACGGGCCCAGTCGATTACCTGTGGTTATATCGTGAGGGTTCCACGTGGTGTACTTATATTCTGCTTCCGCTGCTGATTCTTCAAAGATATTTGGCCTAGTCAGCCATTCTGTAAGACAAACACCATAAGATATATTTACACTTTGTTTATTACTATGCGATAGCTTTTTATTTTCATGATATGCATTTGATATTCAATGATGTAACCGTGGGCACTAGCTACTGATCCAGGGACTAGTGCTGTGAACACAGAGGATTCCAAATTTCAAATTTGGCGTCTGACATGACAGTTACTCTAGGCCAAGATGTGCCTCAATGCTTGATGAAATGTGCACATTGATGGAAGTTATTGTCAGAGAGATAACAACGTACTCCACATCGCCTGACAGTTATCATCAGAGACAGAGCCATAATGCATACAGTTATCCTGGAGGATAACATCGTATGCTAACTGTTCTATGTCTTAAACACAGCGCATAAGATTCCTTAGTCAATTGGGCCCACACGTCTGTAGGCTTTGTTGATTACAGGGTAATCATAATCGACCTGGTCGTAGAAAAGCTTACGATCATGAGGTGGTCATAGAAAGACTTACGATCACCAGATGGTCGTAGAACATCTTACGACCATAAAGGATGGTCGTAGGATGGTTTACAACCAATCATGTTAAGCTTTTCCCTTATTCATGATAAGGGGTATACTCAAGACTATCATAAGGATATTGCTATATATAATAATAATTACAAATGAACAGTTTAATTAATTAAGGATTATTAGATCCTCATCAACAATTATTACAGTAAAAAATGTTACAATAAAAGAAATAGGAACATTGGCTAGGTTACGGCTCGATGGCGGCCTAAATGTTTGTTCGCTAAAAAAGGCCAAAATATCACCGATTTTTTACTTTTTTTGGTGCGTAATTTCACTTGAAAATTAATAGTGCCAAACTTTTACCTTTACGTAACTATCATTTATGCATTTGTATCCACAACAAACATGTTTCTTTCTCAATATTTTTGCAACAATTACAATTGGTAATTATTAAAGAATTAACATTGGAGAATGTAACTTGAGGTGCACCACATTGCAATTCTTGCTTCGAAGAAAATAAATTTTTTTTTGGCAATATTCATAGGTACAATCGAAATATTAGAGTACACCAAAAGTAGGGAAAAAGATACAAATTACAATATCAAAAGAGATAAAATTTAACTACTACATTTGTTCCTAAAATGTGCACATCTCCTTCCATGTAAAGAAATCGCCCATTGATACTTGGTATCTTCTAAACAAGATACTTACTCATATATTTTCTGACCATGAACCAAACAAGAACAAGAGAGATGAACAAACCACACTGCCATCGTCGCAAAATGTGTCAATGATCCAAACATACACTACAAGAAATGGTGTCAACACACATATCCAGATGCGAGAAAAGGGTAAATTACACCATTACTAATACAATAAGCAGGAAGACAGAACATGGTGTCAATGCTCTCGGTGCTTACACGTCCTCACAAATGATGGTCAATAATTACCTACCACTGCCATGAACAAACACCTTGATGGTAGTATCTCATAACCCAGCAAAGACATTCCACATATTTCTAGACCTGAAACATGGATAATAGATAGTTTAAGAGACCAAATAAAGGATAGGTGGATTCATGATGAATATCAGATAGCATACCATATATTCCTACCACAGACATGTACACATTTCACTACAACTCTAAATGGTAACCTAGTAATTTTTTAACATAACATATGAAGTAGATCAGCTAACAAATACAACAGACCAGAAAAATTCCAATTGATGCATATATATATATATATATATATATATATATATATATATATATATATATATATATATATATATATATATATATATAATAAATTGACATGGAAATTGGTAGGCTGTAGAATTTCACCTATGATCTATACTATATAGATCTACGAGTCAAAAAAAGAACACTTTGAATTCGATGATTTCAAATCAATTCATACATAAATAATTGCTGACAAACCAATCTGAGAAAATTTTAGATCAAGTTTTGATTGTAAACAAAGACAGAATCCACTTTTTATTAGTCCATTGGCCAATATGGCAGCTACCATTGCCAATACAGTGGGTGGTTTGTTGCAGTCGGTAAATTGTCATAGAATCATGCAGCTTCTTGTTGCAATACCAAAAATGACATCCATATTGGTCTAATTTGATTTTATTGCTCTTATTATTAAGGGCAACACATTCATTATGTTGCTCTCAGTCGATCACAGACATAGATAGGTTTTCATGCATAAAGAATGTATAGGATTATGCAACTAAAGAAGGGCATTGATAGGAGAGCAGTTAGAAAGTACCTACTGATTCATCTTTGCCCTCGGCGCAACGCCATCTTCGCAATTTGACAGAGCATTCATGAACCTGGCTTAGCATCGCATCGCAATATGGTAGTAGCAGCAAGCAACTCACCGATGGCCATGTAAAGGAGCTTCCTTGGGCGGACGAGGCCGAAGAGGTGGTCGATCTGGAGACGATGAAGGGGTGAGGAGGCTGCAGGGAAGAAGGGTAATGGCCTCGCGCGTGCCGTGTGCGTGGGGAGGGCTAGTTGGGCTCAACCGGGAGAGGAGTTGGGAGGAGGGAGGTGGAGGAGGGTGGCCGCGGGCAAGATCCAGGTCTGGATCTAGGCCACGCGACCGCCATGGAGGAGGGTGCCGGAGGAGGAGGGAGCCGGGGAGGTGGGCGCCGAGGAGGAGGTGGGCGTCGGGGCGGAGGAGGGAGTCGGGGAGGAGGAGCCGAGCGAGAGGGGGGGCTAGATTTTTATGCGGCGGCAATCGGCGGGTAATTACCCCTGAACTTCGGGGGTAAATTCGGAATAGAGGCTGCGGGAAGCCGCGAAAACTCCCATGGGAAAGCAAAGCTCCCCACGGGCAACTTTCAGCTTCCCCACGTTGTAACGCAAAGCGACTACGAAAAGCTAGGTGTTTAGAACAACTTCTGATTTTTTCGAGCAAAAAGCTGATGCCGAAGCCGTTCCGAACACCTCCTAGAGCTTACGAGGAACCATAACTCGAGCACACTGTTCTTTACAAGGAGACTACAGTATCTAGCTGAAGCCCTGAACTAATGGAACGGTAACACGATTGGGTAGATGTGACTACCATACCGAGCTGAAGCCTGAAACTAATGGATCAGTGCTCCAACACAGTTGGATAGATGCGCCACTAGTACATGACAACTTCATGTTCGATCATACGGAGATTATCCCTGTCTCGAGCAATCAGCAATTACAACACATATTATTCTTCTTCAGGAAGGCAACCTGAACCTACACAAGTACACATGCATGCCCCCAAAGTTTTTATTCTTGGCCTTGTATTTAATTCAATTCGCCAGTAGCCCCATACCCCAATCATTAGTACCAGCAGCAAGCCTTCTAGAACCTTCACTGCCGGCCAGACAATCATGCATCCTCTCCGTCTGGGCACCTGGGCCCCGCGGCCACCTTGCACCCCTGCGGCGCAGTGGGCGACGCCGGTGGCGAGTCGAGGCAGCGCCGGAGCAGGCGCGTGACGGCGGCGACGAGGTCATCCTCCGCGGCCCTCCTGGGCGCTCGCAGCGCCGCGTGCGCGAATGCGACGTGCCGGTCGAGCGCCTCCGCTGTGGTGATCTCCCCGACACCAGCGCGGCGGATCTCGTCGCTGACTGCCTCAGCGCAGAGCCCGCAGATCCACCGGCCCAGGTACTCCCCCTTCACCGCCGCGATGTACTGCGGCGTGCACTCCTCCGTGAAGCCGCAGCACTCACACTTGGCAGCCTTCACCTCCATGGCTAGCACTTGCCTGCTAGCTCTTACCGCTCCTTCTCCCAGACGACGTAGGACGACGGGACGAACAGCAAAGCCGCCGCGCGGTGGCTCCTTTGCTCGCTCGATCTGCCTGCGACGATGATGGTGTTGACTGTGGATGCGGCCGGTGTCATCGCAGACGACGTCTCGCTCGCACTTCCTCTTCCCCTCCTCAGCAAGCACCGCTCGCTCGCCGCTAATCCTCTACCCCGCTCTACTACTATCTCCACCGAAACGTGTGGTCTCCAGGTGGTATTTATCCGCAAACGCCGCGGAGCACGCGGGCCCCGCGCAAAACGGTCGTAGTCGGCTTCACTTCACACTAATACGTGGGCCCTTATCTACTAGGATCCACATATCGGTGGGACCGGGTGAAATAGCCGCCAGTGCTATTTGGAGGGTGCAGCAGGTTGGGGCCAAGGGCGGTCCACGTCAGGGCGCTGAGTTGGATGGTGCCTGGCCTTTTCAATGTGTGGACCGTGAGCTGGCGACCGGGGCCCAGGCTGGAGGGAGAGGGGACGGCGGACGCCGCGCCACTACTCGACTTGCTCCTCCGGGTTGGGTGGATTTAGGGGAATTTTGGTATGGTACAGCTAAAATCTAGGCAAAATTAAATATAGATAAAAAGAATGTTGTTTGGATCATGATCAAACCAAATATTATTGTTGCAAATTTTTGATGAATGATTTTCTCGTCTTCGGATTGTCCATATGTGACATTGGATTTCATTTGCGTTAGTAAATTTTGGTAGCAAACCAAACAACAGTCAATTTCCGTTGGTGTTACCAATATTCAATTTTATTTGCAAGGTTAGCAAATCAAACAGCTCCATAGTGCGGGCTTCAGCTAGGGCGTCGTTGTCGCTGGCCCCGCTAGCCGTTTTCATGTGCTCTATTCATCGCTTTCGCGATTTTAATTTGAGAATAATGTTTTTGTCGCCGCTGCTCTTTTTGTCTTGGGTTGGTGCCTCCAATCATAAGGCTCATTTCCTTTTTTTTTCTTTTTTCCCCAATAATAGCATCATTATTAAACTCATTTATGCTAAACCAGAAAAGAAAAGCTACACCGAAAATGGAACATATATAGATAGACGAGTTTAGCGATTATAATCACTGGTACCGAAACAAAACTGAGATAGACGAGTTTAGCGATTATAATCACTGGTACCGAAACAAAACTGACTCATTCTAGCTCTAGAAGGACAATTTTGCTTTTTCTTCGTAATTGAGAACCTCTCAACATCTCGACGACAAAACAAGTTCACCATGGTCGACACCCTGGCTGCTAAATCTTGGCCACTAGATCAATTACGGAAGATGCTTGGATCATGTGCTGCACAGCGTTCATCGTGGTATAAACCTGTGAGCAATGTACGTAACAAAAATGATTTTTCACAAAAAAAAAGGAGACTATGTTCATGATTTTATCTTCACATGAACCTCCCAACATCTCAGGCAGGGCAGATCTAGGTGCAGTTACTATGATCATATGACCCCGACGACCTCAGCACAATTAAATATGACACTCTATATATACATAAGATGACCCTAACTATCCAAATAAGATTAGCATGCGGTGAAATCATGATCCGCTATTGATCTCACTTGCGACGAAAGCAAACTCACCAGAAATGATCGACACCCTGCGTGCTTAATCAATCTTAGCCACCAGATCAGTTCATGGAAAGATTCTCGGATCATGTGACACCGATCGTTCATCATGGCATGGCACGTAACATGCGAGCAATGTACGCAAAATAGGTTCTTCCCCGGAAAGAAAACGTACGTGGAATGCGATTCAGGGGAACCCATCCATGATCACCACAAATGTGTCACAATAAATCGACACTGCTAGATACATTCAGGTCAGGTGAGATTGCGAACTTAATTTTGTGCCCAAATTCTTGCGCCCGCCCGTACGCCCGATCAAGCGACTGTGGGGAGCAGCGCGCGTTTAGAAGCTACCGCAGCAAGCACAAGAGGGAAATAGGAAATGGATTCTCTGCACCGGTTCATGTGAGCGGATCACCAGTTCACCACTCGATCGATGCTGCGGCTTTCCTTGCAAGGTTGGTGGAGATGGAGATCAAGTAGCGTTGGTTTGGTTTAAGAGGTGAAAGTGATCTGTACCTGCCCAGGATCGCAGCCAAGAAACGTTGGCATCGTGCTACATTGGCACATTACCTAGCTACCAGTGGCGTAGCTAGCGATAGGCGTGGCCTCGGGTACGTCCCAGAATACTAGGCCTCAGACTCATCACATATAGATGTGATCTTAGACAAGAAGCAATTTTGAGCTGGGTCTCGAGCCATTGCCCCGGCAACGTGAGGCCCAACTCCGCCCTGCTAGCTACCATGTGTTGATTCGGTAAGCGTGTATATGCCATGGCAGAATGTACGGTTCACTGTGCTCGGTGTTCGCCCTCAATAGAATGTACGGTTCATCGTTCTCGGTGTTCACCCTCGATGCCATGAGCGGGCACCAAATGAACAAACCCCACAGGCGGTGAAATACATTGCACTACTCCCTCCGCTTCACAAAAACAAGTCGTTTGGACATCGACACTATCCTTAAAACACAACTTTAACCACTATTTAGTATTGTAATATATTTGAAAAACCTAATAAAATTGCAATATTATGAAAGTAATTTGCACACTAATCTATACATATTATTTTCATATATATGATTGACGAGGATATAATAATCCCCATTTTATCATTTATCTATAATTTATATTATGAATAATAATGACGTCGTATAACTCTTGAGTATACCCCTTAACAGCCATAAGGGAGAAGCTGGAGGTTGTAAGTTATTCTACGACCACTTAGTAGTCGTAAGTCATCTTACGACTACCCTATAGTCATAAGTCCTTCTATGACTATCCTATGATCGTAAGTTCTTCTACAATCAGTCTGTAGTCGTAAGATCTTCTACGACCACCACATGGCCGTAAGCCCTTCTACGACCAGTACTTAATCGACAGGGTTTACAGACATGTGGGCCTAGTCGAACAGGGAATCTTTCGTACCATATTCAAAATATGGGCAGTAAACTACGCGGTTATTCTCTGGAATAATGGCACGATTTTAACTCCTTTGTTATGGTGGTAACTGCCTGGCAGCGTGGGAACGTTACTACTCCGACAATAACCTCCAGTAACAACTCAATAATCTGGGACATTAAGGCAGCCTTTACACTGGAGATACAATGGTACACCTTGAAGACTGTATAAAAGGCAGAATCACCAGGACAATCGGGGCGATCCAAAGAGCATTAGAAGCATAATACTCTAGTCTTTGGCTCTATCTTGTAATCCAGCATACTCAATACATACACACAGGAGTAGGGGTGTTATTCTCCCAGGAGAAGGTCCGAACCTATATAAAAATCCCCGTGTCTCCATCTCTGTGTGATTTTAAGCCTAGAGGAACCCCCGAATCAAACAATCTTTACGTAAGTTTGGTCCTAAAACACCGACAATGATCTAAATATTTAAAAAGATATTGATAGCTAAAGTTTCTAAAATTTGACTGCACACATTTAAAATGACTTGTTTCATGGACCGGAGAGTCTAATATTTTTCTATTCATTCCTCCAAATTGCTTCACCCCAGGTATCAAACAATCAATACACACACGTGAGGAGTTCAAGCCAAAGGCACATTTGGCAATATTCCAAATAAATCTTGCCAAAGGACAAGAAATAAACAAATGATCAATGTTTTCATGGGCACCACAAAATTGGCATTTTTTTCACCCTTCCATCCTATCCTCTGTCCTTTTTTCAGTGTTAGCAAAATGAAAACTCTCACTTTCAGGGAAAATTTTACCTTCCACGAGAATATGTGTGGAAAGCCAACATTCTGCATTTTCAGGAATCTATAGAAGGATCTTACAGATAATTGTTTATTGCTATTCAGATTCCAAGCAAGTTTATCATCATTTCCCCCTAACGACACCCCTTGACAGTCCCCCTTCAGTTTTTCCCACAAGGACAGAGTATCACCCCGAAGTGTCCTCCAAAAGGTCATTATATTCCAGCCCTCACAGTCTGGAATCGGACCCTCTGCAATACAGCGGGGAATTCTTCTGTAGCACAGGTACTATATCACTGAATCTGAGCCATTAGATTCCAATTTGACGGTTAGAAGATGATTCTAATGCAGGGGACTGTTCATCCTCTGCCTTTAGTCCTCTAATGTAGAGAATCTCATTCCTGAGAGACCGTAATTTTTTTTGCTAGAAGTCTGGATATTTGTGGGCTAAGGAGAGATTTCCCAGCCACACATCCTCCTAGAACATCGTGTTTGCACCATCCCCTATGATCATCCTTGCACACCTAAAAAAATCTCTTTGATTGACATCAGCCTAGCCCAGAATTGGGAGTCTCCTAGCCTAAATGTCACCTGAGACAAAGTGTTAGTCCCCAAATATTTATTTCCAATGAGCTCCTGCCAGAGACCATTCTTATTCACCAGTTTCCAGAGCCATTTCCCAATCAAAGCAATATTCATATTTTCCAAATCCAAGCTACCCAATCCACCCTGTACTTTTGGTGAGCAGACGGAGTCCCAATTAACCAAACGATAATTTCTGATACCTTGATCAGCTTGCCAGAGTAATCTAGCCCTAAAAAAATCGTTCTCTTCATCAGCCCTTTGGGTAGTTTGTAGCATAACATGTAAAGAGGGACAATGCCCAGGCAAGCATTTATCAGGATTAGTCTACCTCCTATTGACAAAAAAAAATCCCCTGCCAACACCCTAATTTTATTTCCATCTCGTCCTATGCTTTTCTGTCGGACGATGGCCTGGTCCAAAGCATCCATTACTAATCCATCCACTAGTGCTTCGTTCCTTGTCCACTACTACACTACTCCATTCCCCATTCCTCACACACCTCTAACATTTCCTCCTCCCACCATTAGCAGCTCCTCTGACGAATCATCCCCAACAGACTCCTCCCCCCTCCCCTTGGCTCCACCATGTCACCCCAACTTTATTGCCCTTTCATACCTCCATGGATTTTATGTTTAATCCGTGCAAATCCTAGGGAGAGGAGAGGAGCCGGGGAACCCCACGAACCTTAGCATCTCGACCCTAGAGGCGTCGCTACATGCGTCACCACCAGGATGCAACGAGATGGTGACACTTGTGAACAACTCCACTGACGAGCTCCTCGTCGTGGTGTTCGGCCTCATTGGTTCCAAACAACAAGACGATGACGAAACCTAGAGCCGCCTTACATCACCAAATCTGGGACTGCCGATAACGAGAAAGTGAGCCAACCTCCTTCTCTGGCGAGCTCTGCCACTCACGGGCGTACCTGCTTCTCCATCTATGTTTTTGTTCCAGACGTTCCTCAGATTTGTTGTAGCATCATTTGTCTATTGTTGCAGCAAGCATTTTTATTTGTTGCAACATGTTTTTTTAGATCGTGAATTTGGGAGGCGTTTCTCTTTCGCTTGTTGCAGCAGTCTCTTTTCATTGTTGTAGTATCATATTTTGCTTGTTGCAACAATCATTTTAAGTTGTTTCAACGTAAGGTTTTGACTAGCTCTTTTCCATTGTTGTACGAAGAGGTTTTGTTTGTTGCAGTCCTTCAGTTGTTGCAAGAGTAGTTTTATTTTATTGCAATATATTCTTGTTTTTGTTGCCTCAATAGGTCAAATTTGTTGCACATTTTTGTTTGTTGATTTCATTTGTTTGTTGCATCAGAGCAAAGATTTGTTGCAAGAATATGAACTAATTGTTATGCTTCTGAGATTTTTTTTGTATCGGATCAAATTAATTGTCTCATCCTCATCCATTTCACCCACCAACCCTATGCCTATCAATCCCCATTCTCACATCCTAGCTCCTCCCTCTCTGGAGGGTTGTCAGTCTCTGGCATCTGGAGTCAGCTGCCATTGCAGACATACTCATCTTGCTCATCTCTCTCTTTCTAGATGGACAAGGGTTGGGTGTCGCGGCAGCGTGCAGGCCAGTGGCCGGAGGAGGCGGCATGGCCACTTTCGCAGCCTCCTCCTCCCGGTGCTGTCATCGTCAAACAACGGCCATCCACCACAGCCTCCTCCTCCTTCGGCAAGCTGGAGCTCCGACTCGACAACGACAACTGAAGATCGAGCAGAGGCGACCTTCTCTGTTGTGCCAAATCGAACAATCGGAATCTATCCAAATTAGATCCAACATTGGGGGGAGGGGGGAGCATATGATGGGATCGAATATCCGGGCGCTAGTGTCTCCCAATAAAAATAGGTATACTCGATGGATTTGGGTAATCTAGTAGGTAAAAAAGAAGGAGATAGAGATGTTTAAGCCAAAGAGGCATGTGAAGCGAACTTTCGTAAAGCTTCGGTATTTGAAACTTCAACCCCCCGTTCACACTATAAAAGTTGCACGAAATCAAATAAAATTTGTTGGAGATGATTCTATGTATATGGGAGCTACTTTGTGCAAATTAGCGGGTCCGGGAGCATAGGTGGGCCCCACATGATTTTATAGGAAGCTTTCATAAAACTTCGGTATTTAGGGCCTGTTTGGCATGATCAGTAAGCTTTTACAAAAGCGACTTCCGGCTAGACCGAACTACCGAAATAAGACGTTTAGTGTTTGGTAGTCTAGCTTTTAGGTAGACTGGCCGGAGCTTTTGAGTTGGGAAATGTCTAAAATGTCTCTGAGACAAATAACGGTAATTAACGACAACTAACAACAATAGATGACAATTAACGGCAATTAACAATAATTGAAAGCAATTAGGGACAATTAACAACATTGAGGGACAATTAACGACATTTAAGAAAGGAGTCACTGGTCGGGCGGCGGCGACGCGGGGGGCGTGTGACAACCAGAAACTCCCCGGGGTCACCTGGGAGATCCTTAAAGGCCAACCAAGAGGTCAGGTCCACCCAGAAGGTCCGCGAGGACCCCCCAAAGAGGTCCAAACCGCACGGAGGAACCTCAGGACCTCCCAAGAGGTCCCGCAGGATCTCTCCTGGAGGTCCATCCAGACCACCGAGAGGTCCAATAGGACCACCTGAAGATCTTTCAAAACCTTTAGGAGGTCCAGGAGAGGTCGTTGGGCTCAGGACCACCCCCAAGCTCATGACCATAACCTGAAGGAGGTCGTGAGGCTTAGGGATGACCCCAAGACCTCTGTGCAAACGAGCTAGTCCCAAGGATCAACAACTAGCTTTGCACAACAAACAGCAGTGGTGACATTCAAAACGCATACTTTTATTTACATGTATCAACAGAGTTGCTTACAACAGCGGCCTTGGGCCGAACATAAAATACAAAAGGATCAAAGAGAACGGTGGTCCATCAGCACGCCATAGGCAACTGACTGGAGGCACAACCTAGTCGGTTTGTTCTTCTTCACTAATAGAGTCTTCTCCTGCCAAAGGTTATATTGAGCAAGAGTGAGCACAACAACCGTGCTCGCAAGTCACATCCGTGGATTAACAGAATGAAATGCATAATGGATATCTCAACGGAGGGCATAATATGGTTGATTTGCACAAAGCCAAGTTTCTTTCAACTACATATACTAAGTTCCAAGGCAGGTAATCTTATAATTGAAATTCATTTTCTCAAATCAATTTTACAGTTGGATAACATTTATCATCAAGTGGTGAAGGATACCCTCCTGTCACATGGCTCCCCGCCAAAACCCATGGGATAGGAATCCCAACAGAAATCAGTTTGTCAAATCTTTTCAAAACAAAAATAACATCTAACTAAGAGCAGCTTTGCCAGCATGTCCTTGACTGCGGACTTGGCTATTCGAATAGATTTTCACTCTGCAGAGGTGTGCAGTTTTATCGACATGACATGATTTTTCTAGTTTGTTTGGCATTCATCAATACTACCTCACACTTCCTTTGGTGAGAGGTCTAGAGCTCATGACAAGGCCTTTACAATGCATTATTCCACCGTAGTCTCCCATCGCTAAGGTTTCACCCCCTGTGGATAGAAATCCATAGAGTTCATGGCCCCCTCTTGCGCCAGTGGGAATGCATGTACGTAGGTCATGAAGGACCACCTAACTCAACTATATGGACAACTACAGTGGAACTTTGCAAATTAATCAGTCAGGTCTTGCCCATACAGGACATGTGGTTGCACGGTGAGGCATGGCAAAATACACTCAAAGACCGGTCCTTAATTGACTAGGGCGTCTGCCACAAATCCCTGAGCCTCAACTCTACCCAAGTTTAGTTCGTGCATGGACATGCACCAACCAAGCATCCAATTCGCCCCAGTCTAAACCAATTTTCCATTTATTTTCTTTTTATAAACCTTTTTACAAAACTCCATGACAACCCAATGTCAAGGACTAAAACATTTGACATATTGGTCTTTGGCAGTGAAATCTCCCAAAATAAGAATTGATCTAGGCTTGGCTAAGCATCAAGTTTTGTAATATCTCTAGTCCATACTAATGTATCAACTAGGTTTTCATCTAGGGTATCAAGGGTGACAGGACAATAGCAAGTTTGGCTGTACAAAAGATTGCAGGAATAACTAAGAGCTTAAAACAGGGATTAAATTATTTGAATCCAAATATGCATGCAATATTTAGTTGAAACCAACATAATAAACTTAAATTACTGGGTTCAACATGATCAAGGGCATGACTTGCCTTGCTCACAATACTGAAGGTCTTCCTTCTCAGGACACTCAGGCTCCTCGGTGTTGTCACAATCTACACGGGGGAAAAAAGCAAACTCAAACAATGACCACATAAAGAACCAAAAGAGCTCCAAAAGAACCTCAAAACTCAACCAACAGGGGGAACACTACACTTAAAAACAAGTTCTTTAAGAGAAGTCCCAACTCACAGGGAGGAGGTCCAACGAGGGTGGTCTTTGCAAAAGAGTCCTAAAGGGTGGTCCTTGCGAAGAACCAAAGAGGTGGTCATTGCAAAGGCCGAAGGAGTGACATTGGCGTAGGGACCAAGGAGGTAGTCCTGCACGAAGACCACAGAGGTCCAGAGAAAGGTATTGATGAGGTGGTACTAAAGAAGATGCAACGGCTTTGACTGTGGTTGTATAAATCAAGAAAAGAAGAACAAAGTCCCAATGAACTCACCAAAGGGTAGAGGAAGGAGGGGAGGTCGTGGGATGACCGTGGCGGTTGAGGCTGGTGCCACCACCCCAGTGGAACCTTCAACGGCGAGGATGCAGCGCTGGAGGTCCCTGGCGAAGTTCTTGGCAACAAGATCTCACCACAGAGCAGCAAAAGCCAAAACGCTGGGTGTCGAAAAAGGTGAGGAGGAAGAGCTTCCTGGCCAATTATAGCCTAAGTAGGCAAGAAGACACTGGAAACATACGTGTCAAGGATATATAGAAAGATAGGTCAAAGGTCGATGATGGTTAAGATAGGGTACGACCAGGCTTAGTGAAAAGATAATAAAATAATGTTTGCTGTGAAGGAAGGGAGCAAGGGAAGGAATCAAGGTGCCACACAATGTGAGCCACGTACATGGCTGCATTTAATGTGACGCAACATGCATTAAATGCACAAGGTACTTATGTGGCGGAGATGTCCAAGAATAACAAGGCTGGCAAGTGGGACTTGTCAAACTTGGGAACAGCTTGGTCAAAAGGAAGTGGTCACGGCCAAAGGGAAGGTCATGGTTGAACAAAGGAGGTCGTGACCTATTAGGGAGGTCTTACAAGGAGGTTCAAAGGACTAAGAGGTCCAAGGGACAGGGAGGTCCTGACGGTCGGATCTCTCAAGGGGAGGTCCTGACGGTCGGATCTCTCAAGGGGAGGTCCAGACCCTTAGATCTAACAAAGGGGAGGTCTGGACCTTTAGATCTAACAAAGGGGAGGTCTGGGCCCTTAGATCCGACAAAGGGGAGGTCTAGACCCTTAGATCTAACAAAGGGGAGGTTTGGACGAATGTGAAGGAGGTCCAAGTGAACGTAGGGGAGGTCCTAAAGGACACAGGGAGATCCTGAAGGACACGGGGAGGTCCAAATACTTAGGAGGTCTAGACCTAAGTAGGTCTGGACCAATACAGAATAAAACAAGCACAGAAAGGGAGAGATCACCCAAACTCCAACAAATCCAACAGACCAATAGAGAGTCTTTAGTTGAAGTTTGAGTTAATCAATTGATATTCATTCTAAAAATTCCAAGTTAATCTTTGAATTCTCATCAAAACAAAATGGTTCTTTTTACTTTGAAATTTTAAAAAAGGCTTTAAAACCGTGGTGTTACAGGCGAGGGGGGTGGCGAGGCCAGAGTCCCAAGGCGGCACCGAGGAGGTCAGGGCGGCGATGACTACAGAGAGGTCGGGCTGGCATCGGAGAGGGAGGCCGAGGTGAAGTCGAAGGAGGAGGAGACCAGGGGGCGGAATCTGGGGCAGCAGCACCGAGGAGGTCAGGGAAGCAACGGCGGGTGGAGGGAGGAGAGGGAGGCTGGGCCAACATCGGAGAGGGAGGCCGGGGCGACGTCGAAGGAGGAGGAGAGGGAGGTCAGGATGATGTCAGAGGAGGAGGTTGGGGCGCCGACGGAGGAACAGGTTGAGGCTGGGGTAGCGTCGGAGGAGGATGGAGGCTGGTTTGGCCCGGAGAGAGAGGAGGAGAAATGAGGAGTGATTTGGGGATTTTTGGAGTTTATATGCGATGACATTCGTGGGTAATTTCATCTCAACTTCAGTGGCAAAGTCACAAAACCAACCCGCTGAAGCCATGGGAAGCTGCCCTAGGCCGGCTTCCCACTTCCGACTTCCACACGTTGAAAACGACTTTCGACTTTTCTAAATGTGGCTACGGAAAGCCGACCATTTGGGACAGCTTCTGGCTTTTCTCAATGAAAAGCTGGAAGTCGTCCCAACTCGAAAAAGCCGGAAGCTGTCCCAAACAGGCCCTTAGAATTTTAACCTCGCATTTACACCATATGTTTTTTTAAAGAATCAACGGAGATATTTTGGAGACGATTATGTGTGTAGGGGAGCTATTTTGTGCAAATTGGCAGGCTCAAGCGCATAGATGACCCTACATGCTTTTATAGGAAGCCTTTGTAAAACTTTGATATTTAGAATTTAACCATGCGTTCACATCATAAAAGTTTCACGAAATCAACTAAAATTTGTTGGAGATAATTCTGCGTGTAGGGAGCTACTTTGTGCAAATTAGCGGGTCTAGGCACACGGGTGAGCCTGCATACTTTTATAGGAAACTTTCGTAAAACTTCAGTATTTGGAATTTCAACAACGCGTTCAAACCATAAGAGTTAAAAAAAACCGAGCGAAATTTGTTGGATATGATTCTATGTGAGGGGGAGCTATTTCGTGCAAATTGACAGGCTCATGCGCACAGGTGATCCTACCTGCTTTTATAGTATGTTATAACTAAGTATGAGTAGTCAAAGCCGATGAATAATCCAATCACATTCGTATCTCATGGTTTGATTGTGTATGGATAAACATGAGGAAGTGGTTATTATTCTCTCCATAACCAAATATAAATGGTTATTTTATTTCTTACTCGTATCCTACTCAATTGTATGGGTATGAGTTTGGACAAGGATACCAGTACCACTGCCAGCCCTAGGCTGGGCTGTAGTCTTCTGATCTGATCTGACCCGTTTGGCGGTATCCGCTTGCGAAACAAAACAAGACGTCCAGACTCGACACGCATGCCTAGTGCACATCCCAATCGAAGAACATCCAGAATCGCGCAACAATCTAGCTACTGTCTACAGGGTGGTGAGAACCGATAACGACGTGATGCAAAGATGGTTTTAACCCTTTAGGATCGTAATCTTCGAATTTATTTTTAAAATAATCTATTTTTTATTCAAAATAACAAAAATATTAAGCGATAATTTTTTACTGAAATATACTCGCCGCCATTTCGATCGATGGGCAGCACTATGACGCCTTGCCAGATAATAAGTGAAGTGCGTATTAGGACAAACCGCCGAATGACAAGTGTTCGAATCGCTCAATCGGTTGAGCTATCGAACCAATCGCCAATGATTGGTCAAATCGCCAACTACGAAATGATGCGAGTATATTTCAGAAAAAATTATCGCGGAATATTTTTGTTATTTTGAATAAAAAATAGATTATTTTAAAAATAAATTTCCGTAATCTTCCAACCGGGCCACTGTAGATACAGTTATTAATGTGACCCGTCATGACAGGACCATGCAATGATCAGATCAAAAGAAAGTATGGCAGCTTAATTACCACTGTGTACGCGGCATTGCGAGTCTGCATCGGTTGTTGTCGACTTCGATGCAGACTCTGCCTACTCCGTTTTTTAACTGTTTCATCATTGATTGTCGATGCCTACATGTTGGTGCATCATTGCAAGCACATGAAGGACGGCGGTGGACAAGTGAACAGTTGAGCATCCTGAATCCATCCATCGGATGCTCAATGTCGATAATGATCGGACTCGGTTTAGGCACATCTGAACCTGTAAGTCAAGATATCAAACTTCACCTGTTAGGCTATTACGCACGCATGGATGCGTTTCAGTAGAAATTTTGTGTGGTTGCGGATTTATTTTTGGTGTTCATCTTCTAGACGTGTGTTAAAGAGATGTACTCGCATGTGTTATGCATTCATGGTAGTGCGTGCGTGTCTTACTTGTAATAAAAAAACGAACTTGTGTCAAGTTACAAATACAGCGTGTTTGTCAAGAGAATTAGGGTGCAAACTTAGTTTGTCTTGTATTTTATCTAGATAAGAGGACCTATAACATACTTTGTCGGCTGTACTAGTTGTCAACCACTTGATAAAGGAGAATTGAAAATATGCCTTTGCTTATATGGCTTTCGAGGTTACACCCTTATTTTTGATGTAATTGACAATATATCTTCCACTTAGACAAATTCGTAATAAAATACCCTGTTTACATTATTTTATTAATATTCACTGATTTTTCCCGTTTGGACCACGCGAAATTACCAACTTGCCCTCTCTCCACCCTTCTCTCCCCCTCTAGTCGCTCGCTCCTACGTTCCACTGAAGCGTGAGCCGCTCGCGTCTCCCTGCGCCTGCACGTCGTACTTGTCCGGCGCGAACATCCTCGCGATCATGCGCCCCTGCATCCCCAATGCCGGCGTTCTTGAACCCGCCGTCCTCCATGCACGCCGCCACCCCGTGAAGCTCTCGTGCCGCTCGAACCGGTTGGCGCCATCGAACACCACCGCGTTGCGGATCTCCCACGCGAACATCTCCTCCGCCTTGACCCTCGCCAGGCTGGCGTCGGCGTCGAACGCCCTCGTGCTCGCCGAGGAGGATGGTAGCACCCGTGCTGCGCGTCAACCCGAGGAAGTCGGCGAGCGCGCTGCCGTTCTCGTCGCGGAGCAGGCGGTGCATGGTGAGGATACAGTTCACGGCAACGCACTCGCCGCACTTCATGTGGAGCATCCACATTCCACAGGCAGGCGTCCTCGAGCCGGTCCACCACGGCGTGGAACTCGAACGTGAGGCCGAGCGCGGCAGCCACGCATGCCAACCGCGCGCCGGTCTCTTGCAGCCCCTACCTCGACTCGCCGACGCCGGTGATCTGCACGTAAGCCGGGGGCTCCGGCCGCGCGGCCAGGCTCTGCAGCAGGCTCGGCGACAATGGCGTAGCGGACCATGCGGGTCGACAAGCGGAAGGCATGGGGCGGGCGGAAGAAGATGGCGGTCCACGCGAGGGGGCCGTAAACGGTGAGGTCCTGCCCGTCGCGGCCGCGGCAAGGGAGGAGGCGGCCGTCGTCGCAGCCCCGGAGGCGCCACTTGTCGTATTAGTATCCATCCTCCTCCTTCTCGTCCGAATCGATGTCGGGGAGATCATCGCCGAGGGCGGCAACCGGCGGTGTCGGCTTGGTCTTCGACTTCTTGAGGGCGCCGCTCCCTCTTCTATCACACAGTTCGATTTTTCTTTTCTTTTCTCAAGAGAACTCAGCTGCGTCGAAGCAACACAGAGCAGAATGGACTCCGGCGAGGGTAAGCAGGTAATTTCATATGGCCAAAACGGAAAAAACAATGAATATTAATAAAATATTGTAAAAGGGGTATTTTTTCAAGAATCCGTCTAAGTGGATGATATATTGTTAATTACATCGGGAACGAGGATATATACTCGAAAGTCATCTAAGAGAGGGTATATTATCAATTCACCCTTGATAAATGGTGTTGGCAGATCAGCTCGATGGCTTGAGCTCTAAGGTGTTTAACACCAAAATTTAATGTTTTTTCGACTTCACGCTATTTTAGACTTCAGAATCCAAATTGCTTTTGAATTCTAGGTCATAATTTTTAGCGGTGGTTGGAGAGCTAATACAAAGAGAAAAAACGATATAAGTTTCTTAGGATTTTTATTATGTCTTAATCAAATTATATTTAATGAAATAGAGCACATGTATAGTGCAATGAATCAAGTCATTTGTGCTGCGTGAGACAGAGAAATGGTGATATGACGTTTTTTTTGTTCTGCACATTTTCAACTAGAGTTGCAAATTCTAATCAGCCATCTTAATTAGTTCGAGGCAATGCAAGCGCCCTCGGAGTGCGCTTCGCCATCTTAAAGACGAAAAGGGCGAGAATTTTATGATATTTTATCAGGTGAAGTTTTTAATTATAACTCCAAAATTTCTAGGCTCAAAGAACGTAGACCAAGGTGTCTCACAGAATTCAATTGCAACACTACTTCGTGGCCATTCAGAACAACTACAGACAAAACAGTTAATG
The DNA here is from genome assembly GCA_036346405.1 of Phyllostachys edulis. Lineage (NCBI taxonomy): Eukaryota > Viridiplantae > Streptophyta > Magnoliopsida > Poales > Poaceae > Phyllostachys > Phyllostachys edulis. The sequence continues at coordinate 13,883,115 of CM070556.1, forward strand.
GTGTGTTTGGTTGTCTGTATGTTTTCAGTCTGATCTGTATGTGTCATTCAGACTGAATCTAACCAGACTGAGTGGATGCAATGATGAGTTGTTTGATTGCTGTTTACATTGGTTCGAGCCGTCTTTGAGATGTTGTTTGGTTGCTCAGTATCTAACGCGGAGAAGGTGAAACGGACTCACGGCCAGCTACCGCCACCAAGATACGCCATGGTTGAGGAGGAAAGCTCGAATTGAGAAGGGATCTTGCATTCACCCAGCCACTCACTCACCCAACCAGACAACCAAACACCAAAAAACTTACATATAGTCATGTGAGCCAACCCCATACAGACAACAAAACACATCCTAACTGTATGTAGTGTATCGGTATAAGCGGTTTGGCTTATTCCTTATCATGTACAGATCAACTTGCAGTCGACGTTTATTTTTGCTACGTGCTGATTGTAGTGTTTTTTTTTGCCTTTCATATATGTGTTTGGAACCTTTTCTTTTGAATAAAGGCTATTCCTTTTCTCTTTTAATTTTACAAGCTAAGTGTCCGTGCGTTGCTACGGAACAATAAATACTCATAAGAGCACCTCCAATAGGTAGAGATATCATTGTCTCTAACATATGCTACATCATTTTTGAGATAACATCTCCAATAGATAGTCTCTAGCACACTCTCCAATATTTATATTTTATATTTTTTTCTTTGAAACGGACCTACATGTCAACTAGAGTAGATTAATGTATAATGTCTTGTTTCACGTGCACGACAATAGACGACATGTGCTCTCTCTCCTTACCCTCTCTCTTTCACGTATGATTTTGTTGACGTGTCATAGCTAAAAGACGACAATAAATACACTATTGGAGATGCTCTAAATAGGCGGTCAGTGTGAGAACAAAGTTATAAATGAATAATTTAATTGATCTCAAACTACTACTTCCATTTCAATTAAAACATACTAAGCTGTTACACAAAGATGTACGGAGCTAACGGCATACCAAAGTTCAGTTAATGCTTCTCAAAATGAAGTGTCAAAAAACAAAATCCAGGTATCAAGCTCTACTGATTCCATAACCTAGGCAACTAACCTTAAAAAATAGTACGACATGCTATATAAGCTGCTTGACAATAACCAAACTAAGTTCCGTAGCAACTCTGGTTCGCAGTAACTGAAATATACTCTGGGTACTCGGTAACTGAAATATAACTGAATCTAAGCAGCAGCAACTTTTCTGTCACAAACTTGTAATTCAATATACTCATTCTGTCCTAGTGATTACAGGCACCGAAAATTCTGTTAATCTGGTAGGTTCTAGTCAGAAGCAATTAGAATTGAGCTTTCAAGTAAACCAAACGAATATGACAAGAACTGTTTAATGCTTAGTTCTGTTCATTGGCGGTCCAGTTAGACATTGAATGGTACAAAAATAAAGCATTTAGCAATAATATGTACACTTAAGAGGAAATAATAAAAAGATTCTTAGACCAATGCAGCAAATTCTTAGACGCACATATCCGGCGAGGGACAAGGCGGCGGCGCCCTAGAGGCGAACAAATTTGACTCGAGAGCAGCCAAGGTTGCGATGGATCTAGCCAGATTCGTGTGGGGGAGAGCCAGACAACGATGAATCCGGCCGGGATCGAGTTGGGAACACCACGGCGATGTGGGATTTCGCCGAATCTGGCTTGGGGAACACTGTGGCGGCGATCCAGTCGCATCCAGCTGAGACGATCAGTCGGCGGCGGATCTAGTCGCATCTGATCGAGAAACGGCAAGTCGGCGATGGATCCAGCCGGGAATGCTGTGGAAGCATAAAAGGCTTGACCCGACGACGGATGGGTTAGGGGTGGTGGGGCGGCTTGGATGCGAGGAGGGTAGCGCATATGAGGTAGTGCGCAAGGGTGGGTAGCAATGGCTGACGTGGAGGGAAGTGGTGGGCGGTTGGTGGCGTCGTGGGCATGGTCGTGAGAGGAACAGTTGTGGATTGCGCTGGTCCATATGCAGGCGTCAATTACCTGCGAGTGAGAGAGGGAAGGGAGGACGGACAACCACCGCTAACTCCAATTTTTAAGTAGTAGAGATTTATTATTTCTAAGATATGTATTTTCTGATGTGCTAAAATAGATACAGTTATCCAAACGAGTCAATGCTCAACAGTCATGGTTTTCCCATTGATGAACCATTCCTCACCATAACCTTGTGGGGAATAAAACAAAGGTGTCCATGTTACTAGCAAGTGAGGGGGTGATGATGACTGAACTGAATTGCCACCCTCACTCTGCTTGTTGTTGCCATCCCCTACCCAATGCTTATCTGCACTTGGCATTATCTTTTTGCTTAGTCACCAGTTCTGCATCGTCTGGGCTTTTGCTTGTTCCATGTCATTCTCACTTTATTCCTAAAATTACTAATACACACTGTCTACCTAGTTGAAGTGATCCATACATCAGTCGTCAATGAACTTACAGAATTGCAGCTTATGAAAAAGAAATTAACATGCTCCCGCCTCCCAGGATCAGAATTGATTCAACGAGATTACACCAAAGGCAACCTCCAGTATGAGATGACGGCGAAGAGAAAATAGCTACGAAAGAGTTTGAAAATGCAGCATCGACAGGAGGGCTATGGCGGTTCCAATATGAAGCATTTTGCACGGTCAGCATGTCTAGCCAAACAGTCATTGCAATGTATACATGCTACATAAACACCACAGATGACAGAAAAGTTTGCTGCATGTTGATGTAACTACATGAGTTCATTACTAGTATTTGCAGTAAAATTCGGTACTACAAGGTGAGTAGATTCATCAGCGTTTATGTGCTGGAACAACAGCCTTTCTCCAATCTCCAATCCTACCAAATCACAAATACACTGATTAATATCTAATGCTCTTTACTTCTCCTTGCATCCAGATACGGGCTGCAGAAGAAACTAGGTTTTTAGGTAAACACTTGAACAGGTTGATCACCACATCAGCTAGATGGGAGGTTACTGCTGACAGGAATCGCGAGTGACGTGCATGTATCAAGTGGTTGTGTTACATGTGTCTTGCATGCCAGCCTCACGGTAGTACAGATCGCTGAAGGTTCAGCCATTGCACCATTCCCATAATCCCCACAAGCCAACCCTTTGGTAATGGGAGGGATAAAAAATATGCCCAGTTGGTTGATTGTCTCAAGATGACGCTCGGTGAATGGGTTGTTCCACATGAAGGTGTTCATAGCTGGGGCAACAAAGAGTGGTTTACTGTAGTCCCATGCTCTCACTATGCATGTCAAGAGGTTGTCGCATAACCCTCCAGCAATCTGAAAAACTAATGTAATGTCACTTTTTGTAGGCAATGAAACCAACTTGCTGTTCTCTAACAGATTAAGCGAATTCGACATCAAATTTAATGGTTCACACAAAAGAAAAAACATACCTTAGCCAGGGTATTTGCTGATAGTGGAGCAATCACCATGATATCTGCCCATTTTCGCAGTTCAATGTGTAAAACTTCATCTCCTATCTTCTTCCAGGTAGACCATTCATCATCATCAGTGTAAAGAATAACATCACTAGGCAGAGATGATCTATCAACAAAGTGTAATGACGACTTTGTGGCCACAGCTCGGACTTCCGCCCACTCAGAGAAGCTACGACAAAGGCTCTCAAATTTTATAGCAGCTACACTTCCTGAAGCAGCAAGTAGGACCCGGGGCTTACTAGGTTGTGGGAAGTCCAGCATCAAACTTTCCTGTACTGGTTCTGATGTAGCCATCAGCTCTGCCTGGCCTGCTTCACTACATTATAATTACAGGAATTAAGAGGATTTATGATGGTATATGGAAACTGGAAACACGATCCACAATGCAAACTCTGGAAGAAAATGAAAGAGGAACAGGGAAGATATCATTTCAAAGAAGCACAGAAATATTTTATTTTGTCCAACACTCCATGTGGCCATGAAGTTTATATTGCATAGCTCATGCCTCATGGAATAATCATTTGTGTTAGGAACTCTGCTAACAACTTAACATTATCATACAAAATCAGTTTTCTTACCGTGCTTGATGAAACACTTACCCCCCCTTTTTTAAGGCGTGCAGCACTTACTTTGGTAGCATGGCATTGGCATAAGACAACACATTAACATACTTAAAAAATTAAAACACAGAACCAATGCCTCCAACTTTTATTAATTGTGCGCTTCAGACAGGCTCAAATTTACAGTTCGACAAACTTAGACAATTGAATGGTTAATTGATTATGCAAGATGAGTTAACCAAAGTAATAATCTGACAGCTGCTGTATGCCTGCGAACTGGAGTATCTAAACTCTAAAGACTAAAGCTATACATGTATTCATGAATTGCATTTTTGCAATATAATAATCATTAATAGTTGTGCCCTAAAATGTTCTAAAAAATCAGTAACCGGTAATCGACAGATCACCCACCTAGTAGTATATTATACGGCATAACCGGCAATTACACGGTAACAGGTAGGGCACCCGTTACTTGTATACGGCCTAGTAGACCCGTTTTTAGAACACTACTGTGTCATTTCCATCATTACATGGTATTGACAGCATAAATCCAGTGGTTTCTTTCGTATTTCCGCTGCTCCAGTGTTTGATAAGTTCAAACAGGGAAGTTGGATACTAGCAAGTCTAGCATCAAGCCATCGACCTAGATAATTGCAGAATGGTAATGCACTAACATAATGCTCATTACGAACCCACCAAAAACAAAAATCCAGCTAGTTTCTGTCCCTAGTTTGTCAAACCGAGTTTGATCTAGCCAAACTTGAACAATGAAATAGAACCAGCCAAAAGATTGAGGACCGCATACCATGATGAAAACAAACATTTCAGCAGCCTGTAGTAGCACTCCGTAACCTCTCTAGAAAACACCGATTGCAACCAACTATGAAACGACCATACTAAAAGGCTCTGCAGTAATGACTAATGGGTTTCAACTTCCAACAACCACAAGAAAGAAGCAACTTGGGCAGGACAAGAACAAAGGTAATTATACAAAATGGCTTTTGTAAGGTTACAAGACCCTTACTTAATCCGTCACATATCAAAGGAATTGCTCCGAATCGCCACCCCCCCAAGATCCGCACCAACCTACAACATAGAACAACTTCTTTCGGTCGCTACGAGGCTATAACTAACAAGAGGAGGTCCTAAGATTGCAGGTACGGGAAAAAAATATATCAAGACACGGGTCAAACGGGGGGCATCTCGGAGGAAAAGAGAGGAGGCTAACCAGGCGAGGCAGAGTGCAAGCGAAACAGCTCGTCGCCGACGGAGACGTGGCGCAGGCGGCAAGTCGTTGGAGGTTCGGAGCGGAGAACTGGAGATGGGAGTGGAGTGGACTGGTGGGCGCCGATCTAGGTGAAGGACTAGGACCAGGATAAGAAAGAACAGCAGCGTAAGGATTTCGAATTTTTAAGCCTATTTGGCACTGTTGCCTTGTTAGCAAGAACGGAGCAGTTGTCACGTATTGCCAAATTTGGCATGTGAGAAAAGTAGGGTCTGTTTGGGACCATAGAGAACTATACCAACATTTTGGCAATGCCAAAATTGGGGTGTGCCAAAATTAAGGCAAAAATTTGTGTTTGGATCGTAGTCATATCAATTCACGGGCAATACCGAAATTGATGTGTTTGGATTGTAGTCATACCAAAATTTGCTAAAATTGTGAGTATGACACACGGGTCCCGCTTGACATATAATTTTTTTACCCCAAAATATGTCATCATGGGTCTTGTTTTGCTGATAAAATGACAAGGAACACAACGGTTCAAACGGATCACAAATCAGATACTCGGTTTAGGAAATATGATCAATTTAAACTTGATAATCGAAGTAACCATGCCATTAATGCTACTAGCCTCAGCAAATCAGAGTCTCCCATGTGGCTCTTTGCTCCTTGCAGCAAGCTTTCCTGAGCCAAAACTTTGGCCATCGATTTTGGCGCCGAAGTTTTGCCAGCGAATTGGGAAGGAATAAGTGGGCGTGACCAAAGTTTTGGTTTGGCACATGGTATGTTGGAACTAAACCAAACGCTAGCCAATTTCTAGGGTAATACCAAAATTTTGGTTTGGCACATTAGGGCCATGAACCAAACAGCCCCGTATTGCCAAAATTGGCACAACAGACATGGTCGTGGACATGAGCCTCTGCGGGACAGAGGCCATCTCCACCTCTGCTGGGTGGCCTGGACGGCGCTCGATGCATCACGTCGCTCCACGCCACGTTGTCCGTGGCACGGTGGCCTGGACAAGCACTGTCCATGGCTCTGTGGCCTGGGCGAGCGCCGTCTATGGCTCTGTGGCCCAAATGAGAGCTGTGGCGCCTCCTCCAGCCTTCCCTCGCTTAGACAAGGCCTCCGCAGTCCACCTAGCACGTGGACAGCACCGCTTCCGGCCCACCCACGCCCGGACACGCCATGTGGGGCACCACCGCGGTTCCCTGGTCCGGACGCGCCACGCAGCGATAGCACCGCGGTTCCCTCGCTCGGACACGCTGTACCGCTTTATTCCCTGTCCAAATCACCCTTTATTCTCTGTCCCGTCCATCAGTCATGTCTCCCGTCCCTGTCCATTGCATGCATGCTGCCCGAGCGCGGGAGGGAATTTGATTCCCTCCCATCGATCGCTCTCATTCTTACTATAAATTGCGAGTAGCGAGCGAGTTTATTCGCTCGCTCTCATCCTCAGTCGCTCGCTCGCTCTCTGGCAGTCTCGGTCTATTTCGCTTTCGCAGACGATTAAGGATTGTTTAGAGCTGCCATTAGCGGTTGCATTAAAAGGTATGTTTTATCTCGTATGTATTAACTTTATTAACTGCCTAGTTAGTTTTTTAGTCGTAGTTAATTTGTCATAATTAATTAGTTGTAGTTATTTAGGCATAGTTGACTTCCATCATTGTCATTTAAGCGTAATTACATTTGTGTTATTCAATTAGTTGCAATGAATTAGGTCATAATTAATTAGACATAGTTAATTAGTTACGAATTAATTAGTGTCAGGTATTTTATTCATCGTAATTATTTAGTTGCAATTAATTAAGTTCGAACTAATTAGTCGTCCGTAATTAGCCATAATTATTAAGTCGTAATTAATTTAGTGGCTTTATTTAGTCGTAACTATTTATTTGTAATTAATCTGTGGTAATTAATTACTTGAAAATAATTTAGTCTTTTTTAATTCATTGTGAAGTCGTAATTCTCCTTTTGTAATTCATTTGCGGTAATTAGTTAGTTATATTTAATTTAGTGGTATTTAAATATTCATATTAATATAGACAAAAACTAATTTAGTCATAGTTATTTAGTCGTACTTAATTAGTCGTAATTAATTCGGTCGTAGTTCATTAGCGCATGTTATTTTGTTGTTTGTATTTAGTCCTAATTTTTAATTTCTAGCAATTCATCGTCATTACTAATTTATTCACTAATAATCTGTGCCTTTGATCTCTTGCAAGTCATGCCTCTACCGTAGCTGTTGGAACACTTCTACGACGAGCATCACCGGTGTAAGCTGTGGATCTTCAGGGACGTCGATGGCCCTCCACCCCTCGTGCTTCGGTCTGACAAGCATTACTAGGAGCTCGATGCTCGCTACGTCCTAATCCTTCAGGACACGAGATTATTGCCCTCTGTGAGGCTTCTCTCGGTCGAACACTACTTCACCTTGGACAGCAGTGTGATGTAGGCACTTGTCGATAGGGTTGAGGCTCGAGACTCACACCTTCCACTTTCAGTGGGGAGAGATGACAATCACTCTCTAGGATATCTCATTCTCGACCAGCCTCCCGATCAAGGGTGAGCCACTTGTTTCTGGTCGTTCGTCGGCAGATTAGAAGGCCCAGTTGGGGCATCGATTTTGCATGCCTATCCCAGACAGCGCACGTAGTGTCCCTCGGACAAGGCCGAGGAATTTCAGTCAATGCCCATCAAGTGCACCTGGTGATGTTGTTATAACGCACCTCATCGCATACCTTCTCCATCTCTTCTGTTGGGCCCTGTTTCCCACTACACAGGCTGGGGCGATGCCTCAATACAGTTGGGGATCAGCCGTCCTTTATGCCACATACAAGGGGTTTTGTGACGCTTCGCAGTGTGATGCTAGTGTGAAACCAGTCTTTGCTGTATGTTACGTGCTTCTATAGTTGTGGAGTTGGGAGCACTTTCCCGTTGGGCGGCCCTCCTTCAGGAGAGCAGTGCACCCATACCCCAAGTTGCACGACCCGATCAACGGGCCCACTATGGGATACCGGTGGACTGCCACCCAGTTACGCTGGGCCAAGGATAGCCCAACGAGGTGCTACGTGTTGTCCACAACGAGTTCGAGTCGTTGCACGACAACGACATCATATGGGCTCCATGGAGCCCCGACTTCGTGAACATGGTAGCGCCACACGGACTGTCTGTGCAATGCACGCATGACGCTAGATTATGGGTGACGACCTGCCACCTAGTGTTCACCCATATGGTGGAGCCTTACACGCTGAGTGCGTAATACGATAGTTTGATTTGTACTAGCTTGTGCCCCCTCCCGACGGCAGGATCTTGCAGCGGACCGTCCACTTGTGAGTCCAACTCCATCCGAGTAAAGTTTGCATTTTATACCTACATTCCCTATTCTGACACGAATCCTTCTCGAATGCAGACAATCGAGGGCGGGCCAACATACTGAGGACTAGCAAGTAGTCCAGCATGAGTGGGTGACGGCTTGGACGGAGACAGTGCACGTCGAGGTCGTACAGGAGCAAAGACCGTACGACATATAGACATACCACCAGTACTTGGAGTGGTACGTACCACGGTCACGAACCAGACTAACCTGTCCTCCACCAGAGCGTCCAGAACAGGTGACGCACCAGGAGAGGCTCTGTCACTTGTTCGATCGACACATCGCCTCGTGGCGTGACGACACCGTAAAAAAATGGCAATATTTGCTCGTTTCTTTGATTGTATTTATACTATTTGTTACTGAACATGTGTTGTTTGTGATTCTAGTTCGAGCGGCTACAGCAAATCGCAAGCACATCCGAGGCCACCATTCGCATCCCAGAGCACACCGTACCGGGGCTTTTAAGCACTTTGAAGTACATATTCGCGGAGTTGAAGAATGTAATCAAGAACATGAGCTGCGGTCATTCAAGAGATGACGTCCTCTTCGATATGGAGTGCGCCTGGGCGACGGGAGAAGGTACGACGGTCGTCGGCCTCAGTAGCAGGAGCCTTCCCCTTGTCCATCACGCACTGTGTCTGGTCGTACTCATCTTCCTATTCGGGGGTCCTCCACCACCACCCAGTTGTCCTGGGCTCCTCCGGTTGCTTCTTAATAGGGTCCGGTACGTAAGGTTTCCATCATTGGAAGGTCTTGGCTCGCATCGCGTAGTTTAACATGTACTTCTGCTCGATGAACGCCCTATCGTACATCTCTGGGCCATCGATGCGTTGGAAGAAGTTGCAGCGCATCTCGGGCTGCCATTACACGTGGATGAAATTAAAATATGTGGAATTCAACGTAGGGAGTGGAAAATCTACGTGTGTGCAAGATTCTCTTATGAGGTGATGACCGCACGTGTAGTACGCTCTGGCAGCGGCGGCTGGGTGTATCGACTGAATGATCTTCATCGGCTGTTCGCACACACACTGCGAGTGTGGAAACTCTGGTGGTTCTGGCGCATCCTTCATTGAAAAATCTGGGTAGGGTTTAGCCTTCTTCGCAAGCCACTTGGGCTTCTGCAATATCTTCGCATAAAAGTTTGCCGACGAGTCCGACATATTCTAGGCTGACCTAATGTTTTGTTGTTGCGCACAAAACAAGGGCGAGTCAGTACGGAATAAATATAATGTCGAGTTACGTACACATTAAGAAAGAATAACGTAAAGATATGTACAAATATGAGCAGACTACCCATTTACATGACATGACGGTCCCTGTACAAGAGGACAATACAATAAATTATGACACTGAATGATGACGAGACGAGCTCGATATGTTGGGACAATCCTTCATGGAGTGCCCAAGAGTCTTGCATATCCTGCACTTCATCGTGTGGCTCAGGCCCCTACACTGGGTCTCATCCATGTCATTCCAAAAGTGTCGCGTCTGCCATCGTCCCTTTCGAGTTGACTTCAAGGCCTTGTTCGGCCCCCATTTCATCCTATCCGGTCACAGATCCCTGTAGTTCATGTCTAAGCCATAGGAGTGAAACTCTGCACTCCATGTACCGAAAAGGTGCTGCTTGTTGTAGTACTTGGAGATATACAGCGTAGACATCTGCCTCATTTGCACATACGCCCTGTACACATGCGAGCATGGCTTATGTAGGAGTTTCGGCTTGTTATAGGTGCATGTAGCCACATCACCCAGGGTGCATGCATGTTTCTTTTCCCCTGGCATGAGTGTTGACATATTTTTGCCGCAACCTGATCTCGTACTTCCTTCTGAGGCCGTCGATCACCCGGATGTCGTGCATTCGAGCCTTCTGCATCTTCTAATCCATATATCTCTGCATGTTCTCAGACCACTACTTCCCTTCTTTCAGTTGTTGCCTCACAACGGTGGCTCTATTGATGAAGTAACCGACTATGCGAGTCCATGTCTCAACAATCGCGGTGATACGGAGGCACCGCACACCTTTGAGCACGTTGTTGTACACCTCGGACATGTTGGTCGTCATAATTCCGTACTTCGCACCGTTAGTGTCATACAGCAGGGGCCATTTCTCCAACTCAGGGGCGTGGAGATTAATCTACTGCATGAAACTTATGGTGCTCCTGGATTGCGCGCTCACGGCCTCCTGTCCATCCTGTGCCTCCAGAGGGGACTCCCTTGTATGCCTCGTAGTCCGATGTTCGAGATCTCTCTAGATGGACTCAAACTTCCACCTCTGGTTCTGCAGGCACAATGCCTTGAATGTCTTCATAAGTTCCTGACTGCGGAATTGCGTGAAGAAGTTCGATGCAAGATGCCTCATGCACCACCGGGTTTCTACGTCGTTCCACTCGTGAGGGGGTTCCGTCCCATTCTTTATGGTGTTCAGAGTCGACAACAACCCAACATTGCGGTCTGTGATGAGGCATACATTGGGCCAGTCTCGCATAACCGCCGCTTCACATTCGCCAAGAACCACAGCCAACCGGATGTGTTCTCATTCTCTACAATGGCAAAAGCAACCGGGAGAAGCTGATCATTTGCGTCGGCCGCCACCGCGGTGAGAATAGTGCTCTTGTACCTCCCCGCGAGGAAAGTGCCATCCATCATGAGCACAGGATGACAAAACCTGAAGCATAGTTATCAATTCCATTCCGGAGGCCATTCCGGTTTACCTCTTGGTATGGAATACGCCGGTACTGGTCCATTCCGGTGTACCATTTTGGATTTTAATTTTATATATATATATATATATATATATATATATATATATATATATATATATATATATATATAAATTGTATGGTACTCTTGGGAGTATATACTCCCTTCTCATATACCACTTAAACCGTATGATGATACCTCTTTATCAATTTGAGTATACTTCAATAATGATTATAAGATACCCCAAAGTGAGCTCCATTAAAAAAAAATTATATCAAAATCCACTTTTTATAGCAAAATTTGTGTATATACTTCTTTTATATATGAAAAAGGGTATATAGAAAAAAATAAAGGGCTCCAATGAATTTTTTCAATCAAGTTGTATTAGAGTATCTTATAATTGATATTTAAGTATACCGAAAGTGATAAAGAAGTATAATATATTTGTTTAAGTGGTATGTTGGAAGTGGGAGTACATACTCGAGGATTACTTAAACGAAGGTCCTATACATATATACATATATACATATATATATACACACATACATACATATATATACATACACACACACATATACATATACATATACATATACATATACATATACATATACATATACATATACATATACATATACATATACATACATATATATATATATATATATATATATATATATATATATATATATATATATATATATATATATATATATATATATATATATATATATATATATATATATATATATATATATATATATATATATATGGTATGGTATGGTACTAGGACTCCCTTCTTATATACTACTTAAATCGTATGATGATACTTCTTGTATGTATGTATATGTATGTATGTATAAATATATATGTAATTATACGCACACATAATTTCACTTGGAATCTCACTTCAAATACATAACCATAGAATAAAAATGACACATAGTTCAATTACTTTGTAAATATAAAGGTAAATGCGTAGTTAAATAATACAACATGAATTTATAATTTTATACATTTTACCATAGTCTAGCATACTAGTCTAACATAATTTCACTTACTGAAGGAGTAGTATTGGACTCAGCCTTTTGAGCTGATTCAAAGAAGTGGTCACTTCAATTTTGATTTTTTTTTACTAGTACCGGAATGGCTGGTATTGATCGATATTGAGGCTGGTACGGGATTGAGGCTACGGTGTGCCGATTTGGGTGCCGGTATGTCATGTTCTGGCCATTCTGGCCGGTACCGGAATGGAATTGATAAGTATGACCTAAAGCCCTCTATGACCTGGGCGAAAACCCAAAATACCTGGTCCAGTATGAAGTAGTTGGGGCTTCCATTAGCATCTTCACTTTCAAGCTTGTTTATGTACGTGTCGGGGTTTGCCTCAGCAATTTGGTGAAGCATTCTTGGCACAAGGTTGTACGCCTCTTCGTATGTCCCGTACATGGACTCGATAACCTTCTACTTGGCTCGTTGGACCTTGCTGTAGCTGACTGGATAACCAACTAGATTGGCAAATTCCAATAGCAGCACCTTGGGGAAGAAGGACACGTCCTCCGCAACTAGCTGGCAAATGAGGCTTGCCACATATGCGAAAGTCACGTTCCAATGCTACCGTAGTGGCTCGCTAAGCTCGCAAGTATGGTCGGTCACCGTCTTTACTGTGAAGACCGAGCTGAAGAACTTTTCTCGGTGAGCGTTGACCTTGCCAGGGCAGCCTTTCACTATGCACTTCACTGCATAATGTCCTGGGTTAAATCGGTGCACCTGGTACACACGGCTGATGGACAAGGCATATCGTGCTATAGTTTGTAACACGGCCACCTTGCTAGGGAAGTGTTGTCCAACTAACAGGGTGTCAGCATCAAACCCCCACTGAGACCCTTCTTCTTGCGACTGTACAAGTGATCGTACTACGATATCATCAAGTCTGGATGCCACATATTGCACCTTCGAAGACACAATTCCGTTGGCAGGACCAGCACCCTGGGGTGCTTCCTCCTCACTACCATCCGAGCCTGGGTTGACGTCCTCGTTGGACTCTAACCCTAGAGGCTGGTCTGGTAGATACTCATGACAGTCAATGCGGGCCGACCACCACAGTCCCGCCCCCTTATTTTGCACAAAATTATACGCAACTCTTCTCTCGTGGACTTCCTCCAAAACATCACTTTCCGTGCTGTCGTCTTCAAGCTCCGCCTGCGGTTGCCCGCTTTCCGAGGTACCGGCATCATCATGGTCTCCCAGCGGCCTACGTACGAATTCACATACACCATCAGCTTCTCATATATTGTCGCTTCAGGCTGGGAAGCAATCTGCATCTACTGGGCCCATGCTATGCTTCCATTCACCTTCATTGGCCCCCATACGGCCTGCCCTCCCCTACTCGTGCAGGTGATCGCCTCGATGGCAAGTTTCTTTGTCGTTGGCTCCGTGTCAAATTCCCTCCGGATGCAGCTCCTAAGCTCGTGAATATTCATCGCAGCGAGCCCCTCCACCTGGACCACCTTGTACTTGCATCTCTACAAGTCTAACCCATCGAGTTCGGCCCGTACGAGACTGTCGCCTTAAAACACTACCAAGTCTTGCATGTTTGAAATTACCTAAGGCTGCTCCCAACGGGCAGTATCTTAGTGCAGTTTCTTTAGTGCATGAGGAGTGTTAGGATACTATCTTTCCAATGCATGGTTTCTTATGGTGTAATATCTTAGGCTGTTTCATTTAATTACATACATGATCTTTACTAGTATTTGAGCATTGTGGCATATTTGTGGCATGTACTAAAGCAATACACGTTTGTTGACACACACAAACGTAAATACACGGGATCGATCACAATAAATTTTATGCGTTGGATTTCGAGACCGAACCGGTATCCAGATTAGATACTAGAGTACCATCTCTCTTCATTAACTATGGTGCCACATCATTATTTTGCTTACATGGCAGGCTTAAGATACCAGCCAGGGTGGAGCAGGGAGCGACCCTAGCAGTGCATAAAATAAGTAACATGAGAATATTTCTTCAATTACCACTAATTAAATAGGTCTAAACAAAAAGGTACTAATTAGTTGCTCGTAATTTATTTGCCACTAAAAGCCGAGGAAACAGATAATTACGACCTATTACATACAAGTAAGCAATTAAATGCAAGTAGGTGGATATGAATAATTAATCAATTAGCAATAATTTGATTACTTATCAATAAATTACTTATGAGTAATTCATTACCTCTAAGTAATTCCCACTGAATTAATTACGATTAATTACTTACCACCAATTACATACGAGTCACTACTTACCAGCAAATTAATTATGGTCACGTAAATACGACAACTTATTTTGCACTAATGTAATTAGCACTAATGAACGATGCGAAATTTATTTACGAAATGTAAATTATGACTAATTAATTAATTAATACTTCATGCCCACTAATTAATTTCGCACTGATGGACCGCGCGAAATTTATTTACAAAATATAAATTACAACTAATTAATTAATTAAAACTTCATGCCCACTAACAAATTACGGCTAACTAATTACAACTAATTAACAGCAAGTATTTAATTACGACTACTTACTTACCACTAATTTTATTATCACTTACAAACTACGTGATGCGGAGCGGGGTTGGCCTGATCTTCATAACATAGGATTATGGATAACTGGACCCGTGCAACCTGATGAATAACACTACCAACCACCGTCTCTATTACGGCAACCTGCGACACTCGATTCACCCAACCACACGCTTCGATCCTTTGTCTACTCACGCACGTGGAGTAAACGTATTCTAGCAATCACCGAAGTAACCACACGAATGACGGATACAAGAACTCTCAGATAATTCCCAATTCTAAGGGGGTAGAAATGGCTCACACAAACCTTAGAACAAGAAGTTCATATTTCTGAAAATTCAACTCTCTAACTTACATGGAGGGGTACCCTCCTATTTATACATGTTTAAGTCAATGCTACAGTGATCTATAGTAGACCGGTTGCTTTCTGATGTAAGTCGATTGCTATAGTGCACTCTGATGAGCTGTTCTTTGCGATGTTCTTTGTCATATCACGGTGACCTCGTCTTGATGTTGACATGTGTGCTGACATACGCGGTGACCTCATCTTGATGTTGACATTTGCTAGTGGGCCCCACTGGTTGTTCTCCTACAGATGGGTCCCACTGCTCATCTCCTTGCAACAATAGGCATCATGCATTTTTGAGTGTTGATTTTTCTTTGGTCTTTGAAGTTGTAGTAGCCTATTTTCCGTTGCCTCCAAAGCTTCTTCATAAAACCTTATAATAAGTAAAGTACATGCATTAGGTAGCAATGCATTCTTATAAAAATCAACATGTAGCTCATTGAGGAAAAGATTCACCTCTTGATTAATTTACCAACATGTAGCTCATTGAGGAAAAGATTCAACTCTTGATTAATTTACTTTCTTCTAACTCTGGTGATAGGCCCAATTGTTGTTGGAGTAGTATTTGGGGAAGGGGACAATCTGTGTGTTCTAGGGATGTCCACATGGTATGTTGTTTGCAACTAGAGTTATAACTCAACTCAAGTTGTACAGTTCAACTTTACAACTCATTACTTTATGTCCAAGAAAGATGATGACCATGATGTTTAGATGTGTGATGATATTTTAATTTGCTCACATAAGCGACGACCATGATGTTTAGATGTGTGATGATATTTTAATTTGCTCACATAAGTGATGACATCCGTTGGTGTCATGTTGATGTGGAATTGTTCATCTTATCTTCATATGACGGTTGAGGCTACATGCACCAAAGTGCACACAACTTTAATGCAGCAACTTGAGATGGAGAAGATGTACATATGCTAGGTCTGTCCTCATCATCCTCCTCTTTTTCAAGAAAAGCCGTCCTCAGCTTTTGTTGGCCTGAAAGTGTACTAAACAAAGAGAACAATGTATATGCATGGTAAATGTTTTTATCATCCGTTTTAGTATTCCATTTGTTTTGCACGTCATGATTGGCAGAACAATAGCCATAAGTACAAGAGTCATATGCCATGTATAATGTGTATGTGTAATTAGCACTGGCATTCTTATCATTCTCTCTCTTATGAGAAAAAGTCGTCCTCAACTTTTGAAAGCATGTAAATAAGTTACTAATGGGCAGCACCATAACTTCTTCTAAATTGCACAATTTTCTCATATGATCAGATTTCACCATTCAAACATCAAAATTACTTAATGTAGACGAGAAAAATTTTAGTGTCTTCCATGCATCAACGGTTCTATTTTGATTGCTTATACGTGTGTGCGATGCAAAGGATGAACAAGTAGGCAATATAAATTGTTCTACATAATAAGCATTATTTCTTGGATTTGACTCAAGCTGAAAAAACATGGCATAGAAGATTGTTTGCCCATTACTTCTGATGAGGACATGACCCCTATGGATACAACTATATTTGTTATGCTTGCTGTTCCAAGTACAAGAGCCCGTACGCTTCACATAA
The DNA here is from genome assembly GCA_036346405.1 of Phyllostachys edulis. Lineage (NCBI taxonomy): Eukaryota > Viridiplantae > Streptophyta > Magnoliopsida > Poales > Poaceae > Phyllostachys > Phyllostachys edulis. The sequence goes on from CM070556.1 coordinate 13,899,937, forward strand.
ATTATTAGGTGAGCTTGTTTTTTAGGAGTGCTTTTATATTATATGAACTATATGATGGTACCTAATGATGAAGATATATATTTGTGCAGCACAACACCACTTTTTGTCCAAGCCAAGCAAGAGTTCGAGCTGGACATGTTTTGGAATCCAATTTAGCCTGCAGAGACAACATTGACTTCAAACGTGCATAACTTTCACATACGGATTCCGTTGGAGGTCCATGAGTACTTGATGGAAATCTTATCTCGTCTTCTTTCCAACATATCTAGTCTCACCTCCAAATTCAATTTGTGCACATCGCAATCGCCAAAAGGTGTTGTGTCACCTGTTTGGGCCAATTTGGGCATTGTAATCGTACCCGACTTGGCCTATATGCCGGCCGGCCACCTAGGGAGCTGCACTGTTCACATGAACAGTAGTACCACCTCCCCTATCTCATGCTATGTGCGGCTGCCCGCCTCCTATTTAAGGAGGCCACACCCCTCTAGTTTTCTTGGATTCTATTTAGTTAAAAGTTAGTTACGTTGCAACTTCGTGTATTGGCTTGTGTCGACAAGACCAACCCTGAATACCACTTCGAAATCCCACATCATTGAGTACTTCAATCCTATTTACAATTTTAGATTACTTATTATCTTGTTCTTACTGGTTCTTCGATTGCATGCAGGAATAGACCTTCATGGTCAGGTCGATCGTGCTTCTAGCAAGGTTGATAACAATTACGGAGTTGGTTCAACGATTTCCGGGCATATTGGTCATGTACGATTGGTAGCCGAATTGTGAGAGTCGTCTCTACCTAAATCAAATTATCTTTCTCATCGAAAGATTGGGACACCTATTGTCGCATCAGGTGGTATCAGAGCTTTCGTTCATCGGTGAGATTTTTCCCTCTACCTACAATCCACAAAAAAATAGGGTTAGTTCATCCTGTCAAAACCAATCTGTGCTTTGCCATTTTTCTTTTCAGTTTGCTTGTTGAATTTTTTGGTTTCATCTCGTGTCTAGTTGCTGATTTCTAGTTCTAGTGGAGTCTAGTTGATCATTGTCTAGTTTGCATCTTGATCTTCGTATTCCTTTGCGTAGCTTCATCTTTGTGTCCAACTTCTATCGCTGCCGTCATCCACTGCTGCAACCTCCTGTGATCCTTGCCGCACCACACCATCCCCTGCTGCGCCACACCCACCCTGCCAGGCCAACATCGCCTCTTCTTGCTGCCTCTACTTGTTGTGGCGTGATCGCCTCTGCCACTGCTACCACTCTCTCATGGCAATGGCGCCTCTCCCGCTGCCTCTCCTTTGTCGTGGCAGTCGATTGCCCTGCCACCACTCCCTCTCCTATCGTGGCACCGAATCCCCGCTACCTATCCTACCGTGGCACTGAATCCCCTCTGCCTCTCCTACCGCAGCACAGAATCACGCCGCCTCTCCTGCCATGGCACCGAATCCCCGCTGTCTATCCTGCCGCGGTACCAAATCCCCTTTGCCTCTCCTGCCGCGGCACCGAAGGAAAAGGAGGCCCTAGATTGGTTTTAGGTCTTCAAGAGAAAAAAGGGAGAAAAAATCAGAAGAAAAAAAGGAGAAGAAAAATAGAAGAAAAAAAAGAGAGAAGAAAAATAGGAGAGAAAAAAAGAGTCTCTGCCTTTTAGAATTTTGAAAAGCACACCAAATATTCTCCAACACCAGTGAAAATTGGTGGAGACCTTTTACAGATAGCCACAAGCTTCCACAAAAAAATTGAGCAAATTTGGCCCACGGAATTGAAAGATATAGCAGTTTCAATTTTGAACGCGAGATGAATTCGAGTCTGTTTCCAAGACACCTTCAGTAAAATAGGCATAACTTTTGCATATGATGTCCGAATTTGACGTTCTTGGAATCGTTGGAAAGCTAACGATGAGGTGCATCCAATAAAAATGACTACAAAGCTAGTCGCTCTACAAGACCCCCAAAATCAGCCATCTTCAGCCCCAAATTTGTGTCGCAAGTTTTTGGTTTCTGTTTTTGCCATTTCTTTCGGTCTTCCTTTCAGAATTTGGGGTTCGCCTCAACTGCAAAGTTGTAGATCTTATTGAAATCTTTCAAACAAGCATATATAAGCCATATAAAATTTAGCCTTTTCATCTCTTGAGACTAACTATTATTTCTGCTTAAACTAGAGGGCTGTTTACATTGCACGTTATTATGATTTTGTGCTCTACATCGTGTGAGCAATCTTGTGCCCCTACAAAGATGTTTTCATAGTTGGCTAGGGTCTCTCCTTGCTTACATAAAGTCACATTGATCTTTGTGTGTGCGTTTATACACTTCTCTTGATATGCTTTGATTTAACTAGCTTCGATTAGGCTAGGATCAGCAACTTTGACTAGTACTTGGAGCAATTTTTCAACTTGTATTACTGATTTGATTGTTACTAATCCTTGCTACCATATTGAAGCCTATCCTAGCTCCACCTTCTACCATCATATAGGTATTAGTTGCTTGCAATCACTTTGTCAATCTTCGGAGAGCGTTTGACACCGAACCTAGTTGCCGGACACCGAGCGCATCGCCGGGACACCCGCGGTTTCACCACACCGCCCATGGTTTTTCCCACCGGCCAACCACCCCTATCACGTCGCCATCTCCTCCGTGCCCCATACCTGCCCGTATATCGGAGAACTCCGCCGCCTTGCCCGCGGTCACCCTCGAGCACTCCCTCGATCTATTCCGCCCCTCCGTCTATAAAAAGCCACCCCGAGCTCCGCTATCTTCTTTCCTCACTAGTGTGCACTTCCCCTCCCATTTTCTCCTCCTCATTCAAGCTCAATCGCTCGAGAGCTTGAACTCCATTTTCGGTCGTGCGCCACCACCGCTACTCTAGCCGTTTAGAAGGGTTCCTCTTCGCATTATCTGCGTCATATCACATTCCAGAGATCCCTGATCCTTTCCCTTCACTTGATTTCACGTTTGATCCACATGAGACGTTGAATCAGAGCTTCTTCCTCGTCTCCGGTCATTTCTGCTGCCGTAGTCACCGCACCTTGGACGAATCGGCTGCACCAGGAACATCGCAAGGACTCCCTCGACCTTCCTCAAGCTTCCCCAAGCACCATCTCCCTCTCCAACGCCCCCTCCAAGTGAAGCTCACCGCGCCAACTCGGTTCACCATCGACAACCACTCTCTGGCCATCTCTAGTGACTCTCCTTGCTCCGGTATACTCCTAGTACCTTATAGATGCTCATGCGTGCATCATTTAGTTGGGAGCATTGTCGGTTGAGACTTTGTCTAGTTGCCGTAGCAATGCCGTCACTCAACACCGACGCGCCACTGCTAGAGCCACCCCATGCCTTGCCGCCAGTACCAGCAGGTGTGCAAGCATGCGGGGAATCCATTTTGGGTATTCCCCAGCACCGCCGAGGGCCACTGCACCGGCGATGAGCACGGGCGTGAGTGCCATCGTGTGGCTCTGCTATGTTCGAAACGGACCAGCACTGTAGCACGCAATTAAGAGCGTAATCTCGATCATACAAGACATTGTGTACCCCGAGCGTAGACCCGAGGCGGTCCTAGCGATACGCCAACCTCCAAATCCTCGCAACTACAAGAAGCAATTAAATATACCTTGGGTTATCATTACCTTTGGTACCACACCACACAACCTACACAACACACGAAACTCTTGTTCTATCTCTCAGTCGAACTCTTCACCACAACAAGGATCACCTCCTTTAATGAGGGACACATAACAGAACTCGCTTTGAATAAACTCTATTATAAACAAAGTCAACTAAAAGTAAAGGATTCTCATCGCAACCACGTAATACCTACTCCCCACCAAAAGGGTCAAATCCAAAATCGAAGATTCATCATGAAAACTATTCCACTTTCTAATTAGGCAGTTTGTAAATGAACACTATGCAAGCCAAAGGAGAAATCACTCGAATGCTCAAATCAAATATTTCTTTTATTCTTTCCGAACTAGAAAGAACTACCCATGCCAACATAGCGCCAACTCAATTTACGGAAGACATCAGTCATAAACAGATAGCTCAAACAAGAATCAAGAGAACGTTTCATTACCCGAGGCGACATTCTTTTCTCAATTTCTCTTTTAGGAATAAAACTGCTCTCAAATTATGTAATTCCAATTCATCACATGACACACTAACTCATTTATCTTAAATTGGCAACCTCAACGACATGCTCAAATCGAAAACATCATCCACACCTTTGTAGAGAGGCTCTAATGACTCCACAAAAACATACTCTAGCGAACTCCTCTACCGACGATATTACATTTGACAGATGACTCCCAATGCATCTTAAAATAGATTTCACACGCAATCACATCACCTCAATCCTTTAAGAATAAACAACTCGGAATTCACATCACACACTCTCATGTACTACGTCAAAAGGGTTCTATCAACGATCATCGCACTATCCGGAACCCACCCTTATTTTACTTCCTCTACACATAATCCTTAGGCAACCAAAGTCCTAGCATAAAAATGTGAGGCCCAAATTTAAACTCTAAGACTCCTACAATGAACTTCTGGTGTAAATGATAGGGAAATCCTCAGATTCGATGACTAAAATTCCTACAATCTAACCATACTCAATCATTAACGTCAATAGATAAATATATTCTTGAACAAATTATCCTTTGGAAGATTCTAACACCAAGAGAGTTACTTATTGAAACCAAGTCATACATGACAATAACTCTACATTCCCTACTATCCCAATAATTGTCATAACGATTAGATTTCTTCACGATTCTACTCTCATTAAACTGCACCGTCAAAAAAATCACCAACACAACCTTGCAAATGACACAATGGCAACACCCTCAACCGCATTTGACGAGGATTAAAATATCTATGTATTAATTTAATACATAATAAAAGACCATACGTCTTCGTGGTCGTAACCCCTAAGGCTAACGACCTCACTAGTTGTAAGGATTCCAGAGGTAACATAATGGGTACCCTGGTCGGACAAAGTCCTGTACCTAGTCTTCGACCAGGTAGCTACTCGTAAGAACTATGAACTGGCATCTGGATCTATTCCAGGTATATTCTTTACTGTGTGATGAATATAGCACGTGCTGTATACTCCACATCACACGACGTTATACAATCTTAAGACACTGACAAACAACCACCGAATGGTTGAGTGTCTCACAGACACTCAACGGCAAAGCGGTTGATACTTTATCAACCATCGCCTCGCTCCGACCAGCCGCAACGCTTCATAACAGATGCCTTCTCCAAAAGCAATTGCCACCTCTTCGGAAGTTAGATAAGGATGGAGCGCGGACGAGAAAAAGGATCATCTGGCATCAGAATATAGCAGCGTAATCATCATTAGATTCATGCTTTAAGTCTGATAAGATAGCATAGCAAGCATCATACTCAGTGTAATTAGGATTAGTCCTCTGCCTAGTCATAGGCACCCATGTAATAGCCAGTTCATATCAATAAAGAGCAATCCCATTCTCTCCCAAGAAATTTGTGCTATTTTCCTCTATTTTATTTCGTAAGATCGGCGACTCGATTGTCGACAGCTGGCGTCGTCTGTAGGGAAGAAGGCGCAAATTTCCTGAAGAAATTCTTCGCTCATCAAATCCTCGCTTACTCCTCATAATCGCTCATGCGACTATGGCAGGAGTTTGGGACGAGAAGAATTGGTTCGACTTGGCGGACTACTCCAACCTCAACATGGATGAATGCATCCGCGCCATGCAAGAAAATAGGATGTCATCATCCTCCTCCTACGTTGGCTCGCATGTCGCAGACATTAGCGAAATCAACAGGATGGATGAGAATACACCATTACGACAAGTGGCGCTTTCAGAGGAACAAACCGTTCTGACCAGTTCGGAATGTCCAAGGACCTCTCCAAGCCCAGTCCTCTCGACCAGCGAAAAAGGTGATGAAAATTTAGCATCACAACTCAAGAATCAATGTACTCTCGATGAAATCATGGCTGAAAGATACTCACCAACGGCTTCTGGCGATACCAGGGGCCAACTGGCATCTGGTAACGGTGTCAATGAAACTCTCATTAGTCGTGGGCCAAGTGAGAATGATAAGGCTCAGCATACGATCAGCGATCCATCGGATCAGGCTGAGCCCACCACAAAACCTCATGAGGTGCTAATTTCCGGCCGCTCTCCATCGTGGAAACTTCTCACAGAAGCATTGGAAGGCTCTCCATTAGTTACGATGGAAGCTCGTCAGAAGATCACTGCTGGAGGCACGAGGTTAATGCGATCGGAGATATAGATCAAAATGCCATGTACGGTCCTGCACAATTTGCCACGCCACCACGTGCTGGTGGAAATGACATGGGCCATCAAGCACCAAATGCTAGAGGTAACAGAACTGATAGACGTCCATCAGTTAATTCGCCTGGCTGTGCCCCACCAAGGGTAATGCATCAGACGGAACCAACCAGAAGGTCGGGGGAAAGTTCAGATCTTCGAACACCTACTGCCAGCATGAATCCTCCGAGACCTTTGGTAACGGTACAAAATCTGCAGCGTGTTCAGGATATTTAGCAGAGAGCCCAGGTTTTGTGCAACTTGTAGGTCAGGTATCAGAAATTCTCCAACGGACCATGCAACGAACGGAAGCATACCAGGAATAAAGGAATTCACGAAGTCAAACTATGACTTCATCCCAGCATTCCTCCCTCAGTAGAGGGTAGTCTGGTTGGATTGGAAGCCAATTGATACCAAGACCTCCTCGACGATTCCGACCAAGGAGTCAGGAGGGAAGAAGGCTATTTCAAGCAGCCACTCCCTCACCTCTCCGAGAGGAAAGATCGCTTGGCCCTGATGATCTCCAGCATCATCTAAACTAAGCAGGCGATCGTAGGCATCATACTAACGTCCACGACAGAATCGGGACACCGGAGCTCTAGCACTCCAATTTTAGAAACCGGTCTCCAACCGATTACAGTCCAGCACCTTTCCAAAGAAGGCACCATGAATCAATTACAGGTTGTCGAGCTTTCTCCGTAGGGCTCCAACCTGTACGTTGGCCAAACAGGTTCCAACTGACCAACCTAGATAAGTTCAATGGGACCCAGAACCCATTGGAATTTCTCCAAATGTATACCACCGCTATCAGAGCGGCTGGTGGTGATGAAAACGTAATGGCAAATTACGTACCCACAGTACTTGAAGGATCTGCCCGGTCGTGGCTACTCAACCTACCGGTCAGATCGATCTACACAGAGCAACTGCGACCTCGATTCTTAATTTCCAAGGCACGTACGGCCGCCCTAGAAAGGAAGATGATCTTCACCGAATCCGGCAAGGATCAATGAAACTCGTCGATTACATCAAAAGATTTAGCTTGAGTTAGTAATTCAATACTAGAATTCGCAGATTCTTACATTATCCAAGCTTTCAAAGGATCTAAGGAATCGACGGTTTCACGGAGGATATCGCCATGCACCCTCAAAGGCGGCAGTCGAACTTTTTGGCATGGTGATAAATCTGTATTTGCTAGCGAAGCGGTTGAATAGTCTTGAGCCATGATCGAAAGGATAAAATCCCCAACTGGCTTGGATAAACGGAAAATAAGCATAAGAAGGCTCTCAAGAAAAAGAAAAACCGTAGACCTGATGATAAGGAAGTCCTTGCAGTTCTTGAGAAGTTTACTAAGGGTAAAAGAGACTATACCGGTCGAGGCAAGGCAAAAGCTCCGACCGAAGGATACAACAAGAACAAGAAGTGGTGTCCACTTCACCAGCAGGAAGGGCATGACTTGCGCACCTGTCGAGCTCGGCAAAAGAAGCTGAAAGATTACTATACAGGTAAAGATCCACTTTCCTCAATATAGGAACTCGGGGAAACGAGCTTCAAAAAGGACAAAGATGGCGGTGAAGAAATAGAGTACCAGGAGCCTCAGCATACGGTCAACATGATCTTTGGTGGGTCTTCTTTGTACGAATCAAGGCATCATCTGAAGGCCATAGAGCGAGAGGTTAACCTTGTCGAGCCTCCGATCACCGTCAAGCCATCTAGGTGGTCGGAAACTGTAATCTCCTTGACAAGAAAGGCGCCCCATCCTTGACTCGACCGGTAGGTTCCCTATTGTTGTTGAACCTAGTATTAATAACTATAGGGTTAATTGAGTCCTAATAGATGGATGTAGTTCTTTAAAAATTTTATTTGCGGGGGCATTAGAAGAGATGCAAGTTCCCAAGTCAAAGGTAAAACATGTGAAATATGCCTTCCATAGTATAGTTCCTGGTTCCACCGCCAAACCGATAGGACAGCTTTCCTTACCGATTACGTTCGGAAGACCTGACAACTTCTGAACAGAAAAAAAATTCCATTTGATGTGGTGGATTTCGAATCCGCATACAATGGAATTTTTAGTCGTCCAACTTTAGCAAAATTCTTGGTAGTCACACACTACGGTTATCAGAGTTTGAAAATGCTAGGACCAAAAGGGGTCATCACGGTTCGAGGAGATCAAAAAATGGCTTACGCATGTGATCGGAAATCCTTAGAACTAGTCGATGAACTTTCGACCAGAGAGGCTAATCCACTTATTATGCAGGTCAGGCACTCGAGACCAAAGATGACACCAAAGCCTTCCGACCAGACAAAGGAGGTACTACTCGACAAGGGCACTTCTCTGGAAGGCACCAAGTTGCTTGGGTCAAGAAACACTGACGCATCTACCCGAAAAGTACTGGTCGGGGCAAGCCTCGACCGCAAATAGGAAGAGTTGCTCGTCTCCTTCCTCCGAGCAAATCTGGACGTATTCGCCTGATAGACGTTTGACATACCCAGAGTCCCCAGGGAGGTGATCGAGCACAGGCTAGCTCTCCAGCCTAACAAAAAACTGATCAAACAGAAGCTAAGCACTTTGCACTTGATCGGAAGGAAGCAATCCAGTCGGAAATTGACAAGCTCTTCAAGGCTGGATTAATTCATGAAGTCAACCACTCTCAGTGGCTCGCCAATCCTGTAATGGTTAGAAAAAATAATGGAAAGTGGCGGATGTGTATCGACTTTACAGATCTTAACAATGCTTGTCCGAAGGATGACTTTCCCTTTCCACGCATTGACCAACTTGTAGACTCTACATCCGGGTGCGAGTTATTAAGTTTTTTAGATGCGTATTCAGGGTACCACCAGATTAAAATGAGTAAAGAAGATGAAGAGAAAACTTCTTTCATCACCCCATATGGCACTTACTGTTATGTTAAGATGTTGTTTGGTCTCAAAAATGCTGGTGCAATTTTTCAAAGGCTGATCTGAAAACCTTTAATCCACAGTTGGTGAAATCTAGAAGCCTATGTTGATGATCCGTCGTAAGAGCATCAATCTTTGGCGATCACATTCCCGACCTACAAGAAACCTTCAATAACTTGAGAAGGCATAACCTCAAGTTAAATTCAAAAAAATGCGTGTTCAAAGTTTCCACTGGTAAACTTCTCAGTTTGCTAGTTTCGGTTAGAGGTATCGAAGCAAATCCAGTGAAAATGTCGGCCATCGACCAGATGCGCCCTCTGATCACAAAGAAAGAAGTCCAAAAACTAACCGACTGTATAGCAACGCTAAGTCGTTTCATAGCACGGTTGGGTGAAAAAGGATTACCTTTCTTTAAGCTTCTCCATAAACATGGAAGTTTTGAGTGGACTAGAGAGGCAAACGATGCCTTTGAATAACTTAAGAAGTACCTTACGAGTACCCTGGTCTTAGTTTCTCCGAGATCGGGAGAAACATTGGCGATTCGTGGTACGCATACAAGCGATCGGCGGTGTCTTTGATTAGAGTGGAACGTGATGACGTCTAACGATCAGTATATTACGTAAGCGAAGTCTTACATGGACCAAAAGAAATATACCCACAGGTACAAAAGCTGCTCTATGGTCTCCTTATGGCTTCAAGGAAACTAAGGCATTACTTTTAGGCCCACAAAGTGGTCGTACCACCCGGGTATCCTCTTGGTCAAGTCCTTGGAAACAGGGGATCATCAGGACATATAGCAAAATGGGTGGTTGAACTAGGGGCGTTCGACCTCCATTTCATCTCAAGAACATCAATCAAGTCCCAGACATTAGCAGAATTCATTGCCGAATGGACAAACCCTAAACCCACCCAAGGGTCCGAGTACGAACACCATGATGAGTTGATAATGTACTTTGATGGCTCCTTGATGCTCATTCGAGAGCTGGAGTTGTCTTGATATCTCCTACTAGCGAACACATCAAGTACGCCATCCAGTTAAATTTTCCTGCTACGAACAATGTGGTAGAATATAAAGGTTTACTGGCAGGACTCTGAGTAGCTCGTTCGCTCGGGATTCGTAGATTACTAGTGAAAGACGATTCTCAACTAGTACCGAATCAAGTCGGAAAAGAGTATCAATGCCCAAGTACCAAGATGTCATCTTATCTGGCAGAAGTACGGAAACTCGAAAAGCACTTCTTCGGTTTTCAAATCCAACACATTCCTAGAAAAGAAAACTTTCTGGCAGACCAGTTGGCACGGATGGCCTCCACGAGGTCACCCGTCCCGCCCGGAGTTTTCTTCGAGCAACTCAATTCACCCTCGGTGGTTGAGCTTTCCGAGGACATATATATTTCTCTACAGGTCATACAAACCGATCCTGAGAACATGGATGCTCTACAGGTCGTTGATGGTTGGCGCTATCACGATGAAGGTAGAGATTGGATGACGTTAATCTACAAATATCTTCAGCATGACACAATTCCAAAAGATGTTGTAGAGGCTGATCGTATAGCTCGAAAAGCCAAATCATACACTCTGATCGAAAGTACCTTGTACAAACATGGATCTCACGGAGTGTTGATGAGATGCATATCTCAAACGGATGACATTAAATTGCTAACTGAAATTCATGAAGGAGTCTGTGGAGCATATCATTCCTACAGAACACTGGTCGGTAAAGCCTTCAGGCAAGGATATTATTGGCCAATTGCCCTTCATGATGCAAAAGAGTTCGTGAAGAAGTACATACAATGTCAGTTTCATAGCCGACAAATACATCAGCCGACACAAGCTTTGCAAATCATTCCTCTTTCTTGGCCTTTTGCAACCTGGGGACTAGACATCTTGGGACCTTTCCCAAGAGCACCTGGGGGCTTCAAATTCCTTTTCGTCATGATTGACACGTTCACAAAATGGATCGAAGTTGAGCCTGTTGTTAAAACAACAACTGAGGCCGCTAAGAGGTTTCTCACAAAAAAATGTGATCACACGATTTGGTGTACCTAGTCGTATAATCACAAACATTGGTGCCCAGTTCTCAAGCGGTAAATTTGAGGAATTCTACGAAGAACATGTTATCAAGCTACACTTTGCTTCTGTTACTCACCCACAGAGCAACGAAGCAGTTGAGTGGGCCAATTGTATCATAATGCAGGGGATTAAATGCCGACTGTTCGACCAGTTAATAAAACGGTCAGGAGCTTGGATTCAAGAACTTCCTTTAGTATTATGGGCCATTCGAACCATGACCAGTCGTGCGACCGGTAAAACACCATTCTTCTTGGTTTATGGTGCCGAAGCTATGCTTCTTCCAGAACTAAAACTTGGCTCTGCTCGGACTGATTGTTTCAACGAAAATGATCAGAATGAACGGTGACTTGACGGCATCAATTTCCTTGAAGAACGACAAAACCAAGCCTTGATACGAGTAGCAGTCTACCAACAAGCCATGCGAAGGTACCACAGTCGTAAGGTGCAACCTCGCAGCCTCGCTGTTGGTGATCTAGTTCTCGGAAAAATTCAGAACCAATCAAATCGCAACAAGCTTTCTCCCAAGTGGGATGGTCCTTACACTGTGGTCGAAGTCACCCGACCAGGTTCAGTACAACTAGCTATGTCTGATGGGCATGTTTTGTCTAATTCTTGGAACATTGATCAATTGCGTAAGTTCTTTGTTTAATTATTATTTCCATTCTTTTAATTTTAATAAAGATTAGTCATTCCTTTATTTCTTTAAACGAGTGATATTGTTTATATATATGTACCTGTATTCTGGTCGTGCACTATTGTTGTTTAAATTGGTCGAAGAAGATCTTATTCTCCCCGATATCCTTTATAAGGATCTCTGTTACTCTTTGGCAATGACTTCTCAGTCACATGTTGTATGGGTCCTAGTCATGATCATTCCATGAATGATTCTCACGCGCGACCACACACTTTTCTCAAAGCAATATACGAGTAACTAGAGCATAACGCAAACAACTTTATATAGTGACTCATATGCTTAGGGTTGCGAAGACTATCTATCTTCATTTCAAAATTCTGTTCTACTCTCGTTTGGCTACTGGTTGGGACACGGAAAGCCTCCTAGTCGAAGTCTCTCCTTCTCCGCACATGGTTTTGCCCACTGGAAGGAGCTTCCTAGCGACGGTTCTTTTCTTACAATCCTCGCCGCCAGTCGGACTTGAGCATGAGCACGTTTCACGAAATGTCTTTTTATGTCTTCAGTTCTTCCGACCAGTTTTGGGTACTACATATAAATAAGACCACTTATCGTTTATTGCATACATGTCGGACCCAGGATTAACACCCCAAATCCTCTGTGCATTTCTGTACTAGTCCCATGATCAGTAGCTAGTTCACACAGTAAACAGATATGGTAACATCTATAAATCACACAATTTTATTAATAATCAACAGAGTTTATTACAAAAGAGGCTTACAAGTCAACAATAAAGAAACACAGCGGAAGACGAAGAAGTAGCGGAGTTTAGCTGATCTGCCACAGACAATTGACTGGGGTAGCGGCCTAGTCGTCGAGATCCACACCGAAAGCGAATTCCTTCTCGTCTGAAATTTATTTGCATAAAGCAAGGATGAGCACAACTACTGTGCTCGCAAGTTACACCCAATAACAGAGTTAATGCATGCATGGGTGAGTGATAGGTGGTATTATACCACCATTCCGCCAATGCCAACCAAAAATACCACTTCTTCGGTTTAGAAAATGCCATACATCTGAGATACGCTTCTAAACATTGATTTAACCTCTCTGTTTGACCGTCGGTCTATGGATGATATGCAGTGCTGAATCTTAGAGATACTTTCCATGCTTTGAAGATTTCTTGCCAAAACCGACTAGTGAATATACGATCACGATCTGTCACAATGGCTTTTGGCAGCCCATGAAGTTTAAACACATTTTCGCTGAATGCTTGTGCTACGGTGTGGACAGTATATGGATGCGAAAGGGGTATAAAATGCTCATATTTGGTAAGTCTATCAATCAATACTAGAATTACCTCCTTCCCATTAGACTTGGGCAGCCCCTCGACAAAATCCATCGAAATATGTGTCCATGCCATATCCGGGATGCTGAGTGGCTCGAGCAATCCCGGCGTGTGACAGTGTTCACCTTTTGATCTCTGGCAAACTACGCATTCAGTCACAAATGTTTGGATGTTTGTCTTCAGTCCCGGCCAATAGAACAATCTCTTCACTCTATAATGAGTTACTGCAATACCCGAATGCCCCCCAATGGCTGAGGAGTGCAAAGATTCCAGAATCCTCTTCTTTAGAGCTAGATCATTTCCAACATATATTCTACCTTGATACCTGATCACCCCCGAATGCAATGAATACAAGCCTTCTGGATCAGCATTAATCGCTAGCTTACTCAATAGTTCTTGGCAATGGGTATCATTTTCATAACTTTTACCTGTATCTTCCACCCAAGCCGGAGTCACCATTGTCACTGCATTACATTGATCCCTCCTGGACAGTGCATCGGCAACTTTGTTTTCTTTCCCTTTCTTTACTCAATCACATACTCAAACTCCAAAAGTTTTAACATCAGTTTGTATTGAATCCCCTCAGATATTTTCTGCTCAGTTATAAATTTCAGGCTCCTCTGATCTGTTTTGATGATGAGTAGATTACCAAGGAAATAATGACTCCAATCCCTAAGAGCCTCTAGGATAGCCATAGCTTCCTTTTCATATGTAGATAGAGCAGCTGATTTAACCCCTAAGCATTTGCTATAATAAGCAATGTGCCTTCCTCTCTGCATCAATATTGCCCCTATTTCAGTCCCACAAGCATCAGCCTCTAAGGTGAAAGGTTCAGAAAAATTAGGGCTAACACAGGAGTGGTAGTCATGCTATTCTTCAATTCTTGGAAGGCTTTTTCTTGTCTTTCTCCCCACTGGAAAGCTCCTTTCTTCAACACATCATGGAGAGGTCGGCAGATAAGACCATAGCCCTTTACAAACCTTCTATAATAGCCTGTAAGCCCCAAGAAGCTCCTTAATTGTGTTATGTTTACAGGGCTTGGCCAATCTTTCGTAGCCTCAATCTTAGAAGGATCTATAGCCACTCCTTCCCCACTAATAATATGCCCAAATATTGAATTTGTCTCATAGCAAAGTCGCACTTGCTTAATTTGGCAAAAAGATGCTCATGCTGTAGTAACCTTAACACTGACTCCAAATGAATGATGTGATCCCCAAAGTTGTCGCTATAAATCAAAATATCGTCAAAGAGGACCAAGACATATTTCTTGAGGTATTCATTGAAGATAGTATTCATAAGGGATTGAAAAGTGGCCGGGGCATTTGTGAGTCCAAAGGGCATGACCAAATATTCAAAATGTCCAAAGTAGGTTCTAAATGCTGTTTTGAAGACATCCTCATCCTTCATCCTCACTTGGTGATAACCAGATCTTAAGTCTAGTTTAGAGAAGTATTGAGCACCTTGCAGCTCATCAAGTAGGTCCTCAATCACAAGAATTGGAAATTTGTTCTTCATAGTTTGCTCATTTAGTTTTCTATAATCTATGCACATCCTCCAACTTTCGTCCTTCTTCCTCACCAAGATAGCAGGAGAAGCATAAGGGCTCTCACTGGGTCTAATAACAACTGACTCTAGCAATTGCTTAATTTGTTTCTCAAATTCACCCTTCTGTTGATATGGTACTATATATGGCCTTACATTCGGTGGAAGAGTGTCTGGCTTCAATGTAGTAGAATGGTCACAGGTTCTGGAAGGAGGCAGCTCAGTCGGCTCCAAGAACACCGATTGGTACTTCTCAAGTAGCAGTTGTACTTCAACAGAAATTGTATGATCAAGAACTTCCTTCTTCGGCTGACAATACTATATCAAGAAACCCATAATCTCCTTGTTACATAATTTGTTCAACTGATGTGCATTTATGAACCTGTCAGGTTTTGCTGTAGTGAAATCATAGAATTTCACTTCTCTTTTTCCTTCTTTTCGGATGGACATTTCTCTTGTTTTCATATTCAAGTTTATGGGACTATGGGTGTACAACCAATCACACCCCAAGATTACATCATAAGAATGCAGTTTCAGCACTTTAAAACTTCCAAGAAACTTTTCCCCTTGTATAGTGTATTCACACATGGATAAATGTGCACCTGTGTACAAAATTCCCCCACCAGCTACTTTTACCTTCTGTAAATCATTGTTTTGAGCTATACAATCAGTGCTAGCTGCAAACTTCAAATCAATAAAAGTGTGTGTGCTGCCATTGTCCACTAATGCTACTCATCTTCTCCCTTTCATAGTAATAATCACTGAGAAAGTAGCCACGGAGGGTACTCCCTTTAAGGCTTGCAATGATATTTGCAATAACTCTCCCTATTTCTTCCTCTCTAAACTAATTGTCATTTTTCTCATCTTTTTGAACTAAGTTTAACTCCCCTTCATCCAAGTTGTCGAGGTCCATAACCATAATATTCAACACTTTGGATTGTTTGCAGGTGTGACCTGGAGCCCATTTTTCAGCACAGTACCAACATTTTCTCGGCTCTCTGGTAACCACCATAGGATAAATTGGCCTACTACTTTTCTTCTCAGTATCCTTAGTCATTGCCGATCTATTCATATTAGTCCTGAAATTTTGTCTCTCAAAACCTCCCCTGCTATAACCTCCTTTTTGGGAAGCAGTTCTTGATGAGGGATTTGCTCTCCTGGCAGCATTGGCCCCCCTTTCAAGGTCTTTTGACATCCAATAAGCCTCACAGAGGCTTTGGGGTCTATGTGGTTTGATATAATGTTTAATGTCTTCTCTTAATCCTTTAACAAAACACTTCACAAAGTAATCATCCCTCAACATAGGATTCTAACTTTTCATAATGGCCATTAGCTCTTCAAACTTATCAATATATTGAGCCACTGTTGATTGATGTTGTTGCACTACATGAAACTCTTCAATGATATCATAAATGCTATGAACCGCAAACCTATCACACAATCTCAATTTCAGAATGGACCAAGTGATTGGAGTGTTCATGATACCCGAACTCCTCAGCCAATTATCGGCTCTTCCTGGCATATAGGATGTAGCTAAGTCACACCTATTTTCCTCTAGTACATTGGCAAGCTCGAAATACTTATCACACTGCCTAATCCATCCCAAAGGATCATCTCCATCAAACATAGGAAATTCTAGCCTCGGCCCCTTTGCAATAGATTTCAAAAATTCAATGCTTCTCTCCTCTTGGTTCACATTTCTCTTCATCTGCTCCCTGTACTCTCTCCTGTCACCCATTTCACCAAATAGATTCAAGGTGGGTGTTTCGTTGTTAGTTACCTAGAGGTTACCTCTAAACCTCGGTGCCACTGAATGTCCATAGGGAGAGTTGCTAGCATGAATACCTCCTTGCTGAGATTGATTCAAGTCCAAGTTAGCCAGAGCTCGGACTCTGCTCCTCATTTCTTCCTCTACTTCCAGTTCCTCATCAATCACCCGAGGATCGTTATCTACCGTTGCAGGTTTCACCAAAGATCGCAAGAGTTCTTTAATCTCACCCATCTCACCTCGCACTCCATTCATGTCTTTCTGGAGCGCTTCGATCTGGACTTCTACTTGAAGCTTTAGATCTGTCATTTCTTGCCTTATAGTGGCTGATTCCGAACTTTCTGCTCCATCACTCGCTCCATCTCTTTTCCCTCCTTGGGTCATCATCCGAAATCGAAGCGACCAGATGGGGATTTTACCACAGATCAAGTCTGGAACCCTTCTGTGCTCGCTTCAGATCTCCGCCGCTTCCAAGGAACGGTAGCTCTGATACCAATTTGTCACAACTTAAGATTTGAATCAGGGAAGAATCCTTGGATAGACAGGAATAATCGAAAACGACGCTAGAGAGAAAGAGTGTCTAGCGTAAACTAACCCTAGCTAAGAACAAGTAATTGGCATAATGGTGATTGCCTTTTCTTTCCAACATCCACTTCGTTTAATACAAATTGAGTTCCGGAAGTAAAAGCTAAAAGTTCAGATAAAAGGTAAAGATGACAAAGTGCAGTAAAACGTGAAATGTCCGCACAGTGAAATCAACGACCAACTAACTGGTCCATCCAGCACGTCCATTACTATCGAACCGGTATGGATGCATTTGCGCCATCCAAACCTCATAACTCCCTCAGCTCGCGATCAGTTGTAGCTTCAAACTTCCATCTGATGATCTACAGTTCTGACAGAGGGTGCGGCGGGTGGTGCACCAGTGGTGGATCTCGTTCCCAACATGCCGTAGCAACTGCAGGCACAAGCAGAGACACCGAGGCAGTAGTCAATAGTTGCATCTCAATCCCAAATCCCAATTCTTTGGGTTAATTTGTAAAATTCAAAATCAAAATAGTTGATTGTATTTTTTGATATGTAAAATGTAGACCGTAGTGCCTTGAAAATGAAGAAGATATATGTGAAATGTTGTATCTTGCTTCCAAGGCATGAAGTATCATTGAGTTAAATTGTAATTTTTCTTAATTATTTTGAGATATTGTCTCTGGTACAAATAATTTTTACTTTGATTTTCACTACCGTGGATTTTACTTTTTTTTTCCACCGTGGATTTTACTTTTTTTTCCATTGAACAATGTTCCGTGAGCTATGAGCACCCATTAAGAAAATCTTAGATCCGCCGATGCCACTGGACCCTTAAAATATATACTATACGTAAAGGAAACAGAAAAATGCACCCAACAAACACCAAAGCCAACTAGAACGCAGGAAACCAGCTACATTCTTCTTTAAAAAGCCTATGATCACCAACTCAATAGCTACTTCACGGTTTCAAAATCGCATCCAAACTCATCTAAAAAAAATCGCATCAAAACTTGCAAGTGTCGTGAAATTACATGTTTGTAGCTGTACGGTACAGAAAAAATGTTTCGGCGTTCTGCAGAGACTGGTTAATTGACACTCTAAAAACACTTAATTTGGAGGTATACATGATGAATCATTCATATGTAAACAAGTTGGTAATCGTTTTCAGCTGGCATCAAATCCTCAGGTGCACGCAGCTCTCCAAAGTCCAATCCTCCTCTCGTTTTCGGCTTGCGTTGTGTCGATCGATTGGGGCGAATCCACCGAGACTTGGGCGACTCGAGCTTGGTCGACGCCTCCATGGTGTGGACCTTGCGGCCTTATGGCCTTCGGTGCCGAGACAACCCAATTGCCCAAATACTGTATCGTCTTCCGCTTCCTTATCCAGAAAAATAAGTCAATGGAGTTACTGGGATCACCACCTTACTCAAGTTTATAGCGCCACAACATCCGCGGCCATGGCCGCCGCCGGGGGATAGGCTCGAGCACCGCGGTGGATTTGCCCTTGGATACAAGAACACACGAAAGGAATAGTGACCGCCACAAACACAGTGTACTGTTTGGTTTGCTGATTTTATAGCGTTATCCGATCACATCGTAACTGATTACATTAGTTTGTGTTTGGATCGAGTGGGCTGTAATCAAATAGCGTGGTATCCAATACCGTTCCCGTTACGTTTCAAGTGTATTTTGATACCGACTACGTTTACGATTACAATGTCGAATTTTTGGCCGATACGGCCGTTTTGGAAATCGTATTTGCAGTTATGACCAGACCACGCGAGTATTTGCAGATTTAGCCGGGCGGCGCAGTTGGGCGTCGCGTCGCGCGCACATGGCGCCGCCTACCACCATGGGCGCGTCGGCGCAGCCACCACGCCTGCCCCACGTCGGCACCTCGCCCGCCACCTCACGCCCGCCACCACCTCGCGCTGCCCCGCCACCTCATGTCATGGCCTTGGCTGAGCATCTTGCCACATGCCAAGATGCCAGTAGCACAACCAATTAGGTTAGTGGCTAGGTTTAGTTAGGGTTAGTTAGGGTTAGGATTAGGTTAGTTTAGTTAGGTTTTTTTATTTTTTTTCTGGAATTTTAAATTATAGCAAATGATATCAAAAAATTACGAAATTTTTTGTGTAACCTTCTGACATAGTGTATTTGATTATGTAATTTTTGTATTATTTTATTTGTTAAGAATCTTTGGATATAACTTTGCTTTTGTACAGATCAATTAATGTAGTTGATATGGTCATTTTGCTAGGTCATATGCTCATTATGATACCTGTGACATGTGCTAATTTGCTGGAGATTGTAATGTGGCCCTTGCAGCCACTTGCTGCCAAGTGTTGATTGTAATGCTTCGGTTCATGCATTTGCCAAAACTTTGCACCGAAAGTTTGTATGAAATGTTATCTCTCACCCGCTACACCCGCCACGCATCCGAACTGTTGTACGGAGAATTAAAAAACGTCGGGGTGGCCATCTTTCCCACCGTCCATCCTCCCTCCTCCGCACATCTGTCGCCCCATCCAGGAATTCCGGCGCCAATGCTTACGGAATTCCCGGCGCCAAGGCCGCGACTCCTCCTCCACTCGGCTATAAATACCGGACTCTGGCACTCGCTCTTCGGTCATATCAATTGCGTTTCGATTCTCGTTCTTGCGCTCGTCGCTGAGAACTCAGAGAACGTAACATAATTAATTTTATTGGGAGGTAACTGTTTTCTCGCTTCTCGTCACTCGGCCTTGATTTATGACTTCCTCCGAAGGGTGATTTATTACTTCCTCGGAAGGGTGATTAATTACTTCCTCAGAAGGGCAGGTAATTTGTGTTATGCTTTTGCCGTTATTACCGTAGTCGTAATTAGTTAGTCTTTGTTAGCTAGTCGTAATTAGATAGTTTAGGGGTAATTAATTAGTAGTAATTAGTTAGTCGACTAGTAATGAATTAGTTTAGTGCTAATTAATTAGTCGTAATTAGTTTAGTAGTCATCGTTACAGCATATGAAGTAAGTGGAAATAAAGTACTGGTATTTTTTAGTGGTAATTAATGAACCGTAATTAGTTAGTTTAGAGATAGCTAATTAGTCGTAATTAGTTAGTTCACTAGTAATAAATTAGTTTAGTGCTAATTAATTAGTCGTAATTAGTTTAGTACTCATCGTTACAGCATATCAAGTAAGTGTAAATAAAGTACTGGTATTTTCTAGTGGTAATTAATCAACCGTAATTAGTTAGTTTAGAGATAGTTAATTAGTCGTAATTAGTTAGTTCAGTAGTAATGAATTAGTTTAGTGCTAATTAATTAGTCGTAATTATTTAGTGGTTGTTGTGGGTTTAGGTATTTTCGAACATGCAAGACTTGATTGTGTTTCTGGCGATGGGCTTGTACGAGGCGGACACGATGGGTTGGACTGTCGAGATGCCAAGACAAGGTGGTCCCATGCGGAGGGCTCCACGCGATGAATATTCACGAGTGCGGTCAGATCTGGAGGAGTTCTCACGAGCCAAGGACGAAGAAAGTTATGATTGAGGCGATCACCGCACCAATTATGTGTGGGAGCTCAGAAGGTGGATGGAAGCATAGCATGGAGGCAAGACATGGAGATTGTCTCCCGGCCGAGGCGCCATTCACGGAAGCCTATGGTGTACGCCAATTTCGTACATAGGGCGCCGAAACCCCGATGATGCCGAGGCACTGTACAAGTGGGCAAGCGCACCGAAGCTCAAGATGGCAAAGACGGAATGTCTTTGCCTCGGAAATCCGTGCCTAATTTTGTGCCAAATGAGGGGCCGGAAACATGGTGGTCGGCCCGCATCGACTGCCACGAGTATCTACCGGACGAGACTCTCGGGTTGGAGTCCGACGAGGACACCGACCCAAGCTCGGATGGTACCGACGAGGACGCACACGAAGCCGGTGGTCCTTACGTGGCATCGAGACTTGATGATATCGCGGTGCGTTCGCTCAGATTCTTTGCAAGAAGAAGGCTCCCAGTGGGGGTTTGAAGCCGACACCCTCTTAGTTGGGCAGCGCTTCCCGAACAAGGTGGCCGTGCAACAAGCTATAGCACGGTACGCTTTGTCTATCAGCCGTGTGTACCGAGTGCACCGGTCCAACCCAGGGAAGTACGCAGTGAAGTGCATAGTAGAAGGCTGCCCTGGCAAGGTCAGCGCTCTCCGAGCAAAGATCTTTGGCTCGGTCTTCACGGTCAAGGAGCTGATCGACCACACCTGCGAGCTCAGCGAGCCCCTGCGGCAGCATCGGAACGTGACTTCCGCATATGTTGCAAACCTCATCACGCACCTAGTTGAGGCGGACGTGTCTATCTCCCCCAAGCTGATGATGTCGGAAGTCGCCAATCGGGTTGGCTATCCGATTAGCTACACAAGGTCCGACGAGCCAAGCGAAAGTCATCGAGACTATGTAACGGACATACGAAGAGGCGCATAACCTTGTGCCGAGATTGCTTCACCAGATTGCGGATCAAACCCCGCACGCATACATAAACAAGCCGGACCGTGAAGATGCCGAAAAGGGCCCAACCACTTCATCTTGGATAGGGTGTTACGGGCTTTCGCTCGGGCCATCGAGGCTTCAAGTTCTGCCGTCCGTGCTAACGATGGATGGCACTTTTCTCCTTGGGAAGTACAAGGGCACCATCCTCACCGCGGTGGCGGCCGATCACGAATGACCAACTTCTCCCGATTGCATTTGCCATTGTCGAGGCGAGAACACATCCACCGGTGGTGTGGTTCTTGGAGAACGTGAAGAGGGCCGTGGTGGGAGACCGCCAACGCGTCGCTTAGTCACTGCATCGCAATCTTTGGGTTGTTGGCGGCCATCAACAGCATGCAGCGTGGGATGGATCCATCTCACCAGTGGAACGACGTGCAATCTAGGTGGTGCATGAGGTATCTTGCATCTAACTTGTTCACGCGGTTCCGAAGTCAGGAACTCATGAAGACGTTCAAGGCATTGTGTATGCAGAACCAGCGACGGAAGTTTGAGTCTATTTGGAGAGACCTTGAACACCGGACTACGAGACATACAAGGAGTCCACTCCGGAGAGGGAGCAACCTAGTAGCGCCATAACCTTCTCCCAAAGGATTAACGACCACGCCCTAAATTGGAGAAATGGTCCCTCCTCTATGACACTGAGCGGTGCGAGGTGCGGCGTTATGACGACCAACATGTCCGAGGTCTACAATAGCGTCTGAAAGGTGTCGCTGGCTCCCTATCACTGCGGTTGTCCAGAGACATGGACTCGCACTGCTGGTTATTTCAGGAATAGAGCCACCGCAGACCAAGCGGCAGATGGGCGAAGGCAAGCGGTGGTCCGAGAACATGCGAGACACATGGATCGGAAGATGGAGAAGGCGAATGCACGACATCCGGTGATCGACGGCCAAAGTAATCTACGAGATCAAGCTTCGGTAAATACGTCAATAGTCATGCTAGGGGAAAGAAAATAGGCATGCACCACGGGTGATGTGGCGACATGCACTGCAACAAGCCAAAGCTCTTCCACAAACCATGCTCGCCGTGTACAAGGCATGTGCGCAATGCGCAGATGGCTACACCATACATCTCTGAGTACTCGACATGCAAAGCACCTATTCGGTACATGGAGCGGAGAGTTTCACTTTCGTATGGTTTGGAAATGAACTACAAGGATCTTTGGCCCGACATGGTGCCTTTCGGGTCCCAACAGGACTTGAAGAGAATAGGAAGGGCGAAGGCGGGACGCGGCGCGCTCCTAATGACATGGATGCTAGTCAACGCGTGCGAGATTAGCCACACAAGGAAGTGCGTGATATGCAAGACCCCTGGGCACTCAATGAAGGATTGTCCCAACAGACCTAGTTCGTCCGGTCGTCATTCAGTGTCTTAATTTAAAGTTTTTCTGTCTTGCTTGTTATGTACAGCACAAAATTATACGAGACCCAGCTATGGACTCTTCGGCAAACTTCTACAAGAGGATGTTGCAGAAGCACAACTGGCTTGCGCAGAAGAGGAAACAGCTAAAATACCCGGATTTTTCAATGAAAGATGCTCCAGTGCCACCACGTTTGCCGGTCCCGAAGTGTGTGTGTGGTGAACCGGCAGAGATCATTCAGTCCACACACCCAGACACGGCCGCCCGGGCGTACTACATGTGCGGCCACTACATGGTAAGCATTTCTTTTCACAAGACGATTTTCCTCCCAACGTTGAATTCCTTCAATTTTAACTTCATCCCCACGTAATGCACCCGAGATGCGCCGCCACTTCTTCCAATGGATTGGCGGCGGAGATGTACGACGGGGCATTCATCCAAACAGAGTACATGCTCAACTACTCCGTGCGGGCGAGAACTTCTCACGGTGGAAACCTTACGTGCCGTATGAGGAGGCACAAGGACCCCATAGAACTCCCGGCGTAATCCATATCGGCGACAAGGAAAGGCTCATGCAAACGCCGCTTATGAAGAAATTACATCCTTTTATGATTTTCACTATACGGTGTACTTACATCATGCAAACGCAGACATGGACGACTTCGACACACCAGCCGACGTGGACATTCCGTAACAAGGGCAAGGAAAGGCTCATGAGGTCGAGCCCGCCGCCACAACAGATCCGGCCGCCGGGCATCCGTATCCACGATGTCGATTATGAAGAAATTACATCCTTCTTATGATTTTCACTATACGTGCACTTACATCATGCAAACGCAGAACATGGACGACCGACACACCACCGACGTGGGCGGTCCGTGACAAGGGCAAGGAAAGGCTCATGCGGTGAGAGTCGCCGCCATTAACAGATCCGGTCGTCCGGGAGCAATCTACATGGACGACGTGAGTTATGAAGAATTGACATTCTTGTTACGTTTTGTACTGTACGATGTACTTACATCATACAATCGCAGGGTACGGACGACTTCGACATACCAGCCCGACGTGGAGAGTCTGGCGATAAGGGGAAGGCTCCTTCGACCGAGACCCACCGACGTCGAGACAAGGCTCCCTTGCTATGGCGCCGCGGAGACAAGTAGCACACATCGTTAAATAGTACCTACCCACATGTTGTACTGCGGCATCTTCATAATCACAACGAGTGTTCGAGTCCCTTCGAGTGGAATCATTATACAAAAAGTTTGTACGTTTATTGATTAATACGAATAAGACACTCATACGAAATAGCGATAACAAGCATGTAGTACAATGAAAATCGCATAACACGTGATACTATATGGCTCACTCGTCGAGCCACTACTCCTCCTCGCTGCTTGTTTGCGTCGCGTCGCGCCTTGTTTTGCGCCGAGCATGACCGGTGGAATACGCCCACCGCTCGAGAACGCGCGTCGGTTCGGAGGGGGTACGGAGACCGCTGAGGTGGAGGTGGACCAAGAGATCGAGTCCGAGCAGTAGTCCGTAGGCGACATGTCGTCGTGATGAGACGTGCCCACCGGGGACACTTCCGAGGAATTCATCCACGACGGAGGCTAGAAACCACTGGGGTACGATTCTCGCAACTCGGTTCGCGGATGAACTCGCTTTGGAGTATACCGTGGGGCACCGAACCCGGAGGACATCCGCTTGAACGTCTGGGGCGGCAAAACCCGGCGAGCTCGCCTGCAGACGCTTAAAACCCCGCCGCCATTGTCCTTGCCTCGGCGTCGTGTACTGCTCCCTGGTAGGAGCTGGGAGGCCCGTATCGTCGTCATCAGTCGATGTGAACTGGCCATCACCCCCACGGGCTGAAGGCTGCAAGACGAAACGATGTTAGTACAAATAAACACTCTGGATGTAAACTAAGAACCTCGTACCTCCCGGATGTGTAGTGCAGATAACCGAGAGGGGTGGCAGGCTGTGTACCGGGTCCGGACGACAGAAGTGATTCATCCCGACGACCTCTGGCGAAGAGAGGCATGATGTTAGCGACGTGGGCATAATTAAAAACTTAATGTAAATTTGTACATAGCGACTTACGTGCGGCGGCGACCGCCCGCAGATGACCGACGGAACGCTACGACGCTTACCGGACTTGCTAGGTCGTGGTGACCTAGCGGGTGAGCACGGCCCCCACTGCCGTGCCCGATCATAAGACGCCGCCCCTCGAACGACCACAGCTCAAGTTCTTTATTATCTTCTTCATCTCTGCCGAGATGTGCTTCAAAACTTTTTATATACCGGGGGGTTCTATCTGGCCGAGTTGGGCCTCGTCCGCGCTCTGGACGCCGCACCGCCCGCCGAATGTAGTGACATATGTAACAGTTCATTAACAAAAATACGAATATCGCTCAACAAAACCGCGAACCGGAGGTTGTAAGTGTCGACGGTGTCGTCATGTCTTGAAGCGCCGTGATTAAATGCGACGCGGCGGAGGCTCTCTTAGTGCGCCGAAATGTCACCTCATTTGGCGCCCGGAGGAGGAATGGTGAGTCTTCTGCGCGTAAGTGGCATGTACCACTCCATGTACGCACTGCATTTACTCAGTGTCATACTGACGCCGCTCATGCCATACATCCACGCATCCCGTTAATCCATCTCGCAATCCACCGTGCCGGTGCATTTGCGATTCAAATATGCCCACCCGACCTCGATTGCTGCATTTTCGAAAGATTAATGTTACAAAAGAAGACGTAAGGATCGCAAAAATTACTTGATGAAATTTGACTCACGGTGTACAATCGCTCCGAGGGCTCGCCGTTCGGGGCACGAGCCGGTATCGACAAATCGTCAGATTACGCGGCGGCGCGTAAGGCTCCACCATATGTGAGAACACCGGTGGCGTGTCGTCGTCCACGATGTCGATCCACGACGCATTGCGCAGACAACTGTCGGGCGCAACCGCGGCGTAAAATCAGCATGCCATGGACACCAGATGATGTCGCTCTCGTGCAATGACTCGAACTCGTTGTGGTAGAACGAGTAGCACCTCGCCGGTGTTCTGTTGGCCCAAATAGACGACGGCGGCGATCCACCGTAAGCCCATCGTGGGCGCGTCTATGTGGTCATGTGGGAGAGGGTGCAGGTGCGCCATTGTCTCAATGGTCGGCCACCCAACAGGAAGTGCTCCCAACTCCACACAACCGCAGAGCACGTAGCACACGACGAGTTGCTACCAGTCTTGCCAGGCCAAGGCGTCACACAACCCTCGGTATGTAAGAAGGACTACGGATCCCGGTAGACTCGAAGATCGGCTCGGCCCGCGTCAACCAAAGACTTCGGCGACGCGATGAAGCTGGTTCAAACAATCGCCCTTTGTGGTTGGAAACAGACCCAACCAAAGAGCCGGAGAAGGTAAGCAACGAGATACGCCCCGACGACGCCCCGAGGTGCACCACAGGGCATTCACGAATCGCCCAAGCCCGAGGACGCCACGTGCACCCTCCGGCAGAGGTTGGCCAAACCGCTGCTCAACGACCTTCCATCCGCTCTCGGAGGGTCCGGAACAAGCGGCACCCCGGATCGGAGACCACCAAGAACGAGACGCCCTCTAGGGTGATCGCCATCTCACCCCACCGAAAATGGAAGGTGTGCGTCTCGGGCCTCCACCGTCCACAAGTGCGACAACAGTCGCCGTCTAGGGTGAACCCACGTTGGAAGGACACCATCCTCGCAAAGGGCAACAAGCCCGCCTCCGGAGGATCGGGGCGTAACGATCGTCTAGCGCCCACCGCCCCTCCCCACCAAGCGCCAGGCGGAGGGCCATCCACGCCGGTGATGAGCCTGACTTGCACCGTGGTCCTCATCGAGAATTGTTCTAGTAGCTCCTAGAGAGACATGACTAGCAAAACATACATAGCGAACATTATCGACAATGTGGCTAATTAAACATAGAAGAATGTAGCTAAATTAAAAATTACGATAAACCTACCGCGAAGCGGCGGCGGTTAATAACGTTGAAATATAATCGAGAGAGCAAGAGCACTAAAAGAAAAGAATGGCAAGAGGAGCGGCGAGTGATCGCGATACGAACTTAGCAGAAGAACGAAGCGAAGCGGCGATCGCGAAATGAAATCGCTACTGCCGCTCTCTCCAATATATATGCAATGCAATCATCAAAGGAATCATTTTATATCCACTTGCAATCATCAAAGAGAGTCACGAGATAACATTTCATGCAAACTTTCGCAAAGTTTTGGCAAATGCATGAACCAAGCATTACAATCAACACTTGGCGACAAGTGGTCGTAAGGGCCACATTACAATCTCCAAAGAAATTAGCACATGTCACGGTATCATAATGAGCATATGACCTAGCAAAATGACCATATCAACTACATTAATTGATCTGCATAAAAGCAAAGTTATATCCAAAGATTCTTAACAAATAAAATAATACAAAAATTACATAATCAAATACACTATGTCGAAGGTTACACAAAAATTTCGTAATTTTTGATATCATTTGCTATAATTTAAAATTCCAGAAAAAAATAAAAACCTAACTAAACTAACCTAATCCTAACCCTAACTAACCCTAACTAAACCTAACCACTAACCTAATTGGTTTGGCATGGCATGCGCATCACACAAGATGTTGACCAAGCCAACACATGAGGTGGTGGGGCAGGCGTGGTGGTGGCGTGGCGGGCGTGAGGTGGCGGGCGAGGGCGTGGACGGGCGGGCGGTGGCCCGGCTGCGCCCATGCCATGGTGGTAAGCGCCGCCACATGGCGCTAACTGCGCCCGACTGCGCCCGGCCAAATGGCTTAATCTGCAAATACTCATGTGATCGGTCATAATCGCAAATACGATTTCCAAAAGCGGCCGTATCGGCTAAAAATTCTTACAATGTCCAACCAAACACTGTCCTTATTCTACCTCTCGTCTTCGGTACAAGCATGCAATGGAATGAAAATGTTACAGAGAAGTGAAAAATCGAAAGAGCAAATTAGCACACCACCATCAACACGTACAACTGATTTACATTTAGAGAAATTTTAATTGTACATTAATCAAAGTAGTGGTGTACGCAACACAAAAAATAGAAGAGGTGCTAGTGGGACGAAGCTATCAAGATGTAGTGTAGCAAATGCTCATTTAAATTTCACCAGCAATCTAAGTTGATATATAAATTGATGAGCAACAAAACTAAAATGGTAAACACATTAAAGATAGTATTTAAACACATTAAAGATAGTATCTTAGTAATTGATAGTGTGTTTTGAAAGCCAAAAATATATACATAACTAGCAATCTTATGGACAAAATTAACAAGATTAATGACACGTGACAGAGGTATTAGAGGCGCGACGAATGGAGCAGGCAACATAACTAGCAATACAAAATTAACAAGATTAATGTCACAAATCATGACAGGGGTATAAGGTGGGAGCAGTCTGTTAGAAATATGTTAATTTTGGGTTTTATTAAGAGGCAAATATTAAAAATAACTATAGATGCATAAATTAATACTAATAGCAGACATCACATTAATTTCAAAATATACTATAAACAGAATATAACAGAGTCGATTCATCGCACGAAGGCTTGATAAAGAAAATGAAGCAGCATAGGCTTGAGGTAGTGCAAAACATAGATGAAGCAGCGAAGGGAGCGGCCGTGCATATGCGCTGCCCAAAAGAGCTCTTGTATGGTACACATAATTCAATACATGTCGTCTATTCTTTTTTATCCAATTATTTAGATTAGTTAGGATCTAGTTATACCACATCTAGTAGTATGGGTAGTAGAATCCTAAGTGGGTAGAATTGCAATTACTCAGGTGGGATCATATGGGACAAGAGTAATATTTTCAACTCTAGTTAGAAAAGTCTATAATACCCTCACAAATAAAATTATAAATACAAAGAAAAGTCTGTTATACCCTTAACAAATCAATAGTTAGATTTAATTTATACTACTACCATATACTATTAGTAGAATGTATCGTAAAATTTCTTTCCCAAAAACCTTATGGCCGCTCTATGCAGGTGTTCTATGTGGCAATGGTTCGGAGGCCCTGCTCTTCTTCCTTCCTAGTGCACACTGAGAAGAAAGTCCAACGAAGTTCGACGACTCGACGCTCCAGCACAGCTCACTAGAGGAGGAGGAAAATGTGAGAGAGGAATGGAGAAATTCTATGTACTGAACCTAGATGTCTCCATGTCCTTTTAAGAACGTGCGAATTACTCTCAAGTAACTCACACCATTAACTCAATTAAACCGAATTAATTCAAACGTTTGAATTCTCATTAAAACATAATTAAGAGAGAGATGATGGCATGATTCAGCAAAATAAAAGTTGGATTTTATGTGATGGCAATGACTTTACCTTTTATATTGCTCTATTCCCACTTTGTCCAAGCAATATGGGACTAAACCATGTCATGCTTTGGAATTTAGGAATGAATGGACATTTGTTGCATGGGCCCAATTCTAACATAGTCGACGCTGATGGGCCACGAGCACCGTCCCCTCGATGAGCTTGTGGGCGGCCTTGGCATAGCTCGCGCACAGTCGTCGCAGTGCCCATCGGTACAGTTCCGCCAACCACCGCAACCGCTGTAGCGCCCCAAAGAACCTCAGCCCCCTCCACCACCGCCGCCATCCTCTTCCTACTCCTACCATGCACCAGGGTCGCCGCCGCCCTCCGCCGCGGCGGCATGCGGAACTACATGGATCTCCTAGTTTACATGGTGATGTTGTACTAGCTCCCAGGAGTCCTCTTTTTTTTCTTGAAGGGTACTGTCCTATGGAGTACTTAGGGGACGAAAAAGTTAATCATCTACTCTATCGGGTCGATCTAGAGCAGGTGGTTTCGTTTATGGAACAATTAAGATGACTAGAATGCAACCCGCGCTAAATGGCGCGGTTGTGGCTGTTGTACATGCATGAAAAGATTATAACCAAACATATTTCTCTTTTGTTAGGATTTGATGTACCATAGCGCATAAGTCATATTTGCGCCCAAAAAAAGATGAATGTAGGACCGGAAAGGCGACTAGAGGGGGGGGGTGAATAGGAGCACTATCTATTTTTCGCTTTGCTGATCAGATTCAAACATGATATTGACTCCAATAGCTATAAGAACTATGAAGATCAATATATATATAAGCATAGTAGAAGTCTTGAATTGAATCTCCTTCAAATCCCCAAAAGAAACGACCAAAAACACAAAAATCAGACTAATGAACAGTGCTGATGAACAGTACCAGTCGACCGGATGAACAGTGTCGGTCGTTTCGATTTTCGGCACAACCGGATGAATAAAGGTTCGGTCGTTCAAGATGAACAATAATCAAGGCGAATGAACAGTAAACAACCTGAAAAACGAAAACAAAAATCGACGTAACTTTTGATCCGCTTGGCCAAACTCCACCAAATTTGAAACACATCTTCCTAATGATGTCAGGAACCTATTCCAAGCAACGATCGTCCAGATCTACGTCAAAGTTTTGATCTTTTTCCAATTTACCGAAGGAGGGTTCAAACATGAGCAAAAATGAAAAACTTGATCAAAAACTTGCTCGTGGGAGATTGATGATCTAGATGATCTTAGATATGTTCCCACATGTCCCAGCAAGGAGTAAGAGGGCACGAAATCAACCAAAAACTACAGGATCAAGGAAGCACTCAAAATCATCAAAATAAGGTGCAAGAACAAGAAAAGAACGAAGAGAGCTCATCTCAAAGAACTTGCAAGGATTGATTGATGATTGATGATTCGTGGTTACAGCCACTCCCTCAAGGAGGACAAGAGCTCAATCCATGAGCACACACACAATCCATCTCTCTAGAGCCTAAGCCTCTCTTTTCTTCCCTAAACCCTAACACCCAAACTAGGGTTTGCAAATGAAGTGCTTGGGCTGCTGTGAACAGCACCCTCTCTATTTATATGAGGCCTAGAGCTTCTAGAAGACTTAACCCTAATGGGCTCCCGTTAGGCCCAATAACAAACGGGACACACACGCACGCATTTTAAAGCGTCGTCTTCACTTTTCTTGACCTAATCCACTTCTTGACGCACCATCTTGCGCTGCGGGTTGGCATTAGGTCACCAAGGCGGTATTTTGGTGAAATTACCAAAATACCCCTTCTCGATCCTTCTCCATAGACCGAGTCCAATCGTCAAGCAATCGCCGCTTTCATACGTGTAGGTTGATCAACGGCTCTCATCATGTCGGCAAGTCTCTCCGTCCGAATCCTTCTAACCTCCAAGGCACTTGCACCCCCCCGCCGCTGATCCAACCAAATGATCGAATCACGGCTTCGATCCACTCGTCCATTCTGCCTATGCTTGAGTCACTCGACCTCACCCGATCCATGATCGCTTCGACCTCGACTCTCCAAGCTTAGTCCCGATCCTCCTCGCCGCTGACCGTCATAGACACGCAAGCCACCGCACAAAGAATAGACCAAGAAACCATTTCCGGGAACAAGTTCTTCACAACTTGACCCACGTTAGCCAAAACATGCATCATGCAATACATATGCACTGATGAACATGAACTTGACCTAACCCAAAATCAAATCTCCAAAGAAACAACATTCGGCTCAATTCATTCCACAAGCGGTACTACCGCCATGTATCCACCGGTATTACCGCAACGCGGTCATACCGCTCAATCAACTGCGGTCGTACTGCAACCTGGAGAAATCCCAAAATCTCCAAAAACAACTCCTCTGGAAAATCCATACCGCCCACACGCGGTCACTCCGCCATGCGGTACTACCGGCAACCAAAGCACGGTCGTACCGCTCCTCAAGAAAACCAGAGCGCCAAAGACACCTACTCTGGAATTTTGCAACCGCCATGTCACAATCGGTGCTCTCGAGTCACGCAGACAACCGCCACTACCCAAGCGGTACTACCGCTCCAGGAGAAGACCAAAGTCTCCAAAACATGCCTTCGGGAATTCTTCAACCGCCACACAAAATCCGGTATCACCGCATTGCGGTTCTACCACCAACAAACTTGCGGTCGAACCGACCTACGGTAGTACCGCAGCTTCAACGCCGGTACTACCGATTTCCCTGACACTTGCTGAAAACTCCAGAATTCAACAAACTCTGAAAGCAATTGCCAATTATTTCATCACCTAAGATCATGAGCATGTCCCCATGACATCCACAATGTCCTCATGACATCCACAATCTCCCCCTTGATGAACACATTGGCAATTTCTCAAAAATGTAAGTTTGATGGTTTGAAAAGGAAAATACTTGACATTTTCGCGCAAAGGCTCAACTTGACTCAAATACAAGAGAATGCAATGAGAAAGACCAAGTTGGCTTCAAAATAGTTTCAAAGAAGTGAGACACTAGCGAAGAAGCAAGAAAAGCTTCAAAATCCAGAGAAGTGACAAAATCTCACTTATGGTCCATATGAAAGAACAATTGTTCTATTTGACCATTGATCATTGTGAGTCTACAAGAATTGTAATTCAGATTCAGAAAAGACAAAAAGATCAAAAGAATGCAATTTAAATGCTCCCCCTCACTATGATCACCATTTTACAAGAGAAATTTTCAAAATTTTCGCCTCCCAATTTCTCCAAAAAGCTCCTAACTTCTCATTCTTACAAAACTTCTCCCCTTAACATCCTGAACTTCTCCCCTTAACTTGAAAAGCTCTTTTTCACATTTTGCCAAAACTTCTCCCCTTTGACAATGGATTCATCAAGGAGTTAAGCCTTCCTCTCATCCAGAGATAACAAGTGCAACAGAAAGGAAGAAGCAAAAGAAAGAGCATGCATGAAGTGCAATGGGGTGGCTTCATTTTTGTTTTGATTTTCAATTTTTAAGTAAAAGAAGCTTTGGAGATTACTCAATTGAACAGGCTAGCATTTCTACCATTACTCAAGATACAACAAGCCTAACAAAGCTAGCAAGATCATGTTAAGACATATATAGCAAAGCTAGGCTAATGAGCTCAATATATCACATGTTGTTGTATAAAATTAAGCAATGCTTCAAAATTAGCAAGTTCAACAACAGTTATCCTAAAGTGATAATGGCCTTGCTAGAATGTCAATGTGAGATCTAGAAGCTAGCAAAGACCATCTTAGAGACAAAAAGTCCTGAATTTAATCATTTAGCTCAATTTTTGTCAAAAGCCCAAATTTTCAACTATTTTTCATTTGCAATGAATATTCAAGTTGATTAAAGGTCTATCTTAGTAAAGAAGATCCTGGACTAGGAGCCATCCACAATCTCTTCCTAAGCTTCAACCAATTTTGACAATTTGCTTTTTAGCCATGTGCTAGATCTCAAGCCTCACTACGACCATCCCAAGCAACAAAAGCTTAAAAGAGTGGTCTAGGTCATCCAAAACTCCCCCTGAGTTCATGCCTAGTACAATGGCAAGCCGTCTCACGAGAAAGAATTGGTGAGATCAGTTTTTTCGCACAAAAGAGATCATTTTCCATTTTGCACAATGGCTGTTTTAGATTCTTTAATGAACTGAAAGCTCAAAGATGTTCAATTCTAGATTCTAGAACTAACAAAGCAATTTTGACAGGGCCAATGTCACAAAAGGATCACTAATTGTGCAACTACCTAAAAGATCCACAAATTGCTATTTTCAGTTCAAGTTAATTAACAGTTCTAGCTCATATAGCAAAGACATTGCTGCACATGTGAAAGCATAATAATTCTAGCAAGTCAAAGAACTAGACACGATCTTGAGCAAGAATTGAAATACTAAAGCTCAATAGGGTAATAAGCAAAGCTTCAACAATTAAAAGATAGAAGCGGTAAAGCTTATATTACAAGTGTCTTTTTGTGATTTTTATATGTATGCAATATGATACAATGAGATGCACAAAAAATGTAAAAGCCTAAAAAGATCACAAGGATCAAAAAGATCAAAAGAAGATACCACTTGAAGAAGGTATCAGAAAAGATCCACAAAAGTTCAAATGAACAAGAAAAGTTCAGATGAACAGAAAGGTTCAAAAAAGAACTAAGAAAGTTCCAAAAAGAACCAACTCCCCCTCAAACCAACCCATAGGGATAAATTATCCCTTACTCACATCTCAAGGTGGCAAACCTTGTTGGGTCAAAAAGCTTTGAGGGGAGAACTGCCAAAAAGCCTTGGACTCCACAAAAACTAGCACAAAAACTTCAAACACCACAAGATCTCTAGGGACAGCAACTCAAAAAGCTAGGGAGCGAAACACCAATACTAAAAAGCTTACAGGCAACTCAAAAACCTGCTAACACTAGTGAATGGGAGACAAGCTCAACCTAGGCTGAGAGAAGAATGCATCCTAGCAAATCATGGGATAAGAAGAGTGCCTAGAAAAGACACATGCTAGAACATAGCCTCCTATCTACCCTGAACACAACAAGCCCAACACCTGACACAAAACAGATGCAATGCAAGGTAGACTAGAGATACCATACATAAAAGTAAGGTATAGAAGCTCGAACCTGAGTCCCACTGCTTGGCAGTGAGATATAGTCATGATAGACGAAGATCCATTTCTTGAAGCTTCAGAAGGTAGTTGCGCTCACCCATCATCCTCATCTCAAAATCTTTCGTCTCCGAGAAGTGATAGTCATCATTGAAGGCACCAATGAAGAAGAACCAACAGGTTGAGGTGATAACATTTGTTGGACCACATGTTCTTCTTCTCAGCTGAAAGACTACACCAAAGAGACATAAAAAAGTCTATGCCTTGGTACTGGGTTAGTGAAACAATATCTAGAGAAACAGTACCAAGACACATGACTAGCAAGGATAGCAGCAAATGATCCAAAGCTCATAAAAGCATATAATCAACAATTCAAGACATGAGCATGAAGATAGACAAATCAAACACAACACATGCTATCCAGGATATGATAAAGCTCAAACTATCCTTAATCCACAATAAGGCATAGGAGCAACCAAACAAGCACATAGCATATCACACATCATATATACAGTCATAGATAAAACTTGCTAGTGAAAGCTATGGCAAGACTCATGCATCCACAATTAACAGTAAGGCACAATAACCATGTAAGCATAATGCATGTTATAGAACAAGTCATGGATAAGGAATGCTAACATGGATATCAAATGAACATGTGGATACATACAGCAAAAATCAACACGAGCAAGATAAATCATATACAAATAGCACAGGCTCATGAAGACAAGACCAAGCTTATATACCCAAGGAAGTAATGAACAACAGTTTAGTACATGGATACATAAGCAAGAATCAACATGAGCAAGATAATAAGGGTACAAGACAGCACAAGCTCATGATGACAAAATCAAGCTCATACACCCATGGAAATAAAGAGCAACAATAAGATACATGGATATACAAGCAAAGTAAAGGCATGATGAATGATATCACAAGAGTAACACATGCCAATAATGTACAAGTGAGCACAAAGCAAGCACAACATGCCAAGTATGAATAATCATGAAGATAAGGGCATGAAGGTAAAAGATAGCTCACAAACCAGGTGTAGATCCTAATCATTAAAGCACATGCCTCTTGGAGGCCATCATTGGAGTGGAGAACCATCAAGTGTCTCGATCAAGTAATGAAGCAAAAGATCAGAATCCTATAAGTCCATGTTCTCCAACCCGCGTTCTTGGTACCTACACATGAGAAAGGCAAGGTGTCCGAGTCTTGGGTCCCGAAGGGTTAGAGAGTGAATGCTTGGGAACCCAAACCTTGGACACACCACCACCAGAAACAGTCGAAATATTATGTGAGTTAGCATGATGCAAATGATGATCCATGCAAGAAGATCCAATCTCATCAACCTTGAAGGCATGCCGCGAGTGGACAACTCGATGAGGAAAACGAGGTCCATCTCTAGAAAAACGGCGATGACCTTGCTTGAAAGCACCATGATGAGAACCAACAGAAGCATCAAAGAAACTCACACAACCTCGCCGTGGGTGAGTACCTCGATGAACAAAACGAGGTCCACCTCTTGGACAACGGCGAAAATCCTGCCTCGGGGCAGCTCGTGGACCAAAACCAAAACTATGCAAACCATGTCCACGGTGCTGTCCGACACCACTAGAAAAGATGTCAAAGAAGCCATCAACAAAGCGAGTCTTCGTGCTTGGCTCTTTAGTGTGCATGTCATGAGAAAGACTATGCTCACTAGGAGACTTAGAAGCATGAGCTCGACGCAAATGTTTTGCATGCTGAAAACAGAAATCTACATGATGTCCATTCTTCCCACAAAATGAGCAATGGTGTAAAGGTCTACTAGTAGACACGGTCCGAGAGGACGAAGCACCATTATGGCTCAAAGAAGAAGTCCCGAAGAACTAGCATCATGACTCGTTCTCAGATCGACACTAGACCCACACATGCCATGAGAAAGGCTATGTGTGTTCCTAGAGGTACGACGACGCACTCGACGCTCATGTTTCAAACGGCGAAAGCAAAACTCAAGAGTGTGTCCATTCTTCTTACAAAAGGTGCAATGGTACTTCCTTTTTGAAGATGTGGTACCATTTGAAAAAGAAGCACCTTTGTCTTTTGAAATCCCATGGACAACACAAGAAGAGTCCAAAAGGGTCGAACTCACCAAAGAAGAGCTATCCAAAGCGATGCCACAAAAACCAATATCAAGTGACTCACGTTTAGCACAAAAAGACTCCAACTCCGAATGCAAAGATGCAAGAGAAATCTTAAAAACATCAATTTCGGAGTGAAGGCAAATACAAGAGTCACAAGATTTGGCGCTCATATCATCGCGCAAAGACTTGATCTCGCTCTTCAAAGAAATGCAAGATGTGCAAGAAATTAATGATGCTTTCGAATTAAGCATGCAGTTCAAAGCATCAATTTCAGTTTCTAAACAAGCACAATTCTTGCAAGAGACTAAACCATCCTTAAGCAATTTTTCATGTTCTAAGCACATGCTACAAGGCCTAGCTTCAATTTCAATAATCTCAGCCCTAGCATTCTCTAATTGCTCAAGGTGAAAGGAATTAGTCAATTTAAGCTTCTCAATTTCAACAAGCTTGCCTACACAAGAATCACACTCATTTCTAGCCATAGGTCTAAGATTGCCTATTTCTAACTTAGCATTGTCAAGATCATGATGTAAGGCAACACAAGAATCACATGGCATAGAAGCATTTGATCTCAATAATTCATTTTCAGATTTTAAGCATGCAAGAGAATTATTCAAGTTCTCCATGTCTACAAGCAATGAATCATAAGCATTCATGGAGGTTTTTAATTCGAAGAGCTCATGAGACAAATCATCCTTTTCTTTTTCTAGCAATTTCATTTTCTTCCTAAGAGCATGCAATTTATATTCATATGAAATCAAGCCATCAATGAGTTTTTCTTTGCTCACCTTGCTTAGCTTGAGTAGGGATCGCCCTCTAAGAGTTATCATGATCATCCTCAAATGCTCTTCATCATTCTCATCCTCAATCGCTGTTGCACATATGCCACTGGGTTTCTTCTCCTCGCGCTCTAAAAGTGACTCATCCCTGAAACTAAGACAATCAAAACAAAAGGATTTGCCACAGATATCACAGGAGAAATCCTTGTCAATCGCCATTATTCTTATCACACGCTCAGACTTCTTGTTACGATAGACACCACTGGTAAAAGAACTATGATAAGATGCCAAGAAGCGCTTACAAGTCCTCACATTAGTTGCCATGCTCAAAGATCGGTTAAGATCACAAAAGAGCAAACTTGGCTCTGATACCACTTGTAGGACCGGAAAGGCGACTAGAGGGGGGGGGAGAATAGGAGCACTATCTATTTTTCGCTTTGCTGATCAGATTCAAACATGATATTGACTCCAATAACTATAAGAACTATGAAGATCAATATATATAAGCATAGTGGAAGTCTTGAATTGAATCTCCTTCAAATCCCCAAAAGAAACGACCAAAAACACAAAAAACAGCCTAATGAACAGTGCTGATGAACAGTACCAATCGACCGGATGAACAAAGGTCGGTCGTTCGATTTTCGCACAACCGGATGAATAAAGGTTTGGTCGTTCAAGATGAACAAAGAAAATCAAAGCGAATGAACAATGAAATGTACTGAAAAACGAAAACAAAAATCGACGTAACTTTTGATCCGCTGGCCAAACTCCACCAAATTTGAAACACATCTTCCTAATGATGTCAGAACCTATTCCAAGCAACGATCGTCCAGATCTACGCCAAAGTTTTGATCTTTTTCCAATTTATCAAGGAGGGTTCAAACATGAGCAAAAATGAAAACTTGATCAAAAACTTGCTCGTGGGAGATTGATGATCTAGATGATCTTAGATATGTTCCCACATGTCCCAAAGCAAGGAGTAAGAGGGCACGAAATCAACCAAAAACTACAGGATCAAGGAAGCACTCAAAATCATCAAAATAAGGTGCAAGAACAAGAAAAGAACGAAGAGAGCTCATCTCAAAGAACTTGCAAGGATTGATTGATGATTGATGATTCGTGGTTACTGACCACTCCCTCAAGGAGGACA
This sequence comes from Phyllostachys edulis, assembly GCA_036346405.1. Classification (NCBI taxonomy): domain Eukaryota; kingdom Viridiplantae; phylum Streptophyta; class Magnoliopsida; order Poales; family Poaceae; genus Phyllostachys; species Phyllostachys edulis. The sequence goes on from CM070556.1 coordinate 13,938,441, forward strand.
AGAGCTCAATCCATGAGCACACACACAATCCATCTCTAGAGCCTAAGCCTCTTTTCTTCCCTAAACCCTAACACCCAAACTAGGGTTTGCAAATGAGTGCTTGGGCTGCTGTGAACAAAGACCTCTATTTATATGAGGCCTAGAGCTTCTAGAAGACTTAACCCTAATGGGTTCCCTGTTAGGCCCAATAACAAACGGGACACACACGCACGCATTTTAAAGCGCCGTCTTCACTTTTCTTGACCTAATCCACTTCTTGACGCACCATCTTGCGCGCTGGTTGGCATTAGGTCACCAAAGGCGTATTTTGGTGAAATTACCAAAATACCCTTCTCGATCCTTCTCCATAGACCGAGTCCAACTCGTCAAGCAATCGCCGCTTCACATCGTGTAGGTTGATCAACGGCTCTCATCATGTCGGCAAGTCTCTCCGTCCGAATCCTTCTAACCTCCAAGGCACTTGCACCGACCCCGCGCCGCTTGATCCAACCAACAGATCGAATCACGGCTCGATCCACTCGTCCATTCGTGCCATGCTTGAGTCACCTGACCTCCCCAGATCTATGATCGTTCTGGACCTCAGCTCTCCAAGCTTAGTCCCGATCCTCCTCGCCGTTGACCGTCATAGACCTGCAAGCCACCTGCACAGCAATAGACCAAGAAACCATTTCCGGGAACAAGTTCTTCACAACTTGACCCACGTTAGCCAAAACATGCATCATGCAACACATATGCACTGATGAACATGAACTTGACCTAACCCAAAATCAAATCTCCAAAGAAACAACATTCGGCTCAATTCATTCCACAAGCGGTACTACCGCCATGTATCCACCCCAGATATCGAACGCGGTCATACCGCTCAATCAATCTATGGTCAGATCGCAACCCGAGAAATCCCAAAATCTCCAAAACAACTCCTCCGAAAATCCATACCGCCCACACGCGTCACTCCGCCATGCGGTACTACCAAGAACTAAAGCACGGTCGTATCGCTCCTCAAGAAAACCAGAGCTCCAAAGACACCTACTCGAATTTTGCAACCGCCATGTCACAATCGGTGCATCGAGTCACCAGACAACCGCCACTACCCAAGCGGTACTATCGCTTTAGGAGAAGACCAAAGTCTCCAAAACATGCCTTCGAATTCTTCAACCGCCACACAAAATCCGGTATCACCGCATTGCGGTTCTACCGCCAACAAACTTGCGGTCGAACCGACCTACGGTAGTACCGCAGCTTCAACGCCGGTACTACCGATTTCCCTGACACTTGCTGAAAACTCCAGAATTCAACAAACTCTGAAAGCAATTGCCAATTGTTTCATCACCTAAGATCATGAGCATGTCCCCATGACATCCACAATGTCCTCATGACATCCACAATGAATATAACAAATAGTAATTCATATATGTGTGGAAATTCATCATCTTTCATTTTAACTTGTACACATCGCTAAGTATAGCATAACAAAAATAGTTTCATCTTGACACATAACCAAATTTGAGGGCATTGACAGGAACAACTACAAAATGCTGACGTGTGATATTTATCAATACTCAATAATTATCTACAAAAGCAAAAAAAACCTTAAATGTAAGTAATCTCTGGATAAGAGGTGCTCAGATCAAAAGAGACACCTAGTGAGCATTAGTTTTCTTTAAAATACCTCATTTTTAAGCAGGGAACAAACGGTGATGGTCGTGAACCAACTGGTACGATGAAAAGCAATAGTGTGCTGTCGCCAATTTCATGCTCTTGTCCCGGACGTACTTGTCTTGAACCCTTATGTCATCCTAAAGTTGATAAGTGGAATGTCAGTAAGGGGAAGTAGAGAACATTGATGCTTTTGAGCTATATAAAATGAATACCATTAGAGATTGTTCATACCATGGACAAAGGATCTGAGAATGCCTAACATTAGAGCAAAAAAAGGGCGAACTGCGATAACTTGAAAATTTGTCAAAAATTGTTGAAACAACGACGAATCTGACTAAACATTAAAAGGCAATCGTGAAAACATCCAACCCAGACATATGTATATAAAGCATTGCTCCTCAGTAATTACAAACAACAGCGAAAGCTAGCATTGCCAGCTAAGCGAACTATTTGATTAAAAAACGCAGTTTCTTTTTTGGTAACCGATATTGGACCCTTCATAATAATCTTTTATGTAAACATGGTAGCCAAAACAAACAGGAAAAAAGAAGAAGAAAAGAACTGACTTTCTGGAGAAGGAAAGGGACACGGCTTCGTAGTTCATACAAATGCAGACCGAATACAAAGAAATAGATTCAATGCAATCGGATTGTATCATAAAAAAAACGTAATTATGGACAAAGAAGTGTATACATGTTAGGAGGTACATGAGCACGTCCTGGCTTACTACTATCACAAATGGCCCAACCTAGCGAATCAAAATTATTGAAAGAGAACCTTGAAAAGATACCTGATCAAAACATCATGAGGTAGAGGAACAAACTGATGAATGGAAATTGCTAACAATATAAGGAACTATGGAACAGCCTCAGGAACTGCCAAACATAAATTTTTCAACCGATAGTCTATATGGATAATAAGAGAAACTGAAGATTCCTGTAGCGCTATACTATTTTGGCATATAAGGCTCTACTTAATGGATCCATATCTACAAAATTGTCTAGGTAATCTTGAACCTTTGTCATCCTAAAGTTGATAAGTGGAATGTCAGTACATCAAAAATAAATTTACCATGCATTCATCCAAATATGATTATATAAACATATAGGTTCATCAAATGATTAATCTGTCTGCAGAAAGAACCATCCAAAAAGGAAACGAAAGAGAGTACCATAACACGATGTCCTCTTGTCGCCAAAGCCTTGGGCAAAGCAGCCACAACATCTCCAAGTCCACCTACGCAATGCAACAGTTGTTCAAATGAGTAATCCAAGCAAACTGAGATGAACAACAACACTGAAAAACGAAAAACACAACAATGTTCATGCTTGTCTTGCACCAGGGAGAACATTCAGTAGCAGCAGCTCTTTTGAGCAAACCACATTGGCAAAATAGGTTTCATAAAAAAAACCATCTTGAGTGAGTCTTGCAGCTGGTGTTCTGGACAGGAGACCTGCGATAGTAGCTATTAGGGAAGAGCAAGAAATAAGGGTAAGTCAATATATGCAAGACGTTTTAGCAAATCTTCTGATGGTATGAAATCCTAAGCAGTCATGTACGCATGTGACAATCTTGTATTCTCTGTTACAGGATATGTTTTTTTTATTGTTTTTTCGTCCGAAAGCAACCACCGTAAGTTAAGTTCAACCATAACATCCTAAAAGGTTTTAATATAGCTCAACAAAAGCAATGAATCATTGTTTTTTAAGCTCATTGTGAGGCCTCGAACCATGCGTCCACATTAGCATTAGGAACCTGATGGCTCCCTAGTTGAATGAAATTGCATGATGTACATTAGCATCGGCATGAGACCTCAAATGCTACATCTGTTAGGCTGGTGTCTTCAAATGCTACACCAGCCTCTTCAACTATCTAGCTTAGAAACTCTTTAAAAAAATGCAGGCAATGTCACTCATTTTTATCTTTAGTTCTTGAACTCCATGGTTCACTGTCCTACAAAGAACCAAAAAGGTAAAAGTTTGGATTCTTCTTCAGTACAAAATAAACTCCTAATGCATGGCAAAATAGAAGAAAAGTAGGTAAGGTGTACATCTAGTTACCAAGTCACCCTCAGCCTCTCCACTTGCTACATCCAACAGAAGCAAAATGAAAAATCAACGTATGCATGGCAACCACCGTAAGTTAAGTTCAACCATAACATCCTAAAAGGTTTTAACATAGCTCAACAAAAGCAATGAATTATTGTTTTTTTGAGCTCATTGTGAGGCCTCGAACCATGCGTCCACATTAGCATTAGTAGCCTGACGGCTCCCTAGTTGAATGAAGTGGCAGGATCTACATTAGCATGAGCATTAGACCTCAAATGGTACATCTGTTGATGACAGTGGGCCAGGAAGTAGTCCCTCCGCTTGATGATGACAGTGGACGGCCCATAGAATAAGCTGACAGCTCCAACTCCACTCCCCCTCCTACACAACTCACCGACGGTGACATGCTTGCTCTTGAAACGGGACCAAACTGCTAAAGCATGGTGCCTTGACAACAGTCGTCCTGCACCTCAGGACGAGGACTCAAACGACGATTGCCCAACTCTTTGGGCCTCTTTAGACGACTAGCCTCATACTCCTTACGACAATGGTCCACAATGAGTGCCTTAACAGCTAAACTTGGTTGGGCCCTCTCTTCAAGCAGGCCAACCGACGAACGAACAAGACGGGGGGAAGCGGCGAAGTTGAAGAGAAGTGGCTCAAGCATCAGTACCGAGTGACGACGGATCTGGAGAGGAAGGATTTGGATCCAGTGGTGAGAAGTACTCCCCAGTGATGGTGAAGCTGCTACAGATCTATAGGGGAGAAGGACAAAACAGGGGATGTCCGCGCCCTTGTGGCTCTTCAACTCATCTTTAGAGTTCTAGGACGACGCGCTCGTGACGAAGATGCTGCGTGGGAGGCCGATGACGAGGAGGGCTATGATGGCTCGAATTTAAGGCCGACAGCGGCGAATCCGACCAGATTCGATCGGATCTGGCTGGAAAGAGCACCGGTGACGCCAGATCCGGTGGGAGAGCTCAGCAATGATTGCCCTGCTACACCTCATGAAAACGGTCCACAATAAGCGCTCCAAACAACACAACAAATGTTGGATCAGGCCAAAAGCGCCCATGCTCCGCTAATCACACCACTGAGAAGCATGATGCCAACGCGCTCACACCGCACTCCTTGCCCCAGTCACCAAAGGAAGCAGTGGCCGGAGAGGATGCCCTCCATGGGGAGGAAGGAAGGTCCGCCACCTCCAAAGTCAAGGTCGTAGAGCTGATGCCTAGCCAGCTGACCAGCTCCAGGATGGAGTTAGCCGCGCGGGCGAGCCCTTTGGCCTCTGTAGTCGTACCACCTACGACCAGGTAGTTGGAACCCTCCCACCAGTCCAAGCTCCTCGACCAGGAGCAGTTGATCCTCCTTCTATGACCACGTAGTCGAACGAGCAGCTACGACCAAGAGCAGTCGAAACCTTCCGATCACCGACCAGTCGAAACCTTTCGACCATGTACTCGTAATGAACAATGCTCGGATGAACAGTACTCAGATGAACAGTGGTCGGTACGAATAGTGTTGATGATGCGTACTCGAAACCAAAAATATGCCAAAGAACACACGATTGGTTTTGGGACCAACTGCTCCTCTTTTTGTCTTTTGTATTGCTTTTCTCAACTCCCACAACAACTCAACTCACGACAACTCAACTCACAACTACTCAACTCACAACTCCTCAACTCACGACTACTTCTCTTGACTTACTAACGCCTTTTCTTCACTTCAGACTTGTTACGACCACTCAACTCAACTTTTTTACTTATGGCTTGTGGTATCTAAGACTGCTATCTCCCCCTGCTTATATACTCCTACACTCATCGACTAAGACACGGACTCAACGTGAATATCCTACTCGGACTCGTTCTCGTAAACGACTCGGACTTAAACTCTTATATAATCTTGTACAAGATTACAATCCCAACACACTCCTAATCTTGTAACAAGATTAAAACTAGTTATCACTCCATCTTGATCATCCTGATCTTCTCACGTATTTGAACTTCCAAATCTTCCTCTTTTACTTGCACTCCGTGCGCCGTTCCTTCCTGGACCGATACCACCCTACCACCTGTACTTGCTCTATCCTGAACCATGCACAAACCAACACTTGCCACGCCTCGCACCTGGACTGAACTCGTCCTTCCTTGCACACTTGCCTGGGCTGGAGCACCTGCTCCCACGACCACCTAGGCTGGAGCACCTGCTCCCATGACCGCCCCTACTGCAACGAGGTCGTGTCTTACAACGATCACGCTAGCACTTGCTGCGCCTCCTGCACTACCTGTTCGTGCATCATCTGGTCCTCCTGACCACCCCGCTCTCTACGCCATCTTCCTTAGCATGTATGTCATCTGTCTTCAATTCCTTCTTTAGTTTTATTTTCAGGTTTGCCCCTTGATCTTTCGAGCAGCTTCCCTCTGCAACGTACCCGTGAGGTCCACCACCCCCATCTGCATGGGCGCCTTGCCCTCCATGCACGTGAGACTCACCACCCCTTGTAGTGCCCAACAGACCTTCTTGCATGCCGGGCGGAGTTGGCCTGGGCCTCTCGCAATGGCCCGAGGCCAAAGAAAAAAGCACAAATTAAAAAGAAAAAGAAACTGAAAAATCGGTGCAATTTGCTAGTTGGGCTGAAATCATTGGCCGGCCGAGGCTTTGGGCCACTGCCTCGCCCTACAGCATCTGTCGCTTTGGTCCTCCCGAGGTTCCACCTGGTGCACCTCCTGCGCCAACTACGTGCCATCCCTGGGTCCCGCCATGTCCTTGGTTTTGGTCAATACCCAAGTTCCACTCTAGCTCCTCCAGACTCTCCTTCCCACAAACCGATTTACAAGTTTTCAGGGAAATCTTGTACAATCGGTTCGGGGAACTTTTCACTTTCATTAATAGATCTTTGTTTTTGTCATAGACACGCAAGAACTCATACTTCATCTCCACCTTGCACCCTTCTTCCACCAACCGTCCGAGACCGAGTATGTTGATGCACAAACTCGGTATAAAATAAATTTCAGTCAGCATCTTCTGATCACCGTTCTTACATTGCAACAACATTGATCCTTTGTCTTTTGTCTGCACCGTAGAGCCGTTGCCAAACTTGACTTTGCCCGTAATCTTCTCATTGAGCTCATGGAATATGAAGCGATCTCCCGTCATGTGATTGCTTGCTCCATTGTCCAAGTACCATTGATCAGTGTGATCGTGGTTGCCTCCCTTTGTTCGTAGTTTAGGAACTACGTTCTCCTCGTTCAACATCAGCATGACAGCCGCCTCTTTGACACATAAGGAGAGAAGCAGGGCAGGCTCTTATCGTCTTCACTAGCTCGGGTGAGGTTTACCTCGTCGTTCTTCTTCTTGTTTGGACACTCTGAAGCGTAGTGCCCATACTCGTCACAATTGAAGCACTTTATGTGGCTGCAACACTCCGACACGTAGTGACCGTATTTGTCACATTCAAAACACTTGATATGTGACTTGTTACGGGATTTGTCACCACCATATTGCCTAGCCTAGTCCTCACGTCCTCCTCTGCCAAAACCGCAACCTCCAGCACTGTGACCACGTCCACACCAATTTCTAGAGCCCCAACCACCTCCTTGAACCCAATTGAGTTCCTTTGTTTGTTTATTTCCTTCCTTCGCATCACTTTCCACAAGTAATGCTTGATCTGTCCTTGCCTTGCACCCTCTCAGAAGCCTATCATGTGCTTTGAGAGACCCAGTTACCTCTTCTAGCTTCATGCTCTCAAGATCATTGGAATACAAAAGAGTTGTGATCACAGGCACGTACCTCTCAGGTAGTACTCACAAGTATTTTTGGACAACCTTAATTTCCTCCAATTTATTACCAAGAGATCGCAACACATTAACCACAACTATTAACTTTCCTACAAACTCATCTACTGATTGAGTTTCACCTATATGCAGCACCTCATACTCTCCTCGAAGAGTTTGTAGCCGTACTTTGTTCACTCGATCCACTCGTTCGTGCATAGTACGAAGAGCAATCCAGACCTCCCGAGCAGTATCTTTTCCGACAAGTTGATTCAACATCGAATCGGGTATAGCTGCGTAGATTAGTGCCAATGCAGTTTGATCAACCTTCACATCGATATCCACAACCTTTCCTTTAGGATCGATCTTTCCCTTTAGATCGACCAGATCAGCTACTGCGTCCTAGACCCCCTAGGCACGTATTTTGACCCTCATCTTCATAGCCTAAGCCGGGTAGTTCTCTGAAGTGAGAATTGGGTATGGGAGCGAAATCTGACAATCTTTCGTTGTCGACGAAGATCCATTGGGAGCCATATTCTCCTTCTTTCTCTGGAGTCGAAGACTCGATTTTCAAACACTCGCTCTGATACCACGTGCAGTCGTACCACCTACGACAAGGTAGTTGGAACCCTCCGACCAGTCCAAGCTCCCCGACCAGGAGCAGTCGATCCTCCTTCTACGACCACATAGTCGAATCTCCGTCTACGACCACGAGCAGCTACGACCAGGAGCAGTCGAAACCTTCCGATCACTGACCAATCGAAACCTTTCGACCATGTGCTCGTAATGAATAGTAATCGTGATGAACAGTACTCATGATGAACAGTGCTCGGATGACTAGTGGTCGATATGAACAGTGCTGATGATGCGTACTCGAAACCAAAAAAATGCCCAAGAACACACGATTGGTTTCGGGAGCAACTGCTCTTTTTGTTTTTTGTATTGCTTTTCTCAACTCCCACGACAACTCAACTCACGACAACTCAACTCACGACTACTCAACTCACAACTCCTCGACTCACGACTACTTCTCTTGACTCCCTGATGCCTTCTCTTCACTTCAGACTTGTTACGACCACTCAACTCAACTTTTTTACTTCTGGCTTGTGGTATCTAAAACTGCTATCTCCCGCTGCTTTTATGCTTCTACACTCATCGACTAAGACATGGACTCAACGTGAGTATCCTACTCGGACTCATTCTCATAAACGACTCGGACTCAAACTCTTATCTAATCTTGTACAAGATTACAATCCCAACAGCCTCCACGGTGCCGGAGGAGGCAAAGTCCACAGAGGAGCAGAAGAAGAAGGCATGGACGGCGGCCATGGCACAGAGGATGAGTTCGGCGGCGTACTGGACAGGGCGAGACACGGGGTCGCCAATGGCCAAGCGCGAGAGCACGAAGGGCACTGCCATATCTAGATCTGAGATAGCCCCCAATCCTGGCATGAGAGGGGAAGGGAGAGAAAGAGGGAGGGGAAGGGAGCAGCTAGGGAGGCCTCTCCGCCGCCGCCACATCAACGACGATGGCGGTGGGGGCTCTTGGAGGTTTGTGTTGTCGTCTCCTAGGTCGCCTAGTGGAGAGCAAAACGGGAGTGACCTATCGGTGGTGTCATTACACAGTGCAGACAAATTTATAAAGGTCTACTACATACATATGCATGATTGCGACAGTTTGGGTTTGCACTAACGATTTCTTGCAAGATTAAACTCGATAATGCATGATAACAAACTAATCTTACTCCCTGCAACCGCTTGAGTTAAACTAATTCCAAGCTTAATCATGGCTCATGAGACGGGAGATAAATTATTCTGAATGATTTGGCTCGTCAATCGTCGTTAATCAGATGACCTGTCGATTTGTTAAGAATTAATGCAAGCTGAGAAAGTTCGGCCAACTGGCTGCTAGACCCTATCACGAGCCAAATTTGCGAAGATTCAGAAGAAGAAATAAGGAGCTCGTCAACCCTTTAAATTAAGGATTAAATGGAGCTGGTAAAATTCATTAAAAATATCAACCATTTTCGTAAGAAAAGATATCCTCGCTGAACCAAGAGTGGTGGAGTTGTCAGTGTACAACTCCACGACCAAATACTAGTGTCTACATTTACACACATACGGGTGCGTACAACAGCGGAGCTAGAAAATTTGTGTGGGGGGTGCATCATTGATATTTAATGATTGGGTAAAAGGATGACTGTTAAATGATTATCGGCTTATCAAAAGTTAGCACAGAGTAAACAACGTATTATGAGTACTTAATGTTTCTATATAACAAGCGGAATTTCCCACGCAATTGCACGACTATATATTGCAACTTATTGTAATTGTTATATAACTCTATTGCCTTCCAAAATATAGTTGTATTTGTTATGCAATTGTAATAGTTGTAATATCCATGCATGGTTAATTTGCACGGTTATAATCTGGCCCCACCAAAATAAGTAGTTTAGATCTTCTCTTTTTCTCTCGATTAATGAGAGAATTTATAGGAATTTTGCTTTTTATGATTTAAGGATTATTGTGGGATTTTCTATACTTCCAAAGCGAAGTAGATACCTTAAATATCACAGTTTGTTTGTAGATATATAGATTAGTTGAGCTTTCTTTCCAATTAATTGGATACTTTACACAATTAGTTGAGAAAACAACTTATTTTATGGTGTGATAACGATAACAAATACTAACATTGATAAACAAATTTTAATTATTAAAAATATATAGTCATTCTATAAATTTTTATTAGTACGCTACATGGCTCACACGACAGTTCGTGTAACCTACCACCCGACAAACATGTATGATTTTTAGTATATATATGCTTATTAGGCTAGTATTGATATGGCCTATTTACGTCATATATGGCTTCAAAATTTATAAGTAAAATGTCTCATATAAGATACCCAATATTAGTTTGAATCATTGCACTCATCGTGATGGTCGCAACGGCGCAAACTGACAGAGAATCAGACATTTGATTTTTGAGTTAGAAACTAAAGAAGTTCCTATGAGCTAAATAAAATAAAGTACTTTTGCATCCCTTCACAATGCCACATAGGTAGAGAGAGAAAAAAGTATTAGACTACCTACAAAATCTGAACAGAGGATATGTAATACAATCTGCAACTAATTTCTTTAAGTATTATCAAATTACAACGAAGTCCAAATTCAATAGAACCTATAACTAACAAGGGTATATACATAATTTTTGAAATATTTGGGGGTGCCTGTGCATACTGAGCACCTCAGTTGGCTCCGCCCGTGAGTGCGTATCACTAAGAACTTTATGAGGTCGTAAATTTATTCCTGGTTTTTGTATTTTTTTAGTCGTGTGCTAAAAGAGCACACTCGTGGGTATGTGCGTATGGTGTGCAGTCATGCATAGTGTGTGCGTCTTCTTGTAGTAGAAAAAAAAATCATCGCTAAAAAATAGGAGTGAATAATTTTAAACATATTCCAAAAATAAAAAATGCCGTGTACTAATTCGTCCGTACTAAGGCCCGTACACACAAGCTGTATGGGCCAGAATCACGTGGAAGTTGGACAAAAATAGGGCCCGTTTAGATGGCCCGGTACTGCAACAGATTCCGGCCGATCCGCCCATTCCGACATTAAGAAATGGGCCAAGAGCACGCGCAGATCGAGCTCATCAGAGCAACCCCTACTAGGCCGAAATAAACCACAAGCTTCGCGACGAAGGCAGTCGGGTGTTCCAAGTCCCAACCCAACCCAACAGCCAACGACTACCACCAGTCGTTCCACTTCGCCATTTCTCTCCTCCCCCTCCACCGCAGAGATCGCCGGCGACGGCGATGGCCCCGGCCGTGGCGGCGGCGGCGGCGTTGAGCCAGGCCCTGAGGGACCGGGAGATCCTCGACGCCGTGAGCATGTCCGCGGCGGCGCTCTCGCTCGCGGGCTCCTCCTTCATCGTGCTGTGCTACCTCCTCTTCCGCGAGCTCCGCAAGTTCTCCTTCAAGCTCGTCTACTTCCTAGCCGTCTCGGTGAGCGGCTCGGATCTGAGCGCTTTAGTTTTGGGGTTTGGGTTTGGGATGCTAATTGTGTGATCCGCCGTGGGTGCGGTTTGGGATGAAGGGGTTCGTGGTGCGATCTGCGAGCGGTGCTTTGTTAATTTGGCCTATAATTGTGCAATTTTGGTGGTTCATGTCGTTAGTTTAGCACATGAATGCTTTAAGTTTTATGCGTATGAGCTGAAGTAGTTGTCGAAAATTTGGCGTTAGGAAGTAAGGGTTGGGTTCTTCAGAAATGTGCGTGCAATTTTCACCCGTGATGGTTACTTCTGGAAGCTGGCGCCATTAGCTTATTCTTTTTTTTTTTTTTGCAATAGTTTTGTAGCAGCAGTAACGATGGCGCAGAGTTGCACATGTTTTGCACTTAGATGTGGTTTGAAATATTACTCAAGTGAACGCTTATTTTCATAAGATGATTGACATCATATCACCTGTTGCAATGGCACAGGGGCTGCTCCAATTCAATAAAGCTAAGTGAGAGGATGTTTTTCACATAGATACTTACTTGAATATGGAGGCAACTGGCTCCTTACCTTGTTCATTTGCAAGATCACATTCCTCCCTACTGTTTGTTGAAAATGGGAACCAATGGGCATGATGAGCATCTACCTATCAAGTCGATTTCGTCAATCTTTATTTCTGCAGGACAATGAAAAATTTGCTTTCTTAGAAAAATGTTATTACATGTCCAGAACAGGTGTTTAACTAGTTAGCCGATACTCGGAAAAACGTTAGCTGAAGTAAGGTTCATGATTGCTTTACCTACTGTATGTTTTTCTGACAACTTTCATCTGAACTGCAGGATATGTTTTGCAGTTTATTCACTATAATGGGGTATGTTGCTGTCGCTGTCTGTACTATTTAAATTATACTTTCTGCTGCACATAGTTACTTCCTGACTTTCTGTGTTACGTGCAGGTATCACTATGTTCACGCGCGTGAATAGTACCACATATGCATTAGTAGTTGGGAAATAGAGATGAGAATAGTTATTTTCCTTGTTAGTTGAGTTTACTTCCTTAGAGATATATTCCATCTACTAGAAATAGGTTTCTTTAGAAATAGAGATTGTTTCTGAGGCCTCAAGTCGAGTCATCTCTATAAAAGAGATAGCATGTATCCATTATCAATCAAGCAAAAAAGATGAATTAACCTAGCCTCCGAAGGTTCTATCCTTCTAGTCTATAGTCTAATCTCTCATCCCACCAAGCCGATGCCGCCCGGCCTTCTTCCCGGCGGTGTTTACCCCCTTATGAACTTAAGGTTCATGACATTCCGAATATGAACTTATCTTTGCTATTCACATCAACAGATTTACTAATAAAAATTAGAAATGTGATGAATGTAAGTGGAAAGTATAGGCTGTTCTTTCATTTCTTTTGTATTTTAGATGTGTTATTTGCCATGCACACTGACTGCTGAGTTTCTATTATGTCTTTTTGTAAAATATTATAGTAACAATGTTGGTTTTTGATTTTGCAGGGGCCCATCAAATGCATTTTACTGCTTTGCGCATGACTACAGTGCACACTTATCTTGTGTGGCCTCTTTTCTTTGGACAACCACTATAGCGTTCACTCTTCATCGCACGGTTGTCAAACACAAAACTGATGTTGAGGAATTTGGATCCATTTTCCACTTGTATGTGTGGGGTATGGAAAATTTTAATCACTTCGCGACCTTTCTTGGAATTTATGTGTTGTACAATACTTGGAGCAACTTGTCCAACCAGTCAGAAGGACTTTTTTTTGGGTAGAATACATTTTAAAAAATGTTGGCAATTTTATAGCTGTATCATGTATGTGATGTTTTTGTGCTAGACCAAAAAAATTGAAAATGTTCAGACTATATAGCTATGTTTGATGTATTGTGCTGTGTCTGTCTGCTAACCTTCAGATTGCTTATGTATTAACACATTATTTAGACACGGTGCATGTGCCTTTTGTTGTCAGTTTTTTTTTTCTGTTGCTATTTTCAGCCTTCTCTTCTCTTGTAAGAGGTCATACAAGCTCCAATTTCATTTGCTTGTCCATTTATATGTGCTCATGTCTATAGTGTATGGTAGGCGAGTAAGATTCATTGCATTTGTTGACTTGATGTAATAGTAATTTGTACGTATGTTTGTCATTCATGCTACTGATCATGTTTTTCTATTTGAATTTAGAATCCCTGGGTATTTCATTGCAGTCTTGCAGATGACCGTACTCAAGCCATCCATTTCTTTTAATTATATTTTTGAATTTAGCTGCATATTTTATGTATATGATTTGTTTTAAAAGTAGAGCATTACTATAATTCCACATATCCGTTTTTAAAAGTAGATCATTATTATAATGACTTATTACAGAAGTTTTGTGCGAGATTCCTAGTTCAGTTCGCAAGGTTTTTTTAAGTCTATATCTTGTTTTTTTCCTCAGGAACTTCACTAGCTACCACTGTATTACGTTCAATAGGAACTGATTATGGAAGGCCAGGTACCTGGTGTTGGATCCAACAGGGAAGCATGGCAAAGGTATGTGATCTCTTGTTCTTTGTTTTGAGTTTGTAAATTTGGTTCTAAGCATTACTGTTGCCTAAACTCGGCTACATTTGAATCCATTATAGCTTATACATGATACTCAGACCACCCAAATAGAGATAATGATCTATGTATAGCTATACACTAGTGCTTTCATTTAGCATTTGAACTTTGTCGATACCTGTCAACAAAGTATTTGAACTGATCTGCACCTAAGGGAATAAGTACCATTTATATCGAATTCCTAATATGTCTTGTTTGGGCTACCTTCAGATTTTTCAGAGACATTATGATATCTTGAGTTGTTGACAATCCATGTGTATGGTTTGAGTCTGTGAGCCCTTCTGGTGTTTGCTCCTTTTTCTTTCCTTTTTTTACTACATTTTATGTCTTCCATTCCGTTAATGTATCCTCTTAATCCTCAGCTAGATCATTTATTTAAAATAGGAATGTTGTCACTCTTATCAGCATCCTAGCAATTACTTTCAGGTCTTACACTTGATAACATTTTATCTTCCACTTTGGGGTGCCATTCTCTACAATGGGTTTACATACTATCAAGTAAACCGCATGCTGAACAATGCGACACGGGTAAGCACACAGCACACATTCTGTCAACAGTTTTCTCTTGTGTATTGAGGGTGACCAAGGTTTCTATTGTAACTCCTGGTAGATTCTGCTCTTTTCGCCTGTATGTTCTGAATTTGATAAGCTTATGGATTGATTTGTAGATGGCTGTTGGCATAAGTGATCGATCGATTCAATCTGATATGAGGGCGAACAAGAAGGTACAACATTATCTACAAACCTTTTGTCATTGTTTCTGTTTCGGTGCTTCTGCTGAAGGATTTTTTTTCTTCTAATTTGCTGTTCTATTGTCCCCAATGCTATTGGTTAGAAAATTGTCCATTTGCTCTTATTTTTCTTTTTTACTTCTTGGCTTGGACATAAACTGAAGGAACATTGTAACGGCTGTTATTCTTAGAAAAATGTTGTTATGTGAATTCCACTTATATTACCATGTTTTCTGGATCAGCTCTGTACCACTGTTCCCTGTCTGGTGGCAGAGGGGGAAAAAGTTTGAGCAGATACACCTTACTGACTTGGTTTCTTTTGCAGGCATTTAATCGGTGGGGTTATTACCCTCTAATTTTAATAGGTTCATGGGCTTTCGCAACAATCAATCGTCTGTATGACTTTGCTAATCCAGGCCACAAGATATTTTGGCTCTCCATTCTTGATGTTGGGTTTGCTGGACTTATGGTGAGTCTTTTGATGCTATTGTATTTCATCCTAGATGCTACTGAAGTCCTGTGTTGCAAATTTGGGGTAAATTTTACTAGAGAAACTAAATCCACTTGGATATTGTGGGCTGAACCAATCCTAAGGGGCTAGAGTAAGAGGATTACACATGTTTTTTTAATTCAATCCCATTTTATTTAGTTCCAAATGGGAGGGCTGGAGTTCCAACCCTCCTCTTTCTTGAAACAATCCCATGTGAATTGATTTATAATTGCTAGGCTTCATTATCCAATGGAATTAGTGCAGTTGATTTGGATCAAATCCACCATAAAAAGGCCCCTATTTAGTGCATGTATGACTCATGGAGTCTTCTTGAAGTTGTATTTGCTGGAATCGTACTGTTCTTTTGTTTCCCTATGAGGTTATATACAGAAGATTTTTTCTGTTACTAACCTTACAAACTCTCCTATGTTTCATGTAACTTCTCATTTATCATGGATTCTGATGTTCAATGATATTTTAGGGGCTTTTTAATTCCATTGCTTATGGGCTGAACTCTTCAGTGCGCAGAGCAATTGCAGAAAGAATTGACATGTGAGTTCTTTTCTATAGACTAAAGTTTCACTTCCACAACCATATGTTCCTCCAGTCCTGTACCTTTTTTATTTACCATGCACTATTCTTGTTATAGTTGGTACTTGGTAACCAATATTGATTATTTTTCCAAAATTTTCCAGGTTTCTACCCGAGAGACTAAAAAGGAGCCTTCCTACTTTGTCAAGAATGAAGAGTCAACATGAAAATGAACTGACCTCTCTTATCGTTGAGAATAACAGATACGATAATGCGAGTAATACCTAGGAGTTTTTCTAGCATACAAGTTTGTTCATATATTTCGGGTTCTTCGATTTGGGAAAGGGTGTGTTCAATCACTGTAGGAGAAGATGTTTAGCATTGGCCATTTGGTGCACATCGAATAGACCCCCTGCGGTCCATTGTTGATTGCCTTGAACACGAGCAGTGTCTTGAAGTTCCTTGTCCAGAGTACATAAGAGGTTAGGAGGTAACCACACTCGATAGATGCTCTGATGTTCATTTGTAGCCTGTAGGTAAGTTTGTCAGATTGTCGTTCTTTTAACCCCTCCCCCTTGCTGTATTTGTTGAAAATTTGTCTCCTCAGTTTGCAAATATAGCTACGTACTGTACAACTTAATGCTCCTGTAAACTAGCGTTGTTCCATCACGGGTTTTTTCCTGCACCATTTGTTAATTCTTTTGGCAATGTCATCTTTGTAAACTGTGGGTTCTCAGACTCTGGATCTTATTCCCCGTCGTGCCTGACTAACTGTATGCATGGCATTGTCGTCATGTTATGATGGCAATCCGAAATCGGTGAAATGCGCTGTTCGGGCCGATTGATCGTCGAATTGCCTGTTCAGGACTGGGCGATCGAGACGATCTTCCTACTATTCCATTCGCGGTTAAGCTTGAAGCTAATTCCCTCTGGTCTGTGGTGCCCCGGCCCCCCACTGCCCCATCACCGTGTAATCTGATCCCGCTCCACGCGGAGCACCAGCCACATCTTGGCCGCGCAACCGCGATCACTCTCACGGCGCTCGGCGATCGCTCTCGAAATAATTGCGAGCGGACAGATGGTAGTGCACCAGGGCATGGCCGACGAGGGCCCGGCAAATGCTTGTCGATGCAATCATACTGGTCCAGTTCCAATCCCACTTGTGGCTTAGCATCGGACAACTCACACGTTTCCATAACCGGACAGGTTTATTCTAAACTTGCATTTTTTTTAGAAAAAAATTTTGGTCCTAAACTCGCTAGGCAGTATGGTATAACTTATGGCTTTTGCTAGAAAATTTACGACTGTTTTCTTAAGTTCAAAATAGTTACATTATGAGCTGTTTGATATGCATTGAGATATATGCTAAGTTTCTTTTTAAAGCATGTTTCTAAGATGAATGATATATGATATCATCCTACGGTTCATAATGTAACTGTTTTGAACTCAAGAAAACAGCCGCAAGTTTTCTAGACAGTTCCAGTTTAATGGCCCAATTATTGAATTTTGTATGTTGGGGGAGAGAGATGTTAGTAGCTTCCTTGCAAATTTCTCTATCACAAATTATGAATGTTTTGTTCTGATTTATGTCCTGTTCATTCTCTGTTTATCTGTGTGTAACTTTGTGGTGGAACTTCGGTTTCCTGTTCTTACTGAAAAGAGAGGTGCCTAAACGTTAGGCTGTCCGATCATTTAACTGGCAGTATATTCAATTTACGCTTGAAAAAACAGGCACATAATAATCTTTACTAATTAAAAAAACGTAGTGATGGTGATGGTACGCATCCCTCCAAGCTCCCATGCACCTCCCTGAAAAAAACATAACAAAAACAATCTACGAACCAAATTCCACCTCCCTATAAATTCGAGCTATACATACGCGCGCACCCGTCTCATCCGAAACGATATCCGTGGCGCTAAGCCGCTAACCACAAGCTCACTTGTACCAACCCGACTCCATTCGCGCTCTACGTCCGTCCTTGCGTCGACATGGACAAACCACGCAAACTCCTAACGCTCGTCTGCATCACCCTCGTCGCCATCGCCGTGGCCGCGTCCGCGGGCTCGGCAACGGCAGGCGAGCAGAACGATGTGCAAAACACGTACATTGTCCACGTCTCCAGCGCGCACGCGCCACTCGCGGCGCCGGCCGCGCTCGGGCGGGCCTACGCGTCGCTCCTCCGCGGCCTCCTCCCGCCCCACCTCCAGCGCCCGCGCCCGCGCCTACTGTACTCGTACGCGCACGCGGCGACTGGCATCGCCGCGCGCCTCACGGCCGAGCAGGCGGAGCACCTGGTCGGGCATGACGCCGTCCTCGCGGTGCTTCCCGACGAGGTGGTCGAGCTGCACACCACGCACACGCCGTCGTTCCTCGGGCTCAAGGACCCCAATGGCCTCCTCCCCGCCGCCCACTCCGCGTCCGACGTCGTCATCGGCGTCATCGACACCGGCATCTACCCCGTCGGCCGCAAGTCCTTCTCCGGCCCCGACTCGCTCCCGCCTCCGCCCGCGTCGTTCCGCGGCGGCTGTATCTCGACGCCTTCGTTCAACGCCTCCGCCTACTGCAACAACAAGCTCGTCGGCGCCAAGACCTTCCGCTCGGGCTTCAAGGCCGCCGTGGGCTACCAGTTTGGCGCGAGCAACGAGCGGAGCCCGCTGGACACCAACGGCCACGGCACGCACTGCGCGGCCATCGCTGCCGGCACGTCGGTCCCGGACGCGAGCTTCTACGGCTACGCCTCCGGTACGGCGGCCGGCATGGCCCCCTCGGCTCGCATCTCGGCGTACAAGGTCTGCTGGCCCGGGTGCGCGATGTCCGACATCCTCGCCGGGCTGGACGCGGCCGTCGCCGACGGCGTTGGCATCATCTCCATGTCGCTCGGCTCGGGGTATCCCCCGCCGGAGTTCCACAGGGACAACATCGCGATCGGAACGTTCGGCGCCGTCAGCAAGGGCGTCCTCGTCTCCACCTCCGCCGGCAACTCCGGCCCTAAGGAGTCCACCGTCAACAACGTCGCGCCGTGGATGCTCACCGTTGGCGCGTCCACAATCAACCGCGAGTTTCCCGCGGACGTCGTCCTCGGCAGCGGTAACACCCTCACCGGCTCGTCGCTGTACGCCGGAGAGCCGCTGAGCTCCACACAGCTTCCCCTGGTCTCTGGTGAGGACGCAGGATCCACGTACTGTGAACCTGGATGGCTATTCAAAGACAAGATCGCCGGCAAGATCGTCGTGTGCAGAAGAAAGATGGACAGCAACCAGTACAAGTCAGGCGTCGCCGTCTCGGAATCCGGAGGCGCCGGAGCAATCTTTATTAACCCCATGGACAGAGGCGAGGACCTCCTTCCAGCTGCCCACATCCTCCCCGCGACGGTGGTCACGTACGCCGCGGGCGAGAACATCTTCGAGTACATGAAGTCCGAGCCGTCGCCGACGGCAACTCTTGTGTTCCGCGGGACGGTCATAGGCGGCCAGTCGCCGGCCGCGCCGAAAATTGCGTCCTTCTCGAGCCGAGGTCCGAGCTACCGCTCACCGGAGGTCCTGAAGCCTGACGTCATCGCCCCCGGAGTGAACATCCTGTCTGCGTGGACCGGCGAGGTCTCCCCGACCGAGGTCCCCACGGATGCCAGGCGCGTGGAGTTCAACATCATGTGTGGCACGTCGATGGCGTGCCCGCACGTGAGCGGCCTGGCAGCGCTGCTGCACCAGGCGCGCCCGGAGTGGAGCCCCGCCGCGATCAAGTCGGCCATCATGACCACAGCGTACAACGAGGACAGCGCCGGGGAAACCATCGTTGACGTCGTCACCGGCAAGGAATCCACCCTGTTCGCCCGCGGCGCCGGCCACGTCGACCCGAACCGCGCGCTCGACCCGGGCCTCGTCTATGACGCCGGCACCGACGATTACATCGGCTACCTCTGCTCCCGCCGCTACACTCCCCTTCAGATCGCTCTGTTCACGAGGGACGGCACATACGCCGACTGCTCCAAGTACTCCGGCAACGCCGGCGACTTCAACTACCCGTCGTTCTCGGTCACCTTCACCTACTTCGACAAGGTGTTCACGCACCGCCGCGTGGTACGCAACGTCGGGAGCAGCGCTGACGCTGTGTACGAGGTGAGCCTGTCCAGCCCGGTCGGCGTGGACGTCACGGTGAACCCGACCAAGCTCGTGTTCGACGCGGAGCGCCAGAGCCAGTCCTACGAGGTCACCTTCGCCAAGAACGACAAGGCCGTGATGTCCAACGCGAAGTACGCGTCAGGGTCGATCGTGTGGAGCGATGGCGAGCACCGGGTGGCGAGCCCAGTGGCCGTGACCTTCAGCGACTTCCTGGTGTCGTCCGTCTGAGCGATGCCAGGTCGGGCGCCATTCCTGCGTGCGCTCCGGACGAAAACTGAGGTGTTTGCGGGTTTTTGTGGGTTCGAATAAGTGCCACGGCACGAGTCCATGTGTACACTTGGTTGATCGGCTCAGGTACTGCATCTATTTAGATGTAACGCGTTTCTACAATAAAAGGACCCTCTATTCTGGTATGCGCCACGGCACAAGTCCATGTGAAACGGGAAAAAAAAAATCCTATGAGATCAGGTCTATCCCTTCTTAAAGTTGGCCCCACGATTCGGTCGGTAGCGCTATGGAGGACCAGCGGCGAGGTCCGGTCGAGGGCAGCGGCCTCCTACGCTGGCTCCCCTCCTCTCCTATCGTCTTGATGTTATGTGGGAGTGACGGCGAGGGCGTTTAGGATGGCGGGCGACGGTGCCCCGATGCTGTGCCCTTGCCTCCGTGGACGCGTGCGAACTATCTGTGCTAAGTGCGAAGATGGAAACTATGATGTTGACGGGATGGGACTGTAACGGCTTGGGGAAGAAGGGAGCCACTAGTGCCCGGACATACAATGGGAACAATCCTAATCCCATCGTGCGCCCTCCTCACCCGTCGGATCTCACTCAAAGGCATCGATCTCATCCGTTCCATCCGGCGCAACAAAAATCTAAGAAGCGCAACATTAGTTTTTAATCTTGCAACGAATATTTGCTCCAGATGCAACAAATACAAAAACAAAACAAAAAAAATGTGCTTGTCAACGCCTGTCACGCCGCTACGCATGCCATGCCGCGTGCGCTTGCATGGATGTGTCACCGCTCCTGCTGCGCTCAACGCACCACCGCTGAGCCGCACCACCCTCCCGCATCAATTGTCCGAAAATCAAACAAAATATCGTTCGAGTAGTGCAACAAATTTTATGACTCGGTGCAACAACAAAAATTAGGCATGGCGTACATCAGGAATCCACAAGTAAAGTACTTATCAGCACATCAGGACACCCTGTGGTCTCAGCGGTAGGCATGGCGTACACTCCAGGTGGCGCCGGGGAGGCGGTAGCCCTAAAACTCTGTTGAGGCGGTGCAGACACGGCTGGTGGAGCAGCAAGCTGAAGTGGAGCAGTCGGCAGAAGTTGCCAATAGAACTCAGCAGGTGGTGCCCAGGCTACAGGCAACGTTGGTGCTGGCGTAGCCGCCAACACCTGGACAGACCCCCCCAGTAGAAGTAGTTGAAGAAGATGCAGGCACGGGCTCCCACTGGATCAAGCTAGCGGGATTCCGCTGACAGACCCGTTGCTTGTGACCCGACCGGCCACAGTAGCACTCCCCCATCCAAGCGCTCTTAGTCGCACGATGTCCATCTCCGCACTTGAAGCACAACATACCTTGCCCTCGAACAGGGCGGGAAGGTACAATCGTTGAAGAACAACGAGGCACACAAGAAGCAAACGGTCTCATCTGATTTGACTTGGTGAACGGCGGAGGGCGAGGGCCCCCCTTGAACTTCTTGGGCGTGGCCCACTAAAAAGATCCACCTCCCTTGCTGAAGCTCCTCTTTTGGTCATTATCCGAAACATCGAATCTGCTACCCTGTGCTACACACGCCCACGACCATGGTCACGGCCTCCACCACGGCCTCCACGATCACGTCCTCCACAACCATGACATCTACCTCTCGGCATAATATAGCTATTCACCACAAACAATAATACAAACAATAAGTTCAAGGCGTCAATTCATATCATAAATCATTAACGCGACATAGCAGAAACATAAAGGCAATGCTCTATTTATTCTCATCCTACTATGCACTAGTGTGTCAAATTTTAAGTTGTTTAACCATCCTAAATCAAGTTCTAGAAATTAATTAACCAATAGCAAATTTTAATTAAGTTAACTAATCCTAGAGAAAGTTTTAGTAGATTAAATTAACCTAGGTTGTCAAACTATTCATCTCGGATCTAAAGCCCGCTCTGATACTAACTGTAACACCCTGGCCTAACACTGAGCCCAAAATGTCATCTAAACTACTCTAGCTACCAATTTAAACCATATTTAACAATAAATTACAACAAGCATACACGGAATAAAATCCCATCATTGGGTCACAAGTGATACAAAAATAGCAATTAATAATCCACTACGAATAAAGCAATTAATAATTTGACCATTAACTAAGCAATTAATATCTCAATTGAAATAAGCTAATATATTATCAACCCAAGTTCCATCTAGCAATTCCAAACTGTCCCAGTCCTTTCATGAATGAACTCCAAATGTAATTCTCATGTCTCTAGATGATATAAAGCAACTATTATAAGGAATATGTGATAAATGGATGTGAGAGTTTGTGTGCTACTCCGTCCCTATGCATATCACCATCAACTGTTACCTAAAGAAATAACAATAAAGCAAGAGTGAGTCCATGACTCAGCAAGTACAAGATTCAATGATAAATAATCAGGTTCATTAAACATTTAAATATCACCATTATTCTTATTCTCCTCATTCTCAAATCTCCTCAATATCTTTCTCATAAATGCAAATGCTATGATGCAATTCTTTCAGTTGATACTGGTATAGCGAAGTGTTCACCTGTTGGTAATACACTCTTCCTCCACCTTTTTGAGGGTGGGGTCCCTACCTTTGTAGGACTTTAACATGGAGCACACCGGAATAGCCATCAACATGGCATTACTCACCGCTCTGGCCCTTATGCAAGTGAATGATGTAATTGTTCATTAATCATTATTAATCTTACCATGTTATCCCTATGGTAATTGAATCATCACATCATAATCTCATTAAATCATCAACATCACCATAGCATGTAAATAAGCTTAACGAAAGCATAATTAAATCACATGATAATGTGATAAGACAATGACAACCATCCGTTGTTCACCATTCTACCCTGCACTTGCCTTTTTTAACTTCTACGAACCGGGTGATGGAACAGTGGCACGGTGCTTGAGGCAACATTCTCTGGACAATCAATTAAAACACACTAAAAACATACCACCATAGTACCAAAACATTGAACAAATCATCATTGCACCTACACACAAAATCGACACCCTTAACTTAACTTTACCGGATGATCTACCCACTGTCCCAGTGGTAAAATGACCATAACTCCCCTCATCTGAACTCCAAACGTAGCAAAATATATATTTTCTGAAAACCCCACAAAATTATGTAAGACATTCTAGTTATGGAAAACCTATGAATTCACCGTTTAGGTTCCCGTTTCCAACCCCGGACATTAAACCAGGATCTGTCAGAATAGTCTACTTCACATTTTTATATTTATTTTTCAATAACGTGAAAAGTAGTAAAGAATGGTATTTCTGGAATTTACTAATAAATATCTAGCTTATTCAAGTTATGACTACAATTAAAATATTCCATCTACTATATGTAATTAACCCAACTATACGACAACTGCCAATGATGGCCGATTTCTGGACAATGACCTTCCCGAGGCCATACCTTTTCGCTCACAACTACAAAATTAATGATCCAGATCTTCCTGGAAAGATGCTGAAATTTTCCACAACGTTTATAACTAGAAGAAATCCTGATTCGGACCGTAGATACCCCTAATTCCCCTTGCAAGATTCTACAGTGCAGTTCGACGTACTAGGGCTTCCCAAAACCTATACCTCCTATGATCAAAACGATCTACAACATGAGTAATCACTATTCTAGGATCCACTAAAGACTACCAGATCGTTACTCCTGAAGAAAACAACGATGATTGCGATGCCCGTGTTCTTCCCTCCTCTTTCCCTTCTCCTCTTCTCCTTCCTTCTTCTTCCTCCTTCCTTCCTCTCCTTCCTTCCAGCAGCACCCAAAGATCCCCTCCTTCTCCTTTGGCTGTCAGCACACAGGGGCTCCTCTCTCTCTCTCTCTCTCTCTCTCTCCCCTTGGCCGGCAGCACACAGGGAGGCGGCACAAGGGGCGGCAGGATGTGGCGCTAGGGGGCTAGGGGTGGCAGCCAAGGGGGCTGGGGTAGGGAGGGTGGTGGTGTCTAGGGTTTTGCTACCGCCCCTAGCTCCCCTTAAGGCTGTTCGGCTCCCCCTTCCCACTTGGGCCTCAGAAACGTGGGCCGAAAGGCCCAAGTTCTCCTCTATCTCTAAAATTTGTGGTGGTCACGCAGGGAAGGGGGGTCATGAGGTGTGCGACAGGAGTGAGCGCTCTGGTGGGGAATGGGTGGGTGCGTGAGAGGAGGAGCAATCGATGAAAACAGGGAGATGTGAGGGGAGTGGGCGTGGGCGTCCGATACTATGTGCTCGTGTCGTACACACGATGGGTAGCATTACCCATAAAGACTCTATTATTACTTTGAGATTAGTGGAGACATGTGACATCTCCTAGGAGGGATCTAACTTGAAGAAGGGATAGACTTGGTCTGATAGGATGTCCATATGAAACAGTGCCTCCACAATTCAGACGTCTTTCCTTTCGGTCTGCTCTCTTCTAGGCCCAATATCCCAGGGCTCAGCCACCATATACTTGGGCCACGACTATGCTAGCCTAGAAGCGCTGCCAATCAACAGCTAAATATTGTCTCAATGTTTGCAACAACAATCCCACGATACCCATCATTCCATCAACCCATCCAGGACAACCCAGGAGCTAGGCCACTGGCCCAGGCCAACTTGCCTAGGCCGTGAGCGCACGACCTATGAGCTAGCGGGCCTTGCGGCTCGAAACGTCGCTATCCCGTATGCAAACGCGTTGAAGCTTAACAAGAGCTGGATTATAGCCAACGATCCAACGTTAAACCCGGTTGTCTCATGCTGCTGCACTCATGAGTGAACCTGTAGCGGGTTTAAGTGCATGAGATAGACATCTACCAGATGGTGAAGGTACTCTATCATTTTTTTCACATATGCAAGTTAAATTAGACCACGTGACTGTGTAAACTTCAGCATTGTGTCAGTTTCAGTTATGACAATAGCAACATAGCCAATTTTGGAAAGAACACTTAGTAACAAAAAGCAAGTATATATAGGTATGTTTGTACACAGATGCATGGGCTGAATAGTAATGGTAGAAATAAGAAGATCTATCATTTGCAAATATGTAGTTGTGGTCTCTTTAATTAATTTTTGTTAAGAACTGAGAAACCAATAGTGTCTATTGTAGTTGTGCGGTTAGTAAATAAGCATCTGCAGACGCTTTGCAGTACAAGGCTAGTCTTTGAACCACGGACAGTAACATGTAGGTATAAGTTTAGTGCTGAAGATAGCCATGCTAGTAAGGTCTATCGACTGATAGAGGGAAATAATTTTTTTAGGATAGAAAGGAAAGGTAAATACCTGGAGGAAGTGATAGGCAAAACCGCTTGTTTTGTCGTCGAGAGTGTTGTGTTCTTAGGATGATCATCATCCTTCTGCTATGTTGTGAAAGAGTAAATCTAGCACGTTAAAATAGGAGGGGTCAACGGAGGAGAAGCATAACAAATGGTAGTGGTGGATAATGCTGAAGAGCAAAGTAACGATGATAAAATAGGGAAAGGTAATGAAGCAGAATAATAATAAATGGTGGTGAAGGTCTACGTTGACTTTATGAACAAAAAAGGGAAACATAATAATAAAAGAAAACATAATCAAGGACCGGGAATACCTGCGGCTCCACCGTGGAACTGGCAAACGAATGTCTCAAATACAGCAGCTCCAACATATTACCACCCAGCGATGAGTACTAACCCGAACAATGAAAATTCTGTACCAGTTCTAGGAGGAATGTTTACATCAAATTACCCTGGTATGAACTTGATAGGCCCGACTAGAGGAATCAACCGGAACTCCAACAATGGGGGTCACCAATATGCGGATGCAGTTATAAGGGGACCAAAGCTGGAACTACCCTTATTCTCTGGAGAAGAACCGGGGGGGGGGTGGCTGGAGCAGTGCGAAAGATTCTTTGAGATGGCTGGAACGCCGAGGGATCAGTGGGTGAATTTGGCTACTAGGCACTTTACAGGAAAAGCTCATACCTGGTTTAAGGGAATTGGCATTCTGTGGCAAGTCTTGAATTAGCAGCAGTTAGAAGCGATGTTGGCAGATCGCTTTTCAGAAGCTAGTGCACATGAGGCAGTGGAGAAATTGCAAAACATGAAACATATGGGCAGTGTCAGCAAGTATATTGATTATTATGAGAAGTGTGTGGAGTTAGTGAGAAGAGACCATCCGTACTTGCAAGAGGCTTTCCTTTTGAGCTGCTTCATTGGAGGGTTGAAGGAAGAAATCAAATACGGGGTCAGTATGCATCAACCCAAGGGATTGCTAGAGGCATATTGGTTTGCAAAATTGGAGGAAAAAGCAGTACATGCAAGGAGATCTAGTCACTCGGGTGCCCCTAATAGAAACAGAACTATTACCCCAAATGCCAGGGCTGTTTTAGCAAGAGGCATGGGTGCTGAAGGTAACGATAAAGGAAAACTGCAGACTCAAGAAGGAAACAAGAGGACTTGTTGGTATTGTAATGAGCCATGGGTTCCCGGACATAACTTGAAGTGCAAAGTCAAGAAGGCATTGCATGTTATTTTGATGCAAGGTGAAGAGGAGGAAGCTGAAATTACTGAGGAGATTGAGTCGGTTAAAGAACCGGGAATGGTTACAGCTCCTGGAAGCCCGAAAATTGCTGAAGAAAGACAAGAGGGTGAACAGTTGTTGGTAATTTCTAACACGGCTATGAGTGGGGTCTCGGGTCTTGCGACCTTCTCCTTGAGGACAGTGATTGGGGGAAAACCTGCCATGATGTTGGTAGACAGTGGCAGTACAAATTCTTTTATGGATTACGAGTTCGCGGTCAGATGTGATTGCAAGTTAATATTTCAAGCATCCAAAAAGATAACAGTGGTCAGAGGGGGTGAATTGTTCACTGATGCTAAGACTGAGAAAGTTTCTTACCGGGTGCAAGGCTGCTCCTTTACTACATCGTTTCAGCTTTTGAAACTTGGGAAGTATGATGTTATCCTTGGAGCGGACTGGATCTATGAACATAGCTCGATTGGGATGAACTTAATGTTGGAAATATGCCCTAGAGGCAATCATAGAGATGATTATATTTCATTATGTTCACAATATTTGATAATATGTTATCTTGTTCCTTGAATGAATCGTCAGTCATAAAGATTAACGAGTATGTGACTTATTGATGAAACTCTTTTTTTTAACTTATGATGATGTCGTTCTAAAAGTATCCCTGGTCGAAAGTCACTGGTCGGAACACTAGTGACTCTACGACCAGCACACGTATTGATTGATGACCATGTTTCACCGGTCATGGATATAGGGATATCGAATCAATAATGTGGACACGTGTTAGAGAACATGGTGTTGGATAAGACCCACCTTGAGACACTATTGAGATTGTTATGATTCTATGTGTCGTTAGTTGGTCTCAAGCAATGATGATGTATAATCCTTAGACCTGAGATCAGCATGGTTTCCTACATGCGTAATAGCACTCTTAGGGGTTGCCAAACGCTACTAAATGAATCGGGTGGTTATAAAGGTAGCTTTCGGTATGCTATGAAACATGCGAGAGGATGTGATTGGTCGGATATGGGATTTGCCCTCCTAACATAACAGAGAGATATCTCTGGCCCTCGAAGTGGTCGGATAAAGAAAGTGCATGGCCATGCCCTTTGGTGGTCGAAAAGTTCGACCACATAAGGTTATCAATACTCGTCGAGAAAACATTGAACAATCCATGGATGACACAACATCTCACCCGAGTTCAACCAGGATATCGTGAGGCAAAGGAGAATACATGAGTAGGTCGCTTGTTCGACCACTACGGATGATCGTATGGAGATACAAGCAAGTCGTGGTCGGTAGAACATAATCACAGAGTGGTCGAAACCAAGTCGTAAGGAGTTACGAGTTGGTCGTGATCAAATCTGAACTGGTCAGATAGAGATAGGACACAGTCGTAAGTGATGAGGACCTGTCGTAGATCATATTGCATTAAGGATCGTCCGATATAATTTGTGTGTATTCAGAATCGTTATGTCTGCTAGGAACCGCCTTCGACTCGTGGCGGAAAGGGTTTCAAGTCACAACCGAACTACACATGAACCTAACGGGTCACACACTTAACGGGTTGGAACAAACTAGTACGAATACGATTCGTAAAGAGTGTTTGGATAGGATCCGTCACGGGCCTATATAAGGAGATGCATGAGGCTGTTGGGAGAGAGTCGGTTGGCGCAAGTTGCCCTACCAAACCCTAGCCTCCATCTTCTTGAGTGCCTCCCGTGCGATTTGGTGCTAGCACACCGCGCGTCGCGTTGTTCCTTCCTGGACATGTGGATACCATAGAGGCGCTTCTCGTTGTTGCGCTTAGGGACGATCCGCGATCTTCGCAAGGAACCGCAGAGGTCTTTGGAGGAGACGATCAACTCACGAGGACGCTGGACGATCGACTCGACGATACATCGACGCTTATTCGTCGGACGGTACGCCGACACTTCTTCACGCTCTCTGGCGTCTAGTGGTAACGATCTGTGATCATCTTCTTGCTTGGCTTCCTGGTTTGTGTGGTAGAAATTTTGAATTGTTGCTATCGTAGCCTACCCGTATCCCAACACTTAATGACTAGAGAACTGTCAATTTACAAAGGGGGAAAGACCGAGATCTTCAAAGACCACACCATCTCTGAGAAGCATCAGTTAGTGGGTCCCCCTAAGCTGAAAAAAATGTTGAGGACAGAAGTGTTGGGTTGCATGATCCATGTTAATTGGATGCAAGAGTCCGAACCTCAGGAATGCAATGAACTACCAAGGGAGGTGCAGGAATTGTTGCTATTATACACAGAGGTTTTTGATGAGCCAAAGGGTCTACCGCCTAAGAGAGAATGTGATCACTCCATACCATTAAAGGGCAATGAAGATCCACCAAGTATTACAACGTATAGAACCCCACATCATCAAAGAGATGCCATGGAGGACATCATCCGGCAGCTCTTAGAATCTGAAGAGATAAGAGCCAGTGTGAGCCCTTACTCCTCACCAGCTATGATGGTTCGGAAGAAGGATGGTTCTTGGAGGTTATTGTTGATTACCGGCAACTCAACTCGCTGACGGTTAAGAACAAGTTTCCTATGCCTATTATAGAGGATTTACTTGATGAATTACATGGGGCAACCATTTTTTCCAAACTGGATCTCAGGTCAGGGTACCACCAAATCAGGATGGTGGAGACAGACATTTCTAAAACAGCCTTCAGAACTCACTTGGGTCATTATGAGTATACTGTCATGCCATTTGGGTTGACTAATGCGCCCGCTACCTTTCAGTCACTCATGAACGAAATCTTCGGTAATCAACTGAGAAAGTTCATACTTTTGTTCTTTGATGATATCTTGGTATATAGCAAGAACCT
This sequence comes from Phyllostachys edulis, assembly GCA_036346405.1. NCBI lineage: Eukaryota > Viridiplantae > Streptophyta > Magnoliopsida > Poales > Poaceae > Phyllostachys > Phyllostachys edulis. The sequence continues at coordinate 13,968,008 of CM070556.1, forward strand.
AACAGAACATGTAGAACATTTACAGCAGGTTTTGCAAATACTGAGACAGAACCAACTCAAGGCTAGAAGAAACAAATGTTGTTTTGCCATGGTTGAGATAGGATACTTGGGTCATGTTATCAATGGATCTGTAGTGGCTATCGATCCTAGAAAGATAGCCGATGTATTGAATTGGCCAACACCCAATACTGTAACCAAGTTGAAAGGATTTCTGGGTTTGACTGGTTATTATAGAAGGTTTGTGAGAGGTTATGGGAAGATCTGCAAACCACTTTTTGATATTTTGAAGAAAGATTCGTTTAATTGGGGAGAAGCACAATCTATTGCCTTTGACACTCTAAAGAGGGTTATGACCACATGTCCAGTGTTAGCATTGCCTGACTTTTCAAGACCATTCATCTTAGAAACTGATGCTTGTGGTACTAGACTGGGAGCAGTCTTGATGCAAGGGGGAAGACCCATTGCGTTCTATAGCAAGACATTGGGAACAAGAGCCGTAGCCCAATCAATATATGAGAAAGAAGCCATGGCTATCCTAGAAGCATTAAAGAAATGGAGGCACTATCTTTTGGGCAATCAGGTGGTGATCAGGACTGATCAGAAGAGCTTAAAATACATAACAACCCAGAGGTTAGTGGAAAGAATACAGCACAAATTACTCCTCAAGCTATTGGAGTTTGATTATTTGGTGGAGTATAAAAAGGGGAAAGAAAATGTTGCAGCGGATGCATTGTCAAGAAAAGATAATAGTTCACAGGAAGGAGAAGAAAGTTGCCAAGCCATTGTCACCATTATTCCGGAGTGGGTGGAAGATGTGAAAAATAGCTATGTTGGTGATCCTCAATATGAGAAAATGGTCATGGATAATCAACTCTGGCCTGATTTGGACAGCAGCTATACACTTGAATCAGGGTTGGAAAAGTATAAAGGAAGAATTTATGTGGGAGTTGGAAATGATAGTAGGACAAAGATTATAGACTCCTTTCATTCATCATCATTGGGAGGACACTCCGGAGTGAGGGCTACGTACCATAGGCTTAAAAAGCTATTCTATTGGCCTAGGCTCAAAAAGAATGTCGAAGAGCATGTTGCCGAATACCCAGTCTGTCAGATTACAAAATATGAACACATACACATTCCAGGATTGTTAAACCCGCTGGAGGTGCCCGATATGGCTTGGTCACACATCAGCATGGACTTCATAGAAGGTTTACCTAAATCCAAAGGGAAGGAGGTAATCTTAGTGGTAGTGGATAGATTTACCAAACATGCTCACTTCCTATCATTGTCTCATCCATACTCTGTGCAACAAGTAGTACAAATTTTCATGGACAATATATTTAAACTACATGGGATGCCAATTGCAATTGTGACAGATCGTGATAGAATATTTACGAGCCATTTGTTTCAAGAGATTTTCAGTTTGACGAGGGTCTCTTTAAGGTTGAGTAGTGCATATCACCCACAAACGGACGGGCAAACGGAGAGAGTGAATCAATGTTTAGAGGCATACCTGAGGAGCATGACCTTTCAGGAACCGAGTGTCGGGACCCAAAAAATGCAATTCTGGACCCTCTGTGTATAGTGCACTAGTCCAGGATCACGCTAGTGCACACAGTGTCAACACAGGTGAATATCGATCCACACAAGCGATTAATAACATAAACGAGTAATTTGATAACAAATAAGGGTTTTGACCTTATGGTCGAGTTTACAATTATTAAGCCACGCAGGGCTAGCAAAGAAATAAAATAGCAGCGGAACGAAGAAACTTCAGCGGAATCCCATCAATTCACCACAGGCAACTGACTGGGATTAAGACCCTACGATCAAGCACCCTCGACGAACTCCTCCTCAAAAGCAAGCGATGACTCCTCCACTTCTGTTGCATGTTTTACAACAAGCATGAGTACACACCGTATCTACAAGTCATACCACGTAAATGCAATTATAGATGCAGCTTATTCCAAAGGAGTGGCTTCGTGGTTCTTTTAAATGCAAGATTTGCAATTTAAATACAAGTAATAGAATGAAAGCATAATTCAAAACAAATAGACAATAATAATTTGACAGTTTTGTTTCACAAAGACACATAGCCTAAACAAGTTATTCACATAGCCATATGACTTAGGTCCCACAGCTCCCTTCCCAAGGTTTATATGAAAATCTACCCCTCGTGTGAAATTCCCGAGCATGTCCATGATCGCGGACGCGGCTATTCGAATAGATTATTTAACACTATGCAGAGGTTGTACACTTTACCCACAAGATACAACTAGTGTAGCTAGCATTAGTCGTAACAAAACAGTTCAGAAATTTCATCTCGACATTGACACTCCCGGTATTCTTAGCCACCACAGACGCACACCGTTGGATAGGGACACGGCGAACCGCCCCGTGATGCGACTATTTGGTAGTACACACCTCCACCCAATCCGACACAGCTAACCTACAACCTGAGTAATCAATGTCAAGACTCCATAACTTACTAAGTTAGGCCCGTCCCATCAGGCATGTGGTTGTACGAAAGGCTCAGTTCAATGGCGCACAAAGTTAAGTCCTTAATTGACCAAGCCAAGACTTCCAATTAAACTACAGATCCCTATGCACACAGGTTATCAAGCCCACGCACATAGCTCCACCAAAATAACACACAGTCCACTTGCCTCCGTCTAAATCCTTTCCCACCTTGTTGGTTAAGTGACCCATATGCCATCAACGAGTAATAGCACATAGAGCACACAGTTTCTATCACATAGTTCTATAGTCACTTAGTCAAGTTCATATTTGCAACTACATGAGATAGTGACTCGTAGCGTGGCTAAGCAAACTAATCGCATCTAACCAACCCACGTTGGTAATACACTAGCACCAACTAAATAAACCAAACTAGGGTGACAAAAGATCATGGCATACAATTAGACAAGGAGGTCATAACAAATTGGATATTAACTAATCCCAAAAGTATTGGAAATAAATAATTAAAGTAAATGCAATACTTTGAATCAATATAACTTTTGAAAACTGGGTTCAATATGATCAAAGGTATAACTTGCCTTGGAATAGGTCTAAGTACTGATCTTGCTCTTGAGGTACTCCTTCTTCTTCAAATCTTCCCCAAGTATCGACGTCTACTCGCAAACGAAACAAACAAACAAACAAAACAAATAAATAAGAAAGGCAAAACAAGCTCCAAAAATTAAATACAAATATCAAATAGGTAGATCTTGAATTTATATGAATTTAGAAATTTGAATGGACTCAATCGGAGTTCGGATGCAAAAGATATGAGCTTGGGAAGTTGGAAATCTAAAGAAAACCCTAAAAACTGATTATTCCGAATTTCCGAATTATTTCTTAAAAGAAAAATCGGATTATTGCGCAACGATGATGTCAGCGCTCGGAATTAAAGAATTAAAAGAAAAATCTAACATGTGGGACCCACACGTCAGTGAGATGGCTCACGGTAGACCAAGTCCACCGAGCCGATTGGATCTGGAATCGGGTGAGGTGGCACGCGGGTGCTGACAGGACGCCACGCGATTGACACAGAGGCACAAGGCTGATGTGGCTGGAGATGTGGCGGTGAGATGGCTTGGTGACCTGGCGTCCACATCTACAGTGACATCAACGCCGACGAGGTCTTCGGTTCATCGCTCATCCGCAACGGCGCTGGCGGCAATGATTGGCATGCTACTGTTAGAGGAGGCTATTGCGGACCTGGTGGTGGGCTTCTTGGCACGGGAGAACGACGATGGTGGCCGGAATTGCCATCGGAGCGGAGGACGATGACTACTGTTGTCGGGAACGAGCACCAAGGGCGGTCCGGGGTTGCAGATGAGTGCTTGAGGTTGTCCTGGCGATGGCGAAGACAACGACGTAGTCCCCGGAGGTGGAGCACTACTGGCGGCAGCGGAATTCGCAGATTGGAGTTGTGGCACAAAAACCCTAAAACTCCAAATTGCGACGGCGACGGAGCTTTAGGAGAGGAACGAGGTGGGGATTCGGGATGAGGAGGCAAGGGCGAACCCTAGGGACCCTTTTATACCCCGAGATCGGGCGCAGATAAGGAATCCCCAAAACTGAAAAATCTCGGATTTGTTTGTTCTTAGAGATAGAGTCTGATTCGGGACTCGATTCCACCGAATTCGGGTGCGGGGAAGATAAGAGATAAGGATTGACGCGATTTCTAGAAGAAAAACAGTTGGAAACTCCATTGCCGGACGGAGCTTTGAAGGGCTCCCATGGCGGCTCCGAGCTGGACTCCTCGAGGAAGATGACTACGTCGAAGATGACGACGCACCCGCCCACCGGCAAATAAACAAACGCTAACGCTGCGAGAGTGCCGATCCGAAGGCCCCACGTTGATCCGACGGCGGGACGGGTGAGCGCGGGGATGGATGGGTCTTGCATGATCGGGCAAGCTAGAACAGGAGTGGGTTTCGACCCACGGAGAAATCTGAGATTTTTAATACCTTTTCTTTTTAATAAAATACCAGAAATTTAAATAAGCAATAGAAAATAGCAAATGAACTTGGAAAAATTCTAGAAAATTCCAGAAAATATATCCAAGCCCAAAGAACCCAAATAAAATAGTTTTGTCCATTGTTGATGTTGACTTTAATCATATTAAATTATTTTGATGTACAAAGTCCATATTAAGCTTTGGATTTAAATTCAAATAACATCAAATGGTGAATTTTATCCTACTAACTATTCAAAGGATCTTTTTAAAGCTCAAAAAATTGGGATGTTACAAACCTCCCCCCTTAAAGGAATCTCGTCTCCGAGATTCAGGCTAGCTAGAGAAAAGGCTAGGGAACTCGGCTTTCAGCTCATCTTCACGCTCCCATGTTGCTTCTCCTTCTGAGTGATTGCTCCACTGAACCTTGCAAAAACGAACGGTCTTGCTTCTGGTATGGCGCTCTGCGACATCTAAAATCTTGATTGGCTGCTCTTTGTAAGTGAGATCTTCTTTCAGCTCGATTGACTCCAACGGGGCTTGTTCTTCTGGCACGCGAAGACACTTCTTCAACTGAGAGACATGAAAGACATCATGTACTCCTGCTAAAGACTGTGGCAGCTCCAATTGATAGGCTACTTCTCCACGACGATCCAATATCTTGAACGGACCAACATATCTAGGGGCAAGATTTCCTTTGGCATGAAATCTCTTTACACCTCTGAGGGGAGTAACTCGAAGATAAACAAAATCCTCTGGTTCAAAACTGAGATCACAGTGATGATTACCAGCATAGCTCTTCTGCCTCGACTGAGCTATCTTTAACCTTTCTCTGATCGTGGACACTTGTTCTTCTGCCTCTTGAATAATGTCTGGCCCGAAAACTAAACGTTCGGCTATTTCTGACCAATTCAAAAGGGTTCTGCAGGCACGACCATACAAAGCTTCAAACGGTGACATTTGCAGACTGGCCTGATAACTGTTGTTGTACGAAAATTCCGCATACGACAAACTCTTATCCCAACGGGTAGCATTGGCTAGGGCACAAGCTCTCAACATATCCTCCAATATTTGATTAACTCTTTCAGTCTGTCCATCTGTCCGGGGATGGTATGCAGTACTGAAATTCAGATGAATCCCTAAGGCTTCATGCAGACTTTGCCAGAAATGAGAGGTGAACTGAGATCCTCGATCTGACACTATCTTCTTAGGCACCCCATGCAAACTAACAATCCTTAACATATGTAACTCTGCAAGGCGATCTCCTGAATAAGTGGTTTTGACTGGCAAGAAATGGGCAACTTTGGTCAAGCGATCCACTATTACCCAAATCGAATTGTAACCCGATCGAGTCTTGAGTAAACCCGTAATGAAATCCATTCCGATTTCTTCCCACTTCCACTCTGGAATCTTCAAAGGTTGCAATAGACCTGCTGGTCTCTGGTGCTCTGCTTTTACCTTCTGATATACGTCGCACAAGGCAATGAACTCTGCAACTTCTCGCTTCATGTTTGGCCACCAAAACTTGTTCTTAACATCTTGGTACATCTTGGTACTACCAGGGTGAATTGAATACTTTGAATCGTGGGCTTCTTTCAAAATTAGCTGTCTCAACCCATCGACATCTTGTACGCAAATACGTCAATTAATCCACAGTATACCTTGATCATCTAAGGTGAAGTTTTTACATTTTCCTTTAGTCATTTTAAGCTTGATGTCTGAGAATACGGGGTCTTTTGGTTGAGCTTCTCGAATCTGCTTTTCCAAAGTAGACTGCACCTCTAGACTGGCTACAAATCCTTCAGACCCAACCTCTAGCTTCACCTTCCGAAATTCCTCTTGAAGTTCCGAACAAACCTCTTTTACTTCCACAGCATTGCAATAGCTCTTACAGCTTAAAGCGTCTACAACTACATTAGCTTTACCAAGGTGGTAATGGATTCCAAGGTTATAATCCTTTATCAACTCTAACCATCTTCTCTGTCTCATGTTCAAATCGGACTGAGTGAAAATATACTTCAGACTCTTATGATCTGTATATACCTCATAGCGGTTACCGATAAGGTAATAACGCCAAATCTTTAAGGCGTGCACTACGGCAGCTAATTCCAAATCATGGGTAGGGTAATTCTCTTCATGAGGCCTTATTTGCCTTGACGCATACGCGACAACTCTTCCTTCTTGCATCAGGACACATCCTAATCCTTAACGCGAAGCATCACAATAAATATCAAAATCTTTGCGGATGTCTGGCAAAATCAGCACCAGGGCTGAAGTCAAATGCTTCTTCAACTCTTGAAAACTTTCTTCACAAGCTGGGGTCCAAATGAACTTTTTCTCCTTTTTCAACAACTGCGTAAGAGGCCTAGCAATTGTTGAGAATCCTTCAATGAAACGGCGATAATATCCTACCATTCCCAAGAAACTGCGAATCTGAGTGATAGTCTTGGGCTGCTCCCAGTGTAGTACTGCCTTGACTTTACTAGGGTCAACGGCTACTCCCTCGGCTGTCATCACATGACCAAGGAAATCAACCTCCTTTTTCCAAAACTCACACTTACTAAATTTTGCATACAACTGATGCTCCCTCAGTTTCTCTAGGATTAACCTTAAGTGCTCAGCATGTTCCTCTTCTGACTTGGAGTAGACCAAAATATCATCGATGAACACTACTACAAATTTATCTAAATATTCCATGAATACTTTATTCATCATGTTCATGAAATAGGCCGGTGCATTAGTCAGACCAAAGGACATGACTAAGAACTCATAATGTCTGTACCGCGTTGAGAAAACGGTCTTCAGTATATCCTTAGGATAAATCTTCAACTGATGGTAACCTGATCGCAGATCGATCTTTGAGAACACTCCGGCTCCTTTCATCTGATCGAACAGATCATGAATCCGAGGTAATGGGTACTTGTTATTGATGGTGACTTCATTGAGAGATCGATAATCGATGCACATTCTCATACTTCCATCTTTCTTTCGGACGAACAATACTGGTGCTCCCCATGGCGACGAACTAGGTCTTATAAAACCTTTCTCCAAAAGTTCTTCTATTTGCTTCTTCATTTCCACCAACTCATCGGCTGGCATCCGATAGGGTCTCTTAGAAATAGGTGCTGTTCCGGGCACTAGATCGATGACAAACTCGATGTCACGATGCGTGGCATCCCTGCAATTCTTCTGGGAACACATCTGGATACTCTCTGACGATAGGCACATCTTCCAAAGCGACTGCCTCCAAACTATTGACTACCAGGTGTCCATCACACACCGAGGTAGCTTGAAACTCTACCTTGTTTCCTTTAGTATCTTCGATTATGCGGCTCTTGACCACAATCTAGCACTGACTTTGTGCTTAGTTAACCAATCCATGCCAAGAATAACATCTAAAGTCCGGGTGTCTAGAACAATGAGGTTGGCTAGAAACTCAACTCCAAATATGAGTAACTTAGCCCCTAAACATCCCACTTTAGAACTTAGCTCGCTTCCAGCGCATCGGACTAACAGAGTATGCTTAAGGCGCATAACTTCCAAGTTGTTCTTAGTTGCAAAACTCCGTAAACAAAGGAATGTGAAGCTCCGTAATCAAACAGAATCGATGCAGTCTCGAGTTTACTAGAAACTTACCCAAGACGACGTCCCAGTATTTCTGGGCTCCTTCCAGAGTGACGTGGTTGACACGACCTCGACCCGCATCGAGGCGCCCTCCCGTTGATCGGTACCTTGAGAAACTCCTTGGTTGCTCGGTCTTTGGGGTCTTAGTGGGTGTAGCGCCAAGGTTGAAACGCGACCGGAGTGATGGTTCCTTCAGGACACCGGTTAGCTTAAATGCCCCGGCCGACAAGAAGAGTAACACACTCTCGGATCATGCTGCCTGTTGTTCCCTGGGTTGGGATTGGTCGGTGCTGGGCTGCGAGAGTTCTGAACAATTGGACGAGGTGCTGAGTTTGGTGCAGTGTCCCGAATGAACTCTGCGGTGGGGCACGATTATGTCATTCTTGAATCGTCCTTGCTTTTTGTCGCGATCGGTGACTCACTTGTCGAGCCATCCTCGTTTATGATTATCTTCCGCTTCCTTGCGCTTATCTTCCATAACCAACGCCTTGTTCACTAGCTCCTAGAAATCTGGGAAAGTATGGGCAAGCAGATTGATTTGCAGCCCGGTATTCAAACCCTTCAAGAAGCGACTCTGTCGAGACTTATCAGTAGCGTCATCCTCTGGAGCATAGCGAGCTAGCTGAGAAAACTTATTTAGATAGTCAGTCACTGACATAGCTCCTTGCTTCAGGGCACGAAATTCATCCTTCTTCAGATCTATTATTCCCTCAGGTACATGATACTGACGGAATGCTACAGCAAATTCTTCCCAAGTGATATTTTGTGGCGCCTCATGTGTTGCGCTGAAATTCTCCCACCATTCGGCAGCTATGCCTTCCATATGATGAGTAGCATACAGAACTTTCTCATGGTCACTGCATTGAGTGATCAGCAGCTTCCTCTCAATAACCTGAAGCCAATCATCAGCTTCAATCGGTGAAACATTACCAGAAAAGGTTGGAGGACGAGTCCTCATGAATTCAGCAAGTTTGGATGGTCCTTGGTGTCCATGAGCGACTGGGGCTCCAGGGTGATGATTGTTGTTGTTGTTGTTGTTCTGATTACTCATGTTCTGCAGGTGGTTCATCATATTATACATCATCTGTGTCTGTGCTGCCATGAAGGCTCCAAAGTTTTGCAAGTCAAGAGGGGGTGCTTGTGGTGGTACTGCTCCCGCAGGGGTCTACTCGTTGCCTTCTGATCCTTGGGTTCCGGATCCACTTGCGGCGGCATGGCGAGTCTGAACCATCTGGTGAAGCTCCATGTGTTAGATAAGGTAGAAAGCACAAGATGAGTTAAGAACTAATCTAGGGGGTAGGTTAAACCCAATAAACACAGCTCAAGAAACTCAAATGAAATACCTTTATTTATTCAGGGTATTAGTATGGCTTGCAACAATGCCTAAGGGCTTTTGCAGCTCATACCTGCACACAAGGAAAAGACGAACCTAAGCACACAATCTACCGCCTAAAGGGCGACTCGAAAAGAGACTGGCTAAGCCTGACAAACTAAGACTCTAGCGATCTCAGTCGCTAAGGTAGCCTCCATAACCACGACGATGCTCCCTTTCTTTGAGACTTGAAGTGAGCCGGCATCTTCGCGAATCGATCTTGATGTCTCGGGATCGGCGCAGTCTGTGGTTCTTCCAGCTCTGTGGCCTCTGCTGGCTCCTCTGGGACCTCCTCGGGGTCTTCCTCGGGATCTTCTTCAGGGTCCTCTTATGGTTCTTCTGGCTCTTCAGGGTCTTCTTCTTCTTGTTCCTCCTCATGGTCGTGCTGACCATAGAGGGCTTCTTCCAACGTGGCGATCCTTTCTTCAGCTCTTTGCAGGGTCTCATAGGCGTGCTCTAGCTCGGTGGCAACTGCTTCCAGCGACTTCTCCTGAGTGGCTGCGAACTGGGCGAGGTGCACTACTGTGGCATTGTCTTCACCATCCGTAGACGGGTAGCGTGCTGGTCGATCCACGGCTGCAGCTCGGGGATGGTAACGGAAAACGATATTTCGCAGCTCTCGTGCGTAGATGTGGCAAATTTTGAGGATGGCCAGGCGTGACGACTCTTGAATTCCTTGCGCGAAGGTGATCCTTCTAACGGAGATGTTCAACAGCTGGCTGGCTTTAATGCTCTTCCTAGCATAGACTGTCAGACGGCAGATCACTCCACGATCTCGGCCGTTTACCACCCATTGGTTGCCAGGATACATGGGACGATCAAAACCTCCAAGTACCTGCAACAGCTTCCACAGCTTTGCGGCAAGTCCGCCTTTGCGCTCACCGTAGGTGTGAAGCATCTGTAAAGATAGACAAGAGGGTGGGAACCAAGTTAAAACAGCGGAGAGAGGAAAAGATTATAGCAATAGTTGAGTCGAGAGAGACATGAGGGGAGTTAAGCAGCTCATTTAATCTTACAAGTTAATTTTTCTTTAGAAAATAATTTGGACTCTCTAAGATGGCCGATCTAAGGGTAAGACCTACAGTCAATATGGCTCTGATACCACCTCTGTCGGGACCCAAAATATGCAATTCTGGACCCTCTGTATAGTGCACTAGTCCAGATCACGCTTAGTGCACACAAGGTCAACACAGTGAATATCGATCCACACAAGCGATTAATAACATAAACGAGTAATTTGATAACAATAAGGGTTTTGACCTTATGGTCAAGTTTACAATTATTAAGCCACGCAGGCTAGCAAAGAAATAAAATAGCAATGAACGAAGAAACTTCAATGAATCCCATCAATTCACCACAGCAATGATTGGGATCAAGACCCTCACGATCAAGCACCTCGATGAACTCCTCCTCGAAAGCGTATAACTCCTCCACTACATTGCATGTTTTACAACAAGCATGAGTACACACCGTATTTGCAAGTCATACCACGTAAATGCAATTATAGATGCGTGCTTATTCCAAAGGAATGGCTTCGTGGTTCTTTTGCAGAAATGCAGTATTTGCAATTTAAATACAAATAATAGAATGAAAGCATAATTCAAAACAAATAGACAATAATAATTTGACAGTTTTGTTTCACAAAGACACATAGCCTAAACAAGTTATTAACATAGCCATATGACTTAGGTCGCATACTCCTTCCCAAGGTTTTCATGAAAATCTACCCTCGTGTGAAATTCGAGCATGTCCATGACCGCGACGTGGCTATTCAATAGATTATTTAACACTCGCAGAGGTTGTACACTTTACCCACAAGATACAACTAGTGTAGCTAGCACTAGTCGTAACAAAACAGATTCGTAAATTTCATCTCGACATTGACACTCTTGTGATGCTTAGCCGCCACAGACGCACACCGTTGGGCGTGGACACGGCGAACCGCCCGTGATGCGACTATTTGGTAGTACACACCTCCACCCAATCCGACATGCCTAACCTACAACCTGAGTAATCAATGTCAAAACTCCATAACTTACTAAGTTAGGCCCGTCCCATCAGGCATGTGGATGTACAAAAGGCTCAGTTCAATGGCGCACAAAGTTAAATCCTTAATTGACCAAGGCAAGACTTCCAATTAAACTACAGATCCCTATGCACACAGGTTATCAAGCCCACGCACATAGCTCTACCAAAATAACACACAGTCCACTTGCCTCTGTCTAAATCCTTTCCCACCCTGTTTGGTTAAGTGCAACATATGCCATCAACGAGTAATAGCACATAGAGCACACAGTTTCTATCACATAGTTCCATAGTCACTTAGTCAAGTTCATATTTGCAACTACATGAGATGGTGACTCGTAGCATGGCTAAGCAAACTAATCGTATCTAACCAACCCACATTGGTAATACACTAGCACCAACTAAATAAACCAAACTAGGGTGACAAAAGATCATGGCATACAATTAGACAAGGAGGTCATAACAAATTGGATATTAACTAATCCCAAAGGCATTGGAAATAAATAATTAAAGTAAATGCAATACTTTGAATCAATATAACTTTTGAAAACTGGGTTCAATATGATCAAAGGTATAACTTGCCTTGGAATAGGTCTAAGTACTGATCTTGCTCTTGAGGTACTCCTTCTTCAAATCTTCCCCAAGTATCGACGTCTACTCGCAAACGAAACAAACAAACAAACAAAACAAATAAATAACAAAGGCAAAACAAGCTCAAAAAATTAAATACAAATATCAAATAGGTAGATCTTGAATTTATATGAATTTAGAAATTTGAATGGACTCAATCGGAGTTCGGATGCAAAAGATATGAGCTTGGGAAGTTGGAAATCTAAAGAAAACCCTAAAACTGATTATTCCGAATTTCCAATTATTTCTTAAAAGAAAATCGGATTATTGCGCAACGATGATGTCAGCCTCGAATTAAAGAATTAAAGAAAAATCTAACATGTGGGACCCACACGTCAGTGAGATGGCTCACGGTAGACCAAGTCCACCGAGCCGATTGGATCTGGAATCGGGTGAGGTGGCACGCGGGTGCTGACGGGACGCCACGCGATTGACACCGAGGCACAAGGCTGATGTGGCTGGAGATGTGGCGGTGAGATGGCTTGGTGACCTGGTGTCCACATCTACAGTGACATCAACGCCGACGAGGTCTTCGGTTCATCTGGCAACGGCGCTACAGGTGGGAGACATGGTTTACCTCAAAATGCAGCCCTACAGGCAATCCGCATTTGGCATTCGAGGCTCGCTGAAGCTCCGGTCAAAATTCTATGGCCCATTCCAGGTTTTGGACAGAATTGGGGCTGTGGCTTACAGATTGCAGCTACCTGATCAGACTATGATTCATCTGGTATTCCACATGAGTCAGTTGAAGAAATATCTGGGTTCTCGCATTGTACCAATACCTGGATTACCACTGGTAGGAGAGAATGGCAAAATCAAAACCGAGCCGGTTGCAGTCTTGGACAGGAGAGTGGTTCCCCGCCGCAACGGGCCAATAACGCAGTGGCTCATACAATGGTTGAACCTGGGACCTGAGGATGCAACCTGGGAGGATGCCACATTCATCCAGACCACCTTTCCAGAGTTTACTCCTTGAGGACAAGTCGAATTCGAAAGGGGGGAATTGTCAGGACCGAATGTTCAGAGTTAGCTGGAGATAACTGAAGACGCGAAGGACAACGCTCTGGGAAGTGGAGTCTGCAACCAACTGACTGCTTCGTCGACTTCACTTAACTCAAGACGGAGGGCGAGGATGTCTACTTGACTATCGAGAGAACGATCCAACGATCAACATTACTTTCGATAATTACTGTAGCGTCAGCAATTTTGTCGTTTCAGTTGAACCTTGTAATTTCAGTCTTTACCTTCAGACTTTAACTTTCATGCTGTAATTCTGTTCAGTTGAATCCCTGGCTTTATATCCAGTGGAGATGGAATGAGAAGATATCGAACAGCATATGCTCTACTTTAGTTTGTTAGCTTGTAGAAGCCTAGTTACTTTCCCCTCTTAGACCCCTTCGCATTTGCTGAACCCGTAGCCAAATCCCTCGAACTTATCGAACTCGACACTCGCCAATCGACCAAGCCCACACCTCGGTGGCGCTCGCTGCCCCGCCGCTATCGTCGTAGCTCTGCCCACCCATGGTTGAGGCATTGAGCTTGCCCACATGGCCCGTCACTGGCGCCTAGATCGCCAGCACCCGTGGTGGTCGAGCTTCCCCGCCGGTCGCCGCTGCTAGGGTTTCTCCTCTCCGCCTCTTGCCTCTCGGGCTCAGCCATGTGCGCACTCACTGGATGCTCTTTCTCGATTACATCTAGTATTGGGGTGGGGTGATCAAGTGATGTGAGGATTTTGCCATTTTGAACCTTGTGGACTGCTAGTTGAGGCCTGTGGTCTGAGTGTTGCAAAAAACCCATCTTTTAAGTTCTAGTCTATTCTTCCCTCAGGAATCACCGAGTTTGGAGTGAGCTCGGCTGCCTTCTATGGCTGATCGCCGTCGAGGGAGAGGGTTGCTTACGGCATCGACGGAGGGTAGGCTCGAGCCTAACCCCCCCTCCCTCCTTGGATTCACCCCTGCGCAATGGCGAAGCCAGGTAGGATCAAAGGATTAAGCTAAATTAACACAAACATAGTTCTATTGTAACATCAAAAATAAGGGTTTGTATTTAAAATGTATAAAAATGTAATCTTTTTAAAACTTTTGATACTTCTTCCTGTCCTTTAATTCATCTGAATTTTCATGCAAGGTTTTATTGGATTTTAAAACCTAAAGCACCAATTTTGAAACATAAACCTAATGGATAATTAAAACAAATGGGAATTAAAACTGATAGTTAAATCTAAATCTAGCATATTGCACTGATATATATATATATATATATATATATATATATATATATATATAATGGAAAATAATTTAATCATATTTTGCAACTTTTCCTCAAATCAATTAATGAAAATGCAAGTAAATAGAAACTTCAAAGAATTATAGAGAAAAATATAATATATGAAAAACCCTATAAAAATTATAAAAGTATCTACACTAGGTTAGAAGCCACCCCTAAAATTTTTAGAATTTTTGGAGATGAATTGCTATGTCTAAAAATTCACTTAACTCTCAGCCTTTCACAAAAATCAGAAAACCTAAAATTAATTCTCTCCCCTCACTGACGGGTGGACCCCACCCGTCAGATCTCCTGTTACTCCGGCCGAACCAGCCGAGCCATGTTGCAACCAGACCAACTCGGGACAACCCCCTCCTCACATCACTGACCAACTGGGCCCGCTAGTCAGCCTTCTTCTCCCACACTAAGACACGCCCGAAGGCCACGGCTACACAAGATGGAGACGCCGCCCACCGCCACGCCAAAGACCTCCGAGCTCATCGCTGGTTTTTGGACTGTGCCCACTGTTTTGCTTCACCTACGACCACATCGCCCGTGTGCCTTAATGGCCCTATCTTCTCCCCTTCGCTCAACCATTAATCCTGCCTATGCCCGTACGTCATCACAACGTCGCTCGACTCCCTCTCGCGAGCTCTCCATCCACCAGCTATAAGAGCCCACCAGGAACTCCCTCTACCCTCTCTTTACCTCCCCGAGACACTTCCCTCCTTCCCCACTCCTTTCTTCGCCAAATTCCACCGAGGAGCATGAGCTCTACATTTTGGCCGAGACGCCACCACCTCGCCACCGGAGATCCCGTGATCTCCTCCCCTTTCCACCTGCGTCATGTCACGTTCTATGGCACAAGCAACATCTTCCCTAACATGATCTTACCTTTGCTCCACAAGGACCCCTGGATTTCCCTTCTCCTCCATCTCCGGCTGAAACCTTCCATTTCTTCTTCATCTCCAGTACGGTGGGTCATTTCCAAATTACTCGCTCACTGACCATCTCCTTGACTCGCTGATGCTTCCTTGACCTCTCTTCTTCTTCCTCTTTGCGCAGGCTATCTCCTCCACGTGAAGGTCCTCACCACCGCCGCAAGACTTCGTCGCCAGCTCAACTCCGGCAAGCTCCTTCCAACTGTGTCACTCCGGTGAGTCCACTGGACCACGTAGACACTCATGTGCACATTAGTTTGCAAAGAATGCAGCCGAGATGCGAAATTGCATGTTTGCTCGTAGCTCGCCGTCGCTCACCTACGTCGCACCACCACGTAGGGCCACCGTGGACCTCGCCGCCGGTACCTCTTGGTGTGCATGGTCTTGGGGGTTCTGTTTTTTGCCATAGCAGGTGCCGCCATGGGCCAGATCACCAGCGATTGGCCAGAGAACCCAATGCTCAGGAGCGCCTCTGTTTGTCGAAAACTGACAACATTGTGCGGGCACAATTAATTAACCAAATCTCTGTCCTTAAGGGCTAATCATTGCTTAGCTGATTGGTTAATAACACAGTGAATCAATGACGCGTGGGCCCAAGTCTTAATTAATGTGACTCATTAAAACCGGATTCTCTCTTGGAGTCAATGACACATGGGCCCAAGGCCTTTAATTGCACAGTGGTGCACTGTATGAACCGACGCACTGTGCTATGGCCTCCGGTCCACACACACTGTTCTTGTGAGCCTAGCCTATGACAATGGGTCCCACCTGTAAGAAATAGAATTCCTTTAGAAATTTAATTGGAAAAGAAAATAAAATCATTTAGGGCCCACCTATCATTGACTGAGCCTTTTCAGCTGGAAAATAAATAAAAAAATAAATGGAAAAGGGAGTGGATCCCACCTGTCAGAGAGACACACTCTCTCTCCTTTTCTTTTTCTAGGATTTTCCAGCCGAACCAAATTAGATCCTTAATAACTTTTGCTACAAAACTCCAAATGAGTTTATTTTTGTCCCTAAATTCGTATAAAATCATAATATACTTGAATATACAAAAATATTTGGATTTGGTTACTGTTAGAATTTATTTGCATTATTTAATTGGTTTCCAGCTCTTTTTGCAATAGACGTTGATTGTTCGAGCAATATCTTCGACGACCAACCAATGTCATATTCAGAACAACCTGAGCAAGACAAGCAGCCCCTTTGATCATGTTGATCCCAGTATTTTACTTACTTTGTTTTGCAAATCCTATTATGCATGCGTGTATATTGTGTATGAAAATGCTATGTTTGAGAAGTCGGTAGTTGTAAATCCTATTTGTTGCATGTCTCCTTGAAATGTTGATTCCTTACTGTTGTAGCCATTAGATTATGGGTTAGGCAATATATAATGTCATTTGGGAATATTTGAGTGCGATCATGGCACAAATGCTAACTAGAGCGATAGATTTTCTGTGACGCCCCATGTCATTACCCTAAGGGTAATCACACTTAGGTATACGGATTACTATTCGTTTGCTCAGTAGAACACTGCTCCAACGAATATTAAGCCTTTATCAGGGTTATGCAGCAGAACAATAAGATAGAAACTGTACCTTTTTATTCTAGTAATTAGCCACGCAAGGCTATGGTTCTTAGTACAAGTATTAAACAGCTACAAAAGGAGCTCTCCGCTTTCTCTAGAAGTCTCAAGTCTCGTAGCCCATTTTGCTCTGGTCCTCGTAGTTTGCGCCTTCTCCTCCTGCAATTGCTTCGGTACCTGCATTATCCTTTGCCCCACTCAGGATAGTCCCCGGTCGGACTAGGATCTACAAAGGAGAATACTAACAAGGTTGAGTACACGAATGTACTCAGCAAGCATTAATAGCAAAGAATGCACTGGACTAACTCTACCTCAAGTCCTTACTCAAATTCCTACCTCTTCTCTTATTCTGAAAATAGTTTTCAAAACTTAGGTTGCAATTTTAATTCTGAAAAGACTACTTGATTACTCGGAGAGAAGATAGACCTTCGGCGGTTCCCGTAGACTCCAATCCAGGAGACTGGCATGAATTCATGATTTGTATAGCACTGCACAGGCTTGTACCACTTTACCCACAATTATTCTGAGCTCTAAATGAGCCGGATCCTCGTGATTTCCTTTGATGCGGTTCAAGTTCGAATACGTAACGCTTTCGTGTTACGTGATTAAGTCTCCACCCATTACTTTCGCTCGGTGCTGATTTAGTCACGCCGACCTCGCCATACACCGAGTTCCAAAGAATGTTGGTTGAGGCTACCGTCGTCTGGCTCAACACTCCACCTTGGGCGGCCGAGAGGACCCCGAATTATCTCCGTAAGACCGAGACTAAGCATGGTCTTAAGGACATAACCCTTGAGCCTCAAGTAAATGGATTCCAACTTAACTCAATCTAAGTGAAAGGCTTAACTAACACTAGAGCCCCAACGATCATGCGTCTCGCTCCCTTGCAAGCACTACATGATTGTTGGTTCCCAAATAGTCAAACACTACACTTAGTGAGTTAAATAGGAAGCCACTAACAGTGAGTATGCAAACATATTGGCTCCCAAGATCAGCGACCAATATGCCCATACTCTCATTCAACGTTGATCACATCCATACAACAATCATACATTCACAATTCAAAAGACATACAACATAATAGTTCAAATGTATGACTATTACAAGTGGCCGAATCGCCAAATTGAAATAATATCATAAAGTAACAGAGGAAGCAATGTAAATAAACCAAAAGTCCAGCATAGTATGCCCATAACCCATCGGCAATCGATCGATAAAGATAGCACTACTGTCATTGCCGCTTAAATCGGCGCCGACGAGATCGACGGGCTCACAAATCTCTCACCTGAAATTGTAGTAACCGGTTGAGTACAAACGCATTTCAAGTCTTACACAAATAAAAATTAGTTATGCATAGAGGTTGTTCCAAAGGATGGCTCATATTGGCTTAGTTTTGCGAAAGGACGCAACAATTTTAACAACCTACACATACTAGTTTTTCAATTGCAATTTTATAAACAGATTTGAAGTGGAAGTAAAGTACAAGAATAAGTAACAAATGAATCATACAAAAGACAAAGTGGCTGTCCACTTTGAGTATAAAGCAACATGAATAACCCATTCATGACGAACCAAGTTATAACCACAATTTTAATTTCCATATCTAACAATAGCAACCATGTAACTCAAGTGTTGTCCATAACCGTGGACACGGCTATTCGAATAGATTTATACCCTGCAGGGGTGTACTACTTTACCCACATGACTTGATTAGCCCGTAAGCCTCCAGATGCCTCCGAATATAGCATACTTCCTATGGTATGCCGGCCGGGTAAACCAAGACTTAGTATTTTTCAGCAAGTTGATACCATTGAGTTGACTCACCCATGCGCGACGCAACCCCGTTTAAGTGTAGGCTAGCCTCCTACATCTAAACGGCACGCAAGTTGTGCCGGAAGTACCGACCCAATTAATAAAGTTTAAATAGGGCTCGCCCTCACAATAAAGAATTGCAATCGGTACCCTTATGGAACATATATGCGATGGAACACATATACGCCCTCACACCACCAGTCATCAACTCAACAATACCAACCCCTTACTTAACTAAGCAAAGGCCCATACACCGCATGTGGCAAAGACGAGTTTTACTTGAATCAAAGATGTTACCAAAGTTCGGTCCTTAATTGTCCGCACAAGTCTACCACTTTCCCAAGTCTCGTGCACGAAGGCACCATCACTAACCATCACTTGTCCAGACCATAAGTTCATTTAAAAGTGATAAAATTTAACTTACAAAACAGATACGAAGATCTGAAACAAAGGTATATAAAGAAAGTTGTGTTTATCCCATAATTGTCAAGTTAATCCCGACAATCAATCTACCGCTCTAGACTTGCATGGCTAAGCAAACCCAAACCATAGATAATTCACACAACCTATCTTAAGCATGTGGTACTGAAGTTATTCATAATTCAAGATAATCCTCAACAATTGGATATAACTATTCTACACATCACAAAAATAGCGACCTTGTAAAATAATCATGCAAGCAATTATCATTGCACTTAACTTAACAAAACTAGGATCAAATATGATGCAAAAGAAAGTTCAAATGATGCTTGCCTTGCTGGTAGCTAAGTTGCTCTCCTCAGTAGCGTAAAGATCAATATCAATAGGCTCGGTATCTAGATAAATACAATACCTAATAAATAGCGAGAAATACTCAAAAATCCAAAGTACTAAAAAATGCATGATTTTTCTACAGTAGGTAAATCATGATTTTATATGAATTTAGGTGAAAGAATTTCTCCATTTGGATTTAGCATGTGAGAGTTATAACGATTTGAATTTCAGCTTTCAATATGCCCTCTTTAATTAATTTAATTATGAGACCAAAATTTGTAGAGCAGTAGAGGGTATAAGGATTATATGGCTAAATTTAGAATATTAATACAAGACTAGATCAGTTGAGTTTGCCTCAATTGGAGTTTTCATGATTTAGTTATGAATTTCTAAAGTTATCAAGATTTTCTTTTGTAAAAATAATAGTTTTAATGGATCAATTTCACAATAATACTCTCTGCTACAGAGACAAGTTTGAAACCAATTTTAATATGAAGTTCAATAAAATGAAAATTACCACAAGTGGTTTCATTCAGTTTGGAGTTAATATGTATTTATTATGCATTTTTAAAGTTAATAGCATTTTCTAGTATACCAATAATTTGGGTTTTGGGGTTATCCTCCACCAAACACTTTCTCTGGAACAGTGATGTGTGTGAAACCAATTTTATAATAAAGTTCAGTTAGATTCAAGATTAACAAAATTAGTTTCACCGCTTTAGGAATTAATATGAATTAGTTATGTATTTTGGAAGTTATACATACTTTTCAATGTGTAAATAAACCATTCCTGATTTTTCTAAATCTTTTAATACTTTTCTTACAGGCGTGTTTCTAGTCATGTCATCCTTGACCAGCGGACCGTAAATGCGTTTTCGATTTAAATTGATTTTAATTGTCGCTCGACAGTGGGTCTCATTGTCAACGACCGTCCACAGACTGGTCCACGACACGCACGCTGGCGGCGACGGGCTTAAGGGCTAGGCCCACCCGTCGATCTCTCGCCTACTATACTTAAGTCTTTGGTTTTCGTGCGCGCCCCACATGTAAGTGACTACTTATTTCCTTAAGACGCTTATTTACATAATCAACGCCATTAATCCTTGTTGCTCACATGTTGTTGTCTGACGGCCCGACAACACCGTCTTTTTTTTCGGCGTCTCGCCGGCGCTACACGCCACGGCGGAGCCGCCAAGGGTCAGATATTCTTGCAATAATCTTGCGCGTCTAATGGGTGTGGTTACAGCGCCTGAGACGGTCCATGCCGGCGCCATGAGCCGAGTTGAGCGGAGCTAGAAGCTCGGCCAAGCATGCATGCACAAGTAGAGCTCCGCAGTCTCCATACAAGCAGGTGCCTGGGGTCCTAGGGGCTAAAAGAAAACTACCTGCGCAGGAGAGGGTGCTTGGGAGGCGCTGGAGCTGCTGGAGCGGTGCTTGAGTCGAAGAAGACGACTACAAGCACAAGCTTCAATCTGAGGGCTCGATCCGTGAACCAGAGAGACAATGAGTGGTCGCAAGAGGTTAAGTACTAAACAAGGATGCTGAGGACTAGGGAATTGAAGAATGGCTTACCGAGGTGAAGTGGGAGACGAAGGGCATTCTAGGTCCCAAACCGTGATTTCTTCAAATTAGATAAATCTGCTGCTGCATTGCACAATCCAGTTGAGGGGTTAGTTCAATGATGTCCTAAGGCGCAAGGTGACGCAAGAGGGAGCATAATACTCACCGAAACAACAAGGCACGAAGAGGCTTCTCGAGCGCGCTCTAAGGTCTCCAATGGCACCACCTTGGTCCGGAGCTACTGAGGCATCGAGGAGCCGAGGTTAGCTCAAATGGAGAAGGCATGGAGTATGCAACCGAGGGCTACCATCCAGAGGAGGCTTACCAGAGAGATATCCTCGAGAGCTTCCTTCCTCACCACCGAGAGGAAGAGTGAGGAAGAAAGGGGTGAAGAGGGGTATTATCCCGGGTGATGACGGACAACGAGGCGGCGCTGCTTACGAGCTCCAGATAGGCCAACGGACGCGTGCGGTCACCAGCGGTGACGGAGCGATTCAGCGCGTCACCTCGCTTAGTCACAGGGCGCAACTCCCTGTCGCGAAGCGCCACGAGAGGAGGAGACGGTCCGACAGTGGGACCAAAGAGTCAACGACTCAAGATCTTGACGCGGCGAAGTTTATGATGCGATCTTGGCCGTTGATTTTAGATGGACGGCGCAGATAAGAAAGGGGCGTAGTTCTCCCCGGGGTACATAATGGGGCCGATTTTCAATCGCACGGCTCGGAATGGATGAAAGGTTCGAACGGCCAAAGCAGAAAAGAGATCTGGGCCGTCTAACCTAGATCCAACGGCTGCATGTGGAGGTGCGTTAAGATGGTTGGGCTGAGCCGGCTCGCCTGGTCGGGTTAGAACCCGGTGAACAGTAGCGACCAGGTTTGGTTTAGGGTTTGACTAAGACTTAAATCTGATCCTCTAGTTTGACCAAGGTACTAAAAATAGAAATAAAATTCCTAAAATTGTGAAATAAATCACATAGGTTCCTGGGAAGGTCTAGTGTCTATAAAAATTATAATATCATACTGTTCATGATATAATTTGGATAGTATAAATCCAAACTTAAGGTAGGTTATATAATTGGGTTTGAATTTTAATAGGTTTAAACTTGTTCCAAAAATTTAGGAAAAATTATATTAATTCATGATAATTAATATAGTATTTGAATAAATTATTTTCAAGGAAACTTTAGTAGCATTTGTTCTGGTTTTTCTTTTGGGGTTCCATTTACAATATAAGTTTAATCCCTTTCACAGATTTTCCAAGTGCAATATACAATGTAAATGCTAGAAATCATGATGCATGCTAGTGAGATGCATAGTAATCAGCTTTATTAATTTGAGATTATCAAGAGATGTACAGTAATCCTTTTTATTTATTTGGGGATGTGACAGCGGCTCTCTTCCGTGCCCAACACTCCAATGTGACCCATTGAGGAGATCATAATTACGTAACAAGGTAGCATTTTCTGCCCGCCTAAATGGGAAAATGGTTGGTACTGAATTTACGGCTTCAGACCGAGCAAGAGTTTTGTTTGTCCTTATATTATAACCATATGTAAAAAGGGGCCCACCTCTTACCTCTTCATCGTCATCATCGTCGCGTTCCCCTGCCAGGGCCCCCTTTTACCAACCATAATAAGTCTCATTTCTTTCCTTTATTCATTCTCATTTCTTTCATAATCATCTTAGTCATTTTTATCTAAACTATTGATTTGAGTTTTGAGACAACAATTTTGATGCAATAAACATAATAGTGCAATATACGGTTTACATTTAAATTAACTATATTTATCTTCAAGAGGATAGCTTGCCTTTGGAGTTGTAGGAAAGATGGGCATTGATGAATTTCTGATCGATTGCTCCCGTCGGTGCTGGATCATCTTCTGTAGCAATACGGCAGTACGAATAATAATATAAGTAAATACGTATTTAAATTTTGAGTGGTATAATATATGCCTAAGTTAGTGACCACTAAATGTTAGCACAAATTAATTTAAATAAAACTTTTCTAGTCCTTTGCTAAGTTAGCACTCCCCACTAAGCCGTTCTACTGTCTATTCGCGCTAAGGTCGAAAACCCGAGGTTCACGCTTAATTAATTAAATGAACATGATTAAAACAGTTAAATCTACTCGACTAAATGCCAACGATGCACAAATTGCTATGCATGCAAGCTACTTGCTATTAACAGAAATAACAACAACTCAACTTATTTTAGCAATTACTTCAAAGATCGATTTTAAGTTCGTTCATCTGAAAAGATCCAAAGTTAAAACATTCCTTCGCAAAACTATACAACTAAAACTCAAATAATCCAATGCTAAAGCTACAGACATTAAGCACAACAATTAAACCGTAATACACATTTTTCCCTAAACCTAATCTCTAATCTTTCTAACCTCCTAACCTTCCTTCCCTTTTTCCTTAACACCCGGCTGACACCACCTACCCACGCACGCACACAGCCCACTCACACAGATCTCACACTGCCTCTTCTTCCCCCAAAGCTGCTTCTCCTCTCACTTCCCGATCTCTCCCTAAATCCACTTCTCCTCCCCATCTCTCATGGAGCCGCCGCTCCCTACACGGCTCCCCTCCGACCGACGTAGCTCCAGGCGCCACCACCGCCGCCCAGCCCCGCGCTCTTCCTCACCCGGCACAAGCCTCTGGGGTTTTGTTGGCCGGCGGCGCCGACCATTGGATCCTCCGAGCCCGCCACCTCCACCTCCTCCTCCGCCACCGCCGCCTCACGCCGGTCCCCTAGCCAGCTGCCGCCACGGCCCGGTTCAGCCGACACAAGCCTCGTCTCGGCTCCCTCCATCACGGCGCCTCCACCGATCTTCTCCATTGCGCCCTCATCGCCTCCGGTCCGGCCGCCTCCTCCAGGTTCACGACCTGGCTGATCTCCTCATGGCCTTGGCAGGGCCAGCCTGACCTCGGCCTCCTCCCGGTCTTGGCTCAAATTTCCACTGCTCCTCCTCCGGCCGCCTTCTCCACTGGTGTCGCCTCCTAGCTCGGTTGCATGCAGCTCCGGTTCCCTGCTAGTTGGTCGCCACCGACGCCTCTCCCCCTCAGCCCGGCCCGCTCCTGGCCCAGGTGCACTTGGCTCGACCGGCTCGGCCTACGGCCGCCGGCACTTTGGCCCAACTGCTCCTCTCCTCTACTCTCCTCTAACTACTGCTTTACTTTGATTTGTTTAATTTTGTTGATTGCATTCACTGATGTGGGTTTATTGCTTATGCATGAGAAATGAGTGCTGAGGTGGCTAAGGAGCTTGCTAAAGATGGTGATGGTGGTACTGCTAAAACTTCGCTCTACGGTATACTCCCCCTCGCCCTCTAATCCCAATCCTCCCCTTGCTCTGTGATGCCAAAATCAGTGATGTCCCATGGGTGCATTCTTGGCCAAAAATAGGAATGGCTAACAGAGGGGGTTACCTTTGTCGGGTTCGATTTGGAAATGGTAAGGCAAAGAGTTGATGGCGATGGTTCGGTTGGTGCCCCCTTTGTGCGGATGGTCCCCTGCTGTCGGTCTGTTGCTGGACTGGGTGGTTGATGCTGGATGGAGGCGCCTTTGAGGTCCTCCTTGCTTCCTTTTTGCCTTCCCTACTTACTTGCTCTTCTCCACCGTTGGCTCCTCTGGAGGTCTTTGTTTTGGCTGGCTTCTTGTGAAGAAGAAAGGGGAGGCCTCGGCTGGCCAGTGAAGAAATGGGTGGAGTGGTATGGTGACTGGGGGAATGAATCTGAGGCATGGCCGAGGTGGCTTTTGACTGGCTTGTTGGCCTCCTGTGCTTGATATTTCGGATGGCTTGATGAATATGTCTTGACTAGGGGAGATGAATCTCATGGCTGGATCTTATCTCCTTTTGCCCTGTGCGCTACTGTTGATTTGTGATATGTTGATGGATCTCTGGTCCAAAGGATGCTTTTACTATTGTGGGCTTAAAGACTTTTGGTTTAAAGGTGAGCTTTGGGTCTGCTTTCGGATAAAGGCTGAGGTAGGTTTGTAAAATGTGGGTATGGGTTCTAATATTGCCGGATGATGAGGCCCACAAAAGGCAAGATGATGCCACTACCCTCGGGTGGTCGGGAGCCTCAATGGCCGTCGCAAAGAATCTGACAGCAATCTCTCTTCCTTCTAACTAGCTAATACTGCCTTCTTTTGCTTGGCTAACAATTTTTCTAA
This sequence comes from Phyllostachys edulis, assembly GCA_036346405.1. Lineage (NCBI taxonomy): Eukaryota > Viridiplantae > Streptophyta > Magnoliopsida > Poales > Poaceae > Phyllostachys > Phyllostachys edulis. The sequence continues at coordinate 13,993,217 of CM070556.1, forward strand.
TTTTTCTAACGCGCGAGGAAAAAGGATCACGAGATGGCTCTATGGACTGGCGTTAACAGGGCAAGGATGGATGCTGCTATATGAATGAAATGAATGCATTGCAGATTAATTAATTGTTGTTATGAACATTGTAATTGGTTGTAAACTAAATTTGTAACAAGGATTTGGTTTGTAAACTTTTAATTCCGCTTTGTAAACGGACTGTTATAAAATCTTGGAGGTTGAAACTTTTTGGTATATTCTTTGTTGTTTTGAAAAGTTGATAGAAAAATTTATACAATCCAGCATGTTAATTATGCGTTGATCACTGTTTGATGAATTTTTAATTAATGCTAATTACAGATTATTGTTGTTTAGATTAAGTTAATTACGCTGGTTCTCACATTTTCCAAAAAGATATAAAAGGGCAATATGATAAATGTGAACTTGGGAATTTTATGAAAAATGTACAGAGGGCTGTGCCTCTATTATTTTGCATAAAAATAAAATGCAAAACCTAGTTTTGGATGCAGGCGAGTTATACTATATTCTGAAAAGAGTGGGAAAGGAGTCTCACTCGTAGATAGGGGGAGATTCTCGCCCGAGTCAATTAAGGACCGAACGCCGGTATATCTGACCTAAGAGTAAGCGTACAACCATATTGCTAGTGTGGGATGGCCTTAGCTAATTAAGTCATTGAAAAACTAGCCTTGCACGTAGGTAGGCCGTAGAGTGCGAGCATGGCTAGCTAAGCATGCTGGAAGAGGCTCCTATCCCCGAGGGGGTAGGGACAAGCCTTCCGACACAACTACGAATACCTCACTCCACGGGAGCTACCCAGGTGAAGTGAGGATAAACATTTGCTGGGCTAGTGCAAAGATAGGACTAGATGATGTAAAGGCTTTGTCATGTACTCTAGACTGCTTACCTACGGTAGTGAGCGGTGGTATCGACAGATACCAAACAAACTAGAGAATTCATGTACTATGGGTAAAGTTGTACACCTTTGTAGAGTGTAAATCTATTAAAATAGTTGTGCTCGCGGTGATGAGCGTGCTAAGTGTAGTATTGCCGGGTATAGTCTTGATTTTTACAAAAAAAACTGTCTTATTGGGAAAATATGGGAAATAGTTTATGATTTGTTTGAGATAACTGCCGAGTTATGGCTGAACATAAATTGTGCTCGCAGCCGAGGAGGGTTGTGAGTTGTAGTTACTATTATTGTTGGTTCATTCAAATACTTATTACTGTCCAATATCTATTTAACTGCTCTTTCAAATTTCGTTGCAAAGTACTACTATGAATATTGCAAATAAAATATGCTTAATGCAAAATAACTTGTAGCATAGAGCCTTCTGTTTGATTAGCCTTGCATTTATATACAATTTTGCAATACACTACAAGTCTTGTTGAGTATGCATTGTACTCAATCTTGCTTATGTTGTTGTTTAGAGTACAAATAGGAGCCAATACCAGACGACGCTTTCTTCGCACCTAGAACCAGAGGGTTCAGTGATGGGTCTATCTAGGTCCTTGTTTCTTGTCGGTTGCCTGAGGGTTGGATGGGCATGCCGCTGGGATTTTTGTTACTTTTGTCTTTACTTCCGCTACTACTTTACTCTGTTAATACTTGTTTATATTTGGTCGGTCGGCCGCTATTGTAATAATTGTACCGCTTAAGTTAAGTACCCTTTGCTTTACTTTTACATGTGTATGTACGAATGTGAATGCCAAATGTTGTGAATGTGTGTACTAGCCACGATCATGGGACTAGTACGATACAAACATAAGGTCTTTGGGTATTCCACGGCGAGGGTCTCGCCAAATATTAGTATCGAGCCATACTTGATCAGAGGACAAAGCCCTAGATAGAATGGCCGGTAGGTTAGGACTTAGAATGAAAAAAATTGCAACCTAATTTAATCATAAGAATGATTCTGAAAAATTTAGGTGTAATTGCTAATCTTTTCCCTCTTAGCATTCTCCTCTTATCTAAAGCTCTTTCTTTTGGTCATCTTTTCTCATCTCATTCAAAAGAACTCTAATTTTGAGAGATGGGATGCTCTCTAAAAATAAAAGTTCTTAATCAACTTTTAGGACCTTAGAACTGAGCCAACAATGTTTTGAAAAAGTCCTTAAAACATCCTACACAAAGATCGCTTGGAAGGACTCATTGATGACGCCGCAAGATACTAACTGCTTCAGATGGATCTTTTCCCAAAATTTCAGAACATGTACTTGCTGAAATTATGTGATATTTTTTAAAACCATCCCACCCTCTTTTGGAGTTAAATTGATTGCTATTATAAAGGTCTAATAGTATGTAAAGACCAAGGGATAGTACGACTTGAGTTTCGAGCCACAGGAGTTGGTTAAATAACATAGAGAATGAACAAGAAATTTGTGCTGAAATTCTTTTCTTGTCTACTATCATTTGTTAGCCATGTCTCTTATTTCATGTTCACTAACTTCTCTGTTCTTAAATTGTAGATGACTACCTACTAGGAACCCTAATACCGCACCAGTGCCTTTGAGGAAGGTACTCTGCAGCATACCCTTTGGGTGATGCTTCAACACGTGGTCTGTATACGACCTTCAGCATGCCCTCTAGCGTGACATATACCAAGTACCTCACCCAGGTGCTCATCCAAGGACGTCAGCCTGGAGATCCCAACTACCGCTACTACGGGAGAGGCTCTACCATCCTGATGTCACTCTACGATGCGGCCTACGTTGCCATCGTACGTCTGCGACATGAGTTGCCAGAGCTGGAGACCCCATTCTTCCATTTCCCGGCACGAACTACGGACCGGGAAGAGCACATCTATCGAGTGGTGGGTAGACCACTCCTCACTCCCCACATGCACCTTGCCAGCCTTGTGATGTCGCTTGACGGATACCTCTGCCAAGTATCCCGCGATCTGTTGGAGGCCCGCTAGAGGATCTCCCTACTCGAGGACAGCATCGCACCGCTGGTAGCCCAAGGTCACTTCTCACTGGAGCTGATGTACAGAGAGGATGCCTTATTAGTGCCTACCGAGGAGCTACCAGGACCCGGCATCCCCATCCGGTCCAACGTCCAACGCCCCCACGTGTCTGCGTTTGGCTGCCGCCAGACAACTAGACTGAGGCAGATAGTCTAGAGCTCACACGTAGGGCTTTGCATGAGCACTTTTGGCATTTTGTAGTCCTAGAGTAGGAGGGATGTCGTTGTATAATTATTGTAGTTTGCTGCTTATGTTGGTCTAATTGCTTATTTTGTAATGTAAAAGCAACGGGCATGTGTGCTATGTAAAAGTTGACCTTATGTTTAATATTCATGTGTGCTGCCCTTATGGTTCAAAAATATGCGTATTTTCAGTTTAGATAAGTTAATTTAGCTGGGATGATAATACTTTCTGACCTGCTTAACTTGTGATTATTCCCCCTGTCTTGCGCATGTTTGTTGAACTTTATTTCGTATGAGCAGGATGCTTGTGACACACTCAATTCGCCAACTCATGGCAACGAGAGCTGCCTCCGGATTGCAACAACCGGGAGGCGAGGTTGCTACACCATCGCAACCTAACCCACAGCATCCATCTACATCAACACCAGCTGAGCAACCTCAGCCTGCATCTGCTGCCACAATCGAAGAAGTTCTGTCGCAACCGCCCACCATGGCACAAGTCTTGGCCATGATTGAGCAAGGAAGGCAGACCAACACACTTCTACTCTAGCAACTGGTGCAAAACACTGTAGCCCTCGACACTCCTGCCAGATGGAATGGAACTGCTACAAACCAACCGTTGTCTAGAATGGGCGAGTTCATGCGAACTCGGCCACCGACCTTCGCTTCAGCAGCTGATCCTCTCAACGTTGACGACTGGCTCCGCTCTGTTGAGAGAAAATTGGTCATTTCCCAGTGCACTGATGAGGAGAAGGTGTTGTACGCATCTTATCAACTTCAAGGCGCTGCAGCTGCCTGGTGGGATAATCATCAGGCCATCCTCCCAGAGGGCCATCACCTGGGCCGCTTTCAGGGCGACATTTCGCAATGCCCATATACCCTCAAGCATCATGGATACCAAGAGGTGGGAATTCTATGAACTCCATCAGGGGAACCAGTCGGTGATGGAGTTTCTCCATCGATTCAATTATCTTGCCCGCTATGTAGCGTCCGAGATACCAAATGAAGGGAGAAACATTGCTCTCTTCTGGGAACGTCTCAACAATGAGATGAAGTGGTCACTTGCTACCCATGACGTCCCCAACTTCTAGAATCTAATCAACAAGGCTATTCGGGTTAAAGACAGCACCCGAGAAGTTGTTGAGAGCCGCAAGCGCAAGTGGTTTGCACAAAAATCAGCAAGCAGCAGTGCACCTCGACTCCGTGTTTAGAAACCATCAAACGCACGTCCTGTAGCACCACCACCTCCAAGATTTTAAGCACATGGTCCTTGCCCTCAGCAAGCCGTGGTTAAGCAATATAATCGCGCAGGATAGCCATCCGGTACCCAAAATTGGGCAGCTGACATTACTTGTTTCGGCTGCGGAGAGCACGGACACTATGTGAGTACATGCTCGAAGAGAAGATTTCTAGCACCTCAATGTCAACCCCTTGGTATCCAGCAGCGACCCCAGGGCCTTGCACGAGGACAAGGAGGGCAGCAAGCCCCCATGTCGACGCAGAGCTTCAGACGCAGCCGTCTGAATCATACGATCGCGGGAGAGGCTGACGCATCACCTGATGTGTTGATATGTACAATTCTTGTTCACTCCGTACCTATATTGACATTATTTGATTCTGGAACTTCTCATTCATTCATATCGAAGAAATTTGCCCTACAACAAGACATGCAGACTACACACCTAAACAAGAATATGGTAGTCTACTCTCCCAGAGTAGTTATGCGAACAAAACTTGGTTGTTTCGCAGTCCGGATGAAAATCAATGGGGTAGAATTCAAAGCGAATTTCATTATGATAGACACACCTGAGATAGATATAATACTTGGGATGGACTGGCTAACCAAAAACAAGGGAATAATAGATTGTACTAAAAGAGTTGTTTCTATTGTCAACTCTAACGGGGAACGCATCATTTTTACTTCCACACGCGCCGCTCCAACACAGCAGCCCACACTCAATTATATCTCAATCGCAGAGCTTAGCCAGGTACCTGTAGTGTGTGAATATCCAAACGTATTTCCTGATGAACTACGGGGAATGCCGCTGGATCATGACATGGAGTTCGTCATTGATTTCATGTTTGTGACAGCACCTATGTCCAAGCGACCCTATCAGATGGCATCTGATAAATTGGCCGAAATGAAGAAACAACTCAAGGAGCAGTTGGACAAGGGATTCATTCGCTCCAGCTCATGTTTATGGGGAAGCCCCGCTTTGTTTGTAACGAAGAAAGACGATGGTCTACGGATGTGCGTCGATTACCATTCTCTGAATCAAGTCACCATCAAGAACAAATATCCCCTCCCTATGATTGACGACTTGTTCGATAAAATGAATGGCGCTTGTATCTTCTCCAAGATTGACTTAAGGCTCGAATATTTTCAACTCAAAGTCAAGCCAGAAGATATTCCAAAGACTACTTTTACCACCCATTACAGTCTGAGTATACCATAATGTTTTTTGGACTGATCAATGCTCCTGCAAATTTCATGAATCTGATGAGTAAGATCTTTATGGAGTACTTGGATCAGTTCGTAGTGGTCTTCATCGACGATATTCTCATCTATTCCAAGACCACAGAAGAACACGAGCAACACTTGAGGATGGTGCTTGACAAGCTGCGTGAGCATTAACTGTATGCCAAGTTCAGCAAGTGCGAGTTTTGACTAAAGGAAGTCAGTTTTCTAGGCCATGTATTATCTGAAGGAGGTGTGGTCGTAGACCCGAGCAAGGTACAAGATGTTCTAGCTTGGAAACAATCCCGCTCCATTCCAAAAGTCTGAAGTTTCCTCGGACTGGCGGGATATTACCACCGGTTTATCGAGAACTTCCCCAAGATTGCAAGACCAATGACTCAACTTCTAAAGAAAGAGAAGAAGTTCGAATGGTCAGAAGCATGTAATGAGAGCTTTCATGAGTTGAGGAAAAGACTCACAACACCCCCCAGTGCTCACTCTGCCTAACATACACAAGGATTTTACTGTGTATTGTGATGCATCCCGCCACGGCCTCGGATGTGTATTGATGCAGGAAGGCAAGGTAGTGGCCTATGCCTCACGACAGTTGCGGCGTCATGAAGCTAACTATCTAACTCATGACTTGGAATTAGCAGCTGTAGTTTATGCTCTCAAGATCTGAAGACATTACCTTATCGGCAATCGGTGTGAGATTTACTCTGATCATAAGAGTCTAAAGTATTTCTTCACACAACCAAATCTGAACCTAAGGCATCGAAGATGGCTTGAACTAATCAAAGATTATGACCTTGGCATTCATTACCACCTTGGTAAAGCCAAATGTTGTGAATGTGTGTACTAGCTACTGATTATGGGACTAGTACGGTTCACACATAAGGTTTTTGGGTATTCCACGCCCGGGGCTTTGACATTTCTAGTCTTGTGCAATCCAAATTCATGCATGAATAGAAAATAAACAAAGCAAAAAAAATACAATAAAGATATTTGGCTAATGAAAAACACATCCATAAAACATATAAGTATGCATCTAGTGAGCAGCGATCTGTTATTTGTATATCAAAATTAGCAAAACTAGTGATACAAATTGTAAAATTCATCACTACACAAAATACAAAACTAGATAGTCTAGATTACTGTTTATTATCTAATTGTCTATGCAGGACACTAATTAATGGATAAACATCAAGTCATCTTCGTTCATCAAGAAGTGTAACAAAAAATTAATACCCAATCGGTTGTCGGCGTCGGCTGATGAGCAGATCCCCTTTTGGCCTCCTCGGCTTCCCCCACCTCAGTCCTCCTCGGGGTCTCGGTAGTCGGTTCAGCTCCTCACCTCCCCAGCTCCCTTACCTCCTGGCCAACTGACCGCAGCCCACACTCCTCACTCGGCCCGGCTCACCCGCTGCCATCGCTCTGTCAGAGATCCGCCGCCCGTGGTCGAGGCGTTAAGCTTGCCCACACGGCCCGCCACTGGCGCCCAGATCGCCGTCGCCCGTGGTGGTCGAGCTTCCCCGCCGGTCACCGCCGCTAGGGTTCTCCTCTCCGCGTCTCGCCTCTCGGGCTCAGCCATGTGCGCACTCATTGGATCCTCTTTCTCGATGGCATCTGGTACTGGGGTGGGGTGATCAAGTGATGTTAGGATTTTTGCCATTTTGAACCTTGTGGACTGCTGGTTGAGGCCTATGGTCTGAGTGTTGAAAAAAAGCCCATCTTCAAAGTTCTAGTATATTCTTCCCTCAAGAGTCACCGAGTTTGGGGCGAGCTTAGCAGCCTTCCATGGCTGCTATGGATGATCGTCGTCGGAGGAGGGGGTGCTTATGGCGTCGACGGAGGATAGGCTTGAGCCTAACAAGCCTCCTAGTGGATTCGCCCTACCTATGAGTGTTAAAGCTCTCACTCCTAAAATTCCAATGCATACATAGTTTAGTCGCATATTGCATAGTTAAGTGGTGGGAGAGTAATTTATAAGGTGTAGTCATTGTCACCCTTTGAAACATGTGACACATGACATATGGTGATATGAGGAGGACTATAGGTAAAGTCACATACACGCATGTACAAACTCGCGCGCTTATTCGCATGGGAATCGTGTGGTGAACATGTCGTGATGCAGTCACACTGCGAACCGAGTCCACTTTTATTTTGCTAACTATGCATTTCTCTCTACTTATACATTGGTCGGAAGACCTAGTCAGAATACAGTGGTCAAAGCCATTGACCAATGTGGTCGGATGACCACTGTGAACTTAGTCCACCTTTATTTTGCTAACTGTGTATTTCTCTCTCTATCTATACACTCATTTGAGACTTGGTCAGAATGCAGTGGTCGAAGCCGTTGACCAGTGCGGTCGAATGACCACTGTGAACCGAGTTCACCTTTCTTTTGCTAATAGTGTATTTATGTCTCTATCTGTACACTAGTCAGAATGCAGTGGTCGAAGCCATTGACCAGTGTGGTTGGAGCTAAAGACAAGTGTAGTCAGAAGACCAGTGTGATCAGAATGGAGTGGTCAAAGTCATAGACTAGTGTGGTCGAAATACACCGGTACACTGGTCGAAACTATAGACCAGTGTGGTCAAAAAACACTGGTCGGAGCCTTAGACTAGCGTGTAGTCAAGAGCTGATAAACAATGTTTAATTACCATTACTTGGTTTTGAATTAGCAGTTACCAGTGGTTCAATATGTGCATTATTAGGCAATTACTACAAAGTAATTGCCTCCACCATGAAATAGATCTGGAGACGTTCAGACCAAAGAACAATCGTGAATTTTGTAACATCCCAAAATTTTCCTTTTGGCAAAATAAAACTTAAATTATTTTTCTTAGATTTTCTAGACTTTTTAAAAGCTTTTCTTAATTATTTTAAAGCCAAAACAAATTTATTTACAAAAACTATTACCAAGTTTAAGTTGGAAATATTTTATTTAAGTCCATAATGTCTTTGAGAATTGCCATGAATTTTCTCATAATTTTTGGGTTTTATTTGCTATTTTCTAAAGCCTATTTGAATTAACAGGATTATTTAAATTGTTAAACCTTTAAAAATCATCAAGATGTTGTTTGGGCGAATCTTAGCCGCCCAATCTAGCTTCTGTCTTTGCCGCCCGCCGCCAAGACGTCATCTCATCAACCCCTTCCAACCGTTGGATCGCTAATGAACGGTCAGATTTCAATGAATCCTTCGGACGTCCGAACGTCCCGTTCATCCCTGACCATTGGATCCAGATCAAACGGCCATAACACCACCCGTTACTTCACTGTTTTCTTTCTTTCGCTAACTGGTGGGACCGCCACTACAGTGCCTTCGTCTACACTATTTCTTCTACCTCGCGCTGCCGCCATTGTTGTTCTTCATCGAGCTTTTAATTTCGTCCGTTACTCCCCCTTTTCGCGCACGTTTGATGCCATTAAACCCCACGATCTCTGACTCACTCAAGGTGCCCATTTCTTCCTCCCTTAAACCCTCTTAATTCCTTTTTACCTCGCCACCGTGCCGGCATGAAATGGCCGCGCATGTTCTCGTCGATTCAACCTCGTTCTCACCCTATAAAAGGGGGCATCACCTTCGCGTTCATCCCCGCAACTCATTCCTCCATATCCTAGCCCTTCCACCCCTCTCTAGCCACCAGAATCGAAGCTCGAAGCCGCTGGAGCCCTAGACGCTTCGCCGCCAAATTCACTGTCGTTGCTGACGCTCCGCCGCCCCCAACCACACCGTCGTGTTCGCCATCGCGTGGACCACCCGGTGCGTGCACTCGTTGGCCTCGAAGACCCCCGGAGCCCCTTCTTTGTCGACGACCCCGCGCCGCTGCCACTAAACCCCTCGTCATTGGCGATCCTTTAGCGCCCCTCCGCCGCAAGGTATACCAGCATGCTCAGTGTGGTCTCCCCGTTCTTTTGCGCACCTTCAAACGACTCGCTGTGGCGCAACGTGCCGGCGAGGCCGAGCCCTAGCGTCATCGCTCACCGGAGCCTACGTGGCACGGCCACGTAGATGCCATATCACCGTCACGCCAGCAGCCCATCCGACGTGGAGCCCACGTGGCGCCACGTCATCTCGCACACAGCCCCCACACCCTCAAGATGTATCGTTTCAGACACTGAGCCCACTGGGACTTTGACCGGTCATGGACTCAGTCCATTGACCACCGGGCCCACATGTTAGTGACTCAATGTTTTTCTTTAAAGAAATAATTCTACTGAAAATCGGTAAATCCTGGGCGCTGTCGTCATCACACGCAATAAACTGGTTTTCCTTTAGAAAAATAATTTGGTAAAATTAGGAAATTCAGAATTTAGGGTTTAATTTAGATTTAAACTTCCAGGAGCTCGTATTTATTCATACGAACTCTGATTTAGGTGATTCAAATTTCTAAATTTATATAAAATCATAAACTAGATATCTAAACTAAAATTATTTCATTTGGAATTCATTTGAAGTTATTTTTGAATTTTATTTGAATTTGGCTTATTTTCACGTATAGATTTCGACGAGTCCGAAGAACCAGAATTAATCAACGACCAGACTTTTGAGCAAGGCAAGTTACATTCTTTGATCATATTTGAATTCCAGTATTTAAAATTATTTAAATTCTATTTTAAATTATTACTGCATGCTTATTTTTATCCAGTTATTTAAATTCCTATTTTAAATTTATAGTTATGCCTAAATCTTTTTTAAGGCCAATATTGATATTGAATCAAACATATTATCACCCTAGATAAAACCTAGTTGATACGATAGTATGAACTGGGATCATTTTGAGAAAAATTATGCTTAGTGATGCTTAGACCAAAAGTATTTGATTTGGGGGAAGTTTAGCCAAATGATCAATTATTGTTTTAAAGGTCTATGGCATTGGTTTGTCATAGGAGATTTTACAAATGATTTTGAAAAGCAAAAAGAAAAAAGTTGGTTTGTACTTGGGCAAAATAGATGGTTGGTGGGTGCAGGTTTATGCACGAGCTCAACCTGGTCAGGGGTGAGGCTCAAGGTTTTTGTTGGAAGTCGTCCAAGTCAGTTAAGGACCGGCTTGAGAGCCGCTTTTGCTAAACTCCACCGTACTACCACATGTCTTGTGTGGGCAGGACTAGGCTTAATAATTTGCAATACTCTACTGTTATTTGTGCCATGTGTTGTGTGGGTATTGGTTAGACAGTATTCCCACCTGGCGCAAGAGGGGGCTTCCAGAGGATGGTCAGTCCAATGGAAGTGAAACCTTAGCGGGCATAAATACTTTAGGGTAGAGCATTGTAACGGCCTTGTGATAATTGCTTAGTCACACACCTTCAGAAGCGTGTATTGGCCGACATCAAAAGCAGATTATCTCTTGTGGGTAAAGTTGTACCACCTCTATAGAGTGTAAATCTATTCGAATAGTCGCGTCCACGGTCACGGACATGTTTAGTATTTGCCACTCAAAGTTAGACTTTGGTTTTGATTTCAAAATGGATTTGACACAAATGTTTTATCAAATTGGAAAGTTGGGTGGTTAGCCATGAGATAGGAGGGTATCCTTTTCCACATCTTTGTATGGAGGTTATCCAACTATAAAACTTGAGTTTCATAAAATAAATTTTAGTATAAAAACACTGCCTTGGAACTTAGTATAAATATTTGAAAGAAACATGGCTTTATGCAAAATCATCCCTATAAGCCTTCCTTTGTAATCCTTGCATGCATTAAACTCTGTTATTTGGGTGTAACTTGTGAGCACGGTAGTTGCGCTCATCCTTGATTATTGCAAATAATCTCAGAGGAGTACTTCGTGGACGAGGAGGAATTGGACGGTTAGGCTGCACCCCCAGACGATTGCCTGTGGCGTATCGTTTGGCCTACTACCATCTTTTGCTTTCCGCTGTAATTTTCTTTAGGCCAAGTGCCCTTTTGTAATAAATAATCTAATATTATTAATAAAGTACGTGATGTGGACTTGTTACTATATTTGTAAACTGTGTACACTAGCTGTTTCTGGACTAGTGTTGTTAACACAGAGAATCTGGGATTCTGCTATCCCAGGTTCGACAAATTTCTCCCATTCTTTTTCTTCTTCCTCTTTGTTTATCTGTGACGGTGTGTTATGCTGTCGAACCGAGTTGACCCTTCTCCTCGACGTGCACCGGGAAGGAGAATGAGCGGGTATCTCTGAACCATTATCGCAGAGTTCACCTGTACAGGACGACAATAAGGTTTCTAGGGCAATGCATCTACGCGACCGCTCGATTTGCTACTTTATCTACGTTCTGCATTGCATCGAATATGCGTTGCTTCTTGTTCTTCATCAAGCCCGAATATAAATTGTTTATGCAACCAAACTTCTTAGTTATAATTCTATTCTTACATATGTTTAGAAGTACAATGTGTTACCTGCTATTAGCATTGCTTTATGTATCTCTAGTTATCTGTCATCTTTGCCTCATAATAAAATTTGGAATTAAAATATTGCGCATATTTCCAACACCCAGATCCTAGTGCCGATTCTTGACTTCCTGTATGACATCTCCCCGTGCATCCCTGTTGTCAATATGGTCACCGCCGTCCTCCTCACTGTCTCAATGGTCTACATCATCGTCTTCAGCTTCGTCTACATCTACGTCAACCCGGTGTCGGCCGTGTCCGTGTCCCCGGCGTCTCTGAGGCGCTTCGTTGCACCTTGGTCTCCACCTTGCTTCTCTTCATTGTCGTGCCTCTCGTGGCCTTCCTCTTCCTCGGCGCCAATAGCCGGTAAGCGAGGGATTGGGTCAGGATTTAGCTTAAAAATTAACCTAATCCCAGCTCAATACCCTAAACCAATCACACGAGCGGCAAAATACTTACTTCTATAAGCAAATAAAGTGATACTACTACTTGTGTGTAGTGACTAGCCGAGTGCACGTGCGTTGCAACAGATTTGAAATAAAACATAATATAAGTTATAAACTTAGAAAACTAATATAAATAAGGTAATTATCCCTACAAATGAAAGTTTAATACATAATTTGCATCTAATCAACAAGCCACATAGAATGTTATCACAAACAACAAACACGGATAATCTAATTATCCACATAAGATTATTCAAGTATCTTATACATGTATGCACATATTTATCCATAAAAGATCCCACCAATTCAAGATAGGGTAGATTATAGACTCACTACCACCACCTAGCCTTTCTTTTATAGTACTCCCTCCGTATTTGTTTAAATGATGTTGGCCAAGCAGGATTGAAGCTACCTGGCGTGAGATATTAAAAAGCGGAGGTAGGAGTAAAGATAAAGATAGTGATAGAGTGAGATGCGATGCCTTCGATTTGGAAAGGGGAGCACTGATCTGAGCCATGAATAGTGGCAAAGGTAATGAAAGCAAGATTCTCGCAGTGCCCGCGCGAGTGGGCCCATCACGATTCAAGGCGATATAATCCGTCACTAACTTGGAAAAAGCTTGGGTTAATTAACCAATGGAGCACAGTGATATGCTCCGGCGAGACGGCGGCGTCCATGGCCGGTGAGCTCCCCAACAAGCCGTTTGCCTACTCGGCCTGGAGGGAGAGAGGAGCTAGCTAGCTGCCGGTAATTATAAATGGTGAGGCCGTGGGCTACTCCTGCTGGATGTTAGTTAAACTGTTAATCATGATGTATTGGAGAAGTTTAATGCAATGTAAATTTCTCCTGTTTGTACTTCTATTAGTGCTCAGTAAGTCTTGCTCTTACAGCATGTGTATGTTTTGTGAGGTAGACGAATGCTATTTCCACTCGGTTGAAGTACTAGTACTAGTACTACTTCCTTAAGCACGCCTTGTGTTACATTAAAAAGTGCATTTTTTTATAGTCGCGCATATACCTATTATCTTATTAAAGCAGAGTCAGAATAAGACATAACGTTCGCTTTCAAAGGCTAGAAAATCCCACATTAATCAATAGAAAAAAAATATCTCCACCATCAATCGTAGTTGGTCCAAATTATAATAGTCTAGATTAAAAGAAAGAGATCCATATTATAAAAGTCTAGATTAAAAGAAAGAGTCCATGTCAACTAAAATAAAACTAAAATTTGTAATAAAAAATAAAATAAATTCAGCAATTAACTTCCGTATGAATTCATAAGTAAAAGAGTCCACGCCATCTATAGTAAAATTGAAATTCGAATAAAAATAAAATATAAGTAGCAATTTGAATTCCACATAAATTTCTAAGTAAAATCTCTACATAATTATAATTCATAATAAAAAATAAAAAATGTAAAATTAGATTTGTGTACTAAATCTAACAAAAACTAAAATTTAGAATAACAATAAAATAAAATAACAATTTAATTTTGATACAATTCTAATAATTTTAATTTGTAATAAAAATAAACAAGTATTGGCAATTATATTTGTATACTAAATACAACAAAAATAATTGAAATTCAATAAAAATAAAATAAGCAATTTTATTTCAATACGGATTACAAAGTAAAATTACTAAATAACTGTAATTGAATAAAAATGGAAAAAGATAGCAATTGATTTTACACAAATTCCAAGAAAAAGAACTAAAATTCGAATAAAAATAAAATAAAATTTGTAGTTTGATTTCTATACGTATTCAAAAATAAAATCTCTAAATAACTAAAATTCCAAATAAATTAAGCAATTTGATTTGTATACGAACTCTAATAAAAATAACTAAAATGTTTTGAATAAAAATAAAAGCTATAACGAGGATGAGACAAATGGTGTTGAAGGAGACACAAAAGAAGCCACCACGTTCACTCTCAAGGTCATGTGTTTCTATTGTTGCTTCCCATGGAATAAAAATAAAAAATAACTGAAATTTTGATTAAAAAAATACAAGTTATAAACAAGGTAGCACGAATGGTATCGAAGGAGACCACGAAAGAGTGCAATGGCATCGATCTATCCTACAAGAAGACATTGATCCACGGGGAAGCAAACAGTTGAGGCGGCGATGATGGAGATGAGGACGATATCGTGCTGCTCACCGAGCCAATGAAGAGAAAGTCTAGTGTTGAAGGAGCTAAGGGCCGCGATGACAAGTGGTGAGTGTCGACGTTGTTGAAGAAGTTAATGGCCAAAGAAACTCGATGATGGGGAAGCCTTGGTAGAGAGGAGATGAATTTTTGCATTGAAGATGAGCGATGGATGATATGGGGCCATCAGGTAGCTAGGAGCGTGCCATTATTGGTCAGGGGCACGTTGCCGCTAACGATGGCAAAATGATTCTCCGTATCTTTAGGCAAGGACTAAAGCAGACATGTCGACATTAGTGAAGATGGGAGGTCACTACGATTAGTGAGGAAGCCACAACATTGAGTTGGCCAACATCAAAGAAGAGGAGCAACTAACACGAGAGAAGAGGACGTCGAGCAGGTATAACATCATGCATTTGTATGTACATGCATGCATTCGTATGAATAGAAGCATAGGCGTACGTAGGCAAATGAGCCAAATTTTTTTGGAGTAGTGATGACGCAGTTGTAGGGAATATTTTCGGGGTTACTGGAGAGAGCGTGACACGTATCATGAGCTGGGATTGGCGACGGTTGCATGTGTATGCGTGTTAATATTGCAATGGTTAGCATTAAGCAATAATTGGGCGAAGTAGAAGTTAACTATGTGGTAAAGTATTGCATTTGAAGGGGTAACAGCTGAGAGGGATCGATCAAGATTCGGACTTACTGTTGGAGGTTGAAGCAAGAAAAACTGTGACAGTGAGAACAAATAGAAGCCATGCGGTTTGGTGAGGTAGCCAGCGTGTGAGGTAAGATAACTTCAAGGTAGGTTGCCCACGGTTCATGGGTGTATGTGTAAGCAAAGTATTCTAATACATTATACCATGTAAACTAATAAGATAATTTGCCGCACACATAATCAACATATTGCTTGATTAAATAGTACATGTGCATGCATACAATTTTTTTTTAAAAAAAACTAATAGAGTAAGAATAGGAGCATGCAACTACATGATATATACATGATGAAGAGTGATTAATTTTTAAGAACCCCAACAACTTATTATGCTCAATGATTTTCTTCCATCAAAGCAAATACTTCAATTATGTTTCTCAAGTTGTAATTTCTTTCAATCTTATATTGTCGTTTCCAACGTTTAGGATATCTTAAAAGTCTAAATAGCCTACAAGATACATAGATATATTATCAAACATTCATTTATACTGGCCGCATAAATGTGTGGGGCACCCCGCTAGTTTTCTGAAAAGAAAGGAAAAAAATGTACATAGGGATGTGTCCAACCTGGTCCAAACACTTGTGCACGTGATGCTTGGATACGCTGTGCGCCACGCCCCACATGTCAAAAGATGGTCCAAAGATGCTTTGCATTGCCGTGGAACTAATCCCAATCGGAATAACGTGGCTTATAAAGTTTGTACTTATACCCTTCCTTTTTGCTGCAATGGAAGCGCCTACAGCTTTGGGACTGGGAGAGGGAAGTAAACATTTCTCGTCAGATAAGTACTGTGTCGGTATCCAAAAATGCAATTCGGGATTCTCTGCGTATAACGCACTAGTCTAGGATCACGCTAGTACACATAGTGTCAATATAGATAAATATCGATCCACACAAGACGAATAATAGAATAAACGAGTAATTTGAATAACAAATAATGGTTGTGACCTTATGGTCGAGTTTACACTTATTAAGCCACGCAGGGCTGACAGTAAATAAATAAGCAGTAGCGGAACAAAAGCAACTCCAGCGGAAACTCATCGACTTACCACAGGCAATCGACTTGGATCAAGACCTAACGATCAGCAACCTCGTAGAACTCCTACTTGAAGGCAGGTGATGATTCCTCCACTTCAGCTGAATGATTGTAGTAAGAATGAGTACTCTGAGTACTCAACAAGTTGTATCACATAATGCAATTATAGATGATGGCTTATTACAAAGAAAATGGCTTCTGTGGTTATTTTGCAAGAAAGCGACATTTGCGATTGAATATAATTAATAGATTAAAAGCGTAATTCAAAACAAATAAATCATAATAATTTAACAATTGTTTTCACAAAGGACACAAAGCCTAATCAAATTCTTTCATACAACCATATGTATTAAATCACACAGTTGTCCATTCCCAAAGTATTTTATGAAAATATACCCCTCGTGTGAAATCCCCGAGCATGTCCATGACCACGGATGCGACTATTTGAATAGATTGTTTTACACTCTACAGAGGTTGTACACTTTACCCATACGATATAACCAGTGTAGCTAGCACTAATCATAGCAAAACCTTTTCGAAACTTCATCTCAATGGTTGGCTCTCCCAATGTGTTTTACTGATGGCACCAACGCCCACACAGGAAATTAGCCCATCGCACACTGTTGGACCTAAAGACGGTGAACCGCTCATAAATTTGAATCGCCACACAGGCAGAATCACACCTCCACCCTGGCACACAGCTTAACCTATTTGCCTGAGTAATCAACTTTAAGACTCCATAGCTTACTAGGTTATGCTTGTCCCATACCAGGCATGTTGTCATACAGTTATGGCTCAGTTCAATCGCGCACAAAGTTAAGTCATTGATTGACCAAGGCGAGATTGCCAATTTCTAACTAAACAATCATTTTTCCATTTCCCAAGCACTAAGTTCCACCATATCACACAATTCCACCACTCGCCTCAGTCAAAATCTTTTCCCAGCCTCTTGGTTAAGTGCAACATATGCCATCAATAAGTAATAGCACATAGCATACAGTTTTACACAAAGTTCCATAATCACTTTGTCAAGTTTATAATTGCAACTCAAATGAATGGATAACTCGTTACATGGCTAAACAAACTACTCGTGGCTAACCAACCCACGTTGGTGCTATGATAATACCAACTAAATAATTAACCAAGCTAGGGTGATAAAATATAATGATATTATAATTAATAGGCAAGGAGGATGTAATCAAATGGGTGAATAGCTAATCCCAAAACATTTAAATAATTACTTAAAGTAAAATGCAATAACTTGAATCAAAGTAACTTTAGAAAACTAGGTTCAACATGGTCAAAGGTACAACTTGCCTTGGAACAAGTCTTGGTACTAGTCTTGGGCTTGATCAACTCTTTCTTCCTCGAAACCTCCCGAAGTATCAACGTCTACTCGCAAACGAAGTAAATAACCAAAATAAATAAATAAACAGTGAGATAACAAACTCCAAAAATTAAATAAAAATCTAATTAAAATATAGCTTTAATTTATATGAATTTAGAAATTTGAATGGGCTCAATCGGAGTTCGTATGAGGAAGAACGAGCTTTTGGAAGATCTAACCCTAAGAAAAAGAAAAAGGAATTTTTAATTCAAATTTCCCGAATTAATTTTCTACTGGAAATCATGATTTAATGCATCAGCATGATGTCAACGGCAATTTTTGGAATTAAAGAAAAATCGGGAAAATCTGACACAGGAGCTGACATGCGGGGCCTAGGGTCTATAGACCCAGTCCACGAATCTGGTTCATGGGTCTATGGCTCACGGGCTAACGGAACAATAACCTTGACAGGTAGGACCCACTTGTCATAGACTTGGTCTACCGTGAACTAGATCTACATAGGGATGGATCTCGGGTTTGGATCTGAATCTGCCACATGGGTTGCCACCTAACGCTGACGGGGCGACATGTGGGTGACACATAGGCGCTAAGGTTGACATGGCGAGTGAGGTGGCAAGACATGGTGGCTAAATGGCGGCGAGGCTCGAGAACCAAGGGGTTCTGGCGAACGGCGGCGAACTAGCTGACAGCGAGGGTGCCAAAGTGACAAGGAAGTCAAGACAAACTCAATGCGCACCAGTGCGGGGAGAGGGTGTTAGAGAGTAGCCGGCGGCGAGGTGGTTCGGTTGTTTGTCGGCGACGAGCTCCGGTGACGTGGAGGGGCGCCCGAGGTAGAACTTGTGATGGCGATCCCAACGGTGGGGTCAACGACAGCAGGGCTTCAACGACAGTGAGGCAATCGATGAAGATAAAAAGCTTCGAGCAGAAAACCTAAAACCTAAATTTTGGCGAACCAAGGTGATTCGGGGCGGGGTGAGTTGGGGATTCGGGATGAGGAGGGAAAGGCAACACCGGGGGTGCCTTTTATAGCGTGAGGGGGGACCGAGATGGCATATCGTCGTTGGAGTTCATTTCGAAACCGACGAAGAGATAAGGAAATTTGGGTACGATTCAGAGGAGATACGAGATCAAATCAGTTGCGGGGAGATAGAGGATTTAGATGGCGCTGTCAGCGCAGGATTTCAGGGCTGTTTCGCTCGTTGTCGGACGAAGCTTCAAAAGAGCGGAAATGGCGTTGTTGGGAGAGGCAAGGGGAGGAAGAAAGCAGGAGGTGGGAGACGACCTGGCATGCGGGCCCCATGTGACAGAGAGAGAAGGAGGAGAAGGCTAGGCTGCGGCGGGAAAAAGGAAAGGTCGAGCGGGCTAGGCCGAAAAGCGAAAGAAATGGACCAAGGGAATAGGGTTTGAGCCCAAAGAGATTTCTGATATTTACAATAGTTTTCGCATTTTAGAAGTTACAGTAAATCCAAATAGCAAAAGGAAAATAGTAAATGAACTCGAAAAAATTCCAGAAAAATCTGGAAAATATTTCCAAGTACATAGAACCCAAATAAAATAATTTTAGGATTTGTTGATGTTTAGATTATTCACATTAAATTGTTTTGCTATTGAAATTCCATATTAAGCTTTATTAAAAATCAAATAAAACTTGGGTGAATTTTCCAAAGGGCTAAACTACTCAAAAGGAATTTTAAACTTCAAAAAATTGGGATGTTATATACTGTCCAAGGGTGTGTTGTCATGTTGTGTGATCAGGAGCGAGGTTAGCAACCTGATGGTGGTGGTTGTTGAACTACAAAAACAACAATTAGGGATTTCTTGGTTGGCTTTTCCTGCTATGCTTTTCAGATGTTTGCGTTTTGTTGTTTTCATGCTATGCTTTTCAGACGAGCTAGCTTCATGGCAGCAGTAGAACCCCAGCAAGATCTCCTTCTCCTCTACCTTATGTAGCACTTGTAGACTAAATGTCATCATAAAAAGCCTCATGTACTTGTCCCCTCCCCTCAAAGGGAATAAAAAACAAAGAGACACCTTGATACAAAATCGCATCTCCCTCCTGTAGTACTTGTGCTGGTACTCGTTTTGAGGGAATCGTAGAGATTTGTTCTCATTTGTAGATGGAAACAGAAGCACACATATCCATCTCTCTTCTATTTATTTGCATGGTATCAGAGCAAACCGATTTAGGTTTGTCTGACCCCCTTTCCTATCCACGATGAGCACCTCCTCTTCTGTTGCCTCTCCTTCCTCTCCCTCCCTCACCGACGCCTCCTCGCCATCCAATGGCTCAACCTTGGCGCCGTTGGCATTGATGTCGCAGGTTGTCAATGTGGCATCGATCAAGACTCACATACCCATCGTGCTTGACCTCAAGTCATCCAACTACACCAAGTGATGGACCTTTTTCACCGCCATGCTCGGGAAGTTCGACTTGTTGCACCACAGCAACGGCAACGCCCCTTCTCGTCCCCAAGACGTCGATTGGGCACAACAACATTTTACCATCCTAACAATGGCTACATGGCTCCATCTCAGGCAACATCCTCGACCTCATCATGGAGCCCGAGCAGTCGTCACTTGCTCTATGTATGGTCATGTAATCTGTTTTCTGTGACAGCAAGGAGACTCGGGCCATCTACTTTCAAGCGGAGTTTAACTTCTTGGTCCAAGGCGATCTCTCAATCATCGCCTACTGCCAAAAGCTCTAGACGTTGGTTGACGTCCTCCGCGACGTTAGTCATCCTATGTCCAACTCGATGCTTGTCCTCAATACTCTTCGTGGTCTCAACCTAAAGATCTCCAATGTTGTGTCGATCATTAGCATGACCACTCCTGATGGGGGATTTGTCCCGATCTTTCGATGAGATGATAACTATGATTTTTGTGGACATGACTTTGACGACGCAGGCTACCAATCGAACACGGCCAGCATGCCAAGCAATCGCTAAACCACACCCGAAGTCATTATCAAC
Source organism: Phyllostachys edulis (assembly GCA_036346405.1). Lineage (NCBI taxonomy): Eukaryota > Viridiplantae > Streptophyta > Magnoliopsida > Poales > Poaceae > Phyllostachys > Phyllostachys edulis. The sequence goes on from CM070556.1 coordinate 14,013,875, forward strand.
CATGCCAAGAACCCGATTGACCTGAACACTAGGTTCAATTCCTACGAGCAATTGAAGAACAACCAAGTGCAACATGAAAAGCAATATGAAATTGCGGATAATAGATGAATTGATCAGGTTTTGAAATCACAGTTGTTGGTCTAGCCGACACAAGAACAATGACGAGGGTTTCTCACGTAGGAGAAAAAACCAATCTAAACAAAACCTAGGGAGAGATAGAGGGTACGGCTAGATATTTAAAAGAGAAAGAGGTAGGGAGACGTGCGCTGACCCTGATTGGACTCTAACTTGGCTGGTTTACATGGCCCATGGCCCTAGATAAATGTGGCGCAGCACATGTAGGTCCTTGAATCAGATTCGGTCCATGTGGCCCATCTCCATTTGGATTCAACTTGGTGGCGAAGAGATGGTCCTTGTGCAGCTCCTCCTTGCTCCATGCCCAGATTCTTGAGTAAAGAACATGACAAGCATTAGGTAGTAATCTATTCTCCAGTGAACAATTATGCATTCCTAGAAATGAGCTCACCTGGAAATTAGCAACATGTGTAGCATCATCACTCTTATGACAGGGAATAAAATGTGTCATCTTAGAAAATCTATCCACCACAATAAAAATAATATCCATCCCTCTCTTTGTTCTAGGCAGTCCTAAAACAAAGTTCATAGAAATGTCCTCCCAATGAACACTAGGAATAGAATAGACATATATAAACCATTTGGATTAAGTCATGACTTAGCTTTTTGGCATATTGTGCAGCGTGCAACATAGCGCTCGATGTCGCGCCTCATCTTTGGCCAAAAGAAATGTTCAGCAATATGTCCTCCATCTTTTTGACACCAAAGTGTCCCATCAATCCTTCTCGACGCGCCACCTGTAACAACAAAAGACGAACGAAGCTAGCTGGAATGCATAGCTTGTTAGCTCTAAACAAAAAACCATCATTGAACACAAATTTATTCCAGCCTTTTCCATCTACGCAATTAGACATAGCATCTTTAAATTTAGCATCATTAGCATAAAGTTCTTTGATTGTCTCTAATCCAAAAATTCTACAATCAAGTTGAGACAGCATAGTATATCTCCTAGACAATGCATCAACTATCACATTCTCTTTTCCTTTCTTGTGTTTAATGATATAAGGAAAAGACTCAATAAATTCAACCCACTTTGCATGTCTACGGTTTAGTTTTGCTTGACTTTTAATATATTTCAGTGATTCATGATCAGAATAAATAACAAACTCTTTGGATCATAAATAATGCTACCATGTTTCTAAAGTTCGAACTAAAGCATATAATTCTTTATCATAAGTTGAATACTTCAAACAAGGCCCACTTGATTTCTCACTTAAGTAAGCAACAGGTTTACCTTCTTGAATTAATACACCACCAATTCCAACTCCACTAGCATCACACTCAAGTTCAAAAGTCTTACCAAAATCTGAAAGTTGGAGCAATGGTGCCTTTGTGAGCTTCTCTTTGAGAAGGTTAAAAGCATCTTCTTGTGCTAGTCCCCACTTGAAAAAGACACATTTCTTCGTTAATTCATTCAATGGTGCGGGCAATGATGCTGAAATCTTTCACAAAGCGGCAATAGAAACCAGCAAGTCCATGGAAACTCTGCACTTGCGTGACCGAAGTAGGGGTCGGCCAGCTCTTAATAGCTTCAATCTTGGCTTCATCAACCTCAATTCCATGCGGTGTCACAATATAGCAAAGAAACCCAACTCTATCGGTGCAAAAGGTGCACTTTTTGAGGTTACCTAACAAGCTGCATCTCTCAAAGTATTAAAAATAGCATGTAAATGATCAAGATGCTCGCTAAGTGAATTGCTATAAACCAGGATATCATCAAAATATACTACTACAAATTTTCCAATGAAAGCACGTAAAACTTCGTTCATTAATCGCATTAATGGACTATGTGCATTAGTTAAACTAAAAGGCATCACTAACCATTCATACAATCCAAATTTAGTTTAGACGCTGTCTTCCATTCATCTTCAAGTTTTATTCTAATTTGGTGGTAACCACTACGCAAGTCTACTTTAGAAAAGACAAAAGAGCCACTTAATTCATCAAGTATATCATCTAACCTAGGAATAGGATGATGATATCGAACAATTATATTGTTTATGGCTCTAGAATCTACACACATATGCCAAGAAATGTCTTTCTTAGGAACTAAAATAACAGGAACAACACATGGACTAAGGCTTTCTTGAACTTGTTCTCCCTGTAGAAGTAAATGAAGAAGCACTTTTGCAGGAGCTTGCACTTTGTTTCGGAAGCACATGAAGGTGTTGAAGCAATGGAAGGAGCAGCAGGGTGCCCACAGCTAGAAAGCGGTGGGGCTCGGCCAACACTAGTAGGTGATGCTTTGTTTTGCATCTTGCTCGGCCTGGTTGACGACGAACCTACAAAATTCACTCTTGTCCTGGATTGCCTTCCCTGCACTTCCCTTTCAGATTTACAAGCAAGATGAAACAAACGAGTGATATTATTGTATTCTTTGTAATCAAGAACATCCTAAATCTCATGGTTAAGTCCTCCTAAAAATCTAGCTATTTTAGCTTCTTCGGTTTCTTCTAAACCACAACACGATAAACCAATTTGTAATTCTTAAAAGTAATCCTCTACACTTCTATTGCCTTGTTTTAAGCGTTGCAATTTATTTAGCAAGTCATGTGAATAATATGAAGGAACAAATCTAGCTCTCATGACTCTCTTCATAGCATCCCAAGTTGTAGGTATGTTTCCTAGCCTACAATATTCCTTCCACCAAACAGATGCAAATTCCATAAATTCACTAGTAGCAGCCCTAATTCTTTTATCCTCGGGAAAATCATAGCATGCAAATTTCTGATCTATAGCTAATTCCCAATCTAAATATGCATCAAGGTCATATTTACCAGCAAAGGAAGGAATTGTAAACTTAATCTTAGTTAATGCATCATCACGTACCTTTCGCTAATTTCTACCCATACCTCGTTGATTATCATGTAGTCGACGGTGATCTCGATCTTTGGAACCCTCAAGTTCTGTATCAGCGACATAATTCTCTCCATCATCTTCCTCCTCATTCGCCGAAATGCGAACGTGGGGTGGTGCACAGTGAGGAGGAGGGCTTTCTACCCTTCCACCCTTGGCTCATCATTGGCCACAGCTGACCATCCTTGCTTGAGGTGCTCAACGCGCGTGCAGAGTGCCGCAAGGTTGTCGTTGACTTGATCCAAAGCTTGGTTAATGTTCTCTCCATGCCCGTTGAGTAAGCACTCAAAGTGTTGTATGATCCCTCTCGTACGAGGTGTGAGGGGTCCTGCACTGTCTTGCTCCGTAGAACTGTGTGACCCTGCCATGGTTAGTACGTAGCAAACAAGAAATTCACATAATATTAGGTTCCTATCACTACTAGATTCTAGGGTGTATCCGTCACACACGCTCAAGCTCTTACCATGCTCTTGGAAGTTCTTACCAATACAAACAGGTGGTGCAACCGGTGACTGGTTCGTGATAACCTGACTCAAGTGATGAGTAGAGCGATTGCAAGTATGGCGTGACCTATTTGGTTAGTAGAAAAGTGGAGCTTATACAGGCTAAATATGTAGCAAGGAATAGCAATAATCAATTCCAGAAATTGCACTAGCTGAAAATTAGTCCAAAGTACTCGCCTAAATTGCTAGTCTAGACTAGAACTCGACCCTAGCTGAAGCAAGCAATAACGAACATCACAAAAGGCTAAAAACTACAAAGACACAATTTTTGATTTTTTTTTATCAGTGCAGCTCTTTTCTTTTGCACTCGCCATTTTTTAAAACTGTGTTGCTTTTCTTGCACTTGCCTTTTTGTTTTTGAAATATAGACCACGTGCATACTAAATTATGGACTAGAAACAAAGATTACACTATTTGGAATCACATAAAACATAAACTAGATGGCGACAGAACGACAAAAACGGGTGCTGAAACTTCACAGGCCATTTTGAGGCCCTAAACGACTTTTTTTTTTTGGGTTTTACGCTTTTTCGGAGCCTTGCGAGGAGAATCAGACCCGTCCTTCCTAGTGGGGGATTTGTCCCAATCTTCCGATGAGATGATAACTACGATTTTTGTGGAGGTGACTTTGACAACGCAGGCTACCAATTAAACACGACTAGCACGCCAAGCAATCACTAAACCACACCCGAAATCATTATCAGTCGTGCCAAGAATGCGGTTGACCTGAACACAAGGTTCAATTCCTGCGAGCAATTGAAGAACAAGCAAGAACAAGATGAAAAGCAATCTGAAATTGCGGATAATAGATGAATGCTTGAATTGATGAGGTTCTAAAATCACAGTTGTTGGTCTAGTTGACACAAGAACAATGACGAGGGTTTCTCACGCAGGAGACAAAACCAATCTAAACAAAACCTAAGGAGAGAGAGAGAGAGAGAGAGGGTGCGACTGGATATTTAAGAGAGAAAGAGATGGGGAGACATGCGCCGACCCTGATTGGACTCCAACTTGGTTGGTTTACATGGCCCATGGCCCTAGATAAATGTGGCACAGCACATGTAGATCTTTGAATCAGATTTGGTCCACGTGGCCCAACTGCATTCGGATTCAACTTGGTGGCGAAGAGATGTGGTGAAGAGATGGGCCTTGTGCAGCTTCTCCTTGCACCATGCCCAGATTCCTGAGTAAAAGAACCTAACAAGCATTAGGTAGCAATCTATTCTCCAATGAACAATTATGCATTCCTAGGAACGAGCTCACCTAGTAATTTAATTGCCGCGCTCGTGGCCTTGTAATTGATCCTTGTATGGACTCAGGTGGAGGAGTGGTAGAAGTGGTGTTTTCACCCAAAGGAGTGATGCCCTCATCAACTCCCTTGCCCACCTTCGTCCATGCGTGGTCCATGCTTCTCCTCGACGAGATACTCTTTGACAACGCAGCTAAGATCACTGCTGTCGCTGCCCTCTTCACCGCCACCTAAGGGCAGCCTGGACATCTACCATCTTGTCATGATTCCACCTGTTGTGGTGATCGTTGCTACGGTTCTAGCAAGACTAGGTGCAATGGCAAGAAAGTTGGTGCCAACACCCTCCACCAACAATCGTGCCACACCAGTGCTTTCAGGCCTACCCCCTATCCCCTAGGTTTTCTTCTCGCAACCCTGGTCCATGGGTGTCCCAGGGCCAACCCTGGTCCAACACTTGGCATGGCCCCAGCAGCCCTGGCCTGCTCGGTCCACGCCCCCCCTGGTTGATGCCAGTGTAGGAGCGGGCTTTCAACACTATCATCACCTTGTCTTACCTATTGCTGCCATCTACACCAGGACCTGTTTCCACCATGAACAACATGTTCATGAATGGCTTCCCGCAAGGAGGCTAGGTCATGGACTCCGGCGTACATCGCACATGGCCTCTGACGATGGTATTCTCTCCACCTCCCATCCCTTCATTCCTCCCTACTGTGTCACCGTCGGGGATGGATCCTCCATGCCCATCTTCGCCTCTAGTAACATTTCGCCATCCGGTGCTTCTTTTTTCCTCAATGATGTTCTCATTGTTCTGTCTATTGTTCGCAATCTCCTTTCCGTTCGAAAGTTCACCCATGAAAATTATTGTTCTATTGAATTTGACTCTGTTAGGGACATTTGAACCAAGAATGAGATCTTTCGTTGCAATAGTGATGACAATCTTTGCACCAGCTGTCCTGCTACACTGGCATCATCACCTCAAGCACTCTTGTCTACCACCAACCCTGTGGCATCGATGTTTGGGTCACCCCAGTCGCGACGCCATGGCCTCCTTGCAACAGCCTTCTTTGATTATTGTAATAAGGCAGATCATTCTATGTGTCATGCATACCAATTGGGCAAGCACATACGCCTGCCATTTTCTAGCTCTAGTTTTCAATTAATTCATTGTGAGCTACGGACGTCACCTGTCCCTAGTTCTTCTGGATTCCAATATTATTTAGTAATTGTCGATGATTTTCTCACTTCTATTGGTCTTTTCCACTCCGCAAGAAATCCTTTGTCCATAACACACTTACTTCCTCCTTTTCTTATGTTCATACGCAATTCCAACTTCCCATACTCTCCATTTAGGTCGACAATGGCACAGAATTAATCAATTCCACATCATTGGAATTTTTTCATCACCACGACACTCACCTCCACCTTTCATGCCCCTACACCTCCCAACAAAACGAGAAAGCCGAGCAGGTGATCTGTACTCTCAATGACACCGTGTTCACTCTCTTGTTTCAGGCGCACATGCCCCCTCGTTCTGGGCCGAAGCCCTCGCCACGGCCACTTCATGGGCATGCTCGCGAGCGAAAAAATGGCTAGCGAGAATGCGTATGGGCGAGGACCCATGCACGTCGCACCCGATTGTCATCCTTATCCCTTACCAATACAGAGTATTGCACCTGTAGTAACCATCAGTGAACTGACATGGGACCACGTGTGCACAATGACAAAAACAAATGGAACAATTCATGATATGTCACTTCAAAGAGTGGCATGGTTCGAAACGACACTTTGAAGATTGACTTCCACCATATGCCACTCAGAACAAGTTTAGATTCTCGAAATTCCATTTCTTCCCATTCCTATGAATTAACCTCCTTTCCACCTTTTTAGCCACATGAAAAGACTGTTATGACCTTGGTTGCCTCGGCGTCGCAATTTCACGAAATACCATTGACGAGGATTAAATTCCTCGATATTACTTTGATATTTAATTAAACACCACATATTTCTTGTGGTCGTAACCCCTGCGTTTAACGACCCCTGTGTTTATGAGAATCTCAGAGGTTGCTCTGTGAGTACCCTGGTCGTAGGGGCCCTGTACCTATTAACCCGACCAGTTAAACTACCCGTTGTATCTTTGAGCTGGTACTTGAATCTGATTCCAAGTATATCCCTTTCATGTGATGAATGGAACATGTGCCTTATTTGCTCCAAACCACATGATACTTTTTAGCCCTAAGTTACTGACAATAACTACTACACAGTTTCGTCTCTTTTTAACATTAACTAGTAATCAGTTGGCGTTTTGCTAACAACAATTGCCTCCCCAACCAGACGCATCACTTCCAAAAGGTGTCTTCTCCAGGAGTAACTTCCACATGTTCGTATTTAAAGGTGGATGACGATGACGAAGACAAGTGCAAGGCAATTGGATTCGATCTGAAGACAATTGAAGCAAACTGAAGCACAACAAGCAATATATTCAGTGTAATTAGGGCTAGTCTGTCGCCTTGCATAAAGCACCCCTGTAAACACCAATTCATTGCAATAAGGATCAATCCTATTCACCTCCAAGTATTCTCAACCATTTGTTCTCATTTTATTTCGTAAGATCGGTGACTTGATCGTCAACAACCACTTCGTCCCCTGTGCAAACCAGTGCGATCGTACCAGGCCAGGTCACCTAAAGCGTGGTGCTTCTTGTCAATGTGATGTTGGTTAAGTAAAACATTTGCATTAGTAATATGCAGTAGTAGTATGTTGTAGATGGTGCTAGCTTTTGTGTCCTATGAAGTGATGATGTTTTAGACGATGTGTTTTGAATGTGATGGCATGTAATGGTACAAGGATTTGGTGCTGATGCTATAATAATATGCGTTTTAGATGATGAACTGAATGATTGCTTCATTTCTAAGCGGGTCACACCTGTTTCTTTGTGGTATTTTGTGAAATTGCGATGTAGGGGCCAATCGAGTGCATAATTTTGTTTTCCCATGTTTGAAAAGGTGGAAAAGGGGTTAACTCTCAGGAAATGGAAGGAAATGGCATTCTCTGGATCTAAACTTGTTCTGAGTGGCATGTGGTGGAGTCGATCTTCGGAGTGACGTTTCGACCCATGCCACCCTTTGGGGTGGTACATCCCGAATTTTCCCAAAACCAAATTACTACCACTAGTAGTCAGCCTCAGGGTGCGTTCTCTTTTTGTGTTATGTTGGTACTCTGACAATGGCCTAAGCTCCGTACGGCATCAACGTGGTGTTGGATCACGTGACGGTTGACACTGTTGAGGGTATCTACAACGGTCCAGCGTGAGCAGTAGCCTTACAGATCCACGTTGGACGTGAGCTTGCGCGGAGGTGAGACTTTGAGAGGAGGAACAGGTAGTGGCTTGCACGGTGGCAGAGCAGTCTGTAGATGAGGCGATGGCTTGGGGAGAAAAGAGAGTGGCACGAGCATGCATTTGTCCCGGACAACGGCCATTGGATCCAGCCCGGATCGAGCGAGGACGACAGCGCCCACCCTGGCGCCGCCGGTGACGGTGGAGGGACCGGTCCACGACGGCGGTGAGGCATATGACGAGGACGTCGGGAGGCGATGGGAGGATGGTGGAGATGACCAGATTTGATGCCAGAAACCAGCTGACCAAATAGCACGACCTAGGCGACCGAATCCGGCTAGGTCTGGGTGGCTGCAATCGGATCCGATCGGATTTGAATGGGTGACGAGCGGCTGGTTGCAATCCCTTGTTCCACTGTCACGTGATGTGCCGTGGCGTTGCTGTGGGGTCACTGGGGAAACGAGACGAATCTTGGTTTGCATGGTTTCACCAGGCAAGAACGATAAAAGGTGGATTCTGACGGTGTGGATTTAGGGTGAAATTATTCACCCACTCTAAGTCCTCATACCAGGCCGGCCCATGTTGTGCTGAAATCAGCGAACAGCATCGTCTAGTCGTAGCTGATCCTAACTAGTCCGTTTTGAGCCTTAACTTTGGGACGGCAAGCGAGCGGCCCTTTCTCTCAGCCCAAACAAATGACAAGTTCCCTAACCCGACCAAAGAGAGTAGTCAGCAGGGAGTATTTAGGCCGGCCCAGGGTTGAAGCCATTGAAAGGTCCATATGCCTCTGGCCGCTCGGCACGGTCGGAACTCGGAAGCCTGTGCGTTTGCACCGCTTCCTTGCCCAATTCCCGAACGTCGCGGCACGCCAGGACAGCAAAGCAACTTGGAAGGGGCGGCGCCGGTCGGTTGGTGCCGTTGCACGCACTGCTCTATCAGCACGTCCAAAGTCTCATGTCAAGAACACCACGCGCTTTCCTTCAGAAAGGAAAACACCATGTGCGGTCTGTGCCACACGGTGGGGGGAAAAAAGAGAGAGAGATGCTCCTGGCCGCTCGATCGGCACGGCCTGAACTCTCTGAAGCTTGTGGATGTCATTGTCATCGTTTCCTTGCCCAATTAACAAACGTTGCGGCACCAATCAGATACGCTTGTTCTGCTTTGTTAGTAAATTAAGCTGGAGGGAGACGGGCTGATTAATCAGAAGTAGCGGTAAATTGGCAATGCAGTAAAAGTTAAACTGAGCATTATATAAGTGCAGGATTAGCGGGCGTTGTTTAGCCTACACATTTCGTTCGTTTCCATTGCCCTCCTGTCCTACACCTGTGGTAATTAAGCCCAGTTCTTCTTAAACCCCGTCTGCTTGTTCTTTCCTCCTCTCCAGACAACTGCGAGAACAAGCGGTGTGAAGAACTGAGTTGATCGAGTCTTTGTGCTCAATTTAATCTCGTCATCTTCACCGGCCTCCCATCGATCTTCCGAATTCCTGCCTCTGTTCTTATATCCCGAGAGCATAGTTCCTTCTCGCTCTTGCCCCGTTGGCTATCTGAGGTGTTGGTTGCTCCACTCTTTCTTTCCCAAGTCTCAGTTCGCTGAGTCCACGATCGATGGCTGCCCTCCCCGACGCAGCCAGGTTCGCCCTCTGCGTCGCCATCGGCTGCGCCTCTATCCTCAAGCCGATCCTTGACTTCGTAGATGGAAATTCCCAGCGCAACCCCGCCGTCGACACGGCCGTTGTCGTTCTCCTCATTACCCTTCCAGTCGCCTACCTTCTGGGGGTAATCCTTGTGTATCTCCACATCACCCCCGCGCCGGCCGCGCCCTTGCCCCCCGCTGCTCTGAGGCGGTTCGCTGGTGTTGCTTGCATCATGGTCTGCGCCTTGCTTCTCTTCCTTTCCGTCCCTCTCATCGCTTGCCTGTTCCTCGCCGCCGGTGGGCGCTAGGTCACGGCATGATGGCAATGTGTTCTCCTTCCGTAGTAGTGTTAGATTTACTGTGATACCCACTCTTGTTAGATCTTGACCACGTCACTCCAGATAACTTAGCTAGCTGACTAGCTGAGGCCGGAGTCTCCGGCGTGCTGCTGCAAGTGGACCCATCACGGCGGTATACACGATCGCTGACATGGAATTTCTTGGGTTAACCAGGTGAATAGCCCAGGAGTGCTCCGGCGAGGCGGAAGCTGACATGCCGTGCCGGCCACCCCAGACATCAGCCAGTCAGCCGCGGTGAGCCTGCGACGTCCATGGTAGTAAGCTCCCGAGCAAGCTGCTTTCCTGCTTGGCGGGGGCGAAAAGAACAAGTGCGTTGTGAATTGGGGGAGGTCAAGAGCTACGGAGATAATACTGTTGGGTATGTAAGCGTCACGGTGTACAAGATGACCACGCTGTAAATCTCTATCACTGTTAATGCAATCTTTTGTATGATTCATGATGCACGAAACATTCACCACTCCACTGATCAGTTGAGTTACTCTACAACTACTTTGTCAATTTCTTTCTGAACATGAACTCTGCTTGGATTAATTTGTTTCGAGCCTTGGTTTCTTGGCAGATTTAATTTGGTTGTGCATAAATTAGAGATGCACCGTATAACACAAGTAGACATAAAGAAGGAGATGAAACAATAAAATACTGCAAAGTATAAGAAACGAAAGAAAAACGCTACAAGCAAAACAGGGCCATTGTCTTTTCCCCGTCGCGCCCCGTTTTGTCAAAGATGCTTTGCTTTGCTTTGCCGTGAAAAGGTGATGCTGATTCGCTGTAAATAATTAGCTGGAGGTGATTGCGGGAGAGCGCGGCACCCGATTGTACTAGCAGTATGGAACTATTGACTATGGAGTGGTTTTTACGGTGAAGACACCGACGCCCACTTGGCAGAAATCGCAAACACGCGTCCTATCATAAATCAGAATTCTTGTACACTAACCAGGGTCGCGCGCAAGGCACGCGAAAAAATTTGGAGATTTTCAAACGTGAAAGCCCTTGAGATTGAGATCGGGTTAGTCGAACTGAACTCTGGGCTGGGCAAGTGGAATTGGGGGAGTGCATGTCGGCGTGTTATCCACTTACTGTCGGGATGTGATCATGTGAGGCCAGTGGGGCCAAATAATGTTGACTTTTCAGACCAGAAAATAGTGTGCAATAATTTAATTAGTCCCAAGCAAACCTACACATAATTCACAGCCACACACGACGTAGGATCGATCAGTGGATTAAACAGCTGAAATGCATAAATAAACACCGACTTTGCTTAACGTGGCCCCCTCCCTTTTTTGGTTTGGACTTCAGGGCGTCATTGGTGGCTGCATGGTTTCCTTCACCAAGATTTTTATGGCGTGGCTGCGTGCGCTTTTTCCTCCTCTCACTCCACAACCACCCACCACCACCACCACCACCACCCCCATCCCTCTCACTACCCCAGTGAATCTGATCCCTAATCCCGTCATTATCATTGGAGAAGACGGTAACCTCACCGATTGGAGCACAAATCTTCAAGCTGAACGAACGGTACAAAAGTTGACAGATTTCCCCTAAAAAGCAATCGACTTATGTCTAGCATTTCGCTATAAAATTTACTAGGTAGGCGCAATTTTTGTTTGGAATCCATGCACGAACCCGGAGCGACTGAGAGTAACAAAAATGGCGATTCCGACCTAACTACAGAGTGCAATTACCGTTACACCGCTGGGAATATGCATCTCATGGGCTATGATCGAAATACTCATTCTTAATGCAAAACTTGCAACCACAATATGAACACTTCATGATTTCTTGTTTGTGTTACTGTGTTGGTGTACCTAGTGCATTAGTAACTTGCTGGCTTTTACTGCAGGTATTACGATAACCCAGAGCATATAAAGGAGCTAGGAGGGATTGACATTGAAAAATATGTTGCAAGCAGTGTAGTAGTTTTTAACCTTGACACAAGACAAGTTAAATGGACTGCAGACCTTGATTTGAGTACTGATACTGGAAACTTCCGTGCCCTCTGGCAACTTCCATTGGTCCATGACTCCCAGCAGGGTCAAGGTCGCGTTCATGGCACGCGAGAAATGAAGTTTTTAATTGTGGAATTGAGCTTTTTTTAATGGTAATGATAGGAACTGGCCGGCCGCTTGGCATGTTCCCGTTGAAACTTGAAACAAGAGGATTTCAGATTTCTTGAAAAGGAAATGTTCAAATCAATTGTTAAAGTGTTTTTTATATTATTTGCTACAAATACTATTGCCAAGTACTGGTCGCTCACTCATAGATCACTATTTATACAGTGGTTCTTTGATTATTTTTTTTTGAAATAACATCATTTTAAAAGGAAATTACAAAAGAAAATAGTCGATTTTTTTTTACAAAAAATAAGCTACTCTCGCCATTCAAAATGGCAAAATTCTTCTATCGTCATTCCAAATGGCGACAGTAGCCTGGAACAATGCAGAGAGGGTCCTGTCGTCATTTCAAATGGCGACGGGAACATTCTACCTTTTTTTTTTACTATCTATTTCCGACCATATATTTTGTGGAATACAATGATATTACAAAACATTCAGAACAACATCATCACATATTTTGTTAACAAATCACAATGATATTACAGAACATTCAGCACAACATCATCACGTATTTTGTTGTCAAATCACAATGATATTACAAAGCATTCAACACTATGTTATCACATATTTTGTTGACAAATCACAATGATATGACAAAACATTCAACACAACGTCATCACCTAGTTTTTCGACAAATCAAAATGATATTACAAAGCATTGAGCACCATATATTTCAACAAGACAAACATTTTCAATGGTCGCGACCTCAACGTCCGCCATGTTGACCGCCTCGAATGAGGCGGTCGGATGAGGTCCCCGCGGCGTCGTACGGACTGCCAATGTCTCCTTCATCCCGTGCATTTCTCGTAGGGCATTTCTTGAAGGTGTGCCTAGACTCCCTACAAATGGTACACTTCTTCGTACGACGTCCGGCTTCTGCTTCATCCATGTTCCCGATACGCCATACCTGCCGCCGACCAACCTTTCCCTTCAGCCTATCAATGTCCATAGCCCAAATAAGTTGCTCCCAGGTCGTATGGCCAGTGAAATAGCCACCCATGTCGTAACCATATAGCTTCGCACTCCAGATTTGCATCACATCTTCCTTGTTGAAATTATCAGAGAGGTACTGCCAAGATGATGTGCCACCATCGAACATACGGCCATAACATGTGAGCAGGCCTATGCAGAAGAAGAGGCTTGTTGCAAGTACATATACAACTAACACGACATAGCGTGCACTCGTGAGTAAACCTCCCGGTTCGTCCCGCGGCGTCCTTTATTCCTACACAGTATCTCGTGAAGCGAAGCTCCCTTGTGCCCATCTTAAATGCCCAGTGCATCTAACTCTTCTTGCTCTTCTCCTCCATGTACTTGGTGATCATAGCGGAGTACAGTACTATATCATTTGCCCTAGAGAGCGACGCGTTGTTGCTTTTAGCAACAAAGTAATTTGTGTTATCGCGGAGAATTACCTCCACAATACCAACCAATGGGAGGCACCTGCCGCCGCGCATGACCCAATTGTACAACTCGGCCAAGCTTGTCAAGATACAAGTGAAAAACACGAATAAATTTCTTTTTGACATGTTCAAAAGCTTTGGAGAAATCAAGGTCGAGGCACTCACCTATTTCCTCCATAGTCATCTGCAAACCTGCTAATTTTTTTGTAGGATCCAAAATGATAGCAAAGCAATATAGGTGTAAAATAGATCCAAAATATTTAACAAAATTTTCTTCCATTGACGCAACAACATGACCTAAAAGGGAATGCCCCCTGGATTTAGCAAACTTGTCTGCAATTAGTCAAATAAAATCTATAACTAAGTAAGAGGTATGGTACACTACTACAGAATCGACATCACGCATTTGTTCGAATCGTCATCACGAGGCGGTTTCCAACCGCCTATGTTTGTTGGTCTGTGATAACAGATATTATCGCGCAGGCGGTACAAAACCGTCGTGATACGAAATATCACTGAGCGGTTTTATTAAAAACCGTGCAGCGAAGTCAATATCACTGAGCGGTTTGAGCGAAAAACCGTCGTGATAGGAGAATATCACGAGCGGTTCTAAATAAAACCGTCTATGATAGGAGAATATCACGACGGCTTTTTGTAGAACCGTCGTGATATTCTCCTATCACGACGGTTTTTATTTAGAACCGCTCGTGATATTCTCCTATCACGCGGTTTTCTGCTCAAACCGCTGTGATACTTGACTTCACAAACGGTTTTAACGTAAAACCGCTCGTGATAGCTCGTACCCTCGCCCACAATTTGGTGTTTTCTGGCTAGCCTCGGAATTGCTAGCCATGCCCTCTGAAAACAAGCATTCACAGAAACATATTCAAGCATTCACAAAAACAGATTCAAGGAGCCATGACAACTCAAAGTGATCATTACTCAAAATAAATTACAAAAGATCCGCATTTGTTCAAGTATTGTCGCTATAGTTACAACTAGATTACAATTGTTTTGCGTTGAGAGGTTTTAGTGGGGTGATGCTCGGGTTGGCGACGGAGTGAAACTCTCCGTTGTCGTTAATGATTTCGTGTTGATAAAGGCGCAGAGCTTCCTCGAATGTCCTTGATCTCTTCCGCAACGAGTGAATCACATTGTAAATTCAAGGCCCGCCACTAGCAAGAGTAAAGTGGTAAGATATATATATTTAAATTTATAATTAGGAAATAATTATTTCGAGATTGACAAACCTCGTGATCCTTCTTCCTAGTCAGAAGGATTAGTCGCATATGATAGCGCATTTAGATTGCACATAACTCATCATCTTTTTGTCAAGCAAGACCGCAAGAAATAGAATTACATATATAGGTATAGTCGGTTCGAGACGCATTATTATGAAGTATGATATAGGATTATAGTGTTGTAGCGCTGCATCGAAAATCCATCCTGTGTGTTAGTTAGGCGCTCTTTCCATTGTATATTCCTTTGTTGGCAACATAATTGATGAACGACCTACATGATTCAAAAGGTTATCCTCGGCCATTTCAAACGAATGAAGACTACAATAGAGTTATGTAAGGAGGAAATGAGCATACCTCTCGAGTATTCCTCTTAGAGTCAAGTCGTGCTTGTTGCGGTTTAGGGAATCAAGGTATATCACATGGTTCCTCTTGGGTATAATAACTAAAAGGATCCATGGTACCTACTCATGTATGTCGCTATAGTCATTAAACCTAAGTTCGTCTTTACAGATAAAGTACAAATGAAATTTGTATAGCAAGTAGTGACACTTACCCCTGGTTGTAGGGCACCACTATGTACTTCATGTTCGTCTGACGAAGCAATGACCTCGTTATGTATTTCTCGACGAAGGAGGAGTCTTGTTGGATGGTTTGCAACGATACCACATGTAGGTCGAGGAAACCCACTGGTTCTTTCCATTCCCGGACATTTTTCAGCATGTATCTATACATAAGCAATGAGTTGTGATATTTATTGGTATTACATGAATGTAGAACTTGATTGTACGCACTTACAATGTCCAACATCGTAGAAGCGAGACGTCGAGGCCAACGAGGTTGAATAGTTGAAATAAGTCATTGAAGCCCACGACGAAGTACCTCATCCCGTTGAAGAAATGCTTATCCTCGTATCTGACGGTGATTCCAGTATCGCACCCCTTCTTTTGGGTCTTCGCCAAGTACCAGGCATGCAAAGCCTGACAAGCATATCCAAATGCATTATCTCGCCGGAGCACAATGGTTTTCCGATGATGTAGTTCCCGGGTATCGCGGATGATGAGGACATCACTCGTTCGGATACACGCACTACACAACATCCTCCAGATCCGGTCGGTCCTATGACAAGAGCTCGAGCACGTCACTTAAATTATGAGGTGAGCTCGTTTCTAGGTGCTAATAATTTATCTATGCAGAATGGTATGCTACCTAATAATTGTGATCTTCGCTACTTAGGAATAATGGGAGGATCCAAACCAAGTTCCCAAGGTCTCGACCAGTGTACCCACTCTACGACCAGATCTCGCGGATCTCGACTGTGTCTTAAACCCTACGACCATCCCACGACTCCTACGATCGGTCCTATGACCGTGCCCACGACCAAAGGGCGACCACGTTGGGTGTTAGTCGAGACATGGAAATAAGGTGTTTGTGTCACCGCTTTGGGCCTAATAAGGCCTTGTAAGCGTGTCGAGGTCAAAGCCCAAGATGTGCATGCACAGTAGCACAACCCTAGGTCGACCTCCTCACGCCCCCCTATATATGTGCGATGCCGCCACTTTGCTTAGGGTGGGTTTTTCTTAGATTATTCGCCACTTTGCGGTTTAGCGCTTGTTCGGTTTGAGGAACCCCACTTGTGAACTTCATCCATATTCGCAATATATTTCAGATTGCATCTCTCGTGTTCTTGTGAGTTGCTTCGATTGCTGCGCAGAACCATAACCCTCGTGGTAAGGTCGATCGCGTGCAAGCGTGGTTGATAACGACGATCGTGCGGGTGTAGCGAATTGCGAGGTGAAGATCTGCGGTCGGAAGCCTCAAAGCGTCAACGCCCCACGATTTAAACAAATCGAACCTATCGGAAGATCGGGCCACCGTGATTCATCGGCGGACTTCCGGACTTGGGAGGCGCTTTAACGCTTGTGGATTTTGATTTGGCCTTAGCGATTGGCGCGTCTTCTTGTGAGATGACTCGAACGGATCGGCGGCACGCTTTTGTCGTTCCTTGGCGTCTTCTCCACGGGAATCGAAGAGGTGGCCTTATGAGGTGAAACATGAGGTGGAGTCATCGAGGGTCCGTTGGAGAGGAATGGTCGTGTCGGATCGCAAGACTTCTGGGTCGAGCGATGTCCTTCTTGGGCCATCGGATAAAAGAGAGGACGGCATCCTCTAGTGTTGTGATCTCTTCGTTCGGGCAAATCTTCAGCGGGACGGCTCGAAATTGACATGTACCATATCCACCTGGACCCTAGCGTAACTGTGCGCCAGCTGGGCACCGTGTTGCACTGCCCCTTCCTCGTATGGATACGCCATCCCCTGTGCAGCCTCAATACAAAGGGACCCATCCATCCTCACTTGGAGCTTACAGGCGTCGGCTCCTACAAAATGATACGCAATTAGCTAAGGCGTCCTATAGGTCTATCTTTGGTGCGATCCATAGATGTACGCTACCTTGATGTCGCTCTATCGGTAATCGGACGTCGTCATGTTCACAATTATCTTGCGCGACGCGACGCTACTCCGACGCCGAGGAGGACCGCCTCCCGAATTAGCGGGCGGCTTGCGATCACCGCTCATGAGTATATCCATTTGACTCGCAATGCTTGCCATCTCTACTTGAAATTGGTTAGTAATCATCTGTACCAACCGGTTGTCGTGTTTCGCCTTGGATCTCTTCCTAGTCCTATACGTGCGAGAGTCGTCCGCGAATCTATGACTCCAAGGCACGTTAACCCCAAAGCCTCGCGTGCGACCCGGTGCTCCTTGTTTCCCAAGGCCGTAGATAGTATATCATTCTCCTCGCTCGCATGGAAGGAGCCTTGGGAAGCTTGGGCGATCAAGTCACGCCGCAAGAGGTCATCATGTTATTATAGGCACTATGAAGTGATGGACTTATTAACAACTTAGTAGTTCGACATATTTACCACACGTTGGGACACTTCCGGTCTGCGGGTTTGTGAAGGAGATGTTGCCGAAGACGAGACTTGTGTCCTCGCTTTTAACCAAATTTTAGGAACGCGGGTCTGTGACATCGAAAACGGGTTCTCCTTCTCCGCCGCCCATTCCTCAGATTTACCCGCGTACCAGCGGTGCCGAGTCTGTCTTGGGTGAGTGTTTCGTGTCCGGAGAGCTTTGTGCGCCGCACTTTGCTCCTTAAATTCGCCGTCGTTTTCATAGCCACAAAGGTGTCCCATGCTTCCCGTCAAGAATTTGTATTTGCTGAAGGGCGTTTGACCGTGTTCACGTGCCGTGACAAGAATGCTCTTGAAGGTCCTCCACGATTTACCCATCGTGAGCATCGCCGTCCGTCGCCGCGTGCCACATGTGCTTCGGAATAGTGAACTTCTCTGAAAGTTCTGCCCACGTAGCGCCTTCGCTTCTTCGTCAGTCCTTCCACGTTGGTGTGGTGATGAGGACCGCCTTGCAAGTATCCCGCAGATGGTCCGGAATCTCGCCACGATCTCTTGGGACTCGAGAGGGACCCCAAAGTCACCGACCTCCGTGACCGATCGGCCGTAGGCATTTTCGATTGTCCTCTGCCATCTCGCTTCCGTGTCATTATCGTCGACGGTGACGGCGGCCTCGTCGGCGCCTCTTCCATCTGCGGCGTCGGTGTCGGCGGCCTCGTCGGCGCCTCTTCCATCTGCGGCGTCGGTGACGGCGGCGAAGACGATGTCTCTGCCATCTCGCTTACTTGCTATCTATATAAGTTACATATGCAATAAAATGGATTGCAAGTGTCCCAAATTAACATATACATTGAAACTTAATAATATGCTCAACATGTGCAATATTAGCAAATAATCATAAATAATTCCAGCATAAATATGAAACAATTAATCTCAGGAAGAAGTACAGAGGTTGACTATAGAGATCAAGATGGCAAATGAAAAGTTGAATGAGCTCATACAGAGTACTAACATTCCTTAATCCACTAGCTTCTCTAAGGAAGCCTACTTCATCGAGGCCGACACACTGGAGTGTGCCATTTGTTTCATGCCGTGGAGGACTGGCATGAAACAAAGGTACACTCAAGTGTGTCAGGATCGACGAAGGAAATGCTAAGCAAAGGTTTAATCTGTAGGGGCTCGCCTCCTCCTGCTCCTATTATGTGCTCTCGGAAGGAGAGTAGCTAAAGAACAAGTCTTTGCCATCTCAATCTTATTGTCTATACTCTTCATCGACCTCGACACCTTTGGAGTGTGCCATTTGTTTTATGCCGTAGAGGACGGCATAAAACAAAGGTACACTCAAGTGTGTCAGATCGACGAAGGAAATGCTAAGCAAAGGTTTAATCTCAGGGGCTCGCCGCCTCCTGCTCCTATTCTAACACTCCTAACACTCCTTAATCAACGAAGCAAAGGTTTAATGCATCATGTGCGTAAGACTAGCCTTTAATGAAGACATAGAAACAAAATAGAATCAAGTAAAATAGACATAGCAAATAATCATAAATAATTCCAGCATAAATATGAAACAATTAATCTCTGGAAGAAGTACAGAGGTTGACTATAGAGATCAAGATGGCAAATGAAAAGTTGAATGAGCTCATACAGACTACTAACATTCCTAACACTCCTTAATCCACCAGCTTCTATTCTAACACTCCTTAATCCACTAGCCTCTCTTATGATCTTTGTATAGATAGAAACTAGTGATACAAATCTTTGCTCGAGCCTACTTCATCGAGCTCGACACCTTTGGAGTGTACCATTTGCTTCGTCTTGGTGGAGGATTGGCACGAAGCAAAGGTACACTCAAGTGTGTCGAGATCGACGAAGAAAATGCTAAGCAAAGGTTTAATGCTTCATGTATAGAAGACTAGCCTTTAATGAAGACATAGAACTAGAATCAAGTAAAATGATCGACGAAGGAAATGCTAAGCAAAGGTTTAATCCCAACATAGAAACAAAATAGAATCAAGTAAAACTTTCTTTTTGGATTGTTGTAAAAATACTGCTTTTAGCAAAATTTCAGAATTAATCCCAACAAAATTAATTAGCATTAAAGCATAATTTCTAAAGAATTTAACACTCCTTAATCCACCAGCTTCTCTAAGGAAATGCAAAGGAATCACATAAATTCTCAGCCAATAAAAGGTCTAGAGATTAACAGTGCACAGACACTATTCCAACATATTGATTGATGATATTATGTGCTCTCGTAAGGAGAGTAGCTAAAGAACAAGTCTTTGCCATCTCAATCCTATTGTCTATACTCTTCATTAAATGAATATGATAATATAAATTCAAACTATGAGCTCTAAACAATACTTTGCTTAACGTCAAACGATCTCAATCATAATCTAAAACAGATTAAACTTCCAACAAACAGAGGTTGACTACAGAGATCAAGATGGCAAATGAAAAGTTGAATGAGCTCATACTGACTACTAGAAGAATCACAAACTAGTCATTAGATTACCAACGAAAACCGAATACTCTCAATGAATCGAACATGAAGAATCGGAATAACTAGCTTTCAAACCAAAGTAACCAATTAACAAGACATCATATTGATAGTAGTAAGTAATACAATAGAGCTCAAGTATGAACTAACTATCACATTCAATCTCAAGATAAGACGAGTTCATCACAGAGCATGTCAACAAAGCCCACCGATCAATTTGCAAAGTAACGATGAGCTCAACCGAAAGTAACCAATTAACGATAGATCATATTGACAAGAGTAAGTAATACAATAGAGCTCAAGTATGAACTAACTATCACATTCAATCTCAGTATAAGACATAGTTCATCACAGAGCATGTCAACAAAGCCCACTGATCAACAAAGCCGAACTGCCACAGAGGAGCAATACTCACAGAGAGGATGCCGCACAAGAACTCACGGTGCAAGGAGGAGGCCGACACGGGGAGGAGGACGGCGCGGGGAGAAGGCCGGTGCAGAGGGAGGAGGACGGCGCGGGGAGAAGGCCGGTGCAGAGGGAGAAGGCCGGTGCAGAGGGAGGAGGACGGCGACGTCGGGGCTTACGGCCAGGGAGGTGAACAAGGCGCCAGGTCGGGCGGCAGACCGAGGTCAAGGCGCCAAGGTCGGGGCGGCACACGAGGTCGGGGCGCCGAGGTTGGGGGCGGCGGCGCCGAGGTCGTAGTCGGCGGTGAAAACTACGGGCGAGCCCTAAACCCTAGAGGAGGCGAACGAGCGCGCGAGAGCCTAAGGGGCGCGGGAGAGGAAGTGACAAGTGAGAGCAAAACCCTAGCGTTTCCCGCCTTATAAAAAGTATATCACAGACGGTTTATAACGAGAACCGTCTGTGATAATCACAGACGGTTTTTAACTACAACCGTCTGTGATATGAACGTATCACAGACGGTTTTTAAATAGAACCGTCTGTGATTCCTTTTCACAGACGGTTATACAACGGAACCGTCTGTGATAACTCTCTTCATTTTCCCGCGTGTCTCTTCGTCTTCATTTTCCTGCGTGTGTCTCTTCGTCTCACGATCACACGGCGCGGCTTCATCTCTTCATTTTCCAACGTCGCTACAGCTCCCCAAATATCTCTTCGTCTCCCGTTCCGGCTTTAGAAATTGTTCTATATATAGATGTATCCCCTTCTACAATGTATTTCACACAACCTCCTTGATCCCCTTTCTCCACAAAAACGTAAATGGTCTGCCTCCTCTTCAGACACGCCTTTGTCTGCGCACCTCTCTCGCTATACGTTGAGTCGTGCTGCGGAAGAACACTATTGCAACAATGTCTTCACTCCTCTGTCCGAGAATTTGCCGGAGCGGGTGACGGCCACCTTCCGCCGTCTTGACATTCTCCTCCGCCGTGTCTTCCGGGTGATCTCCCACTTTCGGCGAGTTTACCGTGTCGTCGACGTGGTCCTCCAAAACGAAGTTGCACGTCTCGTGAGGCTTGTCGTCACTTGACCGCTTAATCGAGGCAAAGAAGCGATCGAGTCGACTGTGCCGAGACCTCAAGCAAGAGAAGAGCCTATGGGCTCTCTTCAACTTGGTTCAACAGTCCGAGGGTCTTCGGGACACACTCGAACGAGCGCGTCAGCGGGTGGACGTATTTCAGGATTCGTTCGATCTTAAACCGTCCGCCCAAGATGCCGCCTCTGAAGTGTTGAAGACGGAGATAGCGACCTACCTCCACCACTAGATAGGTTTCTAGTTTTTAGTCTTTTGTAAGCTCTCGCCACGCACGTTGTTTGGCTATATATATATGTGAAAATTCCAAAATTTTAAAAAAGTTTGGAGGAGAAGTTACAATATCTATTTGCCCATAGTAAGAGCTAGATCCTCATCCCATCGATCATCAAGTGTGGAGGTATGTTGATCTGGAGCCAGCGGCAGGGGGCCGGCCGGGTTGCTCCACTACTGGCGATGGCGAGAGCGGCGTCCCTGCGGTAGTGGACACTGACGCAGCAGTGGCGAGAGGATCTCCTGAGCGGTTCTAAATAAGAACCGCTCAGGATACTACACGACGGTTGTAACGTAAAACCGCTGCGTGATTAGAGATTATCACGCACGGTTTGTGAATAGAACCGTCAGGATAATTCCTAGACGGTTCTATTTCTCAACCGTCTGTGATAGCTGACTATCACAGACGGTTCTAAAAAATACCGTCTGTGATAGTTGTTCCGCGCCAGCCCCATGTTCGGACTGACCCAACACAGACGGTTCCAAAGGAACCGTCTGTGATGGGGCGTCTACTATAGCCTGTTTTGTAGTAGTGGTAGTAAATACCAGAAATAGTCTTAGTTGCTTTGTAGAAAGGTTTCAAAAACTCTCAAAAATGACTAACAATTTCCCAATATGAGTTAGCAGCTATCAACTTATCCGAGTTAGCATTAACAAAGACAAATATAATATGATCATACCCTTGTACCTTCTTTAGCATGATGTATGTCGAGTTCTACCTCACCTTCATGTCAAGACCGAATTTTCTTAGGGTCTTGTCGTTGGTTACGCAATACTTCTTCACCAACCAGGCTGCTACCACCGTTGAACTTGAGAGGAAACGAAGGGCATCACGAATATTGTTCAAATAAACGCCAATCACTTTCATACCGTCTTGCACAACGAGGTTGAGGATATGACATACGCATCTCTGGTGGAGAACATATCCTCAGATATATGTCTGCAACCTTGGGGTGAGGATGTTCACAGCCGTCGTATTCGTCGATCCGTTATCAAGAGTTATAGAAACAATATTATTTCATAATTAAAAATCCTCAATTACCTCTAGTATGATCTTGGCAATGGCATCTCTCGTGTGTGATTCAGTAATTAACTTAAACCCTATGACTCTCTTGTTTAGATTATACTCATCATCTAAATAATGGGCTACAACACTAAGGTAGACAGTTCTCTGGTGTGATGATGTCTAAATATCCGAAGTTAAAGCAAAAGAATACTTAACTTTTAGGAAAATTTCTTTTAGTGCTGCTAGCTCTCTACTACATATCCCTAAAATATCAAACGATGTTGTTCTCCTACTAATATGTTGGTACTATGGACAAAAGCCGCGTTGGATCATTCTTTCGAACGAGCGACTTTCACCTATCCTAATCAGTTGATCATCGGAAACAATGTATCTTGCAATTTCCTCACAGACATAATGAGGGTTGTATGCCCAAGTACTTACAGAGCCATCAGCCTCAAAGTTGAGCTGCGTCTAGACTCCTCCACTTCGCGTGTGCACCCCCATCTTTTTCAAGCATGCTTTGTAGTGCTAGGTTAAGTGCCCTGTCCCTCCACTTGTACAAGCAGTTAATTGAGCTTGGCAATAATGACAAGTTGCAATCTCTACCTTTTGGTTGTCTCGAATTTCCTCGCTCTAGGTCATGTGCTTCCAGCACTCCACCCTTCGCCCGACGCTGTTGCTGCCGGGCACGGACCCACCAATATTGCCATCTGCGGATGGGGTACTGAAGTTTGGCATCTCCATCAAGTCCGGACCGTGTTGGTACTCCTCGTATCCTTTCATACCGTCCATATGATGGTCATCCATGTCATAGTCCCCCATGCCTAGGGAGAGCTAACAAGCATCGATGGGAGAGGCGGCGAGAGGAGGACTAGGGGAGCAGCGGGAGACTGGGCATCCCCCTCTCCCTGCTGCTGCTTTCGTGCTACGACTCCTCAATAGCATAACGCTACTGAGTTCCACCGCTCCCTCCGCCGGCTTCATGTTTCAACTCCTTGGTAATATGCTTTCTATTGTGCAGAGCACTAGAGCAAAGAGAGAATCAAAGAATGGAAAATGTGCTTCGCTCGGTGGTGGATAAATGAGCAAAAGACGATCACTAGAGCAAAAGACAAGCTGAGTTTTGGTGGTGAAGAAATGAGCTGCATACATTTGTTTTTATAGGCACAGAGAGTCGGAGAGAAATAATCTCGCGTAAAGTTGTTGTCTTGCATGTTGCCTTCTCTCTCTCTGCTCCATCTTGTCACCGAAAAGAATCTCACGTAGAGCCGTTGTCTTGCCCATTGCCTCTCATCCACCCGCCCGTTGTTCTCTAATTTCTACTAAAAGTACTCACCATGTCTTATCACCCGTCACAAAAAAAACTCCCACGATTCCCTGTCACCCCATCGTCACTTCACTTTGTGTAGCTATGTGCCTTTGTGTGATGGAGTGATGCACGGAGTCACTGTGTGATGGGCCATCAGCTATTCCACGATTTCCTGCCCCCCCAAGTCCCAAGCACGACACGACCGAGCCTGCGGACAGGGCACGACACGGTATTGCTATAGTGTGTTGTGTCGTGCTTGAGCCATGCCTCAGGTCAGCCGGAATGGCACGGCCAAACTCCCATATCTAGTTGGGAACTTTGGATGCTATAGCAGTAGTACTCCACTCATAGAGTCAAGTACAGGTACTCCTCTATCTTATTCTTTCATCTTTTGCTAGTTCCCTCTTCTTTTTCAACGTTTTCCCTATAGTTTCCACTTTTAGTTTGCCATTTTATTCTTCTTCCTAGAGGTTGACACCTGAATCTCTGTCTTAAATATTTTGTGTACCTTCTATTCCATATGCTTCTTCCTCAAGCAGTCAAGCTTTTGTGTGGTGGAGGTGTATGACTACCATCCCCAGTGGCAGATCTAGGATTTCACGACGCCTCGGGCTAAATTCTAATAGGCTAACATATAAGAACTAACGTTAATTTATACCCACACCACGACATAACAAAAATAAGTTACAAATGCATCATTGACAGAAACTTTAGCAAAAATGCTTCAACATAAAACATAATAAGAAAAACATGGCAAAACATAAATAATATAGCATCATAGAGATACAATTTGAGTACCTAAATAACAAAGATTTCATCTATATTCTAGCCCACCAAAAGATGTTTGTCTCTTCGAAAAGCCCATCCCGACCATGATTTCTTATTATGTCGGGACCAGATTTCTGAATCTGAACCCTTTTTGTATTTCTGCACCAGTCCCCATGATCAGTAGCTAGTGCACACAATGAAAACATCATTGATAACAAGTTTGAATCACGAAACAATATTAATAAACAACTGAGTACCGCCCTTATGGCCACTTATTACAAAAGAGGTCAAAAGACCTTGAGTCTTACAGCAGCGGAAACAAGAAAATTTAAACTCCAAGTACTGATGGCCCGCAAATTGCCCACCAGCATTCGACTAGGGAGAGCAACCTAGTACTCCGGGTGTCCTTCATCAAAGCCACATACGAAGCAGTCGTAGTCCTCCTTCATGTCATTGAAGGCTTCTGATATTTAATTATGAGTGTAGCATGTGAGTACATAAAGTACTCCGCAAGTCTTGGGAAAGATGCATATGCATAGCTTTAACAATTGGGCTTATAGGGTTCATTTGCACAAAATAATATTTTAAGCTTAAATAGTTTTCATAAAGCACATTTGACAAACGTAGTTTCAATAAGTAAATTAATTGATGTCACCAGTGGAGGTTCTAGGCTTCTAGCTACTAACCACTGGTATCAAGGCTCTAGCCGCCAGGGTTTAACGGATAGGGCTCTAGCTGTCCAACTAGCTCTAGCTGCTAGAAACTACCCGAGAGTCCCAACTGCTCTCGGTTCCCAAAATTTACTCTTTTGAAAATAAAACTAAAATCTACCATGTGAAAACGCACATTGTCAGCCCTTGACCATGGGCACGGCCATTCGAATAGTTTTACACTCTACAGAGGTTATATAGCTTGACCCACACGAGATAATCAGTTTATAATGTCCGTTTGACACACTTCCGAAGGTGTATGACTAAATAATTATCACAAGGCTTTTACAATACTTTATCCTAACATTAGCCCGCCCGATGAGCTTAACCCCAAGT
Organism: Phyllostachys edulis; assembly: GCA_036346405.1. Taxonomy (NCBI): domain Eukaryota; kingdom Viridiplantae; phylum Streptophyta; class Magnoliopsida; order Poales; family Poaceae; genus Phyllostachys; species Phyllostachys edulis. The sequence continues at coordinate 14,040,007 of CM070556.1, forward strand.
CTGGATGTCATTTACCAGCGACCCGGAGCTCACCGTTGTGGGGGATAACATGCCCAGACATGGACGTCTATTACCATCGCCCGGCACAAGCTTCGACAGACATGGACGTCAATTACCATCGTCTGCACTACGAGGTAACTCCTACCATCTACAGCCTGCGGGCGTAATGCTAGAATATAGTAAATTATTTAGCCATGTCCATCCCATTTAGGACATGTGGTTGCACGGTTTTGCTCAGTTTGGATAATCACAAGCGTCATTCCTTAATATGACTTGGGCGAAACTTTACAAAATACAAGTTCTCATGTTCTAGCTGCACCCGCCTGATCTTACCATCCAACCAAGTCTAAAACATATTTTTATTATTTTATTTTATTTTCCAAATACTGACATTACCTAACATCATATATTTTTCAAACAAAGCATAAAGGGTAATAATGGTTTTTCTCCCCCCAAATGTTAAATAAAGCCGAAAAGCACGTCTAAGCAATTCTACCATATCAAACTACTCTGCAAAATTTTATTCAATAATGCAAGATTTCTACACTAGGGTTACGAATGTACATGATAAAAAATATCAAGGATGACATTAACAAACTTTAGGTTTTTAACTATCAACCTACATTTTAAATTTATCATTTAAATAAAATAGCAATGCATAATAATTTAAAATTAAAAACATAATTTACAAATCATAGGTTCAAAATGGTCAAAGGAGACTCGCCTTCGGTGATGTTGGAGGTAAGTGCTTCCTGTTGATCCAAATTCATGACGGCGACGTCGGACTCTGCACGCGCGAATAGGACCAAATAAATAGTAGAAAATAAATAAAACTAAAAATTATAAAATAAATACAGGAAATTAGAGAATGAATTTATATGAATTTAGGAGAAAGAATCAACGGAATTGGAGTTCGTAAGGGGGAGAATGAATTTTTGGAAAATCAATTCTCACAAAAAAGAATACATACGAAGCACTCAGACTTGACTAGATAACTAGCTACTGTTACTAGAAATGCTAATCAAGCCGAACAGGAAGCATAGTGCCATGGCGACATGCGGCTTGCACGGGACGGCGATGCTCGGGCGGCGGTGCCGGCGAGGGAAGGTGAGCACGGGCACAGACATGGCATGGGGATCACGATGGCGTGGTCGGTTTGGCTCGGGAGTGGCCGAGGAGGTGCAGCCATGGTTGCCATTGACGATGACGAAGAGCTTGCGGTGGCGGGGCTTCTCGGCGACGAAGAAGATGAAACGAGATGGGAGATAGAATGAGTGATACTGGGAACACGTTATGGTGTGGTCACCTTGGTCGGCGGATCACCGGAGAGGAAGAACAACGCGAAGGCGACGTCGCCGAACTTCGGGAAGACACCGGGTGGCGTCGCTTGTTCCGGGCAAACGAAAGGGAGTTAGGGGGTGGTGGTTGAGGCGAATTGAAGAGGAGAGATGGGCACACGTGATGCTCTCTTTATAATGCGAAGGGGGCGCTTGAGTTGACAGGAAACACCCGGAGAATAAAGCTTCAGTTTTCGGTATGCAAAAGAAGAACGGGAAGAAATGGCCAAATTGAATGCAATTGATAGAGAAAACGTATAATTGATGGTTGTATGATGTGGGTGAGGTTAGTGTGGTCTTAATGCTTCAAACGGAATTGATTTTGGTTGAACGAGTGTGAAGAACGGGGAGAAAAATGGCCGACGGCCATTGATGGCTGTATGGAGCTCTCTTGGTGCTACAGTAGGCACACGGGGAAGGGAGGGTGAGGGGGAAAGGAGGTTCTCTCGGTGCTACCATCCCCACACATAGTTCTCATGCCAGGTCAATTGTGCACCAAAAAAAAAATGAATTACCAAAATAACGTTTTCTCTGTAATCTTTCTTCTAAATATTGTAAATCCCAAGAGCCCAACAGAGATCTGAAGGAGACTGGTATCTATAATTCCATCTCTATGAACATGAACTTGGCAGGAGACTGTCTTTTCAGGTGTTTTATCACCCTTTTTTCTTCCGAATTTGTTATAGTTTTACTTTACTTGACTTTACTTTTTTCGAGGGACATCTGTTATAGTTTTTTTCCCTGTCCGTTTGTCATATTCTTCCTACCTGTTTCCTCGATCGCTTTACGGGTCTTCAGCAATCACCCTTAAGAGATTTTAAATGGATTGAGTTCTTGCCTTGAGATTCATGGTAGAACAAGAAGAACATGCATATCCTGGTCCAAATTTTATTTTGCAGTGTGGCTCGCTTTTATGTCTAGTTCTGGTAACATTTTACCGTGGCAAGAATTAGTCGAGTGTTAGCTCATTCACAGAGGTAAAATATGTCCAAGACTACTGCCACAGTTGATGCAGAATTTTTCGTGCAATTCAAATGGTGCGGCGCTGGGATTCGGATCCTCCATAGTACCGTAATAAATACCGTATGAACAACAAAAATATCTACTGTAGTGACAAATCTTGTCCGTCTGCGTTCGATCCGACAGCTGAAGGGAGTTAACGTAGAGGACATTGTGCACTTCTCTCGTTGCTAGTTGCAACAGGACTGGGTTGGACAGAGACCCAATCTGGGTAAAGTACTAGAAAAGTACTAGCGTGAGTAACTGTGATTTCCTCGTTATATGTACTCCATCCTGGGTAAAAGTGATACAGTTCTCATGATGAGCAACACATTGAGCAGATGGTTTCTAGTTTGAGAATTAATAACCTATGTTGCCACTCCCTTGTTTAGGCTAATCTGGAAGCTTTTGTTGCCAAACACATAGCAAATCAAGTACAGTACTACTATAATCTAGTACTTTTAGCAATTGCAAAGGAATTTCCGAACTAAGAGTTGCATTGAAAGTTAACTTGCCTTTCTATCTTTCAGCAACCCATTTTTATGTTGCCTTTGAAAAGTATGGCAAATTGGGTTGGAGAAAACAATGGGGTGGGGAAGGAACAGGGATAGCAATAGGGCGTAGTGAAAAGATGAGGCAACCTCCGAGTCAACTCCAGCTTAAACGCGCTAGATCCCCCTCTTGCCTCTCCATTCTGACGCTGCCGATCTGCAAGCCCATCCGGACGAGCAGGCGGTGATCGGATTTGTTCCATGGCCTGAGCGTCCGCGCTGCCAGTTCGTCCGGTTTAAACTGTTTAATTCCTTTCTCTGGACTCTCGTGTGTCGACTCGAGTGCTTTGTTTGATTTATGCATGTTCGACTAGCAGTTTTGCTCGCTGTATTTTGAGACTCGCGTGATTTGTCTCTGCCGAGCTCGCTCTCAGTTTTATATTAGACGATTTTGTGCCTCGAGTGGAAACAGTATACCGTACCAGTGTCATACTTCCTAGCTTTTACCGAGAAATCCTATGCCGGGAATCCTCGAGGTGGCCTTTCGTGAACCATTTCTGCCGGATAATTCAAAAAGGTGGACACCGTTATCTCCATCCTGACGAGAAAGCACCGTTGAGGCCTCGAGGGGAGTCTTTTACGGAGCATACAAATGTTGAGAAAATCTCTACTGTTCGTACAACTGTGACTCCACCGCAGGGCCTAGTCGTCACAAAGGCATCCGAGCTAAATAACTATTCTCCATTTATCATCAACTGCCGCTGCTGCAGTGCTGCTTGCAACCAGACAAAACAATCTGCCCCGTCAAGTGGTTTTTAATGGGATACAGTCAATCCCGTTTCTTTTTTGGAAGAACTACTCTTAGTTTTTTTTTGCCATTCGAAAATATAATCTACTCCAACATATCATGAGTATACACGAGCAGTTTCCTTCTGGGCCTGAGAAAGCCTCGGGCCAGGCCTTTTTGGGCCTGTGAGCGTTGGCTGTAGCTCATCCTGCCGGAGGTGTCAGGTGAGCTGGTACGGGCCGGGCCGTGTTTCTAAGCCCGCACCAGCCGTAAAATCTATCTTCGTCCGGGGTGAGCTATTTTGCTCATGTTTTGGCCCTTCGTCTATCATCTAATCTATCTAAACTGCTTGGTGATGAACAAGAAATTATCTCCTTTTGTTTGCTTTATCAGATGCTCCACAAAGCGAGTCAAGGGCCTGTAAAGGAATCTAAATACACATCTCACAAGCGGTCATGGTGGAGGATGGAGGCGGTGGATCGAGCGGCGATGCGTGGTGGGAAGGAGGCATGCGTAGGATGTGTCGGATCGAGTGGAGCCTGAGGATCAATAGGTTCTCGATCCTTTTGCCCCTTTCTTTTTCTGTTGCCCCTTTCTTTTTCTGGGTCTCATCGTCTAGCCCATATAACTGAAAATTTTAGGCCGGTTCGGTGATCCAACGGACACCTACCCCTGTTTGGTTCTTTGAAGCCAGGGGAAACTATTGGAGGGCACCACTATTAAGTTCGTAAGTTCTTCTAACTAGTATGCACTTGGTTGATCTGCTAACAAGTTCAATTAGAATAATAGGAAACACAGAAAATGGACTGTTAGATAGCTAGGTGTCGAGTGAAAAAGGTCGGTCGAGTCCAAACTAGCTTCAGCTTGACCCAGCTAAATTAAGGTTTGCTTGGGAAAGTGTTCCGTGGAGGCTGCAGACGTTTCTTTTTTCCTCCACAAATTTTATAGATATGTTTTCTAGAGAGGCCATAAACATTGCACGTAATAAAACCTTGATCCACATGGCTGTTGGAAAAATTGTAAAAAGCAAGAGGTTTCACCTTAAGCGCAATAAATTATTTTTAGTGTGGAATTTCAGTACGTCACTTTCTTTTTTTAGAAGATTTGTATGTCGGGAAGTAGTACCTGCATTAGTGCAATTTACATGTGGTGACTAGGGAAGAAAATGCGATGGGGGTCTCGCGCGAGACCCTACCCTATCAGTCGTTCATTCCGGTTGATCGAGAGATAATCAACGGTTGATGGGGAGGGCCTCTGTCGGGACTTCGGATATGCAACTCCGAGACCCTCTGTGTATTCCGAACTAGCTAGTCCACACAGTTTACAACATCGATGAAATCATATCCATACAACAAGGTAGCTAAGAAGCAGATAACACAACAATACTTAGCAGCAAAAGGACCTTATGGTCAAGGTTTTACAGAGCTTGCCACGCAGGGCTAAAGCCGCGACCAGATCTACAACTAGGTCCACGACCAGTGTAAACTTCCAACGGAATAAAACAAACTCGTGGAAGCCATCCGACATACCCACAGGCAATCAAGTGGAGAACGCATCCTAGTTCGCATAGTCTTGAAAATAGCCTTCCTCGTAGAACTCGATGCTCCCTAGGTCTGCTTCGACGGCTGATCAATAAATGATGCAAAGCCGTGAGTACTCAGCAAGTCGTAGAAAAATGTATGCAAATAGTATTCATGCAAGGCCTGACAAGGATAGCTTTATGGCTATTTTGCAGGAAGTGGTATTGTTAGTAAATACAGTAAGTAGATTGTAAAGCACAATTTGAAAGATTAATACATAAGTAATCAAGTTTTTTTGAAACAACTCGTGAACACCTCGTTCACTTCTCAACCAACGACCATGACCAGATTGCTTCCTAACCAAACCATTCCAACAACTCACAACCATCCACGACCACATTTTAGAAAATCTACCCCTCGTGTGAAATCACCAGGCATTGTCCATAATCGGAGACACGGCTATTCGAATAGTTTTACACTCTGCAGAGGTTGTACAGCTTTACCCCCATGACATGGCTTCTCTAGTTTGTTTGGCATCCGTTGATACTACCGCTCACTACCTTAGGTAAGCAGTCTGGAGCACGTGGCAAGACCTTTACAATGTTCTGTTTTGACTTGATCCTGCTCGTTAAGAATTCGCCTTGCTGGCCCCCTCTTGCGCCATAATCAACCAAAACAAAATCGAATCAAAATATTGCTAATTAGTTGGCCAGATCTATCCCAGTCTAGACATGTGGTGGTACGGTAAGGCCCAGATCAATGGCGCACAAAGTTAAGTTCTTAGTGACTACTCCGGCAAGGCAACCACATCCCAAAATTATCTCCTTTACTGCACGATCACTCGCCAAAGTATGAAATCATTTTCGGTTCAACTCGACCAAATGGCAACCATTGCCATGACACAACAACTTTTAATAACAGTGATCGCGCCACAATTCCATATATCATTAAGTCAAATTTATCATCAATGAATCATGTGATCGAGAGGCTTCGCATAACTAAAGAATGACTAAGTATAATACGCACCCATGTTGGTATTACAATAATGTCCAACTAAGATTACCCAACCTATGGTTCCTAAGGGTACACCTCACAATTAATCAAGGAGTCATACTATCAAGTAGTTATTTAACTATTCTCAAAACCATTTTTATATAACTAGCTATGCATGTTGATATAAAACAATATAATTTTATAAACTGGGTACGATATGATCAAAGGCCTACAACTTGCCTCCGTTGAAGGCTTGATTTGCTTCGGCAGACGGTTATAGAAATTCTTCAGAGAAACCGGAATCGTCGTTGAAGTGTTGAGATACTTCAGTTGACGGGTCCAAGAATTCTTCCGAAACGCAGGAATCTATACGCATGAAAAGAGCCAAATAAATAAAATAATTCCAAATAAAATCCAAAAATTTACCAAACTAGAACCAAAAGAAAGGTATTGAATTTAGATGAATTTAGATATTTGAATCACTCAAATCGGAGCTCGGACGGAGGAGAATGGACTCTCGGAAGTTTGAAAACATACGGTCCGTATGAGGTTCAACTAGTTGGAAGGTTTCAGCGACCTAGTCGAAGGAGGTTCGGCTGGTCGGAAGAAGGTTCGACTACTCAACGCGGTCGATTCGACCACTCAACGTGGTCGAAAGAAGGGTTTGACTGCTCGACGTGATCGAAGGAAGGAGCGGTCAAAAGAAGGATTCGACTGCTAGGCGCGGTCGAAAGAACAAGAGAGAGGACAGGGCACGGGGAGCTTACCAAGACCGAGAGAGAGGCCGGAGGAGGTCGGTGGACGATGAACAGCAGTGGGGAAGCTCAGAGTCGAAGGCGAAGAAGGACGGCGATGAAGGGGTCGGCCGGGACTGAAGGAGAAGAGGAAATGCGGCGGCTCTTGTGAAACAAAAAACTGAAATTGAGTAAGGGGATTGCTTCAAGGAGCTATGGGGCATGAATTGACACAGGTAGAAGAGGGGTCAGATAGGTCACCATGGTATGACAAGAAGCGAAGTGAGGTGGCACCGACGTGGCATGGAGGTGGTGGCGAGGAGGTGCACACCGGGTAGGCCACGATCTTGCGAAGCCAACGGCGAAGACCACGTCGGCGGAGAATCTTTGACGACGGCGGTAGAGGCGATGGCGTGAGCTCCAGTCGGCAGCGGCGAAACTCGAAGCACGGCGAAATGAGGGAGAGAGAGGGAGAGGAAGGGAGAGTTGAGGGGAAAACAAGAGGATGCAAAGGGCTCCCTGGGTTCCATTTACAGGGGAAGGAGGGGGGACCGGGTGACAAGATGGAGCGGCGGAATTTGCGGCGGCGTGGCTTGGGCGCACGGCCGGTAGGTGAGGGAGGGGATGGGGGCAAGTAGGGGAGGAGACAAGAGGGGGGAACGGGTGCGGCGGTGGTGATGGCATTTAATGCGCAAGGACTTTTGTGATCACCGCGACGCGACGGGGGAAAGATTGGAGCAAGTGGGGAGGAGACAAGCGGGGCTGGTCGACACTGAGAGGGTAGTTGATACTGAGAGGATGGTCGCAACCAAAAGAGTGGTCGAAATCAAGAGGCAGTCGAAACCAAGAGGCGGTCGAAACCAAGAGGGTGGTCTAAAACAAGAGGCTGGTTGAGATCAAAAGGCTGGTCGAAAACCAAAGGCTAGTCGAGACTGAAGGGCTGATTGAAAACAAGAGGTGATCGACACCGAGAGGGTGGTCGACAACGAGAGGTAGTCGACAACGAGAGGATGGTGGACAACGAGAGGATGGTGGAGACCAAGAGGATGGTCGAGACCGAGAGGACGGTTGTGACTAAAAGGATGGTCGAAACCGAGAGGATGGTCAACACCAAGAGGCTGGTCGAGACCGAAAGGCTGGTCGACACCGAAAGGCTGGTCAAAATCGAAAGGATGGTTAAGACCAAGAGGCTGGTCGAGACCGAAAGGATGGTCAAGACCAAGAGGCTGGTCTAAACCAAGAGGCTGGTCGAGACCGAAAGGATGGTCAACAACAAGAGGGTGGTTGACTACGAGAGGATGGTCGACACCGAGAGGGTGGTCAACTACGAAAGGATGGTCGACCATGAGAGGATGGTTGACTACGAGAGGATGGTCGACACCGAGAGGGTGGTCGACTACGAAATGATGGTCGACCATGAGAGGGTGGTCGACTACGAGAGGATGGTCGACACCGAGAGGGCGGGGGAGAAAGAGCAGCTCGGGGAAGGTGGTGCCAGGGCGCGGCAAAGGGGCGCACGGGGAGGCAGCAAGGTCAAGGGCTGGTGAGGGAGGAGGCGGGAGCAGGAACGACCGATGGGAATTCGGCCAAAATAGAGAAAGGGAAATTCAAATACCAGAGAACTTAAATAAACTCAAAATAAACCAAATTTTAATTTAGTTGAAGTTTGATTAATTCATATTAAATTTCTTTTAATTCTAAAAGTGAAAATTAATTCATATTAAATGGTTATTTTTATTTTTGAAAATTTGCAAAAAGCCCTAAAATTTGGGATGTTATCGACACCGAGATTCAGGGTGACTAGAGAATAGGTTCGGGAACTCAGACTTTGCACATTCTTCCAAGCGACTTTCCCTTTTGAGCAAAAACAACACTGCAACTGGCGCTACACTGATGAGAGACTTACCAGGAACAACGTTCTGAGCTGATTGGACTGGCTATGCAGAGACTTGCTTGACTTGGCCTCTTGTAGAAGGAAGTGGGGTCCTGGTGGCTTGACTTGGAATCTGAGTAGTTCCTTGGCCTGCTCCTAGTGTAGCTCCCAAGTTGAATGGAATTGGTGTTGGGGCTCGCTTTCTTGGGCAACTGTGAGCATAATGTCCTCTCTTGTGGCACTTGAAGCAATCGATTCCCAAGAGTGGATGTTATGTTGATGATGCTTTCTTCAGTGGGCAATTGTTGGCATAGTGACCCATCTTATGGCAGTTGAAACACGTGATCCCTGCGCCATGAGAGGAGTTCTGCTATGACGGGCCTCCAATGGATGTGTTGGGGAGAAACAAGCTAGCCGGTTGGTTCATGGTTGTTTCTCGAGGCATTGGCAAGCCTAAACTTATGTATTTATGCAACTGTGACATGTATCTTCTGTTGTTTTTACCACCTGTTGCTCGTGTTATTGTTGCGATCAAAGTAGCTTCTAGAATGATGTCTGAAGTGAGTGCTAAATGTTCTTGTGGGCATTCATTGGCAAAATGTCCCATCTCCTAGCACCTAAAACATTGTACTCTTGCCCTGGAGGTTTTGTTTTGTTGAGATTGACCACCATTTTTATCGCGAAACATCTGCATCGGTGGTCGTAATGCTGATTCTGGAGTCATGAGTGGGGTTGTTGTTGGTGCTTGGTTGGGTTGAGGTTAAATCACATGAGTCTTGGAGTTTCTTGCAACATTTTGTTCATGATTCACCATCTTCCTCTTGTGACAATTGTCTTGCTGATGGTAGGTAGCTTCTAAATGGAGTGCCTCGGGATTGATCTTGTGGAAGTTTGGTTCCTCTAATTATTGGGATAACTTGGTAGAAATACCTGTGGTCGTGCCTTCCTCTACTTGGATGAGAGCGGCTGGAAATTTTTCACACTGCTACTGTAATATAGAGGTCAACTTTGTCTTCAAACGACACTGGGCTGGATAATGATCTTTACTCTCACATAACTAACAGGTAATCTTGTTCATTAGACATTCTCCGAGTGAATGATTTCCTTTACAGTTTGAGCAATTGATTTCGTGCTCACTAGCACTATGCCCAATCTCTCCACAACAGATACACGCACAATCCTCAGACTAGTTTGGTGGGTAGACCCCTTCCTCTACTTGGATGAGAGCGGCTGGAAATTTTTCACACTGCTACTGTAATATAGAGGTCAACTTTGTCTTCAAACGACACTAGGCTGGATAATGATCTTTACTCTCACATAACTAACAGGTAATCTTGTTCATTAGACATTCTCCGAGTGAATGATTTCCTTTACAGTTTGAGCAATTTATTTCGTGCTCACTAGCACTATGCCCAATCTCTCCACAACAGATACACGCACAATCCTCAGACTAGTTTGGTGGGTAGACCCACAATTGTATTTGCTCAGCTTGAGCTTCTTCTGTACTGTCATGGCTCGCTTGGCTTCTTGTGATGGGCTTAAAGATCCTTGTGGCTTGGTGTGACATCTGAGGTTCTTCTGATCTAACTTCTAATGCTGAAGTTGCTCGTGGTGCCAAGAATTCTTGTTTATGCAAGGGACATTGCTTGACAAAGTGCCCTTCCTTGCCACAATAGTTATAGACTTTATACTGGATCAGCTCCCTCTTGGGACACCTAGAGAAATAGTGTCCCGTGCTTTTGCAGTTAGTACAATGATTATCTTGTTTTGGCTTTCCCTTTTGAGGACATTCGCAGGCAAAGTGCCATTGTTCACCACATCTGTAACAAATAACGCGCTTCCCTGGATGGTGACTTTTAGGAAGAACGTGACTCATGTCATCGAAATGAGATACTTCTGGTGGCTGGATCCTTAGTAACTCATTCTTCTTTATTTCTACTATACCCTCTAGGACATGAGAGTGACGGAAAGCTGTTGAAAACTCAGCCCAGGTAATATCTTCTGAATTCTCATGGGCTGCACAGAAATCCTCCCACCATTCTGCTACAGTGCCCTCCAGCTGCTGCATGGCATAAAGAACTTTTTCACTGTCATTACATTGAGCAACGGTGAGTTTCTTCACAATAGCGCGTACCCAATCATCGGCGTCCAAAACTTCGGAGGAGTTGGAGAATGTAGGTGGATGCGTCTGCAGAAACTCCACCCACCTTAGCTATGGATAGACTGGTGGCGGCGGCGGCATGGCAGCGGCCTGATGGTCCTAGTTCATCATGGTCATAAAAATGGCAACAGTCTGGTTCTGTTGGTTCATCATGTTGACTAGGACTGCATCAGCCTGATTCTGTCGATTCATCATTTGATTCACATTCTGCATTACGACATTCATTAACTGAGTCTGAGCTGCCATAAACTGACCCAAGCCTCGGTCTGCTATTGCGGCTGGTGGAGGTGGTGTATTGGGGTTAACACTGACGTTGGGATCCACTGGTTCACTGGCACTTGTTGAGTTGCTGGTCTGATCCATCTAAAACAAATCTTCCTAGGTTTAATAGATGAGAGGAAGAAAGCGCGATAGGTGAGAGGGAAAAGCTTGAAAGACGAGAGAGAACGAGAGAGAAAGACAGAACAACCTATTTGGGGGAAAGTCAGTTAAACCCAGGGAACCAATAGCCGAGAAGCTATTAGGAAGCAATCAAAAGGCTACACTCAAGCAAAAAAAATCCTATTACGCGGACTAAGTGATACTAAAACTAAGAAGGACAACCCCGCTAAAGCACTTCTAACATAACTTATATGTACGGTCGACTTGATACAAATGATAGGTCTTGAAACTTCTAGGCCATCCAGCGCTTTGATCATCGAGGAATCGATCCTATTGAAACTACTGAGGAGAGAGAGATTAATTTAAATTCAAAAACAAAGTTTTAGAAGAGATAAAATGTAAGAATCTAAGAATGAGATGAGAAAAGATTAGAATGAGATAAGAAAAGAATAGAACAAGATGAGAGAAGAATAACTACTCATGTTAATCGGTTGGTTTGACTTAGAAAATAGATTTTAAAATCTTTGACTAAAACGACCATGCTAACTATGGTTGCGTCCTACAGTCGATATGGCTCTGATACCACCTCTATTGGGACCCTGGATATACAACTTTGAGACCCTCTATATATTCTGAACTAGTCCCATGATCAGTAGCTAACCCACACAGTTTGCAACATCGATGAAATCATATCCATACAACAAGAAAGCTAAGAAGCAGACAACACAATAATACTTAGCAGCAAAAGGACCTTATGGTTAATGTTTTACAGAGCTTGCCACGCAGGGCTAAAGTCACAACCAGGTCCACGACCAGATCCACGACCAGGTCCACGACCAGATCTACGACAAGGTCCATGATCAGAGTAAAATTGTAGCGGAATAAAACAAACTCGTGGAAGCTATTTGACATGCCCACAGACAATCGAGTGGAGAATGCATCCTAGTTCGCATAGTCTTCAAAATTGCCTTCCTTGTAGAACTCGGTGCTCCCTGGGTCTTATTCGACGACTGATCAACAAATGGCGCAAAGCCGTGAGTACTTAGAGTACTCAGCAAGTCGTAGAGAAACGTATGCAAATAGTATTAATTCAAGGCCTGATAAGGATAGCTTTATGGCTATTTTGCAGGAAGCAGTATTGTCAGTAAATATAGTAAGTAGATTGTAAAACACAATTTGAAAGATTAATACATAAGTAATCAAGTTTCTTTGTGAACACCCCGTTCACTTCTCAACCAACGACCACGACCAGATCGCTTCCCAACCAAACCATTCCAACAACTCGCAACCATCCACAACCACATTTTTTAGAAAATCTACCCCTCGTGTGAAATCACCAGGCATTGTCCATAACCAGGGACACGGCTATTCGAATAGTTTTACATACTGCAGAGGTTGTACAGCTTTACCCACATGATACGACTTCCCTAGTTTGTTTGGCATCCAACGATGCCACCGCTCACTACCTTAGGTAAGCAGTCTAGAGCACGTGACAAGGCCTTTACAAAGTTTTGTTTTGACTCGAACCTGCTCGCTAAGCATTCGTCTTGCTGGCCCCCTCTCGCGCCATAATCAACCAAAACAAAACCAAATCAAAACATTGCTAATTAGGTGGCCAGATCATACCCTTTACTGCACGATCACTCGCTCGAGTATGAAATCATTTTCGGTTCAATCCAACCAAATGACAACCCTTGCCATAGCACAACAACTTTTAATAACCGTGGTCGCGTCACAATTTCATATATCATTAAGTCAAATTTATCATCAATGAATCATGTGATCGAGAGACATCGCATAACTAAAGCATGACTAAGCATAATACGCATCCATGTTGGTATTACAACAATGTCCAACTAAGATTACCCAACCTATGGTGCCCAAGGGTACATGTCAACATGTCATTCACAATTAATCAAGGGGTCATACTGTCAAGTAGGTATTTAACTATTCCCAAAACCATTTTTATACAACTAGCAATGCATGTTGATATAAAACAATATAATTTTATAAATTGGGTACGACATGATCAAAGGTCTATGACTTGCCTCCGTTGAAGGCTTGAGTTGCTTTGGCTAACGATTACAGGAATTCTTTAGAGAAGCCAGAATCATCATTGAAGTGTTGAGATGCTTCAGTTGACGGGTCCAAAAATTCTTCTGAAACTCCGAAATCTTTACGCGCGAAAAGAGCCAAATAAATTAAACAATTCCAAATAAAATCCAAAAAATTACCAAACTAGAACCAAAAGAAAGTTACTAAATTTAGATGAATTTAGAGATTTGAATCACTCAAATCGAAGCTCGGACGGAGGGGAACGGGCTCTCGAAAGTTTGAAAACACCTGGTCAAAAGGAGGTTCAAGTGGTCGGAAGAAGGTTCGACTACTCAACGCGGTCGAAGGAAGGATTTGACTACTCAACGTGGTCAAAAGAAGGATTTGACCCCTCAACGTGTTCGAAGGAAGGATTCGACTACTCAACAATCGAAAGAAGGATTCGACTCCTTGGCGCGGTCAAAAGAAGGATTTGACTGCTCGACATGATCGAAAGAACAAGAGAGAGAACAGGGCACGAGGAGCTTACCAAGACCAAAAGAGAGAGGCCGGAGGAGCTCGGTGGACGACAAATGACAGAGGGGAAGCTCGCGGTCGAAGGCGTAGAAGGACGACGATGAATGGGTCGGCTGGGACTGAAGGAGAAGAGGAAATGCGGCGGCTCCTGTGAAACACAAACTAAAATTGAGTGAGGGGATTGCTTCAAGGAGCTCTGCGGTATGAATTGACACGGGTAGAAGAGGAGGGGGCTGCACAGGCTACCACACGGGCACTGACGCAAGCGGGAGGGCAAGGTGGCACCGACATGACGCAGAGATGGTGGCGAGGAGGTGCGCACCGGGTAGGCCACGATCTTGCGAAGCCAACGGCGAAGGCCACGTCGGCGGAGAAGCTTTGACGGCGGCGGTAGAGGTGATGGTGTGAGCTCCAGCCGATGGCAGTGAAACTAGAAGCACGGCAAAATAAGGACAAGAGAGGGAGAGGAAGGGAGAGTTGAGGGGAAAATAAGAGGAGGCAAAGGGCTCCCTGGGGCTCCATTTATAGGGGAAGGAGGGGGACCGGGTGACAAGATGGAGCGGCAGGATTCGTGGCGGCGTGGCTTGGGCGCAAGGCCAGTAGGTGAGGGAGGGGATGGGGGCAGGTAGGGGAGGAGAATAGAGAAGGGAATGGGTGTGTCGAAGGTGACAACATTTAATGCGCGAGGACTTTTGCGACGGCCACGGAGCGACGGGGGAAGACGGGAGCAGGTGGGGAGGAGACAAGCGGGGCTGGTCGACATCGAGAGGGTGGTCGACACTGAGAGGGTGGTCGCAACTGAGAGAATGGTCGCAACCAAAAGGGTGGTCGAAAATAATAGGTGGTCAAAACCAAGAGGGTGGTCTAAACCAAAAGGCTGGTTGAGACCGAAAGGCTGGTCAAAACCCAAAAGCTGGTCGACAACGAGAGGTGGTCGACACCGAGAGGGTGGTGGACAACGAGATGATGGTCGAGACCAAGAGGATGGTCGAGACCAAAAGGATGGTCGAAACTGAGTGGATGGTCAAGAGCAAGAGGCTGGTCTAAACCAAGAGGCTGGTTGAGACCGAATGGCTGGTCGAGAGCAAAAGGCTGGTCGAAACCGAAAGGATGGTTAAGACCAAGAGGTTGGTCGAGACCGAAAGGCTGGTCGAGACTAAAAGGATGGTCAACAACGAGAGGGTTGTTGACTACGAGAGGATGGTCGACACCGAGAGAGTGGTCGACTATGAAAGGATGGTCAACTACGAGAGGATGGTCGACACCTAGAGGGTGGTCAACCAAGAGAGGATGGTCGACCACGAGAGGGTGGTCGACTACGAGATGATGGTCAATACCGAGAGGGTGGTCAACTATGAAAGGATGGTCAATAACGAGAGGTGGTGGACTACGAGAGGATGGTCGACACCGAGAGGGTGAGGGAGAGGGAGCAGCTCAGGGAAGGTGGTGCCAGGGCGCGGCAAAGGGGCGCACGGGGAGGCAGCAAGGTCAAGGGCTGGTGAGGGAGGAGGCAGGAGCAGGAACGGCCAATGGGAATTCGGCCAAAACAGAGAAAGGAAAATTCAAATACCTGATAACTCCAATAAACTCAAAATAAACCAAATTCTAATTTAGTTGAAGTTTGATTAATTCATATTAAATTGCTTTTAATTCTAAAATTGCAAATTAAGCTTTGGCTATTCAATAAAATCGAATGGTTATTTTTATTTTTGAAAATTTTCTAAAACCCCTAAAAATTGGGACGTTACAACCTCATAGCAAATTTTCTTCTGGTGGCTAGCTTTGGGAATATATACACTTTGTACGGAGTGATCCTTAAAGTAGTATGTTGGCTGATACAACAAGTAGTACAATTAAAACAACCTCTAAACTACAATGTGTATATTTGTCTATATTTTACATTTTCATTTTTGTGCAAATGACAGGAGAGCTGCCATTTCTTTTCATTAAGCAGAAAGAACTGTACAGGCAAGAAAAGAGAAACAAGAGAGAAAAATTACTAGTAGGCAGGCGGTGGGTGAGAGCTAAGGCCCTACTATAGATTGAACATTTTTTGCACCCACCTCCAGAGGCTAAGAGTATCTTTGGTCTCTCTCACTGGCTGATCCGTGTCCTTGTGCTACTTTTGAAAATGCAGGCATTGTGCTCTTTCTATAGAGCTGGGCATTGGGTCGGGTCAGGCTTGCACGGCTCGAGCCCGCCGTGCTTGACGCGTCGTCTTAAGTCTTGGCTCGGCTGTCACTCCCGCTGCTGCCATGCCGTCCGCCTAACTCGCCTCCCGGCCAGCCCAGCATGGTCCAAAGCCCGTCATGCCGGGGTCATGTCGTGCCAGCCCAAGCCCAACCTTAAGTAACTATAGGCGACCGTCATCTTCATTCCTCTCGTGCCCGCCTCTTTAAAAACCTAGTTAAAATTGAATTAATTGTGTAAAAACATGGGCACGTAAATATTTCATGGAAAAAGTTATTTTTTTCTTGATATTTTACAGATACAATGTTACTGCCTTGTTAAAAACCTTACATCCCAGAGTGGGGTCCCCCGAGTAAGGAAAAGAGTACAATAACAACATGTGTACATACTAGCTACTCATCAATGTCAAGATTGTTCATGCGTTTGAGGTCAGCGTATGCTTGTATGATCTCAAGATCCTCCAGTTGATGCTGTTGCCACTCTTTAGCCTATTCCCAGTCCTTGGCGCATGTGATTGCCTCCACCATCCTAAGCATAAGGGGTGATCTTCTTTCTTCAATTATTATCCCTACCATGCTAAACATTGCCTCTGAAGAGACAGTGGGCACCGACACCAGTTGAACATCCCATGCGAAATGTGACAGCACAGGAAATATTCGCTTGTTGTTCTTCCACCACTCGAGCAAGTCTATCTTTCTACCGGAAAGATCAGGATCGATGTTTGCAAAATCATGCTCCAGGTAGTGGTTTAGCTCTGACACAGAATTCCACAAGGGGGCTGTCTAAGACTGAGAGGACGAAGAACTGAACTTGCCCTTTAGCTTCTTCCACAAGTGGCATGTCAAGCTTTTCTTTCCTTGTTGCGTCTGCTGTGAGGCCTCCGATCTCACGCTACTGCTGAATTTGTCATGATACATGTGGAAAACATGAAAAAGCTCCTCTTTGACATGTGCAAATGCTTCCGAGTAATCAAGATCGAGGCATTCACCTATTCCCTCCATACCGATCTGCAAACCTAGCAACTTTTTCGTAGGATCGAAAATAATAGCAAAGCAATACCGGTGTCAAATAGAACTGAAATATTTAATAAATTCTTCCTCCATTAGTGCGACAGCATGACCTAAAAGGGGATCTTCCCTAGAGTTAGCAATCTTGTCTGCAATTAACCAAATAAATTCTATAACTAAGGAAGAGGTAGGGTAATAAACACCATATAACATCTTTGTTGCTTTATAAAAAGGTTTTAAAAACTCTAAAAAAATGACTAGCAATCTGCCAATCTGAAATAGTAACTACCAATTCATTGTTTTAAGAGTTGGCATTGACAAAAATGGATATGGTATGTTCGTACCCTTGCAATTTCTTTAACATGATGTATGTCGAGTTCCACCTCACCTTCATGTCAACACCGAATTTTCTTGGCTCCTTCCCATTGGATGTACAATACTCCGCGAACTTGGCTGCCACTTGTGGAGAATTTGTGAGGTAGCGAATGGTGTCGTGGACACTGTTCAAATATCTGCCAATCGCTTGCATACTGTCTTTAACAACAAGGTTCAAGATATGGCATACACATCTCTGGTGGATAACATAACCACCAATATACGTCTTCAATCTTGGGGTGAGGATGTTCATAGAAATCATGTTTGCTGATGTGTTATCAAGAGTTATAGAAGTAATCTTATTATCTATCTTTAAATCATCAAGTACGTGTAGTATACACTCGGCAATGGCCTCTCCTGTGTGTGATTCGTTAATTATCTTAAACCCTATGACTCTCTTGTTTAGCTTGTAATTGTCGTCTAAATAATGGGCTAGAACACTAAGGTAGGCACTTCTCTGGTGTGATGATGTCCAAATGTCTGAAGTTATAGCAAAAAAGAACTGAACTTGTAGGAATAGTTCTTTTAGCTCTGCTAGTTCCTTATGATACATCTGTAAAATATCAGATGTAGTGGTTCTCCTACTACCATGTTGGTACTGTGGGCAAAAACCCCGTTGGACCATTCTTTCGAACGCGTGACTTTCACCCATCCTAATCGGTTGATCTTTCGCAATAATATATCTAGCAATTTCCTCATGGACAAAAAGCGGGTTGTATACCCAAGTACTTATAGAGCCATCGACCTTGAAGTTTAGCTGCGTTTGTACTCCTCCCCCTTGGCTCTGCGCCCCGATCTTGCGCAAGCATGCTTTGTAGTGCCGGTTCAAGTGCCTTGTCCCTGCAGCTGTACGAGCAGTTAATTTAGCTTTGCAATAATTACAGGTTGCGATATCTATTGTTTGGCCGTCTTGGATTTCCTGGCTCTAGGTCATGTGCTTCCAGCAATTCGCCCTTCGTCCAGACTCGTCAATGTTGCCGTTCGTGGATGCGGAGAGAACTCTGGAGTCCCCATTAGCTCTGGACCGCCCTGGTACTCCTCGTAGCCCTCCGTACCATCCATATAACGGTCATCCATGCCGTAGTATCCCATGCTTGGCGAAAACTGGTGAGCATCAACGGGAGTCGGAGCCGGAGGAGGACTAGGGGAGCAGCGGCGAGAGCTTACACTAAGTCGTCCTACTACCCTTTTCGTGCTGCAACTCCTCGGTAGCATACCGCTTAGGAGATCCTTAGTGCTCCGACTCCTTGGTAGCATAATGGATGGATGGATGGTGAATAAATGGAAAGAGTAGATGGATGTTGAAGAAATGAGGAGAGTAGATGGACGATGAAGAAATGAGGTGAGTTGAGAGTGGATGAATAAATGAGTACAGAACTTCGTTTTATAGGCACGGTAGCACGTAGTGTCAGAGAGAAGAAACATCCGTAGAGCCGTTGCTTCTCTGTGCTTATCACATCAAATTTATGGCTTGTCATGTCTCGCGTCTCGCGATTCGCGTAGCGTCGTTGTCACTCTGTCTCTCGCGGCTTGCCCATTGCTTCTGTGTGCTTGCCCATTGTCTCTCGCGATTGAAAAAAGACATGACTGTTGTGACCCGAACGTTGCGAATGTTGCTAATCACCCATACACCTGTCACTCGCTGTCTCCCTCTATCTTTTTCCCCAGATTCCCTCTGCATGTCTCTCTCGATTTGAAAGAAAGCCAAAGCCTCGGTCCTCACCACCACCCAGATTCCCTCTATTCCTTATTTCTTTCCTAATCTCCCCCCTCTCTCTCTTTCCCGACCGGCTCGGTTGTCAGCTCCCCTAAATCCCCATCTCCACAGCTCTTTCTCATCCAGCCAAAATCCCTTATCCCCTTCTTGCTCTTTCTTCTACCTCCCAACCATTCCTTACTTCAGCTCACCTCTCCCTCCCCTACTCTTGGCGCCGCCTCTCCTCCCGGCTCAACCAACAAGCGCCCACCACCACACCGCACCACAGGCCACTGCCACAGCCACCTGCTCTTCCTCTCCGGCCTCCGGTTCCCTCGCTCTGGTCCACTGCTACACGCCTGACGGTTCTGGCACATCACTCATCTCAGACCTTCCCCTGGCCTCCCTGGTGTGGCCCGACCCTCTCTCTGCGCTGCCTCGGTTCCCCTTGGCCTGGCCCCCAGCTCAGGCCACCTCTATGTGCCGCCCGACCACCTTGGCCATCCGTCATGCTGCCTCGACTCACCCCTACTGCCCCGCCACCGCCCTAGTTCGCCTGGCTTGCCCTCACGCTCTCCCCCTTTTTCCTTTCTCACTGACTGGTTGATTTGCTTACTAATGCTTGATGCAATAGATTCATTTCCAGATTTTAGTGTTTGTTCTAATTACTCACTGATGTGGGTTTTGCCTTGTGCAGTTGTGCTCATGCATGCTGAGTAGGTAGAAGAAAGAGCAACATCGAGCGCAACGACTTCTACTTCGACGACTGCAACCCGCACGCGGTGGTGGCGCATCCTCCTCGTAGCAAGCCCGCCACCCATTTTGATTGAGTAGGTGCCATTAATACAACATTACCACACATTGTTGTACACAATTTTACAAAGAAAAATGGAGTATTTTCGTTTGAGGCGTTCGATTGTGTTCTTGATTCCATCCTTTTTCTTCCTATACTTCTTTGTCATCATATGTATGTACTTTGAGAGCCATGGACATGGAGTGGAATGAAATGATGCCATGATGGGCATGGGAGGTGTGCCCACCGTGCCGGCCGTACTATGTCGGACCGAGCACGACACGATTTGGTGTGCCGTGCCATGCCACCCGATGGGCAGCTTTCGTGCCCACTGCCCATCGCTCTTTGTGCCACCGACCGCCACGTGTTGGGCTGTGCCATGCTTAGACCTTGCCGGCCCAGCCGGGCCTCGGGCTAGCCCAGAAAATCATGGCCCGACTCCCAGCTCTATCCTTCTATAACTCCCACATGGTTGCCAGAATGATGGGGTGAAAGCCCTTCCTCCTGGTTCTATGCTAGCTTGGTTGACGCCATCAATCCACCATTGTAGTATGGTTGTGTTGGTTGAATTTGATGATAAAGCTGGTTCATTAACCCATTGCGCTAGAGCGACCCAGACCCGACGGGAATAGACACATGGGAGGAACAGGTGATCCGCTGTCTCGATGCATCTATAACAAAGTGGACAGAAATAGTTATTGGGCCATTGTCGCGCTAGAAGCTTGTCAGCCGTGACTCCACGAGGATACATCCTTGAACCACCGGCCAGGCGAAGAACATGCATTTGGAGGGTGCTCGGGATTTCAAGATGCCGTCATAATAAGGTACCATTGTTGCACCTTGGCACTACAGTCTGCAAGTTGACACTGTTGAGTAGGTTCCATCAGCCATGAAACACCAAGTGAGATGGTCACGAGTGTCTGCCACTAACTGCGCCCGAGGCGAATCCAGTATAGGAACATTGGGATCATATGACCCTAATGAAATTTAGTTAATCCTATAAAAAAAAGTCACTATTCATCCATGGAGGTGACTGACGAGGATTAAAACCTCTGTGTATTATTTTAATACGCAATAAGAGACCATATGTCTTCATGGTCGTAACCCCTAAGGCTAACGACCTCACTGGTCGTGAGGATTCCAGAGGTTACATAAGGGTACCTGCCTGGACAAGGTCCTCAGCCTAGTCTCGACTGTGAGCCGCTCAAAAAGCTATGAACTGCTATATATAACTGATCCCGACTATGTTTCATACCGTGCGATGAATATAGCATGTGCTGTATACTCCATATCACACAGTTGCATAGTCCTAAAGACACTGACAACAACCTCTATACGGTTAAGTGTCTCTGAGACACTTAACCATAGAGCAGTTAGCACATTGTTAACTGACGTCTCGCCCCGACCAGTCGCAACGCTTCACCTGGGACGCCTTCTCCAAGAGTAACTGCCACCTCTTCGGAAGTTATTGAAGAGTGGAGCGTAGAAGAACAAAGGGCGATCGGATTGGATATAGCAAACAAATCGGACACAGCGAGTGTGGCGATCAGAGACAAGAAAGACAACATTGTTAGATTATAGCATATCAATCTCCGTATTCAGTGTAATTAGGGGTAGTCCCTAGTCAGGTCGTAGGCACCCCCTGTAAATCCAGTTCATATCAATAAAAAGCGGCCCCATTTTCTCCTAGGAAATATCACGCCATTTTTCTCTTTTATTTCGTAAGATCGGCGACTCAATCGTCAACAGCTGGCGCCGTCCATGGGGACTCCGACGTAAGTTTCCTGAAGAAACTCTTTGCTTAAGCAAATCCTCACTCACTCCTTGTAGTCGCTCATGCAACTATGCCTAGAGTTTGGAATGAGGAGAATTGGTTCGACCTGGCGGACTACGCTGACCTCGATATGGAAGGATGCATCCGTGCCATGCAAGAGAATGGCATGTCGTCGTCCTCCTCCTCTGCTGGTTCGCACATCGCCGACGTTAGCGAAATCGACCAGATGGATGGGTATCCACCATTATGACAAGTGGCACTTTCAGCCATTCCGATCAGCTCGAAAGGCCCAAAGACCACTCCAAGCCCGGTCCTTCCGACCGGTTAAATAAGTAGCAAAAATCCAGGGCCACAACTCAAGAAACTCTATACTCTCGATGAAATCATGGCTGAAAGGTACTCACCTACGGCTTCTGGCAATTCCTGGAGCGAACAAACACCTGGTAACGGTGTCGATGAAACCTCCACTGGTCGAAGGCCATGTGGGGATGATGTAACTCATCATACGATCGGCGATTCGTCGGATCAGGCTGAGTCCTCCAAGAAGGCCTCAGGAGGTGCTCATCTCCGACCGCTCTCTATCATGGAAACTTCTAGCAGAAGTATTGAAAAGCTCTCCATTAGTTATGATGGAAGCTCATCGGAAGATTGCTGCTGGAGGCACGAGGTCAATACGATCGGAGATGCAAATCAAGATGCCTTGCACGGTCCTACACACTCTGCCACGCCACCATGTGCTGGTAGGAATGATACGGGCCATCAGGCACCAACTTCCGGAGGCAACAGAGCTGATCGACGTCCATCAGTTAACTCGCCTGGCACTGCCCCACCAAGAGTAGCTGGTCGAACGGAACAAATCCGAGGGTCGGGACAAGGTTCAGATCACGACACCTCGACCGATCGAACCCCGAGACCTTCTAAGAATCGCTATTTAAACCTATAACGTGTTCAAGATATATTGAATAATTCTAACCCTATCCTAGCACAAACCCTAGATTTTGTACAGCTCGTAGGCCAAGTATCGGAGATTCTGCAACAAACCATGCAACAAACGGAGGTGTATCGAGAACAGAGAAATTCAGGGAGTCAAACCATGACTTCGTCTCAACGCTCTTCCCTCAGTAAAGGGCAGCATGGTCGTGTTGGGGAACAATCCATACCTAAGCCCCATCGACGATTCCAACCAAGGAATCACGAAGGAAGAAGGTTGTTCCAGGTAGCCACTCCTTCACCACGTCGAGAGGAACAACGTTCCAACCCTAGGAACCGATCTTCGACCGATTACAATCCGGCGCCTTTCCAAAGAAGACGCCATGAATCGATCACAGGTTGTCGAGCCTTTTTTGCAGGGCTCCAAGCCGTGCGTTGGCCAAACAGGTTTCGACCGACCAACTTGGACATATTCAATGGGACTCAGAACCCATTAGAGTTTCTCCAAATATATACCACCGCCATCAGAGCTGGTGGTGGTGACGAAAATGTGATGGCTAACTATCTGCCCACCGTGCTCGAAGGGTCTGCCCGGTCTTGGTTACTTAACCTACCGGTCGGATCAATCTATACTTGGGAGCAACTCTACGACCTTCTAATTGCGAACTTCCAGGGTACGTACGATCGCCCTGGAAAGGATGACGATCTCCACTGAATCCGGCAAGACTCTGACGAGACTCTCCGTCAATACATCAAGAGATTCAGCCAAGTTCGTAATTCCATACCTAAGGTTGCAGAGTCATCGGTTATCCAGGCTTTTAAAATAGGTCTTAGGAATCAGCGGTTTATGGAGGACATAGCAATGAACCGTCCACAAACAACCATCGAACTTTTCGACGACATGGCCGATAAGTACGCCACTGCCAGCGAAGCAATAGAGTGGTGTGAGGCCATTGATCGGAAAGATAAAATTCCCCAGCCTGGCCTGGACAAACCAGAGAAGAAGAACAAGAAGTCTCTCAAGAAGAAAAAGAACCGCAGACCCGACGATAAGGAAGTCCTAGCGATTCCTGAAAAATTCACGAAGGGTAAGAAGGACTATACCGGTTGAGGCAAAGCAAAGGCTTCAACCGAAGGATTCCAGAAAAACAAGAAGTGGCGTCCACTTCACCAGCAGGCAGGGCACGACCTCCGCACCTGCCGAGTTTGGCAAAAGAAACTGGAGGACTATTATGCAGGTAAAGGACCATTTCTCGCAATACAGGAGCCCAGAGAAACGAGTTCCAAAAAGGACAAAGATGGCGACGAAGAGATGGAGTACCAGGACCCTCAACACACGGTCAACATGATCTTTGGAGGATCTTCATCGTACGAGTCAAGGTGTCATCTGAAGGCTGTGAAGCGGGAGGTCAACCTCGTCGAGCCTCCGATCATAATCAAGCCGTCAAAGTGGTCGGACACGACAATCTCCTTTAGCAAAGAAGATTACCCCATCCCTTCGACTCGACCAGGTAGGTTCCATATAGTTGTTGAACCTACTATTAATAATTGTAGGGTTAATCGAGTCTTAATAGATGGAGGTAGCTCTTTGAATATATTATTTGCGGGAACTTTAGATAAAATGCAAGTTTCCAGTTCAAAGGTGAAACCAGTGAAATACGTCTTTCACGGCATAGTTCCTGGCTCCACCGCCAAACCGGTAGGACAAGTTTTTTACCTACATTCAAAGACCGACAACTTCGAATGTAAAAGATTCCGTTCAATGTGGTGGATTTTGAATCCGCATACAACGGGATCCTTGGTCGACCGGCCTTAGCAAAATTCTTGATAGCAATGCACTACGGTTATCAAAGTTTGAAAATGCCAGGACCTAAAGGAGTCATCACGGTTCGAGGAGATCAGAAAATAGCTTACGTGTGTGATCGGAAATCCTTAAAGATGGTCGATGAACTTTCGACCAGAGAGGTTAATCCATCTACCGTGCAAGTCAAAAACTTGAGGCCGAAGATGATGCCAAAACCATCCAACCAGACAAGAGAGGTACCCCTCGACAAAGGCGCTTCTCCGGACAGCCCCAAGTCGCCATCTGGATTAGGAAACACAGACTGATCTACTTGCAAGATTCTGGTCGGGGCTAGACTCGACCACAAATAGGAAAAGTCACTCGTCTCCTTCCTCCGAGCAAATCAGGACATATTCGCCTGGCAGGCGTCCGATATGCCCGGAGTCCCCCGGGAGGTGATCGAGCACAGGCTAGCTCTCCAGCCTGACAAGAAACCGATCAAGCAAAAGCTGTGGTGTTTTGCACCTGATCGGAAGGAGGCAATCCGGTCGAAGATTGACAAGCTCCTCAAGGCTGGATTCATTCGTGAAGTCGACCACCCTCAATGGCTCGCCAATCCTGTAATGGTTAGAAAAAATAATGGGAAATGACGAATGTGTATTGACTTTACAGATCTTAATAAAGCTTGTCCGAAGGATGATTTTTCCCTTCCACGCATTGACCAACTTGTAGACTCTACTTCCGGGTGTGAGTTACTAAGTTTTTTAGATGCATATTCAGGGTACCACCAGATTAATATGTGTAAAGAAGATGAAGAGAAAATTTCCTTCATCACCCCATATGGCACTTACTGCTATGATAAGATGCCATTTGGTCTCAAAAACGCTGGTGCAACTTTTCAAAAGTTGATGCAAAAAACCTTTAATCCACAAATAGGCCGGAATCTACAAGCTTACATTGACGATCTGGTCATAAAGAGCGTCAACGCTAGCGACCATGTTCACGACCTACAAGAAACTTTCAGTAACTTGAGAAGGCATAACCTCAAGTTGAATCCGGAAAAGTGTGTGTTCGGAGTTGCTGCTGGAAAACTGCTAGGTTTCCTAGTCTCGGCTAGAGGTATTAAAACAAATCCAGTAAAAATAGCGGCCATCGACCAGATGCGCCCTCTGACCACGAAGAAAGAGGTCCAGAAACTAACCAGCTGTATGGCAGCGCTAAGTCGTTTCATAGCAAGGTTAGGTGAAAAAGGATTACCTTTCTTTAAGCTTCTCCGGAAACATGGAAGTTTCGAGTGGACTAAAGAGGCAAACGATGCCTTTGAAGAACTTAAGAGGTACCTTATGAACCCCCCAATCTTAGTTTCTCCAAGATCGAGAGAAACATTGCTAATTTACGTGGCTGCAATGCCACAAACAGTTAGCGGTGTACTGGTCGTAGAACGGGATAACATCCAACGACCAGTGTATTACGTAAGCGAAGTCTTACATGGACCGAAGGAACGATACCCACATGTACAAAAGTTGCTTTGTGGTCTCCTTATGTCTTCAAGGAAACTAAGACATTACTTTCAGGCCCACAAAGTGGTCGTACCAACCGGATATCCCATCGGTCAAGTCCTTGGAAATAGGGAATCATCAGGACGAATAGCAAAATGGGCGGTTGAGCTAGGGGCGTCCGACCTCCATTTCATCTCACGAACAGCAATCAAGTCCTAGGCAATAGCAGAATTCATTACCGAATGGACTAACCCTGAACCCACCCAAAGGCCCGAGTACGATCACCATGACGAGTGGATTATGTACTTTGATGGTTCCTTGATGTTAAAAGGCTCGGGGGCTGGAGTTGTCTGGATATCCCCCACTGGTGAACACATAAAGTACGCTATCCAGTTAAATTTTCTTGCCACGAATAACGTGGCAGCATATGAAGGTTTACTGGCAGGACTCCGAGCAGCTCGTTCGCTCGGGATTCGCAAATTACTAGTGAAAGACGATTCTCAACTAGTATCAAATCAAGTGGGGAAAGAGTATCAATGCTCGAGTACCAAGATGTCGTCTTATCTGGTGGAAGTACGGAAACTTGAAAAGCACTTCTTCGGTTTCTAGATCCAACATATTCCTAGAAAGGAAAACTTTCTGGCAGACCAGTTGGCACGAATGGCCTCCACGAGGGCAAGCGTCCCGCCTGGAGTTTTTCTCGAGCAACTCGATTCGCCCTCGGTGGTCGAGCCTTCCGAGAATATGCATGATTCCTTACAGGTTGTACAAACCGATCGTAAGAACATGGATGCTCCACATGTCGTTGACGGTTGGCGTTGTCACGATCAAGGTAGAGATTGGATGACATCGATTTACAATTATCTTCAGCATGACATAATTCCAGAAGATGATGTAGAGGCTGATCGTCTAGCATGAAAAGCCAAATCATACACTCTAATTGAACGTACCTTGTATAAACGAGGATCTCACGGAGTGTTGATGAGATGCATATCTCAAACGGATGGCATTAAGTTGCTAACCAAAATCCATGAAGGAGTCTGTGGAGCTCATCATTCTTACAGAACACTGGTCGGTAGTCCCTAGTCGGGTCGTAGGCACTCTTTGTAAATCCAATTCATATCAATAAAAAGCGGCCCCATTCTCTCCCAGGAAATATCACGTCATTTTCCTCTTTTATTTCATAAGATCGGTGACTCGATCGTCGACAGTGACCCTATAGTGCAATGGAGGTGACCCCCAAATGGTTTTCTCGCCTAGATCCACCTCTGGCTGCACCGATGAGACTAGTGTACAAAGCTAGATGTATTCATGGAGCATGGGCGGAAGGATGGCATGTCGTATGTCGCAGACCCACTTGTTTTCATTCAAAGCATCCGCCACAGTCCTATTTTTCCACTTAGAGATTCGAAAAGGTTAGGGACGATGTTTTTTTAGAGCAACACCATTTAACCATCGGTCAGACCAGAAGTTGTTCTGCTCCCGTTGTGTATAGCAATGCCTATTGCTGTTGCAAAGAACTTGCAGTGGTTGATGGGCGTGCAAGTCTCTACCTAAGTTTTATACGTGGAGTTCCTCTCATGCAAAGGATTTGAGCTTGAGCGAATCGTTGGGGAGGGGGCAAAGAATCAAGAATCACTAGAGTAAAGAATCAAAGAAAATACCAATTCAATTGCCCCTGTCCCCCAACTTCCCCGCGCGACCACGGCCTACGCCCGGCGCCTTGTCGCGCAGCCGGCCGCCCTAACCCTTCCTGGCTCGCTCAAGCTCGTCGCGCGACCATGCCCTGCGCCCAGCGCCTCGTCATAAAACCGCCTCTAACCCTTCTGGCTCGCTCGGGCTCGTCACATGATCACGCCTCGCCCTGCACCTCGTCCACACGCACTGGCCACCGCCTAGTCGCCTAGGGTTTCTCCTTGAGTCCTCATCTGACGTCTCCTCAACTGCTGAACTGCCTAGTGCATATTGCTGACTGCGTAGTGCTTTCGGGCTTCGGTCTTTTTCTGCTATCCGCTCGGTCGGCCCAGCCCTCGTACTCTGGCAGCCCTATATACTGCATACATGGGGTTCAAAAAAAATAAACTAAATTGTTGGGGAGGGAGGGCACGACCCATGTTGGCCCAGCAAATGCTCCGTCCCTGCTCTCATGCCATTTAGAGGGATTGCAGTGTTACGAAACCTAACTGAATGGGCAAAAGATTAAACCTCCCCTGGAGGGCTTTCACCTATTGTGGGCTATAATACGAGGAACCCCATGTACAAGTCACATACAGATGAATAAAGATACCGACTCTTCTCTATACACTTATATCTCTTGGTATGTGATTGTTCTTATATAATTGAGCTATATCGGTATTACGACGACTACTACTATTTCTCAACATGCGTCGATTTCGCCCTGCAGTTTCTTCTTGCAAAATGATTTTACTCTTTATTGCAGTAGACGGTGTAAACGTGTAGTCCATGCGGGCACGTGACCTTTTCATACGTGGCCTACCATGTGCAAGATTCCAATGGCTACGTGCACGCCCACCAACTACCAATTGCCAATTTGCCATTGGTTCCTCTCTCTTTTTCTGCCTGTGTGGTGACGGCATTTTTTCCTCTTTTGACCACACCTAAAGGCAATATTCAAAGGTAAAGGGCGCGAGACCGACGCACACATCATACGTCATGCGGCATACCATCCATCCATTACAACTGACATAGTGACATGGTCGCCATCCATCCATGATACTCCATTCATCTGGCCATCTCTTGTTACCTTCGTCTCGGGACAAAGCCGCTTCTTCTTCTGTACATGCGCATATGACAATTCCACAGTTATCAATATCGTACCAGTATCGGTATATACCATATCAGCATCTAAACCGATATAAACTAGCTTTACGTACCATACCGATCAAAATAATGGTCGATACCGGTCATACCGGGGGTGGAATTGATAATACCGTCTATTAATAAATTATATGTTATATTTGATAATACTACTATGTATTTGGAATAATACTACAGGTGATATTTAGTGTGCATATAATTAAATAAATATATATTTATAAATATATATATATACTTGTATTATTATATTAAATCCGAATATTTGTCACACCACTTTATGCTCAATTGCCAGAATGATATCATTGAGACATCAGATGTCATTCTAGCAACTGCACATAAACTTAATGGCAAAACATCAATAATCCCCTTTTTTATGTACTAGGATATAAATTTTGAAGATATATATTAAAAATATGCATAACTATTTGATGAGAGCATCCCTACGACACATTCTTCTCCTCCACCTAAGGATCATGATATACGCCTCGAGTTGCCGACAGGACCAATAACAAGAGCACGTGCCAAGAAACTACAATCTCAAGTGAACTTGCTCCTTAATGAATATGTCATTGATTTTAATGAGAATTTTATACTACCTAAGAACAGTGTTTTACTTGTGCTCAGGTTTGAAGATTCAGCGATGGATAGAGATCAAGAATAAACGGCTGTCATCCAAGGGAGGAAATCAAATGAGGAGGTCAAGGCACTGGCCTATGGCCCATTCGACCAAGGAGGAGAGGGCCAATGTCCATACAACCAAACAAGGGATTAATGTCCAAGCGGTCAAACACAAAGCCCATGTGGAGGAACAAGGAAGGAAGCACAAGCCCACGGCATAAACAGTAACCGGTCATGAATAGTGTCACGTGTGAACAGTACAGGCCGTGAACAGTAACCGAGTAACAGTAATCGAGCCTGCGAACAGTAACCGTAAACAGTAATCGGGTCTGTGAACAGTAAGCGTTGAATGAACAGTAAAGCACGTATGAATAGTACCACATGGGAAATTATTACCGAATAGTTCTTAGACCAAGACTATATATTGAGGGGTAGACCCCCATTATAAAGTAGACCAGTTTATGCATAAGAATTGAAACATAGCTATTGTTTGTTCTTTCTAAACCAGAGTTCATGCGAGGACTTTGAGAGAGGACTAGACGATCCATTGTTCGTTCTGCCAATTAAGATCAAGTTTGCTTTTCCGTTGGGAATTGAGGGCTTGGCGATCTCCGCTCCTGGTCTAGCGGCGATCATCCCGGTGCGTGTTGGCGAATATCCATAGAGCTGCAAGTCCGTGCACTGGCGCGTGGTGTACAGGTGAGTGTTGTTCGTCATCAAGCACTATTTATCCACGGTTCTACTCGAGAAGATTGGGCCACCCCATATCATCGTGGTATCAGAGCCAGGTTACTCGGTAGAATCTCTCTTTACCCATATTTTAGTAGATTGTTTTTTTTTCTGTTCTATACACCGAAAAAGCCACAAAAAATATCGTCTTTTGCTGTAGTTTAATTCATTATTTTTAGTGCGTTTTGTTAGGTCTTAATCCACTCGTTCATCGTGTTTAGTTGCTGATCGTGTTCCGTTCGCGTCTCTTTTTGTTTTCCCCTTCCACAAATATTTGTGTCCGTACTTGTTTCCTGTTTCTGTGCAACTAAACATCGCTTATATCAGTAGATTGCACGTTGTTTTCTTCTTGAACCCATCGGTCTATTCGCGAACCTTTTGTACCTATTGAGACTAGCTTGTTGTTGTGCTTGAGGGACTGCTCATAGGATTTTTGGGACGCTAAGTTTTCGCGCGCGTGCACTGTTTACGTTAGGGCACTGTTTACGTGCTACGCACTGTTCACATCGGGGCACTATTCATGTCAAGGCACTGTTCGCGTTCGGTGCGCGCAGTGCTGTTCGTTGCGGTTTCGGCCGTTGGCCTTCGCAGTGAGTTCCTACGAATAAAAAAAAAAAAAGAAACAGCTTTGCTGTTTGTAAGTTGGCCGTGACAACAAAACGTGAAAAAAAACAAAAGAGAGCAAAAAGAAAACAAACAGAGAGCAAAAAAAAACAGAGAGAAAAAAAAACAGAGAGCAAAAAAAAAAGAAAAACAGAGAGTGCAAAAAAAAAACACGGCACAAGTTTCAGCCATAGTGTTATATTCTCTTGTTAGAGTGCATCCACTGCTGTTCACGTACCATAATTTTGAGCAATCTTGTGCCCTCATATATCACTTTTGAGCACTAGCTAGCGTCTCTCCTTGAACTGTTACAATACGAGCGTTCGCATCCATACAAAATCGTTCTTGTTGTCGCTCATTCCTTTGTTTGCAATAGTCTCAATATCTTTGTGCGTGTGTTGCTGTCTAAATTAAAAGTTAAAGTCATATTAGAAAGTAAAAATTAATATGTAAAAATAAAAATTAATATGTAAATCATTATTTTCATCTCCACTCAGGGATACCCACGGAACTCGGGTCCCGTCGGACGGTACTCAGGTGACGTCGGAACTCGGAAGAGTCAGAGGCGTTTCTTCCCCCATGAAGTTTGGCGGGGATGATTTACCGGGGGTCAGGCGGGGCCGGAGGGGCGTCCCTGGTCATCCCCGCCCCGTTGCCCCTACACCCACTGCCCCAAGCCCAAGACCAGTAGCTACACCTCGATATCCTCCCAAGAAACCGAGCAACCCACGATTTTCCAAGTAACCGAACTAGTAGCAGGGGCGGATCTAGTATAGGAACATGTGTGTACAGATGTACACCTATTTTTTTGAAAAAAAATTCAGTATTTATTAGGTATATATACTGGTAAGTATACTTAAAATGCATACTTTTCACTGTGCACTGCACTGCATCCCGATCGAGCCCGCCAACTCCCATCCGCGCAGGCGCAGGCGCGCAGCCCACTCGGCCCAACTCCAAGGTCCAAGTGTCGTGACGCGCGAGTGCGACCAAGCCGCAGCCCGCAGCCGACACTCTGCACTCCATTTGGAAGCCCCAACACAAGCGCCTCACGCGGCCGAGTTGCCCCCTGCCGAGACCTAACCCTCCCTTTCTCTTCTCGCTCTGTGGTAGTGGCGGCGGCGCAAGGACGCGTGGCGACAGCGGGGTCGATCTCGCGCGGGAGGGTCGCGCGCTGGGCTGAACCTTGCCACTATCCTCCTCGGCCACTTCCTCAGCCACGGGCCAGGTCATGTCTCCTCCGCCGTCACCTGGCGCGCACTCCTCGCCTTCTTCGCCGCGCGCGGGCTCCCCACCGGCACCAACCGCGCTGTGCCCGTCTCTGTTCATGGCAAACCCGCACCTTTGCCCCTATGCTCAGGTGCGCCTCTCTTCTTTGGTTACACACTGCACTTGGTGCTGCCGTTTTCTTGAAGTATGGCGAGTTCTTGATTGATGCTACTACTGGGCTGAAATTGTATCTTTGCTTCCTGACATTCAGTTTGCCAATTTGCGGTTGTTGAAGTTACATTGTGCAATGGACAGGTCGAGTGGAATGCTCGATCGATGTTTGTGAATTTTTGTGCTTTGTGTGGGATGCTTGACCCATGGGTTGGTCTCTAAAGCATATGCTCCTTTTAACTAGTAGCAGTGAAGAATTGTTTAGTCATCAGAGTCGATGCTTGATTTTTGAGTCAGTTTAAATTATCAATAGTCAATAGCACCAACCGGTTTGAGCAAATTTGAGATGTGTTTAGATGAGGAATGCGTGGGGAATTAATTATTACCGAAGGATATTGAGATATTGAACTGCCTGGCACTGGTACGCTTAAGTCCTGAAAATTCTAGGTGTTTGTTCCTAAGTGTATCGCTTATCACTGTTTTGGCAATGATGATTCAGTGATATCTTGTAGGTTGTTGCACTGTGTGCCACATCTTTACAAAAATTCCTATGCGTCATTCGTAGTGGTTGAACTTGAAACCCAAAGACCACATTACAACTAGGCTTGAACAAATTGGGAGTCTAAACATTTGAGCTAGACTACAAAGTCAAAAAGATTTGTGCCATACTGCCATTCTTCAGTAGACGGTGTAAACGTGTAGTCCATGCGGGCACGTGACCTTTTCATACGTGGCCTACCATGTGCAAGATTCCAATGGCTACGTGCACGCCCACCAATTACCAATTGCCAATTTGCCATTGGTTCCTCTCTTTTTCTCCTGTGTGGTGACGGCATTTTTTCCTCTTTTGACCACACCTAAAGCAATATTCAAAGGTAAAGGGCACGAGACCAAGGCACACATCATACATCTTGCGGCATACCATCCATCCATGACAACTGACATAGTGACATGGTCGCCCTCCATCCATGATACTCCATCCATCTGACCATCTCTTGTTACCTTCGTCTCGGGACAAAGCCGCTTCTTCTGAACACGCGTGGATGGCAATTCCATTGTGGTTGACATAGTGACATGGTCGCCATCCATCCATGACATATGACATAGTGACATGGTCGCCATCCATCCATGATACTCTATCATCTGGCCATCTCTTGTTACCTTCGCCTCGGGACAAAGCCGCTTCTTCTTCTGAACATGCATATGGCGATTCCACGTACCGACGGGTACGTATCATACCATCGTCTAAACTGAGATTTTTTTTTATAGTATTAACATCTTTTTGCTTCGTATTTACCTATATGGGGATGCTTAATTTTTTTAAAAAAAATATCGTCCCGTCCGCACGGCCACCATACGGAGAGCCCCTGCGACCGCCATGTCGCCGCTGCTACACGGCCACCGTGCCGTATGGTTGCTGTACGGCCGCCGTGCGGTGGCCCCGCCGCTCGCCACGTGCCCCCGAGCCGATTAGGGTTAGGATGAACCGATTAAGGTTAGGGTTTCGGTCGATAATTGCGGTTTTCGTAGAATTTTTTAAATAAGTTAAAAAAATATAAAATTTTACGTGAATACTCGTAACACGGTGTACTTTCTTGTGTAATTTTTTCCATAATTTTCATCGTTCCAATTTTATGTAAATGCTACTAACACTGATTAGGGTTTTAGTTTTGGCTGTGGTGGTGTAATTTTTTAAATATAGCAATTGAGTTCAAAAAATTATAAAATTTTACATGAAGCCTTCTGGCACGGTGTACTTTCTTTTGTAAATTTTCTATAATTTTATTCTTTCAGATTTTTTCTCCCAATTTCATATAAATGTACTGCTTCACTCTGTACCTCACCAGCATATCACAAGCTGTTCTTGCATGTCGTCTGAGTTCGACTAAAGCTCGTCGGCAAGGAGAGACGATTGAAGACAAAGCTGTGGTGGCTATAATATATAAGGACAGTGCCAAAATATTTGCCTCCTGCGTATGCATTCAAAAAATTTCAAAATCCCGCGCTGCGAATCACAGACGGTTTCATATAAAAACCGTCTGTGATGACATACCACAGACGGTTCGTATCACAGATGGTTTGTATTAAAAACCGTCTGTGATTTGGAATTTTCCTTACTCTGCGATTTTACCATGACCTGAAATCACTAACACTCTGATTTTACTATGGCTTGAAATCACTAACTCTATGATTTTATCATGACTTGAAATCTCTAACTTTGTGATTTTACCATCGCTTGTAAATTTGCTTACTCTTTGATTTTAGAGATTTCAAGCCATGGTAAAATCATAGAGTTAGTGATTTCAAGCTATGGTAAAATCAGAAATACTTATCACAGACGGTTTTTTAATACAAACCGTCTGTGATGAGGACGGTAAGTCACAGACGGTTCATGTTGAAAATCGCTCATGAAGTATCACGACGGTTACAACAAGAACCGCTCATATATTACTAAATATCACGAGCGATTATTGTTCGTAACCGCTTGTGAAACTTCACAGACGGTTTTCAACACGAACCATCTGTGATATTACTTCTTCACAGATAGTTTTTAGTACAGCCAGTAACACAGACGGTCGCTAAACCAAAACCGTCTGTGATTGTATTTAATACAGACGGTTTTGGTCAACCGTTTGTGATGAGGCGTCCAATATTAGCCTTTTTGTAGTAGTGTACGTTGGCTGGTTTCCATATCATTCTGGAAGCACCGTGTTTGCCGTTGCCCCTTTGCTGTTGTCTTCAAGTCCTTGTTTGGGCCCCATTGCACCATGTCTAACCAAAGATCCTTGTACTTCATTTCCAGGCCGTACGAGTGAAACTCCGCACTTTATGTACCGAAAAGGTGCTGCATATCGTAGTACTCTGAGATGTACGGCGTACACATCTGCCTCATTTGCGCACACGCCTTGTATACATGCGTGCATGGCTTGTGCAGGAGCTTCGGCTTGTTGTAGGTGCATGTCGCCACATCACCCAGGGTGCATGCCTGTTTTCTTTCCCCCTTGCATGACTGTTGATGTGTTTCTGCTAAAGCCTGATCTCGTACTTTCTCCTGAGGCCATCGATCACCTGGATGTCCTGCATCCGGGCCTTCTCCATCTTCTTTTCCATGTGCCTCTGCATGTTCTCGGACCACGGCTCGCCTTCCTCCATCTGTCACTTGGCTGCGGTGGCTCTATTGATGAAATAACCAACAGTGTGAGTCCATGTCTCCTCGACGATCGTCGGGATAGGGAGGCACCGCACACCTTTGAGGACGCTGTTATACACCTCAGACATGTTGGTCGTCATAATCCCATACCTCGCACCGTCTGTGTCATACAGAAGGGACCATTTCTCTAATTCAGGAGCGTGACCATTAATCCACTCGGAGAAACTTATAGCACTATGGGGTTGCTCTCCCTCCAGTACCTCCGGAGTGGACTCCCTTGTATACCTCATAGTTCGTTGTTCGATGTATCTCTAGATGGAGTCAAACTTCCGCCTCTGGTTCTGCAGACACAATGCCTTGAACGTCTTCATAATGTCCTGACTGCGGAACCGCTTGAACAAGTTAGATGCAAGATGCCTCATGCACCACCTGGATTGCACGCCGTTCCACTGGTAAGGGGGGCCGTCCCATGGTGCATGGTGTTGATGGCCGCCAACAACCCAGCATTATGGTCTGTGATAAGGCATACGTTGGGCCGATCTCCCACCACCGTAGTCTTCACGTTCGACAGGAATCACAACCAACTAGATGTGTTCTCGCTCTTCACATTCTCAAATTCCACAGGGAGAAGCTGGTCATTCGCGTCGGCCGCTACCGCGGTGAGGATGGTGCCCTTGTGCCTCCCCATGAGGAAAGTGCCATCCATCGTCATCACGGGACGACAGAACTGGAAGCCCCTAATGTCCTGAGCGAAAGCCCGTAACACCCACCAAAGATGAAGCGGTTGGGCCATTTCTCAAAGATCTTCACGCCAGTTTGTTTATGTACGCGTGCGAGGTTTGATTCGGCAATCTGGTGAAGCAATCTCGGCACAAGGTTGTACGCCTCTTTGTATGTCCCGTACATAGACTCGATGACCTTCTACTTGGCTCGTCGGACCTTGTTGTAGCTGACTAGATAGCCAATGTGATTGGCGACTTCCGACATCAGCAGCTTGGAGGAGAAAGACACATCTGCCGCAACTAGGTGCTTGATGAGGTTCGCCACATATGTTGAAGTCACGTTCCGATGCTGCCGTAGGGGCTCGCTAAGCTCGCAAGTGTAGTTAGTCACCACCTTGACTGCGAATACCGAGCTGAAGATCTTTGCTCAGTGAGCGCTGACCTTGCCAGGGAAGCCTTCCACTACGCACATCACTACGTAATGTTTGGGGTTGGATCAGTGCACTCGGTGCACACGACTGATGGACAAGGCGTACCGTGCTATAGCTTGTTGCATGACCTCCTTGCTAGGGAAGCGCTACCCTACTAAGAGGGTCTCGGCATCAAACCCCCAGTGGGAGCCATCTTCGTGCGGCAGTACGAGCGAACATACTGCGACATCATCAAGTCTCAATGCCACATAAGGCACCTCCGATGACACAATTCCCCTGGTTGGGCCATCGGCTTGGTGTGCGTCATCGTCGCTGGCTCCATGCTACGCTTTCAGCCACCTTGACGAGCTCCCAACATCATTCATGTAGGTGATCCCCTCAATCACAACTTTTTTCCTCATTGCCTCCGTGACGAACTCCCTCCGGATGCAACTCCGAAGCTCGTGAATATTCATCGTGTCGAGCCCTCCGCCTGCACCACCTTGTATCGGCATCTCGACAGTCCAACCCGCCGGTCCGCCTGCATTTAAACCATCGCCATAAAAAACATACAAGTCTTGCATGTTCGATATTACCTAAAGCTACAACAACCCCATCCGCGGTACATTTGTGTAATTAGATACGACAAATTGCATGCAAGTGATGGATTACATATGTGTAATTAGATACGACTAATTATTTACCACTAAACTAATTAACATAGACTAAACTAACTAATTATGACTATTTAATTACAACTAAACTAACTAATTGTAACTAATTAATTACCACTACATAAATTACGAGTAGTTTATTCGCACTAATTTAATATGCGGGACTGATAACTACTAAACTAATTTTGACTAATTAATTAATTACCAACGAACTAACTAATTACCTCTAAACTAATTAATTACCAGTAAACTAACTAATTCATAACTAATTAATAACCAATACACTAACTAATTACGGTAATACGACAAAAACATCTAATAAATTACTTTCCCTTCAGGGTAAGCTATAAAAAAAATCGAGCGACAAGCGATGAGCAGCAAGCAAATACTTGATCTCCAGCAAAATTAAGTATGTTAAGTTCTCTGAGTTCTCAGCGATGAACGCCAGAACGAGAAGTGAAACACAATTGGGATGAGCGAAGAGCGACTATGACATCTCAGTATTTATAGCCGAGCGAAGGAGGAGTCGCTACATTGGCGTCGGAAATTTCGGATGCGTTGTCTACGCGCAACACTGTGAACAAGGGGGGATAGCCACAAAGAGTCGACAGATGTGCGCAGGAGGGAGGATGGACGGTTCAAAATATGGCCACTGTAGGGGGGCCGTGCGAGAGGGAGGAGAGCAGGGCTGGCGGGAGGGGGGCCATGCGTGTGGGAGGGGGAAGGGGTGACACGTGGTGGGATAAAATGAGTACACTTAAATTAAATTGCGAGGTAAAATCAAAACGAGGAAAATTATGGAAAAAATTACACAAGAAAGTACACCGATGAAGGTATCCCTAATCCCGTCCTAAGGCCTTAGAAAGGATGAGAACTCCGGCCCCTCGAATCCGAAGTAACTGGGGACGCCTGGTGAAAAAGGATAAGAAGGACTTGACATAGCCGATCACCAAAGTGCCCTAGAACTAGAAGGGGAGCCAGTTGAGACCTGGCACCAGTATAGCACTTTCAGAAAAGGCATACAAGAATTAAACATCCCCATGAAGGGAGATACCAGTATGGATGTGTGCGCATACATCGAAACTGGAAAACTAAAGGGACTTGCCCCCATAATTGGAAGTAGTGGTGAGCAAGTAGAAGCATTAGAAGAATCACCCCTTGAAGAAATAGCTATAAACTTTGTGACCTCGGGAGAATTTACGTATAAGACAACAACCAATGTCGATATTTATTTGCAAAGAAAATTGCCACAATCATCTATCTTGATCCAGAGCCTGCAGCGCTTGCTGAAGGTAAGAAAAGATCAGATTGAGAAGATTGAATGAAGGCAGTAGAAATTGAATTATTATCTCTAAATAAAAGAGAGGTGCTTGGGCCTGTAAGACGCATGCCTCCCTTTGTGCACCCTGTAGGGCATAAGTGGGTATTTGTTCGAAAGAGATATAAAAAGAAGCAAGGCTCGTTGCACAAGGTTTCACTTAACGACCAGGAGATGATTATGAAGAAATCTATTTCCCGGTTATGGGTGGAACCACCCTTTAGATATTTAATCTCAATGGCAGTAAACTTGAAGTTAAAAGTAAAATTGATGGATGTGGTAACTGCATACCTTTATGAAAATTTGGATTCGGACATTTATATAAAGATATCTGAATGTATCCATGTCCCGAACCAAGACAGAGCAAATAGAAATCTGTACAGTGTGAAACTCAGAAAGTCACTGTACAAACTTAAATAATCAAGTAGGATGTGGTATAATCGCCTATGCAAGAAAGGCTACACGAAAAATGAGAATAATCCCTGTGTATTTATACGACGATCCCATAATTGATTTTGTATAATCTCAGGGTATGAAGATGATCTGAATATCATTGGAACCCTAGAAGGTATTAAGAAAGCAAGCTCTTACCTGGAGTCGGAGTTCGAAATGAAAGATTCGGGTAAAACCAAATATTGCCTAGCCTTGCAGCTTGAGCATGCCCTTGAAGGG
The DNA here is from genome assembly GCA_036346405.1 of Phyllostachys edulis. Classification (NCBI taxonomy): domain Eukaryota; kingdom Viridiplantae; phylum Streptophyta; class Magnoliopsida; order Poales; family Poaceae; genus Phyllostachys; species Phyllostachys edulis. The sequence continues at coordinate 14,079,016 of CM070556.1, forward strand.
ATTTTAGTACATAGTCAAACCTACACTTAGAAAGTGTTAGAAAGGTTTGGTTTTAAAAAGGCATGCCCTTCGAAAGTGCCGATGGTCAGGAGATCCTTGCAGCAAGACAAGAACCCGTACAAACCTAGAGAAGAGGGGGAGGACGTCTTGGGACCGGAATTCCCATACTTGAGCGCAGTAGGAGCACTCATGTAATTAGCAAAATGTACTAGACGGGACATTGTATTTGCCGCGAACTTACTAGCAAGGTATAGTATAAGACCTACCAAAGGCATTAATAGGGAATAAATGACATCTTTCGATAACTCCAAGGAACCAAAGAACTTGGTCTGTTCTATAAAAAGAACCAAGACCTAACTATGAATGGCTATGCAGATGTCAGGTACCTGTAGAACCCGCATATAGTCAAGTCGTAAACAGACTATGTATTCCTATGTGGTGGAACTACATTTCATGGAAATCGTCTAAGCAAAGTCAATCAATTTCGACGAACCACACAGAAATCATAGCACTGTACGAGGCCTCACGAGAATGTACTTGGCTTCGGCGGATGATTCACCACATCCAGCAGTCGTGTGGATTGAATATCACGCAAATCCCCACTATTATCTATGAAGATAATATAGCTTGTGTTGCACAAGTGCAGATAAATTAGGTGAAGAGTCAACTCACAAAGCATATTAACCCCAAATTCTTCTATGCACAAGAATTGCAAAAGATGGATGAAGTAAAAGTACTGCATACTAAGTCATGTGAAAATCTAGCAGATTTATTCACTAAGTCACTTCCAGCATCTAGCTTTGAAAGGTGCATACGTGGAATTGGAATGATGAGACTTAGAGAAGTGCAAAATTCAAGGGGAGAATCTTCATAAACTCATTATTGAAACTTAATCACGAAGATCGAGTACCCAAAGAGTAAATCCTGGAGATTAAATGAAATTGGGTGGATTGTACTCTTTTTCATTTGACGAGTTTTCTTGAAGTTTCTTGTCTAAGGTTTTTAATGAGGCAATTTATGCAACGCAGCAGAACGTGTATCATATACTCTTTCTCTAAATTTTCCCCACTGGATTTTTATAGAGTTTTGACGAGACATGAACATATGAGGATGGGTGCCCAAGGGAGAGTGTTGGGAAACCATGGGTCTGGCCCAGCAGCCGGCCCATAGGTGGACGCTGTAAGATCGAGGAGGCTGACTAAAGGGGGGTGAATAGGCGTTTTAAAAACTTCTTTGGCTAAAACCGATTTTTAATGCGGAAGCTAATAACAAATACGGTTTTGCACAATTAAAGCCTAAATCAACTAGGTTCAACTATGTGCACCAACAATACAAGTCTATTGAAGAATATAGCAATTAAGCAAGACTTATAAGCAATTCAATTTTAGCAATGTAAATTTGCACAAGGTAAAGCAAGCATTCATACACAATGAATGTAAATACAATAGTAGGACACAAGAATGCAAATCACAATGACACGGTGATATTTTACCGTGGTGTTCGGAGACTTGCCGGTCTCTCATAATCCATGTTGAGGTAAACCCAAACCAATTGGGCTGGTTCTACAAATTAAGCCTTCCTCCGAGGTAAGTCCAACCACTTGGACCGGTTCCAAACCGAACCAACACCTCACTCCACTAGGGTTACTCTTACTCCACTCCGAAGATGGCGAGCACCAAGCCACTCACAAACCGCCTGGGTCTTCTCACAATCTTCTTTGAGAAGCTCACCGGCGCAACGACGCCACCACGCTGTCTAGATGTCGGCAAACACTAAGAGTAATAGGTCTACGACCCTCACTTGAACCAATCAAGTGTCTAAGCTCAATGGATACAAAATCCACCACCTAATGCAACACATGCACTAGGATTTGCCTCTCAAAACTCACTTAGTGCAGCACATGCACACAAGAGTGTAGAGGACTTGCTCTTAGCTCAATGAAATAGAATGGGGCACTAGCAACTCTCTCTCACACGGCCAAGGTGGGTATTTATAGTCTACACATAAAAACTAGCCGTTGGGGAGAAGATCCTGCTAAAATCAGGGAAATCAGAACTACCGCCGTTATATGGCCAGTACTACCGCCCTCAGTCCAACGGTCGAATTCAGTCGCAACACATGCACTGAACTAGCCGTTACAATCGAGGCGTGGTACTACCGCCAAGTAACACGTGGTTGTTTTGCAAAACCAGTAGTACCGCACAACACATTACGGTACTACCACTTTCCAAGAGAGCAACACATGCTCACAAACACAGCTAAGGACCAAAAGTGACACGTTCTGGAATTTTTGTACCGCCAACATATGATCGGTACATCCGAGTTGCGGTCGTACCGCTCACACAGAGTCGGTACTGCCGTACCACCAAACCATCTAGAACAGCTCACAAACACACGTTCTGGAAATAACGTGCCGCTCAAAAACGGTTCTACCGAAGTGCGGTACTACCGCACACACAGCGCCGGTGCTACCACTCCATAGGTCCAGCCACTCAACACGGACTGGACATGTGGAAGGCTCAGATGAAATGGGCTGTTCGGACCGCGTGTTCAAACCGTACGATTGGAGCGATATTCGGACGGTCCGAAGGTCACGCGGTAGTTCCGCAAGAGGACATGTGGTACTTCCGCACCACGGTAGTTTCGCCACATGAAGGCCGGTACTACTGCATCACAACAGAGCAACACATGCTCAAAATGCATCTCCTCTGGAAAATTCATACGGCATTCAAATTAGACCAACCGACATGCGGTCATATCGCGCACACAGCACCGGTACTACCTGGCTCCGGTCAGACCGGCATATCACTTGCGGTCAGACTGCCAGAGCAGATAAAAAAAGGGTTTTTGCATTATGTTTCAACTCAATTGCAAAACACATTTGCCAATTTGATGCTTAATGCAAACAAGGGTTCAAGTGGGATTCTCAACAAGTTGGAAAACACATTTGCCAACTTTTAGAATCACACCACAAGGAATAAGATACATGGACTTAGGCCATTTACAAAACACATTCGCAAACTATAGTCACATGCTACAAGGGTTATCCACGAGCCGCAACTATTTGCAAAACACATTCGTAAATATTGGCAACATGTTAAGGTGAGCTAGAGCAAACACAATGAGCTATCAACACATGACAAACTCAAGCTACTAGTCAAGACCCCTCTTAATAGTACGGCAATCTATACTAGCAATCCGGTCTCCCAACCAAACACCGAGACCGGTAAAAGACTAAGAACACATCCTTAGCCCTAGCTAGTCATACATTTGCCTTGAGCAACCACTTAAAGCTTGATGACTCACATCATCACTTCAAGTCCGGGTACTTGACTTTGACCTCTATCAACACATGATGGGTCTTCTCTTGTCTTGATGATCAACTCATGATCATCTCCTCATCTTGAATATCATCGACACACGATGATTCCCTTTTCTTGACTTCCACCAACACATAATGGAACTTTTCTTGACCTTCATCAACACATGATGCATCTTTTACTTCAAGTCATGACTTGATGACCATCAACACATGATGCCATCCAGAGTCTTTATCTTCATGGAACCTAACCTGCTTATCCAACTCATGGAAAATTTTAGTTCCACAATATGATTATCATTAATTACCACACCATACCATTCACTTATAATGGTGGGACAAGATGCCACAATCTTTCCCTTTTTGGTAGTTGATGATAATCACTTCAATAGCTAATAATTGAATAGAAATTGATATGAGTATATACGAACTACACAACTCTCATATACTCATATGAATATATATAAACTGCACAAGTTATATATATTCAAGAATATGTTTCAAAGTAAGGATCCTTAATATATGTGAAAAGAGAATATGGATCAATACTAATAAAACCACAAGATATAGAATGAACTCCCCCTAAATGTGTGCATACACAAATGTGTAATGGGAATATATGCACATAATCAATTTAGACTTTTGGTGGAGTTCAACCCATACTTTGGATCTGAGGAATGCAACAAGATATATAAGAATATGAAGTAGAAAGCATACCTCTTTGATTTCCCCTTTTATATCCAAGTAAATTTCAACACATCGAAAAACGTTACCACTTACAGTAGTTACAAGATCAAGAGAAATAATCAAATAGCAATGATCTCGGAAAACAAAAGATAAGATCATAGTTGAGGGCACAAGTCCCACGAGCAGAGAATAGCCAACCTCAAATGAGAATAAAACATCACTTTTGGAATTTAGGAAACTCTGATGGGCAAAACAGAGAGTTTAAGCAAAATTCGATAAACTGCAAGTTACAAAACTTGACTTCAATCTCAAATACTTCTACTTCACTCTTACCTTTAACAAAGAAAACGACTTTCGTTGGTTACAGCGTCACCATGCCAACTCCAACAAGAAGTGATTTGAAGACCACCACTTATAAACTACTTAGAAACTAATAAAACCTCTCAACAAGTCACTTTGCTCAAAACAATTTCATCTACCACATCAACACGAGGTCTGAAAGATCACAAATGCGAAACTAGAAACATTTTTGCTTATTCAATATCACGCGAGCGATCCAATTCTTTTATACAAAATATTCAATATTATCATCATAATCTCTTACTGATAATCACACTAACAATAAAATAATACACTCCTAGTGAGAATCATCATAGCCTCTTATCCCATCATAAATCTCTCCAAAAGAAACACTAGCCACAAGGTTGAAAGAAACCTCTTTAAGAAGATCTTACTATCAAATAACAACTTCGCCATGCACGTTTTCAGATATCACTTATTCATTCATCCATTCAACCATTAGTGCTGCTCAACACACACTTCAACTATCATTGACAATTGACAATTGTATTTATCACGTATGCAAATAGGGTCCTACTGCTATTTACAGTCACATATCTATTTATAAACATAGAGTCAATAGTCCACTTTATGCTCAGAGTTTAATTAAAGATTTAATAACATCATCTCCTTTAATCACCGGGTTTCACAAGGTACTACCTCTACATCCATCTAATCCGATATACATGTTTCAATCTAGCAATTATGTATGATCATTAAGTAGCCAGTTTATGAAAATTTCCGGATTAATATCCTCTAAGGCAACGTCAAACACATCCTTAACATAATCATCACTAATGGGTAGACAAATCTATTTAGATACTTTACTCCGAATTATCCAATAAATCTATCGAATTCCACCATCTTAATGATCAGACCAAATCATCGATACACCACACCTCTTAGTAAGTCTTGGATTCCTAGTTTGAATAGTCATACCATTTAACAAGTTCATCATGTAACAACTCCATGACAACATCAAATCTATCAACTTCACTTCCAACGATTTTGGTTAAGATCTGTTGGAGGAATACTTTATCCCCTTGCTAGTGGGACCCACTCCTTGGAGTAAACACCGACTAGTCGGGTCTGACAGTGTAATCACCTAGCAAAGACTATCTGTATCTCTCATTTGTACTCGTAAAAGACTGTAATACCCCCTGATTGTATCCTTAGAATAGTCAACCCCCAAGGGGTATGTTGGTCTTTTGTGCAGGCTTGGGAGCCTATAAATACCCCTTTGTATCCCTCCTTTCAAGGGGAGAGCTCTTAAGCAATACATACAAGCAAGTCACTAGGTGAGCCTTCTGAGGATCCTCGAACCCCGCAGCCACCGACAGAGTAGGGCGGTCTTCTCGACCCCGAACTCAGATAAATCCTCGTGTTACGACGCCTCGTGATCGAAGGCCAGAGCACTACCATCGTCCGCCTCCCACTCACGCTTGGTTTTCACACCTCAACATTGGCGCCGACCGGGGACGAGGCGATCAACGTAAGGCTATGGCTCCTACCAAGAAGTACTCCAAGTCCGCGAGGCCTCCTCTCACTTCAGAGCATAGGGAGCTCATGGACGACCGGTCCGCTCTCTCAAGAAGCCCAAGGCATGGGTTATCTTCGAGATCGGAGCTATTCATCCCGGACGCATAACGCCCTGCGATTCCCGCCGCCAGCATCCCCACCTCCATTGCACCACCGACGCGTGTCCGCCCAAGGCAAGAGGCCCGAAATGTTGTCAAGCTCTGGGCCATCCACCGCCTGGGGGCTCGACGCCGCTAATTGCAAAGCAATGGTGGAGGCAACCGCAAGGCGGTGGTGGACTACATGATGGCCACGATCGCACTCCCAGCTGCCCTCAAGACGCCTCCCGCCTCCCAAAGACCGCCAGTTCAAGTGGCTACCGACCCGGCCAAGGATTTTTCCTGAGGAGGGCCAGGGGCATCCTTAACCTCCTCCACTCGCCCACACGGCGGTGATGAGCGGGCTCCTCATCGCCAATGCACCCACCAAACTCGGATGGGAGGAGCTTAGCCCTTTCCATTGCAATTCATCCTGCCGCCTCTAGCCTCCGAGGCCCGAGTTCATACCTCGAATGGGCGCCCATGACCTCCCTCCACGCCTCCACTGGGCAATGCGCCGCACCCGAGATGGTGAGTCGGCCTCCCAATAAGTGCTGGCTCCATCCTCAAGGTGTTACATGGCCGGGCGACTAGGGAGCCCGTGAGGCCAAAAGTTGCTCCCCCGGTGCCCCCTCTAGCACCTTCAGGCGGAAGGACCATTCCACCCGTCATGGCCCAAGTGCACTCGTCAAGCCATAAGGATTCACACTAAGGAGGCTGTGGCCAAGGCGGTCAGAAGAGCATGTACTGCAGCATTAGGCGTGTCCCGTGCCACCAATCGGATCCGCCGGGGAGCGTGGTCACCACCGCCACGATTTAAATGAATGTCTTTGAATCACTAATCTCCCACGGATTGTTGAAAATCGGCGCAAGCGCCCAACTCACCAATGCGCTTGCACCACCGCCACACGGTGGGCATCTAGCTCTTCTAGCTCAGAGAGCCCCACCATCATTGTTGCCGCACCTTCGATCACCATCATCACACAGACGAAGGGACAGGGCGCCCGGAGATCGGGAATCCTCTCACAAGAGACATCTCATAAACTCCTTTCCGACAAGTTCCGCCACCTAACCTCGGCCTTACGATGGGGACTCGACCCCATACAATTTTGAAGTATACTCCACTACGATTCGGGCCGGGAGGTGGAGAAGTAGAGATGTGCAATCGCCTCCCATTGTTCCTTTCCTGAACAAGACGCTTCTGGTTCTTCAACCAAAAGAAAGGCTCCATCTATTCTTGGGACCAACCGAGGAAGAGTTCAAATAAATTTCCAAGGAAGCTATAAGCGCCCTATGCTCCCCAACCAACTTTTTTACCGCAAGCAACAAAAGGGCGAATCTGTTGGAGATATGCCCTATAGGCAATCATAGAGATGATGATATTTCGTTGTATCCATGATTTAATAAATGTTCCTTGAATATTACCTTTGTGTTGATTAACAAGTATATGACTTGTTTGTGAAACTCTTTACTTATATGGTTATTCTAAAGTTGTCCCTAGTCGGAGTTCATGTGAGGACACACGTGAATGATGGATTAGCACATGTATCGGTTGATGACCATGTTTCACGTGTCATAGACATGGAGATGTCAAACCAATAATGTGGACACATGTTTAGAACATGGGGTTGGACCGACCCAACATGAGACATAACAATTATACTTATGGTTCTCTCTACACAATGTGTACGCCTTTGTCCTTAGACCCGAGATTGTCGCATGTACTTGAGATGTGAATCGACCTACTTAGGGGCTATCAAACGCTACTCCGTGAATCGGGTAGTTATAAAGGTAGCTTTCGGTTTGTCATGAAGCATGTCATGCGAGGCATGGTCACGAGATGGGATTTGCCCTCTCTACCCGAGAGATATCTCTCGCCCTCGAGTGATCGGATCCGTAAATGCATGGCCATGCTACTTAAGGTTAAGAGTTAACCTAGTAAGGGATTCCGGATCACGGGATCGAGATAGAGTGGTCACTTGGAGCTCGATCGAATATCGTGAGGCAAAGGGATTGGCATGTACATAACGCTGTGATGGTTCGTCCGATATGATCTTTGTGTACGCTTAGGAGTTGGCACGCCTTGCTAGAGGCCGCTACCAACTATTGACCAAGTATGTATACTGCCATGTCTAAACATACGGAACCTATAGGGTCACACACTTATGGGTCAAGCCTAATTCGGATTGGATCCGAATTAGATCGGCATTGGTCCTAATGGGCCTCTATTAGTAGAAGCCCATTGTAAGGACGCCTATAAAAGGAGGGCAAGGGCCTGTGATTGGTGATGAGTTTTTCGTGACATCCTCAAACCCCGGCCGCCACCCTCCCACGCCTCTAGTCGCCGCGCGATCTAGTAGTCCGCTGCGGCGCCGCTTCCTCCCGCGACGTGGATACCTTTGAGGCGCCAGATCAGAAGCGCTTGGACGAACCGCAAGAGAGAAGTCAGACGTGGGGCGCCACGACGAGGACGAGGAAGTAATACGACTACTCGCTGACGTCTTTGCATCAACTTAGTACGACTACTCCGCCTCGACGCGTCGTGCATCAACTTAGTATTTACTACTCGCCTGACGCAGTCTTTGATCAATTTCCGCACTCGCGCCTAGTGGTAAGACCGTGATCTATAATCGCAGTGATCTTGGTTTACGTAAAATTTTTATTATTTTGCGCTAGTGTAGCCTACCCGTAGCCCTTCAGAATCCACAAGAGAATTTCTTAAACGCTTCTCTAAAGTGAGAAGCCAAGTGGCAAATGCCCCAGACTCAACGGTCATCAATGCTTGCAAAGAAGGGCTGCTCCCGGGAGAACTCAACCGCGCGCTTGGGAGAGATCCCCCGAGGACGACCCATGAGCTCTTCGAGGTCGTAGAAAAATACGTCCGGGGAGAGGAAGATGACCTGGTCAAGAAAGGACTTTGCCCGCAGGATGAAAGTGTCTCCCCAGGGACGAGGTCAAAAGGCTCCTCCGGAAAGAGGGGCAAGGACCGGAGGGATCAACCCGGTGGCAGACGCGACTCCAAAATCCTCGTCATGACCGACACACCTCCGCAGGAGCGTGGGGGCAACTCCACCAAGGACCCAAGAAGGAATCGGGGCCTAAAGCCCATTGGAAGGGGCGCCCTAGCGAAGGTCAAGAATGAAAAAGGGCGACCGAATCAAGGAGACGGACACTGTGTGCCTACCACAAGATGCGGGCATGATACAAATGAGTGCCGCCAAGATGTCACCAAATAGCGAAGCTTCTCAAACGCGCCCCGAGCCGCGCACGGTCACCACCACGCCCCACGGCCGCAGAGGCGATGCCTCTTCAGCAATTCCACCGCCCAAAGACAGCACTCGTGATCTACCTCCCGGCAAAGATCGCAGGATGCCGAGCATGAGCTCCTTCCAAGCACCGCAAAGACAAGTAAATGTCATAATAGGGGCTCTGGCCTCCGCATGCGCCAAAGCGCCAAATAAAGGAGACGCCACGAGGTCAATGTCGAGGGGTGGCCCTCAAAGCGCCCCTCCCAAGTGGGCAAGCATTCCTCTTAGCTTCACAGCCGAGGATGCAAAAGGCTTGAGGTTCCCTCATGATGATGCCCTCTTACTAACCGCCACAATATCCAATTGCGAGGTCTCCCGCATCCTTGTCGACGGAGGAAGCTCGCAGATATACTCTACTCAAGGCGCCAAGGAACTGTGGAGTCACGGGAGGATATCATCATGACATCCCGCCGCCATCCGACGGCCTCTCACGGTTTCATACAAGGAAAATCCATTCAACCCCTTGGGAGGATCGAGCCCTCATGACATTCTCAACACAGAGAATCACCGCGACGGAAGCCGCCAGTTCGATGTCGCGACATCGAGTCCCCATTCCATGCTATTATGGGAAGGGCAACTCTCAACCGCTTACTGCAGGCGGTCCATCAAAACTACTCGGCTTAAAGATACCAGTTCTCGCGGGTCATCTCCGTGAGGGCGATCAAGACTTAGCTCGCTGCCTATACCACAAAGTGGCAATCCGACTCGGCGACATCAACTTCCTCGAGACTAAGGAGCCACATGAAGGAGCGCCGCTTCTCTCACCGTGGAACACCAAGGCGATCCCCAGGAGATGCCGTCTCAAGCCTCGCCCGAGGGGACTCGCACAAAGTACGACTCTTTGGCCAAGACGACCCTGGTCTCTAGAGTCGGGTCGATCTCCCAAGAGAAGTGGAGAAAGAACTCGTGAAGTTCTTAAAATCCAAAGCCGACGTGTTCGCTGACACCGCCGACATGGCCAGATCCTCGAGAGGTGATCCAAAGATCACCTCGCTGTGAGACCTGGATGCCCTCCAGTAAAGCAAAAGCTTCGGAAGCTCTCTTTAGAACGGTGTCAGGCAATTAAAGATGAAATTGACAAAAGCTCTCAAGGGCCAGTCTCATTCGGGAGGTTTGGCATCCGGAATGGCTAGCTAATCCTGTTTTGGTAAAAAAGTCTAGCGGCAAGTGGCGCATGTGCATCGACTTCACCGACCTCAACAAAGCATGTCCGAAGGACCATTACCCACTCTCGCGCATCGACCAACTCGTTGACTCCACCGCTGGGTGTGAGTTGATGAGTTTTTAGATGCGCTCAAAGATATCATCGTTCACATGGCGAAAGAAGACGAGGAAAAATAAGCTTCATCACCCCTCAGAGGCGCTTTACATTTGCGCATGCCCTTTGGGTTGAAGAATGCCGAGCCACTTTCCAACGCCTCGCTCTGTCTCATCCTCAAGGACCAGCTAGGTCGCAATGTGGAGGTTTATGTCGATTGACGCCGTCAGAAGAGCATTCAAGCTTCACGATATTGAAGATCTCCAAGAGACATTCGCCAACCTTCGCAAGTTCGGTGTCAAACTAAACCCGAAAAATGTGCTGGGTAAAGGAAGGAAAGCTCCTAGGGTTCCCGGTCTCTCGTGAGGATCGGCCAATCTCAAAAAATTTGCGCAATCCTTGACATGGAACCACCCCTCCCACCAAAGACGCCCAACGCCTCATGGGCGATGGCCGCCTGACGCTTCTGCCACGTTCATGAAAAGGGCCTCCCCTTCTTCAAGATTCTCCGTGAGGCTTGAAGGCTTCCTATGGACCGATGAAGCCCAAGGCCTTCAAAACCTAAAAGCCTACCCGGCAGCCCTCCACTCCTCACAAGCCCAAGACCAGAGATGTGCTACTCCTATACTCGCCGCAACTCCCGTCATGTGAGCGCCTGGCCCTAGTCAAGGAAAAAGAAGGAATTCAACACCCTAGATATTATGTCAATGGTACTGGCAGAGCAAAGACAAGGTACAGTAAATAGAGAAAATATGCTATGCTCGCTTATGGCTTCAAGAAAGCTTCACTACTTTCTAGGATATTCTATCACTGCTCCAACAAGCTACCCTCAATGAGGTGATGAGGAACAAAGAGGCCACAGAAGGATAGCAAATGGGCCACTGAGCTAGCACCTTTCTCTCAAGCTCGGGGGAGGACTTCTATCAAATCTCGATCCTTGCCGATTTCGTGGTTGAATGGATCGCATCCCACGACCATGAAGCACTAGCAAGCACCCTAAACACCCCTAGCAAGCATTGGACGTTATACTTGATGGGTCCAAGCGTGCCCGCGTGATGGGGTGCAAAGGCTGCCTTAGTAAGCCTTAAGGAAGGCACTTGAGTCGCTGCCCACTTATCCTTCAACCCCACAAACAATGTGGCCGAGTATGAAGCATTACACTTGGGTCTATGCCTTGCTAAGGCTATGGGCGTCCGACACCTTCTCATCTTAGGGATTCCCAGCTTGGTTGTCAATCGATGGATAAAACATATCGCCTCGATCAAAAATGGCCAAATACTTGGACAAAGTAAGGAAGATGGAATGCCACTTTGTCGACTTGAAGCTCGCCGGATCCCCGTCGAGATAATCACCGAAAGGCATGGCTCGCTCTCAGATCAAGCAGTTCTCGTGAACCCTTCCTCCAAGTCTTGTTTGAAGTGTTAAAACGCCATCAAGGAAGAAGTGGCTAATCCCTAACTACCCCGAAGTCAACGAAACTTCGTCCTTCCTCCCTCCCGATGACTCCCATCATCAAGTGCATACAGGAGAAGAAGAGCCCGAGGATGCAAGAATGGCTCAGAGGCTACACTCCAAAGCCAAGGCTTACGTGATCATTGAAGGAAAGCTTTACAAGCGTGGAGCATCCGCCTTTTCAAGTGTGTCACAAGAGAAGAAGGCATTTCTCTTCTCCTTGATGTGCATGAGGGCCTCTGCGGCTCTCACATTGCGCCAAGGGAAACCGCAGACCAAAGCCCTCCGTCAAGGCTTCTATTGGCCCACGATGGTGCAAGATGCCCTCGACGCCCTCAAGACATGCAAGGTGCCAAAGGATGGCAACCAACCACAACGCCTCTGCTAGCCCTCTTTGCACCATACCGATCACTTGGCGTTTGTCTGATGGGGAATGGACTCTGCTCGGCCATTCCCACCGCAAGGGGGCTACAAGCATGTGGTGGTATCAAGGATTACTTCACCAAGTGGGTGGAGGCGAACCCTTGGCCTCCATCACATCTCGCTCCGCATGTAAGTTCTTTTGAAGAATATTGTGTGTCGCCGGGGTTCCTAAGGAACTCACAAAGGACAACGGACTCGCTTTGATGCCTCCTCCTTCGTGGATTTCTGCGACTCCATTGGGACCACCCTTTGCTTCAGACGGTGGCTCACCCAAAACCAATGGCAGGGAAAGAGCTAATGGGCTAATTCAAGGCATACGACGCCGTCTCGAGGCAAGTGCCCTCAAGCGAGGAACATGGGCGAGGAGCTCCTCGGCGTCCTATGGGGATTACGCACAATTACTAGTCGTGCACTTTGGGAGAACTCCATTCTCGCCGCACGGGCAGGCGGTCGCCCTCCTGCTAAAATCCACCACCGCCCCTTCGAGTGGAAATGCTCTCGTGGCCATCACCGTTAGCTTCACCCAAAATGAGGACAACCACAGGATTGAGGTGGATTTCGCTGAGGAGATCCACCACCAAGCCCTCCTCAAGCATGCCGCCATACAAGGAGGCCGCCTGCTCTACAACAAAGAAGGTGAAGGAACGTGCTTTTCTTCTCGGCGACCTTGTCCTCAAAGGGTCACCGACTGACGGCTCAAGGGAAACTTCACCCCAAGTGGAAGGGCCCTACCGATCTCTTCATCCTAGAATCAGCGCCACCGACTTGCTACCCTGGAAGACAAGCAGCTGAAGCATGCATGGAATGTGGACAAGCTTCGCAAGTTTTACGCTTGAAACCCTCTTGTATGCCCTCCGTGGCACCTATCAAAGTGTAAACACCATCTTGCTCAATGAAATGAAGACATGAGATTCCGACACGATCCCTCTATATATGCAATTACGCTACAATTTGATGATAGTCCCTTAACACGCTTCTGTTAAGGGGCGGGCCACGATTCTAGGGGAGTTCCTTAACACGTCAAGTAAGGGACATGCTGTGTGTGTGTATGTTCCCAAATACATGCTCGCCGGTGATTGAAAAGTTTGCCTTCTAACATGTTGTCATGTTGAAAGGCCACCTCCAACGCAATGTTGTCGAGGTTGCACCATCTCGAGATAGTCTAACTAGCACGCTTGTAACCAATCAGAAGGATTTGCTCCTAACACGCCAAGTTATGAGCCGCCCCACCGATAATCTCATAAGTCCTGCTTAACCCTTCCCTCACAAAGGGTGTCACCCCCGTGATGTGTAGGGCGCACGACCCCTGTGGTCTCCCCTAACTAAGACCTAGGCAGCTTGGACGTCCGCCGCCTCTGCTATGGCGGCTTGCGTCCTGCTGAACCCAGGGCGCAAGTGACGGCTTGGGCCTAGCTCCCAAGTCTATGGATGTGCTAAGGATTAGTCCCCTTCACCTCCAGTTACGCTACCAACGACCTCCGGTCACTCGCCTTGCTCGACGCAGTAAAGGCTCACCGTGCCTAAGACACTTACATCCCTCGGAGTATATATCTACGAGCAAAATAGTCATACAAACCATAGACGTTTACAGGTCCTAAGAGGCATGCCCTCTTAGTGAGCACATAAGCGTGCCCTTATTACACCTGGCATACCAAAGGCCTCACAAGCGAGGCACTAACACCTTTCAAAGGGTGTCTAATACTCCCGGTTACCTCGCCTAGCTAAGGCTAGGGCGGGAAGGGAACCTATCTAGAGATTGGGGCGCCCTGTGACGATCACACCCAAGGCTAAAAACGCTCGCCCTCCATGGGCTATCCTCATAGGGCAGGGTTCAATCGACCAGGCGCTGGGCCTCTCCGCACACATCGTTTATATCTGATGCCAATCACCTTCTTAAACACGCCCCAATAAAGCATAACACCGCTATGTCATTTTCATAATGGATGCAAATGCAAACGTAACCATGCTCTTGTGGTGGAAGCTACATGAGCTCCCGGGCCTAACTCATCTACCAAAAACAGAGCGACACTACAGAGTCTCTACAAAGTAGAACATATCGGCAGAAGTCATACGCTGGCTCAGGCGTCACGCTCGCCGCTTGCTGGGGAAGGCACATGAACTCTTGGGGCCAGAGATGAAGCGACGCTCTTCACAAACTCCGCCGCAAGGGGCCTCAGCATGGCTCACTCCTTTGGGGATGCCTTCTTCACCTCAGGAGTGAAGGAGCCACGAGGCCTCGCCAAGACCGCCTCCTTGCTCGAACCGTCAACGATGGGAAATAGCGAGGGCCTCGGTACATCAAAGCTGCTGCAAAGGATCGACACCGATCCTCTGCAGCAGGGCGAAAGCAGACGGACTCGCTCCCCAAGGAGAGGAACCCACACCTCGGCCTCGTCACCTCGATGGGACTGGAGCAACTTTAGCTCCTAAGCTTTCCAAGGACCTCAAGTGGCTATGGTGATCTCCTCGAGTTCAAGAAGTGATTCAGCCGCTGCCAGGACTTGGTCACGTCCTCCTCCAAGCTCACATTCACATGGCGAATGACTCTAGCCTTCTCTTCAAACTTTCAACCTCTCCTCAAGAGTTCTCACTTATCTTCAAGAATCCGCAGCTTTTCCTCTACAACCTTCACTTCTCCTCGCTAACTTCAACTCGTCATCATCCAACGGCGGGCACTCACGAGCCTCACCGCCACCTCAAACATCTCCTCAATAATTGGGGGCTTCATCCCTAATGATGTTAGAGATGGAAGTGGCTCGCGAGGAGCATGGGAAAAGCCAGCGTAGAGGGTGATTGAAAAGCAAGTATTGGGCAAAGGAAGGTAATAACCGTAAAAGTACCGAAGTAGAGATTTATAGCGATACCCACCGATCCTTGAGGAGCCGAGAACTCTCCAACATCTCGCCAGATCGCTAAAACGAGCCATGTACTTGTCGACACGCCGGTGAGACGACGGATCGCCGCAAAGATCGCCATCATCAATGAGCGGACAAGATAGGAAGGCAAAGACACCTGGAGGAATGACTCGCGGCCTCATCACAATCCTCGTGCACCAACTTCGAGGCCGAGGGGCTTTCTCCTCTTGGGCCCGAGGGCCCCGAGCTTGGGGCACCACATTCCCCACGCCACCACTGTGCTCCTACCTCAAAGAACATCCGACAAAATGTAAAACATTAATGAGCAACAAATGAAGAAAGGTAAACAAAAATAAAAATGCGCCTAACCTTCATCGGCGCCGAAGAGAGAATCGAAGGCATCGCAATGCTGGACGACGGGTGCCTCCGAACCACCGCGAGGAGTCGGGCCCAACTCTCCCTCCTCCAACTGCTCCTCCACCCCATGAGAGGGGCCCCCAGAATCTAGAGCCGGGAGATGCAAAGTCGAGCCGAAGAAGGATGTGGCCCGAGAAGCACCGCGACTCGAGAAGGCTCCCTAGCAACCTCGCTTTCGGGCTCAATGGCGGGAGCACGGAGTGATCACCGCTAGAGGGCTCCTCTTCCTCTTCTCGCAAAGATGACCTCTCGGCGCCCCGAATCTTGAGGCTTCTCCCACGGAAGCGTGGCCAGGCAGCAGGAGGTAGAGGACGCCGAGAAAGGACATGCAAGATCGAAGCACCAGACCAGAGTCACCACCAGAGACGCTTGCCTCGCAGAGGAAGCCTCGCCTCCGCAGGAGGGCTTCGTCGTCACCGACCTTCCGAGGAAGGTCCTCGGCAAGACCCTCCGGATCCAACACCTTGACCTTTTTCCTCTTCGATGGATCGGGGACCGGCTTGCTCGAGGCATCACCAACTTAAAGTCATTGGCAATGCTTTATTACACCCGACCATTGAAGATGCCAACTCGCTCAAGGGCCTCAGACGGTAATGGTCATATCCCCGAGGATCCAGTTGGCCTCCTCAACTGCCCTCTTGGGAGAGCGCACTGGTACTGCACAAGGTTCAAAGGTTGGTTCAAACTCACAAATCGTGGGCAAACCACAAGTAATAAGCAAATTGACCGAGCCGTGCCTACCTTTGCTCTTGGAAAGTTTCAAGTAGTCGCGTTCTTGTCAATCAAAGGGCTAACACCTAGAAGGGTCATCTCTCCATCAAGTCCCGGACGCCGCTTCCACTTGCGGACCTCGGACGAGTACCTAACAAACTCCTAGTCGGCATCCGAGAGAGAGGGATCTCGTGATAGGCGCCCGGGTAATCTTGGGTTGATCACGGTATGAAAAGCCCTCCACCTTTAAGTAAAACCACCTCTTTCGTGATTTACTCAGCTTGTATTTGGTAGCATGAACATGATACTCACCCTGGTGCTGAATAGTCGAGACTAGCGAGCCTAGCGGTCCGAACTTCCCGTTCGACCGCTGGAGATGGAAGAAGTAGTCAAAAGCCGCAACAGTAGGTTCCAGACGCTTGCCTTCGAGGGCCGTCTCGCACAGCCACAAGAACACCCTCACCCTAGCAAGAAGGTTAGGCGAGAAGTGCGAAAGCTCCACCTGATAGTGATCCACGAGTGTTCGGACGAAGGGATGAATCGGAAGCCCCAGGCCGACCTCAAACCAAGCTTTAAGCGCCACAATGTACCCCTTTGAGGGCAGGGCGCCGTCCGTCCCGCCAACGGACGTCACTCGATGTAAGGTGGCTCCCGTGTGCCACCAACGCTTTCTCGCTTTAGAAAGAGAGGAAGGCTCGACTCCCACAAGAGCCATCTTGTCGATCACACCAAGGATATCGATGTCCTCGCAAGGTCATCACGTGGCGGATCGTGCCCGCCACCTTGGCCCGATTCTTGTCTCCCCCTCCCCGACTTTAAAAGGCCACAATCCTTGGTCATGACAAAGAAGACAAGCAAAACCTACAACACCAAAGAAGGCGTAAGATAGATAAGCACTATGCAAAGGAACATTAGTATGTACATACAATTATAGGAGAAGTAAAATTTCGAACACCAACAACAAAGCAGAAAGGCACTCACTCATAAAAGCCTTCATAATCAGACACCTACACATCCTTTCCCATAGCTCGCTTAGCCTAACTGATGGAAAGGAGTCATGTGCATGCTTGCACGCATGCGTATGTGTGTGCGGTACTAAAAAAAAGGGGACGCCGATCCTCGCTTGTTCGGAGGATCGATAAGAAAGGCTGATCGCTGCACATGACAAGGAAAGGAACGAAGGCCATTGCTAGAGCGCCGTGAATGCCGGTTAACGCTACTTTGGGATTCGATCCCGGTCACCACAGAAGACGACTAAGCCGCTAACAAAGCTACGGCCGGCCGGTTCAAGAAGGCCAGCATCCAAAGTGATAAAGACAAGGCGCCGATCGCCACTAAAAAGAAAAGAAAAGTCCACTGTGAGTATGTATGAGCCCGTCCAGGGAATCGATGCCCCGGTCAATAGTACCGTGGGAGGCTACTATGATACCACGCCACCAGATGCTAGGAGCCGAACTCAGACCGAGAAGAATGCACAAACGACAGTCAAACCAGCGGGCTGTGCTTGGCCTTGTCCAGATGGTCCAAGCCGAGAACCAAATGAAGCCAAACGGTTCAGTTCACCAAAATGGACATTGCTCAACTCGTCAGTCACCCAAGTAACCAGGAACAGAAGAAATAACACACAACAATCCAAGCATCCACCACCAAAAGCCGAGTGAGTTCTGATGGATAAGCGAATTCGAATCTTCGCGCATCATGCAAACAACGGTAATCATAAACATTCATAAGGCAACATTGCCCATCTCAAAGAAACAAGTAGAAGAAGAAAACGAAAAAAGGGGTTGCGTCCAGAGGATCTTATGGGCATCTCCAAACCCAGAAGAGAGTGTCTAGACTCCCCCATCTCAGACAAAAAAGAAAAAAGAAAAAAAAGGAGCTCAGATGTGCTTGATGTCGACGGTTGTGATGGACCCAACCCAATCACACAGGCACAGATGGCGTCATCGCTCGGCTGGAGGCTCGAAGCACTCCCAGTGCTAAGCTCGCTAAACCTTTGAGCGTTGCTGCGCCAAGGTCGACCCCGATGGAGCACATAGGCATGCAAAAAGCTGTAAATGACAAACAAGAGTGCTGAGCGGTTAGCAAAGTGCTTTAGCAAAAGGGCTCGGCGAAAAGCAAAAGAGAAACACTTCACCGTGTTTTGCATCCAGCTACCGCACCGAACGCCGCACCTAACGCCTACACCGGACGCCAGATCCAGCTTCAGACCGAACGCTTCGCACTCCTGGCCAGCACCGAACGCCAGCACTCAGCCAAGGCCAAGGCTGACTTAACGCTGCACTGAAGCGCTTTACACTTAGCGCCAGACCGCCTTAGCCAGACCGGTTAGCCGATCGAAGCGCTTTGCGCTGCAGGGCTACTCGAGCCGGCAAAGAACCGGCGATGTCGGGGCCGGAGGCCTCTGTGCAAGCAGATTTAGTAGTGGCGGCGCGGGCCTGCAGCTGGCTGAGGAGGGCCACTCGGAGCCGGGCGTAGGACCGTCGACATCGAGGCCCCGGGGAGCCTCCAAGCAGCAGGGCGGTGGTGACGGCGCCGCCACTCGGAGGCTACTGCTGCTCAATGCCGGCGAAGAAGAACCGCGAGCCGCACGGGCCACGGACGCCATGGCGTGGCCGGGACCGGTCCAAGCCGACGGCCAGCGCAGAGGCCCAAAGCCGCCGCAGGAGCACGAAGCGCCATGGCGGCTGTGCCGATTCAAGGCGGCGCTAAGCGCAGGAGGCCCGAGCCATTGAAGACGCGCAGACGGGTCGCAGAAAAGCCGGACGCCATGGAGGGCCGAGAGGGAGCCGACGCAGGCAGGAGAAGCTTATGGGCGGCCCATGAAGGGCCGAAATAAGACAGGAGCCGACGGTGCTAGAGAGAAGAGGTGCCATGGAGCAAAGAAACCGTATAAGAGAGGTAGAAATGGGAGATGGAGGCCGTGCAAAGGATAAGGAGGAAGAAAGAGACTCGCTTTTGCCGTGGTATCCGATGGATTTGCTTGTCGCGAATATCAATGGCCTTTTTTCCGGGAGTCGAGCCGAGGATTGGTGGTCGTGGTATCAAGGGATTCAATCGCCTGGTCTCCAAAGTTATTCATAGCGTGTCCCAAAGACATTAAATAGCTCTACCATTTAACTTGGGGACACAGAACATGTCACGGACTAAAGATCGGTTTAGATCAGACCTATGGCGCCACCCCAAAGGAAAAAGTTTTTGTGTTTTACCCTATAGACCAAGTCAAGATACATCAATGCCTAGCATTTTTTCAGACACATCCGATTGGTTCAAAGCGAGCAAGTGGAACGACCAATAATATTAACTAAGCCTTACATGCGCTTCGACATCAAACTCCACAGAAAGTCACGGTTCAAGATCGCCTTAGCGCTTCCCCACAACGCCAAGGGACAGGGGGCTACTTTTGAGGAATACTTTATCCCTTGCTAGTGGGACACACTTTGAGTAAACACCGACTAGTCGGTCCGACAAAGGTAATCACCTAGCAAAGACTATCTCAGATCTCTCGCTTGTACTGTGAAAAGACCTGTAATACCCCGATTGTATCCTTAGAATAGTCAACCCCAAGGGGTATGTTGGTCTTTGTGCAGCTTGGGAGCCTATAAATACCCCTTTGTATCCCTCCTTTCAAGGGAGAGCTCTTAAGCAATACATACAAGCAAGTCACTAGGTGAGCCTTCTGAGGATCCTCGAACCCCGCAGCCACCGACAGAGTAGGGCGGTCTTCTCGACCCCAACCTCAGATAAATCCTCGTGTTACGTGACGCTCTCGTGATCGAAGGCCAGAGCACGCCATCGTCCGCCTCCCACTCACGCTTGGTTTTCACACCTCAACAAGATCGACACGCACTACATTACGCACTCCAACTTGATAACTCATACATTATCAATCTATCCTTTATGCTTAAAACCTCTCACAAAACATAACAAAACATCTCAAAAGAGTTTTGATACTTTCTTCTCAAAGAAGAGGCATCGAACTTCAATATTCCAACTACTCCAAAAGAAGTGCGAAAGTCTAAACGCATTTTAATGAAGTTTGTAAATGATACTTTCCATTATCTAAAACACCAAGCTTAATAAATGAGTCAAGTTTGCCAACAAGAAGGTAGAACTCTCATGACAAGGAACAATATTGCCAATGACGACGCATAAGTAGCAAGAATAGCTCAAGAGTAAAAAATAATTTTGCTCTATAAAACAAATACAAACCAATTGAAACCCATCAACCTGCATTGTAACCATTATCCAAAGAAGGTTCATCAACCGCAAGCGCCTCAACAGCTTGGAAAAACAATGTTTGCTTTAAGGGTCAAATTAAATCAATGGAAACTCATCAACCGGAATGAACTACTAATCCAAGAGAAATTCATCAAGCACAATCAATAAGAGTTGACCAAATCAAATTCAGGAAGAGAACAACCTTTCCAAAGATACTCACTATTATCATATCATGAATCGGTGGTGTAGCCTGGTAAAGCCTAGGGCCACAACCATGACCTCAACCTCTCAACATGGGTTATCCCCACACATAATAACCATAGTATTATAATATAGATATATCAAATCATCTCATAACAGGAATCATCAATACAACCCAACGGAAGCGTAAATGCAATGCAAAAACCCATTCCCAACTACTGTGCTTAGTGTGTCAAGTTTAATAATTCAAATACCACGGACCTACAGCCCGCTCTGATACCAACTGTAACACCCCAGACCGACCAAGGCCTGGAATGCTACTAAACTAACAAAATTAAACTAAAACAACTTACTAAATTTCAGCAGAACCTCCTTAGTATAGCTGACTATACCGGAGGTTCCAACACTAACATATATCATAATCAATATTCCAACATCCAGAATTCATCAAAGCATTCAAAATATGCTAATCAACTAAAGCATAATCAAAGATATCCAAAATATGCTACTCCTCCTTATTACAAATAATCCAATGCAAAAAGTATAATTGTAATCAATCCTTAAGCAGTTTGCTGATTACTAAGGTACAATCTAACTGTTATTCAACTTTAAAGATGTGTGATAGTGCGTGATTCCAAATCAAGCCTACTCCCTCCCATGCATGCGGTTCTTACAAGTGGTACCTAAAAGCACAACAAAAGCAAGAGTGAGCCCATACAACACATGGCATCAACAAAGATACATAAATGTAAATCATCAACCATTATCCACAAAACTATACATCAAAACTATTACATACTCATGCTATGCAATGTGCTCAAATGCTCTTTAACTTTCCCTTTCTTTTGCATTTTATCAGTAATGCAAAGTGTGCATCCGCCGATGCACACTCATGCCTCGTGCTATCCTACACGGGACCATTGCCCATACTCCACAAGTATGGGGATTTAAGCCCATGCTCCACGAGCATGGGGACCTTTATCCCGCTATAATCATAACGGGACTCAACAATTGCTTGGTCATCACATGACCAAGCTTCAATATGCCATCATGATGCATACGAATGAAATCTTATATCACCATAAGCAAGTATTCAGACGACATTGCATATGAATAAACCTATTCATACTACAAGCATTCATGAATAGCACATAATTCATTACACTAGAAAATATGAATATTAACATTCATAATAATCTTAGCCACTATGAACAGCACATATGCTTATAATTAATTCTATCACATGAACATCCATGAACAAAGACATAATAATCTTAGCGCACAAAGCCATTCAATCACATGAATTATATCCATCATGGTACTTGCCTTAACCGCGGAGAACGGAGGATGTGAAGAGGGTGCTGCCCCGGACCAAACCCCACCTGAATATAATTAAAAGCATACTAAGACAATAGTAATGGACCAAACAAACTATATAGGCAAGCACCTAACTCGCAATAGATTCTAACGCGATCCCAACTCCAATTCCTAACATCGATCTGTCCCTCTCGTGGACAGTCACATTCTAAAAATCATATCTTTTAGTACAGGAGTCCAAATGAGGTGTTCTTGGACTTCCTGAAATTTTAACAAATTCTCCAACTAAGTCTAGTTGGTGAGCCATCCTGAATCGGCCATCTAATACCCCTACCCAGCTAATTAACAAAACATCGAATTCACGCTCGGGTTTCTAGACAAGAATATTAAAACTACCATAACTTTTAGTACGATTGTCCAAATCTCAAGTTCTTGAGCTTTCTGGAAATCGGAGACAATAATATATATATTTTATTATATTGAGCTCCTCTAATTCTCCCTTTAACTAATCGCTTAATTCAGATTACTAACAGCTTGTCGATACCGATAGATTAGCAGGACAGTCTCGCTATAAAATTCATAAGTCACAGACCGTAATTTAGAATTGGGTTTTCTTAGATTCTACGGAAATCTAAGGATGAATCCCATCTAACTCTAGGAGATGGGATCCACAGATTCGGATTCTAGATGACCGAAAACGGCCGTACAAGTTTCTGGACAGAACGTGATCTAGCAGCAGTTGATATTCGATCTACTAAACGAAATCATAATCACATCTAATACAAATCATACAGCATAGAAGACCCTTCGTTACCCTTGAAGAATCGCAGGAAGACGATGAACCACCCCTACGAAGAAGATCCTCTCCCTCTTTCCCTTCCTCTTCTTCTTCTTCTTGGCCGGGCAATCACCCGGTGACCTTCCTTCTTCCTCCACTTAGCCTACAAAGAACAAGGATCTTCTTCACCGCAGACGGGAGGAGATGTACGCAAAGAAGACACTATAGCGGGCGGCAGATCAGTAGCTACAAGATAGTCTAGGGTTTCCTCCTTTTATTGGTGGCCGTCGCCATGAGCCTCTGGGCCAAGGCCTAAGGCCCAAGTTGTCAAGAACTCAGAGGAACCCCTTTTTCTTATGTCTAGTCTCTTTGAACGCTTTCTCTTAGAATAAATCGGAGTATTACAACAAACACAAGCATACACACAAAATTTTAACCATTAAGACATAACTATCCACACATATAGAGTATATAATAACAAAAGTCTTGCTCCTTAAATCTTTCTCGCTTTCTACTTCTCCTTTTGGCATCAAAAGGAACCAAAAACATTATTCAGCTGGATGTTCATTGCTTGGTCTGAAAAAGGTTGATAGCCAATCTGATCTTGAGGAGAATGTGGAACTTGAACGATGACAGGAGCTTGGTCTTGATGAGAAGGTGGAGGAGAAGGAACTCGAGAGGTTGAGGCTGCAACAGGATCTCGAGGAGGTGTGCGAGGAAGACGGCGTCCAAAGAGAACTGGTGTGTTCATGGCTTCCTCAAGTGCACTCAATCTATTGTTGACTTCAGATTGAAATTCTTGCTGAGAAGCTTTCATCTCTTGCAAATTGTTGAGGATCATTTGTTGATTTTGGAGAATTTGAGCAAGAGTACCTTCTGCAGGAACATTCTCTTCAGCAGCAGCCTCCACTGGTGCATCCTCTCCTTGCTGTCCTTGCTATCCCTGAAACTGAATAGAAGGATCTTCTCGAGGCTTGTATGCTTTGTGGGCTGTCCCTAAGCCTCCCTGATACTCAATCTTGCTAAGTATCAAAGCCATGATATAGGGAGCATAATAAATCCTTTTTATCCTGTCATTCTTCAAAGAAGCTATGCCCCTAATTATAACATCCACCATATCAAATTTTCGCCATTCATGATGTTGTCAATAATATTCCAAGCATGTCCTCTCATCGCATCAAAGTTTCCACTTTTTGAAAGAAGGTATGATTAATAATTCTATTAATCAAACTAGGAATGGGCTTGGGACCATGTATCTTTCCTGGGGTATACCTGATAGTTGGATCATAAAAATCAGTCCAAGCAGGAGCTAGAAGGGTAGGCCTATCAAAGAGCTTTTCCCATTTGCCAGATCGAGTTCTTAGGACATGCTCAAGGTCCTCTTTGGTGCACTCCAAATAGCTTGTCACAGTTATCCACTTCATCTTTGTAAAATCTAGATCAATATGCATTGTAACATAGAACTGTCTTATAATGTCCTCATCATAGTCATTTCTCAGTTCTACAAGTCATGAAGACAAACTCTTTGAAAAGCCTATACACACCATTATATTTAACCAAGGAGTTGATGTGTTCCAGCTGATCCACTTATGATCTGCAAATTTCATATTATATCCATATAGTTGACCATAGACTTGCTCCTGAAATTTTGTATGGAATCTTGAATTTACTGAGTTTGAAGTGAAATTGTACTGATTTAAGTGTCTTCTAATTGCAAACTCATCAGCTGTAATCATCCTGAGGCTCTTCTAGCTCTCCCATTTCCTCATCAGATTGAGCTTGAGCTTTTGATCCCGTGTCAGATTCAGCTTGAGATGAATTTTCCTCAATTTCTGGTTCATCGACTCATCGGACCTTTCCTCTCGCCTTGATCTCTTTGACGAACCTCTCTAGATCCTTGAGCCGGTGCCACAGAGGTTGAGATGAAGATTGCCCTCCTCCGGTGGTCCACGGACTTGCGAGTGATAATCCTTGTCCTATGCATCTTTATATAGAGAGGACAAGTTACAAGAAGTTCAAAAGATCAAACAAGATAGAATTAATTTGAATGGAATGTCGTTTTTGATCTGTGAGGATAATCGGTAGTACCGCCGTTCTTAGGCCAGTGCGACCGCATCGCGGTAGTTCTGCGCTCAAGACAGCGGTAGGACCGCATTTCTAGACTGAGTTCTAAGGGCAAGACTTTCAATGAAATTTGTGATGTTTCTTTTGGATTGAATCCATGGATTGGATGTATGAACATCATAAAACATCAACTTTGTCTATTTGCCCAACTAGAACTTCAAATAAATATCCACATTCTAAATTAACTCTAACATGTAATCTAGGGTTTCCAAATATCGGTAAAACGAGGATTAAAAGAAGTTTTACTGTGAGGATTGAGGGAGTGAAACCCTAGAGATGCACAGAATTAGCTGGAATTAACAAATGGCCGAAGGAATTTGAAGATTTGAGAGTGGATTTTGAGGAGCTTTCGGGGAGAGAGAGTGAAGCCGAGAGAGGGAAGCGGTCGGTGAAAGCAGATAACCTTTCGGTCGAAAGGTGAGAGGTAAAGGCAAAAAACGCACAGTAGTTAATGCCCATTTACCAACCGACGCGGTAGTTCCGCACTTCCACCACCGGTAGTACCGCGACACGGTAGTACCACACGATAAACGCCGCCGCATCAATTATCTTGGGACTTCAAGAAATGAGCAGAGATTTGATAATTTTGCAATTGATCCCAAGTTTTGCACTCAATTAAATATCATTTAGGATCATTATGCATTAGATATAAGATAGAAACTTCAAAGAATATAATTTTTAAATTAGATTTTTGATTTTGCAAATCAAACTTTTATTTTCATTAAAACTTCTTCAAAAGATCCAACTATTGCAAAACTAAGCATTTGAAGGCATTTAAAGCATCCAATTTCATGTATGAGTCAAAAATACCATTATGGACCTATTCATATAAATAATTTTGGCTCATATGACGAAACTCACTTAAGTGCTAGAAAGTGACCATTTAGGTCAAAGTAGGATTTTGGACGAGTTTCAAAATCAAATAATTTTTGCTAGGTTGGCCTTTTGAAAAATATTTGAATACCAAAAAGTTTTAGAATAGCCAACTCTAGGATTTTCATTTTGGGACAAATGTCAAATTCTTTTTAGTATAGATTTTACACAAAAAACTAGTTTAGGTCAAAAATAAGATTCTATGATCTAGAATTTTGGCTAGAAACTCATTTTCACTTAGTATAGGCTTTTTCTTGAATCAAAACTCTGTTGTAAACCTTTGAAAAGCATTTGTTTGCATTTTGCAACTAGTTTTTCAAAGTATATACTAATAATTTCAAAATTTTGACTTTTGGCTAAATGGCTCAATTTTGAAAAACAATACTAGCACTTAATTTATTTGGGCACACTTGGGGATGTGATATACATGATCATGATTTAGCACTCCTCCTTTATGTGCCACAACCATCTTGCTCAATATTTTAATAACAAAGATTTAGCACAAGAGCAAGAACACCCTTTTTATAAGATTTTCATGAATGCAATCTACACAAGGCAAAATGGCTAGATACTTCAATGTAAATACTTGTTACCGAGATGGTATTGGCTTATGATATGATGTGATCATCCTCATGCTTGGCTCCAATTTTGCATATGGTGGATTCTACCTCTTCGTGAGTGAGCCAAACCTCTAATGCCTCTCCAAGTACCTATTACATTTAAGCGTATTTTGGTACCCAATACTTGGTTGGGTCCATGAATATTAGTCACAATACTTTTGGGCACCCAAATGGCCCTTGCAATAATTTTAGGTGAACTAACAATCCTAGTAAAAACATTGCCATTTTTATCCTTCCTAAGCAAATAATGATCATTATAGATAGTTGGCTTAGGAGAGATAACTTTAGGACATTCCTTACTAAAATATCCTTTTTCCCGGTAATTGTAGCAAGTTGGGCTTTTGCTTCCCCTTAATGTCTTCTTATCTTGCTCAATTCCGGCTTGCCTCTTCTTTGAATATCTTGACTTGATGTCCTTTTGATTTGGGTACACCGAGGCAATGTGACCATTTTTTTTGCATCCAAAGCACTTGATATTGTTGAATTGTTTTCCGTTTTGCTTTGGGATGCTCTTCACCCTTTTCTTGGTGGTGAAACCAATTCCTCCCTTGTCAATTTTCTTGTTAGGGCATACGGAGGCAAGGTGAACCTTCTTGTTGCAACCAAGGCATTTGTCGTTCTTTGTGTGTCTTGCATTATGCCTTGTCTTGCTATTGTCCTTCTTCTTCTTGGGAGTGAAGCCAATTTCACTCTTATCTTGCAAGCATTTTTGCTTGCTTAATATTTCATCAAGAGTGGCTTTTCCTTTGTAGCTTCTTTCCAAGTCATTTGTCAATTTCTTGACTTGGGCCTTGAGCTTATTGTTTTCCTCTACAAGGTTAGTATCAACAAGCATAGAGGAAATAGAAGCATCTACTTTCGAGCTACAAGGCATATCAATTAAATCATCACAAGAAGTGGATATACTAACTTTAGATGAAATGCAAGAATTAGGAGCTACACATGGCATATCATCTAATAAATCACATGTAATGCCTATATCCACCTTAGACCTTTTGAGCTCATTTAGAGTTTCATGTTTATCTTTTAAAACATCATAATTATTTTGAAGTAAGTCATATACTTTCTTCAAAACTTTAAATTTCGATTTCTTCTTTCCTAAATATTCATTGAGCTCTTCAAGCATATCCATCAACTCATCATATGAAAGCTCATAATCATTTACCTCCTTTTTACCTTTAGCCATAAAGCAATGAGGCGATGTAGATGGAGTTGAGGTCTCATCATCGCCTGAGCTAGGAGTTGAGCATTCTTCTCCCAACGCCCATTCTTCTATGCAATCATCACTAGTGGAAGTAAACCTTTCATAATATTCTTGAAGATGGGTCCACTTCTCATGAACGCTTCTTGAGATCGCATATGACATCAAACACATCTACACTCAAAGCACTAAATAAAGCGTTAATTGCTTGAGCGCTGAGATGTAAGCATTTCTCTTCCTCATTTGTTGGAGCAAGATGATCCAATGAAGGAGAAAAGCTTACATCTACAATCCGCCATATATTTTGGCCCATGGCCTTAAAATAACATGACATGCGGGTTTTCCGATGAGCATAATTTGTGCCATCAAATTGAGGTGCTTCACCTAGGTGCATTAAATCACTAGTCGCTATCATTTACTCTCTAGACGGTTAAGTCTAATAAATGAGAGACCAAACTCTAATACCATTTGTAAGATCGAGGAGGCCGACTAAAGGGGGTGAATAGGCGTTTAAAACTTCTTTAGCTAAAACCAATTTCTAATGCGAAGCTAATAACAAATATGGTTTTGCACAATTAAAGCCTAAATCAACTAGGTTCAACTAAGTGCACCAACAATACAAGTCTATTGAAGAATATAGCAATTAAGCAAGACTTATAAGCAATTCAATTTTAGCAATGTAAATTTGCACAAGGTAAAGCAAGCATTCATATACAATGAATGTAAATGCAATAGTAGGGCACAAGAATGCAAACCGCAATGACATGGCGATGTTTTACCGTGGTGTTCGGAGACTTTCCGGTCTCTCATAATCCATGTTGAGGTAAACCCAAACCAATTGGGCTGGCTCCACAAATTAAGCCTTCCTCCGAGGTAAGTCCAACCACTTGGACCGATTCCAAACCGAACCAACACCTCACTCCACTAGGGTTACTCTTACTCCACTCCGGAGATGGCGAGCACCAAGCCACTCACAAACTGCCCAGGTCTTCTCACAATCTTCTTTGAGAAGCTCACCGGCGCAACGACGCCACCACACTGTCTAGATGTCGGCAAACACTAAGAGTAATAGATCTACGACCCTCACTTGAACCAATCAAGTGTCTAAACTCAATGGATACAAAATCCACCACCTAATTCAACACATGCACTAGGATTTGCCTCTCAAAGCTCACTTAGTGCAACACATGCACACAAGAGTGTAAAGGACTTGCTCTTAGCTCAATGGAATAGAATGGGCACCAAAGAACTCTCCCACACACCGGCCAAGGTGGGTATTTATAGCCCACACACAAAAACTAGCCGTTGGGGAGAAGATGTCGCTAAAATCGTGAAATCGAACTACCGCGTTATATGGCAAGATTACCGCCTCACCAATCTGGTCGGATTCAACATAACACATGCACTGAACTAGCCGTTACAATTGAGGTACGGTACTACCGCCAAGTAACACGCGGTCGTTCTGCAAAACCAGTAGTACCGCACAACACATTACGGTACTACCGCTTTCTAAGAGAGCAACACATGCTCACAAACACGGCTAAGGACCAAAAGTGACACGTTCTAGAATTTTCGTACGCCAACATATGATCGCAGACATCCGACTTGCGGTCGTATCGCTCACACAGAGCCGGTACTACCGTACCACCAAACCATCCGTATCAGCTCACAAACACACGCTCGAAATAACGTGCCGCCAAAAACGGTTCTATCGGCGCGGTACTACCACGCACACAATACGGTGCTATCGATCCATAGGTCCACCACTCAACATGGATCGGACACATGGAAGGCTCGATGAAATGGGCTGTTCAGACCGCGGTTTAAACCATACGATCGGAGCGATATTCGGACGGTCCGAACGTCACGCGGTAGTTCCGCAAGAGGACATGCGGTACTTCCGCACCACGGTAGTTTCGCCACACGAAGGTCGGTACTACCGCATCACAACATAGCAACACATGCTCAAAATGCATCTCCTCCGAAAAATCTTACGACATTCAAATCGGACCAACCGACATGCGGTCGATCGCGACACAACACCGATACTACCTGGCTCCGGTCAGACCGGCATATCAACTACGGTCAGACCGCCAGAGCAGATAAAACAAGGGTTTTTGCATTATGTTTCAACTCAAATTGCAAAACACATTTGCCAATTTGATGCTCAATGCAAACAAGGGTTCAAGTGGATTCTCAACAAGTTGCAAAACACATTTCCCAACTTTTAGAATCACACCACAAGGAATAAGATACATGGACTTAGGCCATTTACAAAACACATTCGCAAACTATAGTCACATGCTACAAGGGTTATCCACGAGCCGCAACTATTTGCAAAACATATTCGCAAATATTGGCAACATGTTAAGGTGAGCTAGAGCAAACACAATGAGCTATCAACACATGACAAACTCAAGCTACTAGTTAAGACCCCTCTTAATAGTACGGTAATCTATACTAGCAATCCGGTCTCCCAACCAAACACCGAGACCGGTAAAAGACTAGTAACACATCCTTAGCCCTAGCTAGTCATACCTTTGCCTTGAGCAACCACTTAAAGCTTGATGACTCACATCATCACTTCAAGTCCGCACTTGACTTTGACCTCTATCAACACATGATGGGTCTTCTTGTCTTGTTGATTAACTCATGATCATCTCCTCATCTTGAATATCATCGACACACGATGATTCCCTTTTCTTGACTTCCACCAACACATGATGGAACTTTTCTTGACCTTCATCGACATATGATGCATCTTTACTTCAAGTCATGACTTGATGACCATCAACACATGATGCCATCCAGAGTCTTTATCTTCATGGAACCTAACATGTTTATCCAACTCATGGAAAATGTTAGTTCCACAATATGATTATCATTAATTACCACACCATACCATTAACTTATAATGGTAGGACAAGATACCACAATCTTTCCCTTTTGGTAATTGATGATAATCACTTCAATAGCTAATAATTGAATAGAAATTGATATGAGTATATACGAACTACACAAGTCTCATATACTCATATGAATATATATAAACTACACAAGTTATATATATATTCAAGAATATGTTTCAAAGTAAGGATCCTTAATATATGTGGAAAGAGAATATGGATCAATACTAATGAAACCACAAGATATAGAATGAACTCCCCCTAAATGTGTGCATACACAAATGTGTAATGGGAACATATGCACATAATCAATTTAGACTTTTGGTGGAGTTCAACCCATACTTTGGATCTGGGGAATGCAACAAGATATATAAGAATATGAAGTAGAAAGCACACCTCTTTGATTTCCCCTTTTATATCCAAGCTGGGGCTAAACATGGTATATCAATAAGAGTGTTATTCTCGCAAATAGATTTGTCATTAATCATCAAAACTTCATTAACACATAATGACGGGTTTAAATCCTTCAGACGCCTCTATCCAAATCCTAGCAGGTCTATAGCCTATAAATAAAAAAAAGCTACCATTATAAAACCGATCGATCGATTGATTAATAAAGAAGGCAAAGAAACCTCCTATATCTCTATGTTTAATCTACTATTACGTAATTATGTTTACATCGTTTCTAAACGATTCTACATTTGCTTCACGGCGAATCGTTGAACTGAACTCGTCAACGACGATTCTCGACAGCTCACACTGCTTCTGTCATCACGTCCAAAGTCTCTTGTCAAAAACACCACGCGCTTTCCTTCATAAAGTAAAACACCACGCGCTTTCCTCATAAAGGAAAACAGCATGTGCGGTCTGTGCCACACGAATCATCGTCTTGACACGGTGGGGAAAAGAGAGAGAGATGCTCCTGGCCGCTCGATCGGCACGGACTGAACTTTCTGAAGCTTGTGGATGTCATCGTTTCCTTTCCTTGCCCAATTAACAAACGTTGCGGTACGCCCAGAGCGCAAAAATTAAGCAACCAGGAAAGCCTAGAAGTAGAAGGAACCGATCGATCGAGCGGCACCAATCAGATACGCTTGTTCTGCTTTGTTGGTAAATTACGCTGGAGAGAGACGGGTTGGTTAATCAGAACTAGCGGTAAATTGGCAATGGAGTAAAAGTTAAATTGAGCATTATATAAGTGCAGGATTAGCGGGCGTTGTTTAGCCTACACAGGTCCTACACCTGTGGTAAGCCCAGTTCTTCTTAAACCCCGTCTGCTTGTTCTTTCCTCCTCTCCAGACAACTGCGAGAACAAGCGGTATGAAGAACTGAGTTGATCCAGTCTTTGTGCTCAACTTAATCTCGTCATCTTCACCGGCCTCCCATCGATCTTCCGAATTCCTGCCTCTGTTCTTATATCCCGAGAGCATAGTTCCTTCTCGCTCTTGCCCCGTTGGCTATCTGAGGTGTTGGTTGCTCCATTCTTTCTCTCCCAAGTCTTCAGTTCGCTGATTCCACCATCGATGGCTTCTCCCCGACGCCGCCAACTTCGCCCTCTTCGTCGCCGTCGGCTGCGCCCAAATCCTCAAGGCGATCCTTGAGTTCGTAGATGGAAATTCCCCGCGCAACCCCGCCGTCGACATGGCCGTCGTCCTCCTCCTCCTTACCCTTCCAGTCGCCTACCTTCGGGGGTAATCCTGTGTATCTCCACGTCACCCCCGCGCCGGCTGCGCCCTTGCCCCCGCGTCTTTGAGGCGGTTCGCTGGTCTTGCTTGCATCACGGTCTCCGCCTTGCTTCTCTTCCTTGCCGTCCCTCTCGTCGCTTTCCTGTTCTTCGCCGCCGGTGGGCGCTAGGTGACGGCACATATAGCGCAGCAAACCAGCCAAAAAAAGCCAACCAAATAAGGAGAGATCTGAAGTCAGCCACGGCATGACGGCAATGTGTTCTCCTTCCGTAGTAGTGTTAGATTTACTGTGATACCCACTAGCTAGATCTTGACCACATCACTCCAGACAACTTAGCTAGCTGAGGCCGGAGTCTCCGGCGTGCTGCTACAAGTGGACCCATCACGGCGGTATACTCGATCGCTGACATGGAATTTCTTGGGTTAACCAGATGAATAGCCCAGGAGTGCTCCGGCGAGGCGGAAGCTGACATGCCGTGCCGGCCACCCCAGACATCAGCCATTCAGCCGCAGTGAGCCTGCGACGTCCATGGTGGTAAGCTCCAGAGCAAGCTGCTTTCTTGCTTGGCGGGGGGAGAAAAGAACAAGCGCGTTGTGAATTGGGGTATGTAATCGACACGGTGTACAAGATGATCACGCTGTAAATCTCTATCACTGTTGCTGCAACCTTTGTATGATTCATGATGCACGAAACATTCACCCTTCCACTGATCAGTTGAGTTACTCTACAACTACTTCGTTAATTTCTTTCTGAACATGAACTCTGCTTGGAGTAATTTGTTTCGAGTCTTGGTTTCTTGGCAGATTTAATTTGGTTGTGCATAAATTAGAGACGCACCGTATAGAAATTTTTTTAATAATCTATTTTTATTGAGAAATAATATTACTTAATTTTTTTTTGTCAGAAATAATCACGATCGCTTCCATTTGCTGGCGATTTAGAATAATCGCCCAACGGGAGAGCGACAGATGTCTAAGTTGCTTAACCGTGAAGTGACTGGATCTTTTGCGTCCTAGACGCTGTACGGTTGGGCGACTCGCTCCTAGTCGTCAGATCTTTTGATTACGACATCTGTCGCCATCAGGACCCCTAGTAGCCCAACCGTTGGGCTTACTTGGGTGGTTATATATACCACGCTGCCGGTGTGACGTGGTGTCTGATCGCCATTTGGGAAAGCGACGTCAAGAAAGAAGAGAAAGAGGGAGAGGAGAGGAAAGAGAGGAGAGGAGAGGAGAGGAGGAAAAAGTTTTTCTTCGCATCGACGGCGGCGACGGTGAGTCTCTTGTATTGTTTCGTATGCGTGTATTTTTGAAACCATGGTAGGTTAGCAAGTAACATCATGTGTATTGACATATTGTTAGCAAATGAAATAATAGTAGGTTAATTTTAAAAAACTTAGTTTGGAGATAGCATGATTAATACAATTAATTTGGAAGTTCGTATGGAGAAAAAATTTGTCGCTAAAATTAATTCATTGTACTATTTCACAGGTTGCGCTTAATTGCGCCGGGCTTGATAAACGATAACGTGTTACTTTTCTATTATATAAACATGTCGATAACCCATGCATTCGCAAATGCTAGTTTATATAATGTTAAATACATGTATTTATTTGCACAATAAAGAATTGATAACATTTTGTGTATAGTTTTGGTTGGATTAAGGAATTATAAAATACTAAGACAAAAATCACAGATACATGGTTCGCAATCCATAGCAGCCTGTACAGGTGTTAACGTAATATAGCCTTTTGTAGGGAAAATTGTGTGTTTACCACTTGGTTTTCATGAAATTGTATATTTATTACCACTGTGTTCGAGCAAAGTGTTTTGGTGCCACTAAGAACATACCAAATATGATTTATTTACCATTGAATATAATTTAAATGCTCAATTAACATTAATGCTTTTAATTTCTTCGTTATTAATTTTATAACCCATATACCTATGTAATATCTCGCTTAATTAGGACCCGTGTTCTAGCAGAGTGTTTTGGTGCCACTAAGAACAAACCAACTATGATTTATTTGCCACTTGAATATAATTTAAAAGCTCAATTAACATTAATGCCTTTTAATTTCTTTTGTTATTTATTTTACAATTGACAAACCTATGTAATACCTCGCTTATTTTATAATTGACAGGTCCATGCATATTGTTAATAGTTGTAAATAGGTCTTAATTGAACCCTACTAATTCTATCGTAATTGCTAATCGGAAATTGATTTGTAGGTATGGCTCACGCACTCGTGGTTCGGACCGCATTTCTACCATTGGACCGGTTGGTCGACGCTAAAAGACCACGCGAGCCGTCGTGTCCCGCATCCGGTTCGCGGGGGACGACACGGCTGACGTGCGGGTGGTTCGTACACGGACACCCGGATGGGCTTGAAGACTACACCCACGCTGGGTGGACAGGTTTGTCCGCAAGCTGTGCCACTTGTTTTGTGTCATATGCCCGCTATGTAGTTACTTCTTCGTGCTTTGCAGGCTGAGCCGTGCCGGCCTTCTACCTCTCGCGCGGATGGTGAAGGCCACTGAAGAGGATGGCGCTCCGGTCGACGACGATCGGGAGGTCCATGCCGGTCACAACGGTTCCCGTTCGACCGGTCACTCCTGACAGCCCTGGTGGACCAGTGGCGGCCCGAGACGCACACCTTCCACCTCCCATTCGGGGAGATGGCCCCTACTCTACAGGATGTCACGATGTCGCTTTACGGCTCGCCTATCGCGGAGCCCTCGTGATTCCCGCCAGACGCTACTGCCAACAAGCGCAATGCCCTCGCTTGGCAGTGTTTAGGGGTTCTTGTGGCGAGGCCACGCCACCGCTCTACGACTTCTCGAGTGACAATGTCATGGGCCGTCATGCGGTGGCTTTCACTGCTCCGCACGATGCTACCTATTTTTCATGTTTAGAGATGCACTATCCTAGCCATATGACGGGCTTACTAATTATTCGCTTGTGTGTAGGTCGAGCGAATGGCCTCAGCGCTTCACGCATCGCACCAAGTGTCGTGGCACCTTGAGGCGCACTCACCGTGGCTCTTCTACCGGGTAATCGCGCATTAGCAGCCACGGTGACTTCATCGACGCCGCGATCATGGGGTACACGAGGCCATTGCGACGGCGCAGGAGCTACAGATTAGTTGGGGATCGGCCAGTATTTGCCGCGATGTATCATGCGGCATGTGTGATGCGTCAGAGAACAAAGTTTGATATATCCTCACAAAGTTGTCCCTCCTATCGCAAATGTGGTTGTTCGAGTGCTTCTCTCTCGACCCTATATGCCGGTAGACTCTAGTCTCAGACGGTGAGGACATGTACCATGGGGACACGGTGGACCGATCGACCGTAGGGTCCCTTTGGTGCTGTAGACGGGTACATACTTCCCTATATCTTTACTTCAGTCGTATTATGAGTCATCCTTGGTAACCACTGTTCTGGCTCGTAAGAACAGTACGCACACGTATAGGTTACACGAGTGTATGAGCACTTCGTGGAGTAGCTGGACCACCTCACCGCTGACGACGTGCTCTCTAGGAGTCAGACTGATCAGAGACTGGAGGACCATGCTCCTGGGGCCGCCCTCACTGTGGCCGGAGTGACCGGCATACCGGCGATGCGTATAAGCTCATCTTCGACATGTTCGTCGAGGACTATGTGGTGCACAGGGTGATGCGCCAGTTCGGCCTCTGCTAGGTTGTTCTAGTTCCCATCGGGACGAGGGTGCCTGACTCGACCCACGCGTGAGTTACACACAACACATGTTCGTATATGTTTTTGCCATTTCTATTATGACGGCTTGTAATTGCAATGGTACGTTTCGCAGGCATAGTAGGGGGGGTGGCACCAGGACGTAGCGGCCGACAAAGATGGAGTCATGGGTGGCGTAGTGGGTAAACGCCCACGAGGACTGCGTGCGGGAGGACGCCTCAGATGATCCCAAACTGCATAACGAGTACCTTCACCGGTACGTCCTACAGACACGCACTGCATCGGGTGCATGTAGTCGACCCTCCCCGCCATGTACCAAAGACCGATCGACGCTGCATTCGCAGACACTTCATGCAGAATCTTGCACCTCGCAGATGTACTACCGAAGTTTTCAAATATGTGAATACGTTTATCTCAATTATAGGTTTGACTTTCATGTACTCCTTGTAGACGAACATGAACATCGGGATTACTAGGGACGGCCAGTCGATCCTGGACAGGGTCACCATTGGTGCAGAGGTGATGCGCGATGAGCTACTACAGTTTGTCCGTCGGGCCTGAAGTGCTGCGAGGCGTGCCGTGACCCTAACGTCGTGCAAGACGGTTCAGGAGGTGGCCACGTCAGCCACCGCCACCGTCGTCGTTCCAAGACACCTACCCGAGAACGCCAGTATAAGATCCTTTCTTCCCTAACCAGTATGGACAATACGACGGTTTGACCTTTCACAAGACATGGCCACGACCAAGGTACATTTCGTCTCTTCAGGTTTGTGATCGTCGATATATTGTAGGGATTAACATTATTTGTCCTACAGGTTTTCTGCTCCAGCCGAGAGTTTGGCTCTCCCCGCACGAGGACGTGGACGCCTTCTTCGTGGATCCACCCGGGAGGTCAAGGGAGCAGCTGAGCCTGCACCCGTCGAGGTTCTTTCTAGGTCATAGCTTAGCAGTCCCCTAGTGTTCACACAGGCATAGGTGGAGTCGACCCCAGAGGCCTTGGAAGCACAGATCGGGCTCCCGAGTGCCTTCGTGTTTGGGCCTCGGCCAGCACCTCAGCTTGGAAGCCCAAGCGGGGCGACAGGGCGCGACCGACTGTGGGACGGGCGACGACGGAGGAGATGTTATGGGTGGCGAAGCGGGTGCCGATGGGGGGTCTTCGCTTGTACTCGTGTACTTGTATTATGTGTTTACGATTCTACTGTAGTTACTATGACATGGTTGTCCGTGCATTCCCTCTAGCATTGTTTTATAACTTGTATTATGTATTTACGTATTCTACTTGTAGTTAGTATGA
Organism: Phyllostachys edulis; assembly: GCA_036346405.1. Lineage (NCBI taxonomy): Eukaryota > Viridiplantae > Streptophyta > Magnoliopsida > Poales > Poaceae > Phyllostachys > Phyllostachys edulis. The sequence goes on from CM070556.1 coordinate 14,116,335, forward strand.
CATGGTTGTCTATGCATTCCTCTAGCATTGTATTTGCTCAACTCGCTTACCAACCGCTGGTCCAAGATTTGCCGCCAAGTCGCCCAACGGTTGAGCAACTAGTCCACGCTTCGCTTCAACCATTGGGCCAAGATGCGTCGCAAATCATCCAACGGTTGAGTGACTAGTCCACGTGTTGCTCAACCGCTGGGCCAATGACGTCTTTGTCCAAGTCGCCCAATGGTTGAGCGACTAGTCCACGTGTCTATCAACCGTTAGGCCAGTATGTGCTGCCAAATCATCCAACAGTTGAGCGACTAGTCCACGTGTTGCTCAACCGTTGGGCTAGTACTTGCTGTCAAGTCGTCCAACGGTTGTATAGAAAGCCAGACCCGGTCCTGTTACGCTTGCTTTCGCCATTTCTCTCGGTAGACAACCAGAGTAGATCGGGAGAGCAGAAAAGGGGAGGGATAGAAGGATGGGAGGAGTGAAGAGGGGGAGAAGGTAGGGAGAGGGAGAGGCAGAGGAGCTCTAGAGAGGGAGAGAAGGGGAGGAGAGGAGCTTGGGAGAGGTACACAAGGGGAGCGGATCTCGGAGAGGGCGGTTTGGGAGGAGAGGAGCTCGAGACGGAAAGAGAAAGACGAAGGAAGCTCGTTGATAAGAAGAGAAGGTCTCAAGGTGAAGGTAATAGTCTTGTTTGT